>JASFAT010001741.1:0-659189 GCA_031353405.1 Baronia brevicornis
GAAACACCTACTTGGGTTTTGTAAAATAAAACTACGGTGTTATCAGTATAAAGAAATGTTTATTACATGAAAATAAAAAAATAAAGAATCAAGTAGGTGAGACACAAATTTGTAGGTCGTGGGTAAACAGCCGATCTGATTTTACTATGTAAGCAGACTAACACTCCCCTGCAAGTTGTCAGCGGTCGGCGGCCTGCGTGATGGTCAGCGTTGCGCCGGAACTCCGACGACGGTGGTCGCCTTCAGCGATTGTAAGGGATGCGCTGGGACTCTTAATTGTCAATCACTGAGCTAATTGACGCTCAAAGTTGAAAACCGCAGATAGAACCCTGGAAGTGATAGATCGATTACGACTTGATCTATCAACTTCCGTTCTGGTTAACCAGCGACAACTCGTGGAAAGTGTTATGTCGAGATTATCGTGGTGGATCGAAATCAGAACGGAGTTACAAAATAAAAATTTAAATATTCATGTGCTATTCAAAACTTACCCTAAAACGGGGTGTAATTCCTTCACTTAGGTTTTAAAACAAATGATGAGTGAGGTTGCTGCTAAGAGACGTGACGGTCCACGTTGATACTTTCTTAACAGCCAAGCAATCACTGAGGTGGTGACGACCCCCGGCGCCCGTCAGTTACTTCCATAAAAAAACCCGAGCGGGCCACGAATAAGGTCGAGATCGCACGAAGGCGCGAGCGCCGCGTCCTACCTACCTACTTGAGTTTACGAAATCAATTAATCTGTCACCGCGTTGTTTTATAACACTCAACGTATGACAAGCAAAAAATGTTCGATGGCAGATCGTGTTTATGTTAAATAATTCATTAATTATTATATTAGAAAAAGTATTTTAATTTGAATGAGGATTAATAACTTATTGTATTATTTGAAAACATGTAACCTTCCGTTACAATGTTAAATACCGCAAGGATCAACAGCTACAACACGCTGGTTACTTCAGTCTGAATCCAGTAGAGCTCACAGAAAGTATGTCGTGGTCACCTGGAGTGACCTTCGTAGAAGTTATGTGTTCAATAAAACGGCCAGCTTGGGGAAGATGAATTGTATTAAAGTCTTCACACATAAAAGTATAACAAAGGTTTTGGTCCTAAAAGTCCTAATCTATATACAAAGTGTTAACATCCTAAAACTAATGTGCCCATATAACAATCATACGTTGTCAAGTGTACTAAATAACAAAGAGGAAGGCACTTAGATGTAGGTTACAATTAAAAGTTAACATTGTTACAATTGTTCGGAATAACATTGATTTTAACCATAAAAGTATAACAAAGGTTTTGGTCCTAAAAGTCCTAATCTATATACAAAGTTTTAACATCCTAAAACTAATGTGCCCATATAACAATCATACGTTGTCAAGTGTACTAAATAACAAAGAGGAAGGCACTTAGATGTAGGTTACAATTAAAAGTTAACATTGTTACAATTGTTCGGAATAACATTGATTTTAACCAACACCATATACTTATAACACTGTAAAACACTTCCACGCCTGAAATACGATGTGCTTGGGCCGATCCAGGAACGCGCTGACGTCTGATGATATATATGCGCGCGTGCCCATCAACCTATCCCAGTAGTGGTCAGGGATAAAGATAAAGACAAAACGACACCGAAGCAAGAATCCTCCAGCCGTAGGCCGATGCACCTCCGTTGACTCGCCGATGGCCGCAAAGCTTTTTTTTTTTCTAGCTTCGGCCGCCGATGTAAACTAGCGAACACAACTCGAGGAAGTGCGGCTTTACCAAAATGTCGTGGTCACCAGGAGTGACCTTCGTAGAAGTTGTGTTCAATAAAACGGCCAGCTTGGGGAAGATGAATTGTATTAAAGTCTTTACACAAAAGTATAATACAAAGGTTTTGGAAGTCCTAATCTATATACAAAGTGTTAACATCTTAAAACTAGTGTGGCCATATATTTAAATATATCTTATCTCAACTCGGGGTTAAAGCTGTGTAGCGTGTAGCTTATATGTATTAATTTCTAGACAACGTATAAAATACTTAATTTCATTCGATATAAATATATGTATAATAAGTAGTTTAAGTAGATAAAAACATTGTTATTACATAAGTACACACTTATATATTGTTAAAAAAATTTAAATAATATTTCTGGTAAAAATCATTTTTTTCATACAAAATAATTCAAAAACAATTCAACAGACAGACAGATTTTATTTTATATGTAATGCATTCGATGCGCGGGGATAGCGCTCGGCGTCGCGCGTAATTGGTTTGAAAGGAAGAAACCGAAGAAGAAGAAATCACAAGCGACGTAGGCGCCAGCGAGCGAGCGACGCAGCACGAGACGCCGCTCTAGCATGCCCTCAGCCCACCGCCCCCTCTCCCACGGCGCCTCGAGAGTCATCAACCCCTGTACCGGCCAGAGGGGGCACTGTCCGACACAGTGAAAATACCTGCGCTTCAACAAGCGCACCCAGGCAGTGAAGACTCCGAGGAGCCGATGACTGTGAGCCAGCTCATCGCCTGCTTCGTGAAGGTCATCGCTGCAGTCAGTTTCGTCGTCGACCACAGGTCGGCGTTGCGCAACGTCTTCGGTCCCACCCTGTTCGCCCAATGTGGAGAAGAGCGGGTTTAGTTTGTGGCCGATTTTACGAACCCCCAAAAGCCGCCGATAACCGCGGCGCAAAGACCGGGAAGCGGTCGCTTCCTCGAACAGATGTCCGAGTAGTGGGGTTCAACCCCGAGGCTCGCTCCTACACCCCTAAAAGGATGTAGATGTCACCCGATTGAATTGGAATTGGTTTGTCAGTACCACTCAGACCTCAGAGCCGGACACACGCATGTTCGCTTCCCGCGCTGCGCCATTTGTACTCGCGATCGATCTCATTGTGATTTACCGCCTGCTATAAACTCCTGGTGTTAACACCTTCGTTAGTAGTAATAGAAATTAAGTAGCTGTTATTGGTTAAAGCCTTTAAAATACACACAAGTTCAAGAAGCTTCCGGGTTTTCATTTATCAGGAATAATACCTACCGCTTACTACTTACAAACTCCACCATAATAACGAACGGGTAAGCTACATCAGCTGAAATAGCATGTTCTATAAAAGAATTTGATTCTTGGGAGCAACTGAGTAGTTTCCTAAAAACGCAATTCGGAGAAAGGAAGCACTACGCACATCTGCTAACAGACCTCCAAGAGTATGGATAACTCGCCACCTAATGTGTTAGTCAGTTTGCGTTGTTGCGGCTTGAAGCCTGCCTTTCTAAAGTACTGACCGAAATAACTGTCAAATGAGAAGAAATCTGAGCTGATGGGTAGAACAGCACATGGAAGATTGAGTCCTCCACAGGTTCCTCTCAGAAATTAGAGCCGAGCTTTCTAATGTAGTCCCCTAGGTAAAAACCCTAGCATACTTAATGAAGCCATTAATTTGGCAGTTTCAGAAGAGAAAATCCTGAATTTATTTGCAAAACGTAATCCTCACACGCTGTCATGCCCAACCCCAAAACCTAGTAAACCTTTCACGCCTTCCGCAGTTAATTTAAATCCTATACCACAATTGCAAAGATCATTTGATTTAAATGATCAAAATCCATTTTGCGAATATTGCAAAAATTATGGCCAAACCATCGAAACGTGTCGTAAGAGAGAATATAATAATAATAACAGATTCAAGATTCCTCAAACCTTCAAATCTCCACAACAATCAAACTAAGATTATCCTAATCCTAGATCTGCTCGCGTTAACTGTTTAGTTGACTACAAAGCTTCCGAATCACAACCAGTACAGACGACACTCAATATTATATGGATGACGATTATTTATACGAGTAATGGGTCGACGGAGGTGTTTCATTAGACCCAAACTACATCCCCCTGCTATACCCTTAATTTAAACCGGCAAAGAACCTGAAACACGAGAACGAGAAACGATTTTGATTGAGTCTTTAACATTCAAGCCATATTGAACTGTCACGGTAAACTATCTACAATTCTTCAACAAGGCAATGACCCATAGGATATGCTGTGTAATCCAAGGCTTATTTATTGCATATCATCCATAAAATAAGAAGAACTTGCGGCGTCTGAATACACCACATCGTTTTTAGTGTGGCAACATTTTACACCCAATGCCACGTCCACTTCTCCATCCGCTCTAATAGTGAGGATACAATATTTGTTCCGCATAATTTTAATATAACTGTATTGGTTACAATTTACATCACTTTATTATATAATTTTTAAAAAAAATCACTTTATTATATAATATTCGTGTCAGATATACTGTGTATAAGCAATAAATCGAAAGTTTTCAAGTGAATCTGGATTTCCTTCATTATCAAATTCGAAGCATCAACACGTCTTCAAACTGAATAAACCATGACGAAAAACTCTCAAATCAAGATAAAACTCTAGTAGTAAACTGCCGGTAACATGACAAGCAGAAAATTGAGAAGAATTGAAACTGGTGAACCAAATAGCCAATGACAAGAATGTGTTAGTGATGTCACGATCGAGGCGTAAAGTATCCATGTTATACACAATCGATAATTACAATCGACAAAAATCGATATCATTAAACAAATCGACGAAAAATTATGAAATAAATTGTTATCTCAGCAATTATTAAATGAATGTTAGTTATTATTTTTCAAATTTATAAATAAAAATAATGCAATTTATAGCAAGTAAAGTACAAAATTTAAATTGTTATTTTTTTTAAGGGAACGAACGGACGGGCAAGATAGAGAGGGCGGGTAAAACAAATAATCGTTTTTGATCGATGGTCAGTCGATAGAAACATACTAGACTGTTATCTCTCGATCCACTATATAACTGCAATTACCGTCATCGCGAAGGCGCCAGTATAACACGCTTGTGAGATTGTATTGTTTACGAATATTGAAATTAGGACAAAAAAATTAAAATTTTCGACATTTGTAATTATACAGTGATTATTTCAATGTTGTTGAGGAAGATATAGATTATAATTTTTTAATACAATATTTAATTAATAGACATAAAATGACCAAGTCATTTTTTTGTTTTTATCTTGGTAGTTTTTAATAATTTAATGTTATGTCGCAATACTACTCGACGGGCAAAACGGAACCGGGCAATACGGATACTTTCTGTCTAATAACTAAGGTTTAATTAATTTATACTGTGTTTAACATGGTGTTTTTGTTACAGATGGTTTATCGATATAAAATGAAAACAGATCGCGCAAGTTGGTCAGAGGAAAACTTGAAAAAGGCCATGCAAGAAGCAAAGAAGACGTCGATACTAAAAGCAAGCAAAGTGTATGGTATTCCGTATGCAACTTTGCATCGACATTTGAGTAAGGGTACTCCAAAAAAAAATTGGGCCGCTTTGAACCTATTTTTTCGCGAGAAGAAGACCTTTTAAATTATGTCCACCAAATGGATTCTCTCTTTTTCAGACCCGAACTGATTTTGAACACCGACTGAAACCTGGAGTTTTTTCCGGCAAAATTGCGGGAAAAGGGTGGTTTAAAAATTTTAAACGTCGTCATCCGTCTTATTAACATTAAGATCACCTGAACCGACATCTATAGCTAGAGTAAGAGGGTTTAATCGAGAAGCTGTTAATAGATTTTATTCTCTGTTAGAAGAAGTGGTAGAAAAACACACTATTTCTCCTGATATGATTTTTAATATGGATGAAACAGGGGTGAGAACTTCATCAACGAAGCCACCTAAAGTTCTGTCTGTGTACGGTAAAAAACAAGTTGGAATTGTTTCAAGTAATGAAAAAGGAGTTTTAACTACCGTAGTTTGTTGCTGCAGCGTGACTGGGTTATTCGTCCCACCATATTTTATATTTAAAAGAAAGAGGTTTAATTCAAGGTTGCTGGATGGTTCCCTTCCTGGTTCAGAAGCAACAACCACTAATAATGGATGGATAAACTCTCAAAAGTTTTTGGACTGGTTGCGAATGTTTGTGCAAAAAGTGCGCCCGACTGAAAACCACAAAGCACTTTTAATATTGGATAATCACGAATCGCACAAAAGTAACGAAGCTCTTGATTTTGCAACAAACAACCATGTGGTGTGTTCTTGTCTATTCCTCCTCATACATCTCATAAGTTGCAACCGTTGGATGTAGCAGTTTATGGGCCAATAAAAAAGTATTTTGAAATCGAAGTTAATACTTTCCAAAAGCAACATCCTGGTCGAATTATTAAGCAGTATGCAACATTGCTCGACTTTTTACGGGTGCGTATTTAAAAGGAGCAGTACCAGCTAATGCAATTAGTGGGTTCCAAGCAAGTAGTATATATCCATTTAATAGGTTTATTTTTGGGGACGAACATTTCGCGCCTTCGAAGTTTATGAAAATAGAAATGTGAATGAAATGGAGCAAAGGATTGAAAACGAAGACGAAGAAAGTTATCAAAGTAGCCCTGCGGAACAGACTGAGCCAAATAATAAGACTATAGCACAACCAGTTAATCTTTCGAACGTGGATGTATTACAAAACATTCGACCTATACCTATTCAAACAACAACAAGAAGTACCCGAGGACAGAAACCACAAAAGTCCGAAATTTTAACTAGCTCTCCTATGATGAGAGCTCAAAAACAGAAACAAGATGCTGCAGCTACAAAAAGAAAAGTATCATTCGACGATCCTGGTCCTTCCGGTAAGAAAAGACAACGCCGTCTTCTTGCCTGTGTACCGTCTGCAAAGAGAAATACATTGACCCGCCAATTGAAGATTGGATACAATGTGGAGTCTGTCAAGAGTGGACACATGAAGCCTCTTCTTCATATTCGGGATGCGGTTCATATTTTTGCGACGATTGTTTTGATTAATATGCGTGTTCTAATTAGTATTTGTATTGCCCGACCTGAGTATTCATTTTGCCCGCTCAGGGCGGGCAAAACGGATAATTTTGACTTTTTTAAAAATTTTCATTTTGTATAAGAAGTTATTTTTATTAATATTTAACTGTAATTACTAACGTTAATTGCCCAAAGAATTGTAAGCCAAAGCTGTGAATAGATATGATTAAAACCTATATTTGTTATTGAATTTTTAAATCAACATATATGAAAAAGGGCGGGAAGCTTTGAAAGAGGCGGGAGCGTTATTTTTTATTGCGAAAAGTTTAATTTAAATCTTTTATCTTTAAAACGATCAGTTAAGTCCTTTAGTGTATTATTTGTATATATTTTGTTTAAATTATA
The DNA here is from genome assembly GCA_031353405.1 of Baronia brevicornis. NCBI lineage: Eukaryota > Metazoa > Arthropoda > Insecta > Lepidoptera > Papilionidae > Baronia > Baronia brevicornis. The sequence goes on from JASFAT010001741.1 coordinate 7,208, forward strand.
TTCTTTGCTGTACGATAGGTAAGTTTTATATTTATGTATATTATTGATGAATAAGCCCCCTGACTTCAATGTGGGGGACTCTGGCCCTGACCAGGGTCCCCCTGTAGGCAGTTACATTACTATTTCCAACGATGATTTAAGCGGTATGTATGGACACCGATGGATCTATTTCTCGTGAAGGTTCACGAAAACGAGCACGGACCCATAAAATGTGTAAAAACTGTAATAAAAAAAAGAAGATCTATGGGAATCACATCAAAAATACAAATAATAAGACAGAATGTCAATGTTTTAATACAAATTTGGAAGACAACAATACTATTAAGGATTCTTTAAAATCAAAATTGGATGATTGCACTGCATCCAACATCACACAACAAATAGGTCGCAACTTATATCTTTCAACAGACGCATCTCCGTATGTTGTGCATGTGCAGAAAGTAGATCAATCATCCAATAATGGATCTATACTGCATCCAATTACATTTGGCAATTTTTTAAAGAGAAACAATTTTAAAAATATAGTAGCTGGTAGTGTAAAAAAAATTGGTAGAAATAGATGCACTGTCTCTTTCTCAAATCACGAGGATGCCAATGAATTTATAAACAATAATAATTTATCCAATAATAATCTTAAAGCATTCATCCCTACTTACAATGTTATACGCATGGGATTGGTTCGAGGGGTACCATCTGAATGGTCGCCTGAAGAAATTATTGAAAACACTACTGTGCCAATTGGTTGTGGTAAAATAATAAAAATTAGACGCTTAAATTATAAGATCAAGGTTGATGGTAGTACTATTTGGAAACCCTCTCAATCTGTTGTGTTTACATTTGATGGACAGGTTTTACCCAAAAAAATTTATATATGCTATAATGCTTTACCGGTAGATTTGTATATATTTCCCACAATCCAATGCTTCCAGTGTTGTCGTTATGGACACACAAAAGTTAAGTGCCGCTCAAAGCCCCGGTGTTATAAGTGCAGCCAAGATCACACGGGTGATAACTGTGCGATTGAAGAAGACAAAGCTTTGTGTGTTATGTGCTCAGGCTTCCACTACGCTATAAACAAAGCCTGTCCTGAATTTAATAGACAAAAAGGAATAAAATCAACTATGGCCCAACCGAATACCGAATCGTTGTTTCGAATCACTCGATTCTACCAGGTCACTTACATTGAATTTAGTTAAGGTGAAAAGATGTGATTACGCTTCCATAATTCAACATTATCGTTAGCCTCTGCGAGACATAGTTTAACCTTCGTACCCTTCAATGAGATGAAGGCTTACAGGGAGTACCAGAACGTTGCAAATATATGAAAACACTTTTTGTCTACGTACGGGAGCGCACGTATTGAAACGTTTCTTAAATGTAATACTTTAAGTATATTAAGATGACCCTGTAGCTACACACTACAGAATACTATACCTCGGGAACAAATTCTCGTAACGCGCTTTGATACTGCGCACGTGCAGGCGCAACCGCGTCTCTCGCACCCCGCACTCTTCTCTCGCCATTCATCAATTCTATACATAATAGGTTCACTTGTGTAAACAAAAAGGAGTATTAATCCAGACCCCTGTTGCATCACTTCTCAGTTAAGATACTACCTCTTAAGGCAGACAACGCATTTGCAGTGTTCTTAGTTCTATTATTACTAAGATATTATATATTTCAGAGCAGGAAAACGATGCGGGTAACCTGGTTCTTGGTAGTGATCACAGCCGCCCATAGACTTCTACAACGCCAGAGGTATCTCAAATACATTGCCGACCTTTAATACACATATATGTTCTTTTCTTGAATGACCCAATATCGTATTCACGTAGGAACATTGCAGGTGGTAACCACTTGGTCATTTTCTTATCACTTAAATAAAAAAAATAAAGTAATACGTAATAAATCGATTAATATAAATATGTTTTATCAGATGCAATGATTTTTAAATATTCATGTCTGTTTGTTTGCTGATTCCTTTATGATACTGTAAAGAAAGATAACAAACTTTGTTGGCGTAGCGACCCAGAATGGATCTTGGCTTCCGAACAGATCTTACGCCACCGTGCTCTGTTTTTCGCCACCTCCTGCCAGCTGCAGATTTGAAGGTTGCGCAAGTTATTCTCTACCATATCTCTCCAGCGGCACCTGGGGCGCCCCACAGGACGTCGTCTAGTTGGGCGTCCCACATACGTTAAGAAAGTTAAGCTATTTAAATTTTATCATTAAAACAAAACAATATTATGTATGACAAGTAAGCCTGCCATATATGGATGCATATGGATTTATTAGCGGCCACTTATAAATTACATCGGACTAATTTCATGATTAGTGGACCCCTCTATCCCCGTCCTTGTCATCTTAATTTACCGCTCATACTTATACCAGAATTAAAAGCAGTTTTTATGATTGTTACTGGAAGCGTGAGGTCGTTCATAAGCCCTAATATTTCAAATAAATTCTTCGCTAAATAATAGGGGTTAAAGTATGAATAGTACTCTTATTCCACAAGAAAGGGGATAAGACGCTACTTAAAAATTATAGGCCGATCTCGCTCTTGAGCCATGTCCATAAGTTATTTACGAGGGTCATCACAAATCGACTCGCGCGAAGGCTTGACGACTTTTAACGTCCTGAGTAGGCTGGGTTTCGGGGAGGATATGGCACCATAGACCACATCCACACAGTGCGGTAGACTATTCAGAAGACCAATGAGTATAATCAGCCCCTGTGCATAGCATTTGTGGACTATGAGAAGGCCTTTGACTCCATCGAGACCTGGGTTGTCATAGATGCCTTGCAGCGGTGCCAGATAGATCATCGATATATCGAGGTGTTGAGATGTCTGCAAAACGCCGCTGTGACTGTGAATGGAGGATAGGCCTCTTATTTCACCCACATGGATAAAACCGGGTACATATAGTAGTAATTAAAATGTATAAACATATAATGATACTTATCTATGAATTGATTACCTTTGGAAAACCTTACATATGCTAACCAATTAATCATGTTATCAAATATAGTTAGCATTATCCATTCATTGAAAGGATTTAATCTTTAAAACAATCTTGTCCGCCTATCAGTGATTTTCCGTAATATAAATGAGCAGGTTGATGGGATCTAATAATCCTCGAGAACAGTGTGGTGTGAAAATGTATTTGTTAACGTTTTTAGCTTGCTTTGGTGCGTATATAATATTTTTTTTCACAGCCCATATTTATCCCACGCTGGTCTAAATTTCATTGGATCGACTTCGACTCGGAATAAATGCCTGTAGGTACTACAAATATTTATTCCAAAAGGTAATAGATTCCGCGAGCGATACGGAATCGAATTACACTTTGAACGGTTTTGAGATCGTAGCGGATGGAGATCTGTGGTCTCTGCCTACCCCTACGGGAGACAGGCGTGACGATATGTATGTATGTATGTATGTTGAACGTATGGATTGTCTTCTGTTGCCATCCGGCTCGCGCAGGACAGTTAGACATTTGGGATGACAGAGGTGTTGATGACCTTCCCCCTTACTCTCCGTTTTCTTATATTGCAAAAGTTAGTTATTATATATTACATTTTATTATATATTACAATATTTAGTATGTTGTTAAGTTCATATGGTTTTTCTTTTTGCAGTTTGTGCATCGTATGCAGTACCCCTTGAGGAGGTCGCGAAAGTTCAAAGTTTTAATTCTGAAGATGTAGCGACTAGGGGCAGTTTTGGAAATACCTATCTATTGTTTACAAGGTATTTTTTGTTGTTTTTATACTGTGCTGACCTAATTTGTTAAAAATGACGGTGACGTGGTTCGCCATCCGCACGTCTGAATGCCCAGGAGGACGAGAAACGACAAATGGCGAGCCGTTTCGCTACGATGAATGTGATAGGAAGGATGGACGAAAAGATGGATGAGTTTGGAATGTATATATGTATGTATGTACGGGAACAGCATTGGGTAACCTTTGAATTTGATTTCAGAGCCAATCCAACAACGTGGCAGCCTCTGTTCGTGAACAACGCTGAATCTGTGAGATCATCAAACTTCAATCCCAATGTTCCAACCGTAGTTATCGCCCATGGATGGATGGGCAACAGAAACACAGAACTCAACCATGTCATACGGACGGGTAATGGAATATTTGATTTTCAACAGAGTACGCAAAATTGAAGAGGAAATGGGATGGTCACGTTTGTCGGAGAACTGACAGCCGCCCGAGTAGATGAGCGCCGGAATGGAGACCGTGTCTCAGCAAATGTAAACGAAATTAAAAAAAAAACGATCAGCGAAAACAAATCAGACCAACAATATTGTTATTTTTCTGATTTGTTTTCGTGGATCTTTACAATGTTTGACTGTCCATATTTATTATCGATTTTCGCAAGCTAACGTCTGATTTCATCAACTATGTTAGGTTAGTGGGTTTTTGTCTGATTACTATACCAAGGATTTCAATATATACAAAGAAAAAAATAGAAATAAAAACGTTTATTTGCGACACACCTTTTTTAGTGAAACGAAATAGTGATAAAAAACGTAAGAGTTAGGTAGATATATTTATAAAATGTCTTTATGTCAAAGTAATGTGTGATTGAGCTATTTAATTGTTATATATATATATATATATACATATATTACAATTAAATAGTTAATTACAGAATTCATTCATTTAGTGTTTGCGAAGAAGTGTATAGATAGAGAAATACTTAGCGAGAAACGGCCGTCAGTAAATCCTCACTAAGCTAACGCAACCAAAGACATTCAAATTATGTGATTCCTCTCTTCTAGCTTTCCTCGAACGATTCGACTGTAACGTTGTCGTGTTGGACTGGAGTCAGGTTGCATTGGGCAGTTACCTGCTCGCTCTCTATAACCTGCCCCGGGTTGGTTTGGACCTTGGACAATTCCTCGCTTTCCTCAGTGACGTGAGCGGTACACGACTGGAACTTGTGCACCTGGTTGGATTCAGTCTCGGCTCGCATTTAGTGGGTTATGGCGGGCGGGCGGTCAACGGGAGAGTTGGCAGAATCACAGGTACACATTTGATATTCGGTGACTTTTCGGACTATAAGACGCACCTTTTTACATAGAAGGACTCTTTTGGGTGCGTATTATAGTCCGAAGGAACATTAAAATATATTTTTCAATAAATCGTTTCTAAATTTGAGGTAAGTTTACGTACGAAAAGTGTAACACGTCACTGACTTATGACGTAAGTTATCTTAAGACAAGCGGGTGTTTCTCCGATTTATCAATTCTCTTTGTGTATAGTCTAATATAAGGCTTGGCCTGTAATCGTGTGTGCTTTTATACAATTCAATTAAAAAAAGTTAAATTAAATTTTTTATAAATCTTTAAAAATTTTTACCATTTTAATAAATATTAAAAAAAAATAATATTTATTCATTTTCGGACTATAAGATGTACCTTTTTACATAGAAAAATGGACTCAAGTGCGTCTTATGATACGGAAGTAACATTAAAATTTTTGCTAGTGGTAGAGCCACGCTGCAGACGTTTTGTCAAGAATGGCATAATATTTGTCTGTAGCATGAATAGGCCGGCCCGCCCGGGGAAGTACCACACTTCCGTAGAAAACTGGCGAGTGGTAGCTTAGCTACCGCGCTTCGTACGGTGAGCGGCCGAGTTCGCAACACCCTCCCCCTCCTAAAATGATACTTTCCTAAAAGGTCGGCAACGCTTCCACACTGTCTATGGCGCTGCGGATGTCTATGGGCGGCGTTGATTGCTTTCCATTAGGTAACACATCTGCTCGTTTGCCTTCCTATTCCATATAAATTTGAGGTGCGTCTAACATCCACTTTCTTATTTCGCACGTTTAACGACCAAAAGGTAATCTTGGCGTCCGTCGTGAGAGCACGCCTCTGATTGTGATTTTGCGCGATTTGTCGATTTGTTTGAAGCTCGTTAAATTCGGCGTATATCGCATCGCTCCAATCATCAAGGCAATGGGCTGGCCGTTGACTCGTATATATTATTTTCATATATAATTTATGTCTCTCTAAGTCCTAAATCCCCCTGGTGGGACATAGGGCAGACATGACGTTTCTCCATCTCGACCTGTCGGAGGTCATATGCTTTATTTCACTCTTGGATAAGCCCATCTTCTGCACTTAGCCCGTCATACTACACCGCCAAGTTTGTTTTGGGCGCCCACATTTTCTTTTCCCCTGCGGATTCCATTTGAGGGCTTGTTTGGGGATATGACTGGCGTGTTGCCGGAGAGTATGCCTTATCTATCTCCATTTTTGTCGACGTATCTGGACAACGTATAAATAATAACACACAATTTAAATTTCAGGCTTGGATCCCATGAGTCCGGCATGGGAAAACAACGAAAATCGATTAAATAGAAACGACGGAATCTACGTTGAAATTATTCATACCAACGGCATGGGGACTGGCGTTAATACGGCTTCCGGTCATGCGGATTTCTACCCCAACGGTGGCAACTCGCAGCCAGGCTGTATCACGAACGTCTGTAACCACAATCGATCTTGGCAACTGTTTGCCGCCACCGTCAGCTATAACCACTTAATCGGCAGGGAGTGCTCCAACGAACAAGAGGTCTCATCCAATACGTGCGCAGGAAAATCTTTCAATATGGGTAATGGAGATATATTCAAAAGAGGGTACGTATCTTCTTTTTTATTAAACTGGTAACATTTCAGTATATAAACCGTGCGATTGCGTCTCTATTTTCTGCCATGATTATGGAACTATAGAAGGATTTACCACCTACGCTGTGTACGACGACGTGGTTCGCCAGCCGTCACGTCCTGATTCCCACGAGGGTGAGAAGCGACTCACGGATAGCCGTTTCACTGCGATGAATGTGAGAGGAAGGATGGATGAAAATGCGAGTGAAATGGAATGAAAATGTAGAAATGCGTTACTGATGCAGCGTCGATGGTTTTCATAAGACACTCATTTTGCTCATCAAATAAAATATTAAAATCTTACGGTTATGATATACGCTTAATTTTTCAATTCTGTATATATATTTTTAATTAATTAATAAAATCATGTTTATTCATCCACTCAAGTTCAAATACAATTTTTTAACTTGTCTTTGTAACTTTAAAATTTTGACACTTGATGTTAATACTAAAATAGAATAAAATTATTCTTTGTTGAACTAAGTAGGAATGGTCATTAAATTTTTATTTATGTTACTTGTTTTAATAATTTTATTTATTTTTACTATTTCAGATCCGGTTTATATCGATTGACAACAGGAAGTGCCTATCCATATTGAAGAGGTGTATATGTGAAAAAAAAATAAGGAATATTTATTTAAATAATAAAGACAATAATCAATAACTAGTTATTGTATTTTTAAATAATTCACCCACAGACATCCGCAGTGCCATTAGCACTGCAGAAGCGTTGCCGACCTGTGAGAAAAGTGTAGGCTTGTTTTCAGAAGGTTCTAATGTCGTTAAGTAAGTGTAAGGTTTCACCGAGTAGTACTGCGTGGAATGAAGTTTTTTTCAAAAACGCCACTCATCCAGATGATGGGGGAGAAAAGATTCCTTGTGGTGAATTGTACAGTAATGGAATTCAGCGGCCGGTATTATTCGGAACAATTGGCAGGAATTATTCGGAACTGAACGTCACTCGAGATGTCGATGCCAAGGACATAATCTGATGTAAATTTATTCGTATCGATACTAACTCTACATCGAAGATGTCGACGCTAAAGAAATCTATTGTATATTTATTCATGTCGGTCGGAGCGTATCGATACTAACTCAATATCGAAAAAGGTATCGATATCTGTAGTGGTCAAGCGTGTTCTAATATTAAACAAATAAAATATCAACCTTTCTACTCGTTTCTGTACCCTATAGGTCTACTACATATGTGCCTTAGTGTTGTTCTTGTTGATTGGTATTTGGTATTTTTACTTGCTTTGGTTATCGTTATTTATCATGAGATCACTCTTATACAAACTTTAAATATAATTCATTTATTGAAGAAAATGTGTTTGTACAAAAAAAAAAACAATGGCTTAAGATCATTCAACTTACTAGCAATAGTGACATTATATTTATAGGTTGTTTTCTGTTCTGTAGTGTTTACACAATTCCTTGAGGCCAAACATATAAATTATATATACAAAACAATATTTTGATACAATATGGTTATGCAAAATTTCATAAATATTTATAAATATTACTAGCAAATAATGGCAAAATTTCATAAATATTACTAGTAAGATATTAAAAAAAAAAGAGCAAAGACCATCATTATGTGAAACTATTTCATATGTGGAGACTGTCATATATGAAGGTAATGTTTTTATGATTCTTGTATTCTTCCTCGGATTCATTTATTTAAATTTTCTTGTTCTTTGGTGGTCAATCATGGTTAATTCTGGCAAATGGTCTCAAATCAAACGTCAGTCTACTCCTGATGAATCTTCAACAACAGGTAGTCATTAAATAAAAAAATATTCTAATCAGAGAAATAATAATAGGTTCTTAAGTCAAACTTTATTTTGTGTAGTGTCTTATATCTACCGGATACAATGGTGTGAATAAAATGATCAAAATTCAAGATTAAAAAGGCCGGCAATGCTGATGATTCTGTTTACGTCTACGGGTCGTGTTGATTGCTTTCCATCAAGTGTTACGTCTGCTCCTGTAGACACACACACACACACGCGCGCGCGCGCGCGCACGCAAACACGCACGCACGCAAGCAAGCACGCAAGCAAGCACGCACGCACGCACGCACGCACGCACGCACGCACGCACGCACACACACAGATAGACAGGCAGACAGACACACACACTTAATTTTAAAATCTTCAGATAGATTTTTTTTCTGATTTTTCTCATGATGGTTACAATCAATCCTGTCACCCCGTTTCGGCTTGACGTTGAGTTCTGAGACACCCTGTATATATACATATACACACACATAATATACACATATATACATTATATGTGTGTGAGTTGTATATCATTGTACCGTTGATACCACGGCACACGTTTCTCGAATAAAACTAATTCATAGATAAAGGTCAAGTTAAAAGAAACAACGTGTTTTTATGTAAATATTTATTTTGAAAACTTTATTTTTGGTTTTAAACATTCATCGATAAAATAAAGGTGTGTCAACGTTGAATTCAACCGTTGAAACATAACATACTTCGATTTTATAGGTTACAAATAGAGAGGTTAATTATCCCTTTTATATTAATTTAATTACAATATTATTCAAAAGTAATTTTGATAATGAATATGAAATATTTCGAACAATATGAAACAAGTCTTATATAAAAATATTATTCACATAAGGTCTACAATCGATTAACTTATCTTTAAAACTTGAACATTATTTGATTCGCGCAAGCGTCCTTCCTAATCTTGATTCCAATTTTGTTTATTGTTTGACCTTGACTTTTGTGAGTGGTCATTGCATTACTATCCTACAAGGGGGGAGGGCAATCGACACATTTCAATGGGACTACCGTATTCGATGGGCGTTTTGAACTGAATACGGGGTATCAAGGAAAGTCCCAGTTTGTGTACTGTGATCAAGCGGGCAGAGGTTTTACGATTACTTTAGTACCATTGAATTGATCGGCAAAACTTAGGTTCCGCATTATGATACAAACGCATCCGATTTTTGAAGTCAATTTGAGGTGCAGGACGACCGGAGCGTGCATGTCGTTTAAAAAATTTGGACCCTCATATATGTAGTCCGAAGCCGTTTTATCCACCGAATGGCGGTGAAACGCGTTTAAATTAAACTGTGGCGTCAGGACACGTCACCACAGACAGAAGGCGCCAGTTCAAATCCACACTGTTCTCCCGTTTGTTACAGGTTCTGCGCCACAATGTGTATCCGGACGACAAGCTACCAGCCGCAAACAAATGGTATGAATATAGCGCCTCCACAGGTAGCTAAAAGCAGCTATAATGTGGCACAACGAGACGTGGAGGCTCGTTGTGGCAGGCAGGCAGGCAGGCAAGGCTCTACCAATTGTCCTACTAGGCATCTGGACCTAAGAGAAGACCTACAACATCTGGACCTAAGAGAAGACCTACAATGTTCTGCGGCAGAAATTGTGTACGGTGAACCCCTGCGGCTTTCCGGAGAGCTCGTCCTTACACCCGCGCCAGATCAGAACAACTTTGACAGCTCGCATGATTTCGTGACCCACTTACGAGCCAAGATGGTCGCTCTCCGCCCCGTCCCCGCTTCGACACACTCTCAGCCAACGACATTTCTCTTCAAAGACCTGTCTTCGGCGAGTTACGTCTTTCTGAGGGACGAGACAGTGAGATGACCACTACAAGCACCATACACAGGGCCCTACAAAATCCTTACTCGCAATCTCAAGACGCTAACGGTTGACATTGGTGGCAAGAAGCATTAGGTGAGCATCGACCGCGTCAAGCCGGCACATCTGGAGGTGGAGCAGTAGGCTCCCTCCACCATGACTTCAGCGTGGACACCTGCCTCGTATCCTGTCTCCTCTCACAAAGCCTACGACAGAGGATCGTGCATCTGAGCCATCAGCATCTTCACCATCAACCACCCCTCTCCCTCCTGCCTCCGTTATCACTCGCTCCGGTCGCAGAGTTAGATTTTGCGACATTCTAAATATATAAGTTAGTGATAAGTTGTAAATATTAGTAAGGCAGGTCTGTAGTTTAAATCACTTTGTAAACGTTTTTTTTTGTATAGCTTTATTTTCTACCCAAGGGGGTGATGTGGCGTCTGGGGACACGTAACCACATTAATTTTAGTATGGCAACATTTGACGCCTAATGCAGCAGCCACTTCTCCATTGGCTTATATACAACACGCACCATATTGTTCGGCATAATTTTAATTTAATTGTAACCAGCAAATCTATTGTAAATACCTTTTATGTAAGATATATTGTGTGCAAAATCTATAAATCGAAAGTTTCAAGTGTATTTGGATTTTCTTTAACATAAAACTCGAAGCATCAACACGTCCTCAAATCTGTTTATTTCTTTAATACTTGAATTATGTATAGAAAGAATAGCTCTATTTACACATATTTGGGAATCACTGGGGAGGGACAAAAATCAAACAAATCGTTCAGGTTTGTGACAAACGAAATTTAAAGAGATCAATTAAATTTTGAATAGTTCTGCCCACACGCAGTGTAGATAAATTTGATTGGTTAGATCCAACCTCCAACAGGTAATCTGCAAAATTAGAATCTCGATTACACCTTTGCGATGTTAGTTTAGAATTTTGCCAAAATCGGGGAGGATCTAACTACAAAATTTATGATAAATAATACAGAATTATCGTCATTAAAAAGAGAATTATTAGAGTTGCGTAAATCTGTTGAATTTATAATTCAAACTCTTGATGACCTAAACAATTCTGTAGATAAGCTAAATTCAGACAATATTCGACTGAAAAAAGATAATGATTCTCTACAAAAAACTATTCATGATATATTAGGAAGGCTGAATGGACTTGAGCAACACTGAGAAATCTCAAACTTAAAACAAAAACAGTAGTTTTCCAAGAAAATGTCATCCGATTGTGTTCTAGGGAAACGCCATGTGCTTACCGTTTGTTTTATGCTGGGTACAGAGCGACTGCTGGTAACTCACGAGGTGAGGCAAAATAGCGATCATTCAAATTAGATTACTGACTCTGTACGCGGCATTATAGATATTTGCGACGTGATTAGTTCTATTTGTAATAATAAAATAGGCTTCAAATTCCGGCTAATAAACAAAAATAGTAAGTACTAATTTCTGCATTTTTTATTATTGGTGAATTATTCAAATACAAATTCAAAAATTTAGCTCTAAAATGTCAATGCAAAGGAAATTGCTGGAAGAAATAAATAATATAAGCGAAATATACTCTGAAGTAGATGAAGAAGAAAATTCTCGGAGTGAGGTTAGTATATATGATCCATTAGACACTGACTCTGAGCTATTCGACATGGATAATGAGGAAGAGAACATTGTGAACACGCGTACGGGACGAAGAAGAATGAGATTGTTCTCCAGTTCCGAAGATGAATGTGAAGATAACGATCAGAATATTAAAACTTCAGTTGATGGAACTGTTTGGCAAAAAATTCACCAAGGTTCTGGACCTGGAAGATCTCCGCTTCATACAATTTTCAGAGAAATATCAGGGCCAACGGGATATGCGAAACGCAACATTATGAAGGGCAAAGTAAGGAGTGCATTTTCGTTGATACTTGACCAGGGAATTATGAATCATATAAAACTGTGCACAGAATCAGAAGCACGTCGAGTTTTAGGATCCGAATCGAGTATAACTTTAGAAGTGTTAGATGCTTTCATTGCAATTTTATATGCATATGAAATGAAACAAGAAACTTGAACATTTCATATCTATGGAATAAGAAATGGGGTCCTGCATTTTTTTCACGTACAATAAACAGAAATCATTTCACAGAAATTATGCGATTTATTCGTTTTAATATAGAAGAAGCGAGCGGAGCCAGCGACTGCAGACTGACAAATTTGCTCTCATCTCCAAGGTATGGAATGCATTTATAGAAAATAGTCAAAACTGCTACAATTTATAATTATTATCTCCAAGATGGTTTGCTATACAAAGAATTGGAAAGCAATTAGCAATACCTAAAGATATGGAGATGGAAATAATTAAAAAAGTACATTCAAATAGTCATTTTGGAAACAAGATAATGGAAGTTATAACTAAATACTATTACATAAAAAATTTAGCACAGAAGTTAGAAGAAGACTTCATTATTACATGCATTCCATGCATACTAGGCAGCCGGAAGGAAGGAAAACAAGAAGGATTTTTACATATGATAGCAAAGGAAGATACCCCTTTGCATACTATTCATATTGATCACATAAGACCCATGACTGGGACTCTGAAAGACGAAAAACGTCTCAAATTGGCTATTGCAAAAAAAAAAAATCCATAAACATTTGTTCTACATGTAAAAATATGTTTGTGAAAAATGTTTACGAGAGAGAACCGTCATCTGTAAAAAGTGCGACAACGAATAAATTTTATTTTAGTTTGAAAAAGGATATGCATGTAAATTACTGAAGTAACGTATAATTTTTCAGTTTCGAGCTCAGCTTTCTAAAAATGTACTCCTAAAGCCCTATAAATAAAATTAATTATGTGATAATTATTTTGTGTTTATTGTTTATGTTAAATTCTGTATTAATTACAATCAACTGGAAAAGACTATAATGTTTATTTCAAAAGCGGGTATTTGACCGCCATCGGTAGAAATAGGTATATATAATATGTCTGTAGGTTTCGTGTTAAGGGAGTTTAATTTAGAGTTAAATGGTGTACCAGAACATCGTACCGAAATTCTGACGAATATTTTGCAACAGTATGCAAGAATAACGAGTGAGAGAATGAGTTATTAAATGACGAATATATTGTCCATTGTACAAGGGTGGCAAAACTGTATAAAGAAAGCAAACTTCCTCATGCAACAGTCGTTAAGTTCCGAAACGTACGATGTCGGGACGAGTTTTACTCCACTGTGTACAAATATTACAAAACCAATCAAAATGAGAAGCCTAATACGTCTAAACAACTGCGAACGTTAGTACTTATAATTTGCAATAGCCAAGATTTACCTGATCCCAGAGGACCATCGATAAAATATCCGAATTAATACGATCGCGAAATGTAATGACACTCATTACTTGCTGTATATAATCGAACACGATCCGTTAAACATTTGATAATTTCGGTGTCTACAATGTGACAAATTCCGCCACTTTTTCCATAGTCTGGAGGTGCTGCTCGATTATCCCACCCACTTCATCGACAATCTCGAGATCCAGTCGATCAGATATCCAGATCGATTTCCAGATCTCGCAAGCCAGTGCGTTGAGATCCGGCAGGGCTTTTTTCGCCCGAATGTTGGCCGGTGCCACAAACGGGTCGAACACCGCCTCCTCCGATTCGGAGCCCCGACAGCCATAAACTTCGCCGCAGAGACCATAACCCTCGACGGCTTCTTGAGAGGCTTTGTCGCACTCTCTTGCAGCGCCGATGCGACCAACATAATAGACATTCGACCAACATAATAGACATTCCGACTCGCCGACTTTGTTGACAGAGTGTACATAGTCGAGCAGCTAACGATGCTGTACACAAAGCCCAAAATATTTAGTTGAATGAGGAGTGTCGACATTGGTTCACAGTTAGGGATAACCTAAAACTTCATCTTAAAATATTACATTCGGATCGTTTAAATTTCATCTCATTGAATTTTATTGATTAGATGATAAGGCTAGAGATATTGCTTCAATGACAATCCACAAAAAGTATCAAGTCCAAAAACAAAAAATCAAAAAATTAATTGCCATTCCCAGTAAAAATAAAATTAAGTCCCTTAAATAACCATCACCTCACTTGTTTATGCAAGGGACAAAACCCTATCGGACGATCAAATACCGCAACAAGAATTATCTCTTTTAGAAAATACAACATGCCGCCCAAAATTTCTCAAAAATCTTTAGAGACCATCGCGGTAGATGCCAAAATAGCTGTTGTGAGTAGGAGAAATGATAACATTGTGAAGAGCTTGGTCGCAGATCAAATTAGAACTGCATCCACCCAATCTAGAGTTAGCATTGAAATTCCCTAATTTAAATCTTTACAAAAAAGACTAAGGAAAGTACTTACAAAGGCCGATAAAAGAAATACAACAGTTATCATGGATAGACTCGTATACACTCAAAAGGTTAGCAATGTTATTCAATGAAATAAGTTTATGTGCCTCCAAACCGACCTCACTAAAAGTTAAGAAAGCTTTACAAAACTCGTCATACATTTGAATTGATTTTGAATTGAATGAATCTTCAACCTCTCATTTTGTATGCCTTAACAAAAATCCATAAAGATAATATTCGCTGTAGCTTCATACACTGATGCCCCAGCATACCTATTGCCTAAAAAACTAAATTTTCTAATTAGGGACAAACCTAGCTTCTTCCCCAAATATTGAATGAAAAATAGCTTGTCGCAAAATTGTAAAAATAATGATTAGTGATCAGCAAATATTGACATTAGTAATATATCACTCTCGAATGGCACAATCCAACGCAGATTTAAAAAGACATATCACAAACTGAGTAAAATACTGAAAAAAAACTCTTCCAAATTCAAATTTTGCTCTACAAATCGACGAGACAACATATATTACAGGAAAAGCTCAACTTAATTGCATTCGTTAGATTTATTTAATTGATGATTTATACACGAAAATTATATAATTAATCAATTTTTATGTTGTTGAGTTTTTACAACTGGTAATATTGCATATTTTTGATGTTATTAGTTCATATTTAAAAGAAATTAAAGTTTCTTGAAAGTCATAGATTGGCAGATGGCATTTGTACAGATGAGTTTCGAGCTATGACTGGACATCTAAAAAGATTTATAGCACATGTTCAAGAACTGAATGGGGATATTATTATTAGTTACCCATTGTTTTTTGGATCCAGAAGTATTTGTTACAATATTTTTGTACAAATATTTGCCATCAGAATTTTTGAAAAAGATAAAAATTATGATTTTATTCATGTTTGTATATAAAAATGGTGTACTAAACCGGCTTACTTATCAGACATTTTTGTTATGTCTAATAACATAAATTCAAGTATACAAGGGCCTAATAAAAATATCTTAAACTCAACCGTTAAGCTGGTGGGATTCCAAAAACAAATGGAAGAATATTGTATCTTACTCCACACTTTTACCTACGAAGAGATGAGTACGTTGTTGTGCCAGGTCGAGTCTTGTTTGAATTCTCGTCCATTGAGTGTGTTAACTAGTGCAACCTAAGTTACCTGTGCAAGGGCTCCCCTGACTCTGCCAGGGGAGCCCTTGCCTTTAACTCCTGGACCCTTTTTGGTGGGAGAACCACTGTTGACTGTGCCAGGGGCAAATTATGAAGACAAAAATAAGTTGTCTGACGAGGTGGCAGTTAGTGCAAAAAATGTTTCAAACATTCTGGAGACGATGGTCTCAAGAGTATTTATCAAATTTAGTACGTCACAAATGGACGTCACTTAATCTTGAACCGTCAGTAAGCGACGTAGCTCTAATAAAAGAAGACGATTTACCTCCCAGTTGCTGGTTATTGGATCGAATCATTGAAAAACATCCCGATAGTAACAACATCACCCGTGTAGTTACGTTGCGTACAAAATCATCGGTATTGAAGACACCTGTTTCAAAGGTTTGTTTGTTACCGATTGCGAAGTAATATATATCGTCATGTTAAGTTAAATAACTGATAAAATCCATTTACAGCCATATAATGTTCTAAGCGTAAGTACTTAAAATAAAACGGACGAGATCACACACCGACCCTTCCATCCAAATTCGCAAGGTAAATATACACGGATGCCTGGATGGAAGGGTGGGTAGAGGAAGACCACGAAAAACACACCTTGACCAATTTACTGAACTTTTTAAGAAAGGCCAGGTCAAGAGTTCAGTCAACCGGCGGGCTTGCATGAGGAGAATAATGAGTGTGGAGGAATCAAGGGAAGGAGGAATCAACGGAAAATGGCGGGGGGGCAATCGATCGATCGCGCGAAGCGCATGATCAAGATCATGATTATGCCCCCCGCCATTTTCCGCTCCCCGCTTCCCCGATGCGGTCGTCCATACAGTAGGACAACCGGCCGCCGGCTGGTTCTTTCTTTATTACCGAGCTCGGTACCCCGCGCCCGCACTTTAATGATATTGTACGAGTATAAATATCGAGCGTTGGACCAAGTTAAATCATTATGTCATATTTCAGTGCGCACGACGATACAAGTTTAGAAGATGAAAACGCCAATCAGTTCGCCGATTGCGTCGGGGTCGGGAGTAGGGAAATCGACTGACAAAAATTTATCAGTTCATTTCCATCAACAAGTTTCGCCAGCAACGACTACGGACGACGAAAGCGATCACGAAAATTTGAAGAACAACGAATTGGGAGTTTTTACAAATGAAACAGCAGAATCAAAATCAGTTACAAACAACGATCCAAATAGTGGAAAACGAATGTGGTCAAAACATAGGAGCAGAAACACAAGTAATAGTGGACGACATGGAGAATCAAGCACAAGCCAGCATCGCAAAAGTGTCTCGGAAACGGAAATCCATTCCGAAGAAGAATACGACTCCTTCGAAGAAAGTACTAAAAGTTCTCCCAGATCCCCCCGCAGACAGTTTTTTGGGCCTATTGGAATTAATTTGGACAGCGAATATATACAAATTAGTGATGGAGAACTTGAAGTACGGCGAACAGAAAGCGATGCAAACGAAAGATTTATGCCTAAAAAGGGAAAATAAATGCCGAGATCGTAGCAGATGGAGATCTGTGGTCTATGCCTACCCTTACGGGAGACAGGCGTGACGATATGTATGTATGTATGTGTGACGTCATATAAGTTTTTTTTAGTATTTCTTTTTAAATTTGTTATTTAAAGTTTGAAATAAATTGTTTTCTATTAAAACAAAATAATATTAGTTCGATTGACGTCTTTTGAATGTCACCCGTCCGGCACATATATAAATTGAAAAGTGTTAATAAAATATAATAAAGAATAAATATTAATATGATATAAATGTACAATGAAACAAGAAAAATAAATTAATATTATTTCGAAGAATATTATTACATTCCTGGGATAATTAGAGAAGCATTTCCTCTTTCTGTAACTGATAGAAATAGATTTGTCGGATTTGCCTGTACAGGTAATGTACCAGCATAAGCCAATTTAATAGGAATATCTTTACTGCTGCTGACTACGCGCCATCATTTGTGATTGATAGGCCATTAAAACTTAAAAGCCAAATTCCACCAAATGATCTGTTGACCAGTTCTGATGCAAAGTCCTCTATTCAAGTTAATCCAGATTCTCCAATTGCATATCTTCCAACATCAACTGACCAGGCTGATCAGCGTACAGACAGCAATGATGATCAACCACCGACTGTTCAAAATTTATCGGACTCTTTCTCAGTAAAGACTGATTCTCTCTAAGCTGTCTCAGTATTTGATCAAAGATTCAAATCACCTGTGCCAGGACCTAGCGGACTAAAACGTAAGACTGGGGACACGCCCGAAAAAAACTTAATTAAACAAGAACACCGAGAAAGAAATAAAGCTTGATGAAAAGAATAAGGTACTACAAAGCGATACTGGTAAAGGAAAGAGGAAATTGATATCGACAAACGGGGAAAAGAAAAAATAGCCAAGAAGGCACCTTAAGACAAGAAAAATAAATCTAACGACGACGAATGCTTCAGTCTCGTATGTTTAGAAACTTTTAACAACAGTCGACCAAACTAACAATGGATACAATGTATCGAATGTTGAAAGACTGTGGTCTCATGCAGAATACGTGGACGATGATAAGAACTATGTATAAACACTAATAATTTATCGCGTGTTACGCAACCACGTAACAACAAAGCTTCTGTGCGGCACAATCAGAATGCGCTGACACCGTTGAATGCGGCATCGTTTCCACTAACCTGGTAACAATTTCTTATCTCGTTCTACGAAATTCTATAACGACCACTTACATGAAATAGATCTTTTTAATTGCCCAATAGGTAAGGTATAAGCGGGACGTTAAGCAAATGCTTAAAGGTATGCATGATTAGAATTAGATTTTTCGTTTTCTCTCTCAAAGAATTCAACAAATTTAATTAATTTTCTTTTTTCAATAAATCCTTGTTTATATATTTTTCCTTACAAATGAAAAGTACGGGTAGTTAAAGTTGTAACAACGTATTTTTGAGCTCTTATATTATTTTAATATTTAAAAATATAGTATCTAATATTTACATGTTGCTTATTCGCTAAATCTTTTCTTAATCCTTTGGTGCACTAGTTTCACTTAACCCAGATAAGCCTACTGTCCTATATTTAGGACAGTAGAAATAAAAAAAAATATCAGAATACCCTCTTTATCTAAGATTATTTAGTCTTATGATTTGCAGTAAGAAACGTGTCAGCTTTATTAGAAAAAATAAAAAGACAGTTATTTTAACAGTTTTTACCTTATATTTTACCTTATAAGTGTGTAATAAAAGTGCGTTGCAGACATGGCAAATGACAGGTATGTATAAAAAGTTATATTTTACTCGTGAGTTGTTTTTTTCTGTGTTAATATCTAGTTGATAACCTTAACTTTTGTACTAAATAAATATTCTAGCAAAATAATATAAATAAATTACGTATAACTTGTTACAAATACTAGCGTACTATATATAGGACAGTAGGATAATATACATGATTTTAGTACAATAATACAACTTTTTCTTTACAGACCGTTAGCTGCGCATGAAATTTTAGATGCTTTAGAAAATGTTTCTGATAATGAAGAAGATTATAGAGAACGACTGATATGTATTCTACCTCCTCCTGTTGATCCTGACTGTCTCACTGACGAAGATTCGGGTGAAGAAGATAATGTAACTTTGAATAATTTGCCACGAAACATTCTGCTTCAACCGGCTGAAGTAATGATTCAAGGGCAGATTATGGTGAGTGATACAGAAGAAGAACCTTCTGATTCTACAGGTCGAACTAAACGTAGGCGTACCTACGCATGGAGAAAACGGGACTTGGCAAAAAATCCCGTGAATTGGCCAGATGTTCAAGGCGCTTGCCAAGATAAGCGCCCAATTGAGTGGTTTGAAAACTTCTTAGATGAAGATGTTATTTCGTTGTTGGTGTCAGAGAGCAATAAATATGCTGTCAAAAAGAATTTGCCTGGAGACATAACCACTGAAGATATGAAATGTTTCATCGGCATATTGTTGGTTAGTGGTTATTCATGGCTCCCCCGTAGAAGAATGTATTGGGAAAACTCCCCTGATACAAAGAATGAATTGATCAGCTCGGCTATGACTAGGGATAGATTTGACTTTATTTTTCGCCACCTTCATGTCAATGATAATCTGGATTTGCAAGACAAATACACAAAAGTACGCCCCCTAGTTACACTTCTAAATAAAAAGTTCTTAGAGTTTTCTCCTCTTGAAGAGCATTACAGTGTAGATGAGGCCATGATCCCCTACTATGGTAGACATGGCTGCAAACAGCACATAAAAGGTAAACCTATTAGGTACGGGTTCAAAGCTTGGGTTGGTGCTACACGGTTAGGGTATGTTTTATGGATGGAACCATACCAAGGTGCTACAACTATGTGCAATCCAATATATAAAGAATTGGGGCTGGGTGCAAGCGTTGTTCTCACTTTTTGCGATGTGCTGATTTCACGTGGCTTCGACCTTCCTTACCACGTAGTTTTTGATAATTTTTTTACTGGGACGCCCTTGCTGGAAGAGATAACAAAGAAAGGCCTTCGTTGCACTGGGACAGTTCGAGAAAACAGGACATCTAGTTGTCCTCTGATTACATCGAAGTTACTGAAAAAAAAGGAACGTGGTGCTGTCGATTACAGAACGACACATGACAACACGTTCATTATTGCTAAATGGCATGACAATAATATATTCAGTATTGCTTCTAATGCTGTAGGAATAAATCCTAAACAATCTGCCAAACGCTTCTCACAAAGTGAAAAGAGAAACATTGTCATAGAAGAACCACATATGGTGTCCATCTATAACAAATATATGGGAGGAGTGGATCGGTCTGATGAAAATATTTCACATTACCGAATTGGTATACGAGGTAAGAAATGGTACATGCCGTTGCTCACACACATGATTGATCTTGCCGAACATAATGCATGGCAGTTATATAAAATAAATCATGGAAAACTGGATCATCTTGGCTTTCGCAGAAGGGTAGCAATTGCTTTGATTGAATCAAACAGAAAAAATGCCAAAAGAGGGCCTAGCCGACCCTCCCATCATGAACATGCTGATAGTCGTAAAGACCAAATGAATCATCTGGTTATTCCTCAATCGAAGCAAACACACTGTCGTCAATGTCACAAAAAATGTTTGACACGTTGCAAGAAATGTGATGTTGGAGTGTGTGTCAAGTGTTTTGAAACATATCATTCATAAATAGTGTTAATCTAGTAAATTACATATAACAATGGGTAATATAATCAATAGTTATCTAATAAACTACACTTTTTGATTACATTCTGTTTTGTCATAAATGGTCTTTTATTTCCTCTTATTATCCTACTGTCCTACATATAGGACGGCTGTTTCCCTGAAAGCCTTACACTTAATTTTTTTTTCATAATTTTTTTTATGTTGCATAAGATCTAATAAACTAAATAATGTAACTTTTTTCAAAATTTTCAGAAAATTTTAGTTTCAGGCTTATCTGGGTTAAATCTCTCTGCTCTTTTCACTTTCACATCTATTTTACAACACTCACCGCCGTGATCATGGATCTGTACACAAAACTGTCAAACGGCATGGAGGAGCTTTCCATCACATTCACCTCACGGATGGACAGGTACGAAGAGGACCTGAAGAGTGCTGCCAACAATGAGGTACCACACAAATCTATCGCGAGTCTATCGCGGGAGTTCACCGAATTCAAGTGCCTCATGTGGAAGACAATGGGTGCACTTAAAACTCAAATGGAACTCTTAACTGTGGGTTTGGACCGCCATGAAATGTCTTCACGTATGAAGGTACTGCTCCTCCACAGCCTCGCAGAGCAGAATAATGAGAATCATGTTGCCCTCACTGTGTCAACACTTGCCCATAGAATGAAGATAGCCATTTCTGCGGCTGATATTAGAGCCTGTCATCGGCTTGGTGCCAATACGGGTAAAGCCAGACCTGTTCTTATCCGCTTCCAAAGCCACAGTTTGCGGAGTGAGCTGTGGCATAATAAAACAAAGCTGAAGGGCACTGGACTCATTCTGTCGGAGTTTTTAACAAAACCCAGGCATGAAACGTTCATGCTTGCCCGCAAGCACTTCGGGGTGAGCCGTTGCTGGACCGTGGACGGCAAGAATAATATAGTGCTGCCGGATAAGTCGCGCCGTAATGTCGAATGTGCTGCGGAACTGCGACAACTGATTGCACAGTTCCCAATGGTGACGCCGACTACCGACGAAGCTACGACGCTAAGCTAAGACGAAGGGACATCGCAGCAGAATAGCAAGCTGAAGACTTCGATGGCTGAGAAAAAAGCACGAAAACCAGCGAAGTGATGTAGGTGGTTGAAAACTTAACTTTTTTTTTCTACGACGGTGATTGCACTGTTTACATTATTACGCACAAATTTACATTATTTTCCCTTTGTGTTATTTGTTTGTAAGTGTAGGTAAATCGAAACTCAAAAATCGTTATTTATGTTTATTCTCACGTCTTGACTTTCTGACATTGAAATATGACACTTGTTACTTATTTGAGTCATCTATGCTTTGATGTGTTTAAATTCGTTCGGAAATGTTAATTGCCGTCAAAATTAATGTTTTACTTTTTTATTTTCTATGTATTTAGTTATAAATCTTTTAATGTTTTACTTTTTTTTCTATGTATTTAGCTATCAATCTTTTGGCCTATCTAATTACCCGGTGAGTGCATCGAGGATAACGTAAAAGTTTTATAGTTAATATTATTTTATTTATTTATTAGCGGTATTTATTTATTGCATTTATTATTACTATTATTTTATTTTTGTATTTACTAGTATGTCAAATGATCATTTTGATGACAGTTTTGAATCTTGTTCTTCTTCTTGTGCGTCTGATGAGAGTTATGCTGGCGCGTTTAGTAATGATTCCGTTCTGTTGCGGGACCAACTTTCCTTTTGTGACCTCGGTCAATTCTTCAACACTGTTCATATAAATGCTCAAAGCATTCCCGCACACTATCCAGATTTACTTTCTTCTTTTGATTCTGATCTTATTCATGCGGTTCTTGTCTCTGAAACGTTTCTTAAACCTACTCTTCCTTCTACGCAATACTCATTGCCTGGGCCAAGGGAAAATTCCGAACCAAAAAGTAAAGTAATCGGATAACTTATCTAATAGTTAAGCATTCATTCGTGTCTTGGCATTCAAGCTGGAAGGATTAATTTCTGAGTTTCTAGACTCTGTAGTGATAAAAAAAATGGAGAACAAACAACACTTCGAAAATTCAGAGGACGAGGCGAGGGCAGAATCTCCAGTTCCGTAGAGTCAAGAATTAGCAATTACTATCAGCGATTACGAAAAAGAGGACGAGATAAACGAGAATACGAAAAACGTGGACATCATGGCGAATACACAACAAGTGTTGTCTCTTCCAACAATAAGGAAGTCCAAAGGAAAAGGCATAGAAAAGATGAGTATTCAGCGCAAAAAGAAACAAGTTCAAACAATGAGCTTTTTCATATAGTTGAAGACCTATTGGGACACGAACAGGACAATGTTAGTGATGGACAGATTTATAACAGCAATAAAGTCACACGCGTTGGAGACTCATCACGTTCCGTTGGGGAAACTAGTTCGCCCGTTAAATCAAATAATGAAGCAATTTATAAAGGATATGATGAGGCAAAAAAAGAATTTAAAAAAGATCTCTTGGGACATCTTCGAAGAGTGGGCCTTAAATCAAGGATTGTTCACGATGTATACGAACGGCCATTGATGGTTTGAGCAAGATGCATTCGTCGCTATGCTAGACGGAGTTGTCCAACAGTAATCTTTACGCCAGAGCACTGGGTCAATATCACAGAGTATTGCTTTAAAGCACCTTGAACAGCTTGTTATATTGAAATCGCAGGGCGAACGTGGTACGAGAGTGGTAAAATTAGAAACTTATCCCTTTACAGATTGCTTGAGGAAGCAAAAAACCGAGTGGTGGAAGATGGCAAACTTGCAGTCGTGTCTTGACATTCAAGCTGGAAGGATTAATTTCTGAGTTCCTAGACTCTGTAGTGATAAAAAAAATGGAGAACAAACAACACTTCGAAAATTCAGAGGACGAGGCGAGGGCACAATCTCCGGTTCCGGAAAGTCAAGAATTAGCAATTACTATCAGCGATCACGAAAGAGAGGACGAGATGGACGAGAATACGAAAAACATGGACATCATTTTATAACTATTTTTAGATTTGGATAAGTGGTTGAAACAAGGAGAAACACGTAATGTAATGTAATGTAAATGTAACAGACACAGAAAAAAGAATGTACTGTGATGAATATATCAAATATGGATTTTCGTTTGTCGAAGACAAAAACGGTCCTAAACCGCAATATGTTGTTGTGTGGAGATATATTGTCCAACAGCTGTATGAAACGTTCTTTGTTTTTACGACATTTGAAAACTAAACATGCAAATTATAAAAACAAAGATCGTAATTTTTTTAAACGCATATCGGAATCTAAGAAAAAATCAAATTTATCATCTTATATCCTATCAGCTAACAAGGAGCTTGAAAATGCTGTTGAAGCTAGTTACCATATTAGTTATCGTATTGCTAAATGTGGTAAAAATCATACAATAGCCGAGAATTTGATCCTTCCTTGTATAAAAGATGCTGTACGATGTATGCTTGGTGAAGAACAAGTATCAAAAATCAACAGAATTCCTCTGTCAAATAACTCAGTATCACGAAGAGTTCAGGATATATTGGATGACGTAGAAATAACAATAATTGATAGAATTAAAAACAGCAAATTTAGACAGAGGGATTTATATACAACTTAACGCCTTTATTAGTTGCATAATTTTATTTAAAATTGATTGTTTCTTAAGTGTGTTACTATTGTATAAGAATTAAAGCTATCACTAACATATAAGACATGTCTCTCGTACATATATTAGGTGTACAAATAAGTTTCCGCGGTTTGTCAAAAGATGGCCCCACCAGAAGGTTATGGAGAAATTGTCAGATGTAAAACGTAATATCCCAAGTTTAGTCATCTGGCAACACCATAACCTTAAAGTACTAGTGATTCCGTATCAGCATCACGTAATTTTTTTCGTGCAAAAATGTCAAGTTTTATTCCGAATAAGCATCATTTGCGGGAACTTTTGATTTACTTCTTTAATGTGAAAAAATCTGCAGCTGAGGCGCATCGATTGCTTCTAGAAGCATATGGTGAAGCTGCTTTAAGTGAGAGAAGTTGTCAGGAATGGTTTCAAAAGTTTAAGAACGGTGAGTTTGACGTTAAAGACAAAGAACGCAGTGGAAGGCCGAAAGTGTACGAAGACATGGAATTAGAAGTACTATTGGAGGAAGATTCGTCCCAAACGCAAAAAGAACTTGCACTTACTCTACAAGTGACTCAACAAGCAATTTCACATCGTTTAAAATCGTTAGGAATGATTCAAAAACAAGGAAATTGGGTTCCATATGAACTAAAGCCGAGAGACGTTGAACGCCGATTATGCATGAGTGAAATGCTGCTTGCCAGGAATAAAAAAAGAGTTTTTTGCATCGTATAGTCACTGGTGACGAAAAATGGATTCACTACGATAATCCAAAGAAGAGAAAGTCATGGGTTAAGCCCGGCGAACCATCAACATCGACAGCTAAGCCGAATATTCATGGAAAAAAACTCATGCTGTGTATTTGGTGGGATCAGCTTGGTGTCGTGTATTATGAATTGCTGAAACCAAGCGAAACCATTACTGGAGCTCTCTACCGAACTACAATTGATGAGATTGAGTCGGGCACTTAAGGAAAAACGCGCCCATTACTACTCCAGACACGACAAAATTATTCTTTTACACGATAATGCTCGTCCACATGTTGCGGCGCCGGTAAAAACATACTTGGAAACACTCAACTGGGAAGTTTTACCCCACCCGCCGTATTCACCAGACTTAGCCCCTTCTGATTATCACCTGTTCCGGTCGATGGCACATGGTCTGTCTGAGCAGCGCTTCACATCATATGAAGACACCAAAAATTGGGTAGATTTGTGGATAGCGTCAAAAGATGAAGAGTTTTTTCGACGGGGTATCCGAATGTTGCCAGAAAGATGGGGAAAAGTAGTGGCAAATGATGGAAAATACTTTGAATAAAACGTAATGTACTTTTCCTTTACAATAAATTCCTAATTTTTTATAAAAAACTGCGGAAACTTATTTGTACACCTAATAAATAACAAGAAAACCTGCGACATGGGCGTCCAAGCCTCCCCAGCCGATAAAGACCAGGCAGGACCGTCACCAAATAGCCAGGCGCAAGTACCCAACGTGAGGTGGAGCGTTGGGGAGTGAGAGAGTTTAGTGACAGACTCCAAAGCATGCGCCTCAAAAGCGCCCCCCTCGAAACCGAAACAGAGGGCACCCCTAGACGAAAAGTCTGCGGCACGAAGGGCTTTAATGGAGGTTGAGGAAGGATAGACAAAAACTCCAGATGAACCCAGACCTACCGACAGAGTACGGGAATTCGAGTGCTGGTTTCGAAAAGCAAAAGCTCACCTTCATGAGTTACACAACCTAAAGTAAGACCTCAAGCGGGCGTCGCCTTGGCAATGGAAAAAATTTATGAAAATGTAAGAAATTTACAAACACAATTTTTATTATGTTCAAAAAAACCCTAAAAAACCGAAACAAATCTATTTTGGTAATTACATGAGATATGTAATTACCAAAATAGATTTGTTGCGGCCTGGGCACAGGGCCACTTTTGGAGGATTGGATCACGCTTGTCCAAGAAGCGGACGTGCAATCAATATGTGTAAGCCATACAAATATTTAATCCGAATCTTTTTTATCGAAGTCTTTCCGAATAATTTAGGTCATCAGAGTCGTTTAAATACTTATCAATGTAAAGATAAACCTAACTTTATATTATTTAGATTATATTTTTATTCAATATCATTTGTTGAAAATGAATGTAAATTACCAAGCCACGGCGCAGCTTGTCCTGGCTGTGAGTGGGGTGGTAGTGGAGGGGGGAAAGCTCCCGGCGGAGGAGGCAGCGACGGCGGAATATTTCCTGGAAACAGTAAATATGTTATGGTTGTCGCATGATCAAATATCAAACACACAATATAGGTGTAATGTCGTGTATACAAATTGAATTCATCTGAAAATTAATAAGTTACCTGCCTCCCAACTATTGACACTCATATAGTATCTGGATTGATCCGGTATGATTCCAAGCTTCAACCAGGGAAGTACCACATTCTCACAGAATATCGGGGTCATACGGTATCATTTTTCTGTTCCCGTCGCGTACGGTGAGTAGAGGGATCTATAGATTTAATTATTTTCTCCTTCCTTCTCCTTTCCACTTTCGTTTTCCTTTACAATTATTCACATCCTTACCCTAAAGTATGTTTCGTCAGATGTTCATGGGAGGCGATAATTACTTACCATCAGGTGATCCATCATTGCTTGTTTGCCTTTCTCGTCCATAAATATGTTACAAATAAAAATCTTTTTTTTTTGTGACATATTTATTTGATTATTAACCCTTTCGGTACGAGCGATCGCTGTACGAGGTGCCGCGCCGAAAATACGCACATAGCATATGGTCAGTCTACCTTTGTGTGAAAAGTTTGTTAGCCAAGATGCTTCCTTCCTGCGTGGATTACCCGACTATATTCGGCACTCGCCCACATAGGTCATCAGATGGACGCATATATCCGGCGCTCGTCCACACAGGTCATCAGATGGACGCCGGACATATCCAGCACCCATACGGAAAGGGTTAAGGGTGACTTTATAATTATTACCTGGAGGTGCCATAATAGCGCGAGCCGGTTGCGAAGGTCCAAATAATCCGGGCCCAGAACGTCTCCCCGCTCCAGGTCCCGGTGTAGCTCCCGGGGTTGCTTCACCCAGCTCAGCCATAAGAGACATATATTCCTCATCAATTTTGGCCTGGAAGTAAAGAAACAATTCTGATACGTGTTTATGGAACATTAAGAGTTGGGTACTGACTAAAAAAGACGAAAAACTCTGCTCACCTATGAGAAAAAAAATTTAAGGCGTATTTTTGGTCCTATTTTGCAAAATGAGCGATGGCGTACACTTTCGTACACTCAACCTCGAAATTTATAAGCTATACAATGAGCCAAACGTCATCAAAAGCATTAATATTTGACGCCTTCGTTGGCCTGGACACGTAATACGGATGGACGTGACTAGAGTACCCAAACACTTACTAGACGGCAAACCAAATGGTCGTAGAAGCCTAAGCTCAGATGGCTAGATGGAGTCGAAGACGACTTAAAGGCAATCGGACTTAAGAGCTGAAGATGGAAAGCCAAACTTAAACCGGAAAAAATTACTGCCTACACCCGCGGCTCTAATACCTTGATGATGATGATGATGGTACATTGAGGTAAGAAAAGTTGTTTAGCGTTAAAAAAAACCAAATGAAATAAAATCGGATACACATGCTTTAAAAATTCTATGGTAGTTCGCAATACCTTATTTGCATGGTGCATAATCTGGCCTTGTCCAGGTCGTTTGGCGCGGCAATCTCGGGCTATATGGCCAGCACCCCCACAAGATGAACATACGATACTATTGGTCACGTTTGGTTTGTCTGGACACTGCAGAGAACAATAAATATCATTAATCAATTTTGTTGCATTTATATAAAAAAAATTCTCGACATATATTCTATAATACAATTAAAATATAAAGAAATTTGGCATATCCTATTTGTTTTAATCTTATTCAATTAAAAAAAGCATGATGAAAACAGTTCAAGAAATATAAAAAAAAAACTAAAAAATTAAAAAAAGATTTCAAAAAAATGGTCATGTCATTTAATGAAATTAAATAATTTTTAATAAAAAAAATAAATTCCAACATGTATTAAAACTTAATTTTAGTTCTAACTTTTGTATTCAAAATATAAGAATACATTAATTTTCGATAAATACAAGGTAGAAAAATACAAATATGTGAAAAGATAAACTGATAAAAATCTTAAATTGTACACACCATCACTCAATACTTATATAATTATATCCAAAGTAGAGGAATTTCTGATCTTTGAAGAAAAAAATTACCAACACTGTTATAAGAAAATATTTAATCTTTTGATTACCTCCATGAACTAAATGATAAGTTTTTTTCCATATGTATCCCACTGCTGACCCACCAAGCTTGTTTCGGAATAAATATCTGTAGGTCATATATATATTTAATCCGATACGGGGATCGAAGCTACGACCATTGACTCCGTGGGCGGGGCACTTCGCCACTAAGACTAATTATTAATTTATTATTACTGCTCAAGTACACTCACCATCCAAGTCTTGTGGTCAGTTGCGGTGCAATTCGCACAGCGAGGCCCATCGTTTTCTCGCAACGTGCCGTTCAGCTGCGCTAGCTCACGTAACTGCATGCGTCGAAGATCGTTCTGACCCTCTGGGACCTCTACACCTTGACGAATGACTTCCTTGATCTGAAAGCAAATATATTGGAGTTTGTTTGAAATGGAAAAATTGAAATATGCACACGTGTAGGCTGATCACTCAACTATAAGTATTCACCGCCGCCCATGGACATCTATAATACCAAAGGCACTGAGAAATGTAATAAGAGTGAAAGACGGAATAAAAGAACTCAGGCTCTCAACACTAAATACAGATCGCAGAAGGTCCCTAAACAAAAGTCTATTTTCGGTGTTTCATGTTTCACCCAATAAAATTGAGAATGCTGCAGACTTACTCAACTAAATCAAAAAATCCTTTTAAAATTCTTTAAAGTGCCTCATTGATTAAATTATAAAGAAACCTCGATGATGTGGACTTATTTGGCTAGTTAAATAAAGGAATACACACACACCTTCTCGACGGCTTTTTTAACACAGTCCGCATTGGTGGCAGTAATATATGCATGTAGAGGCTCGTCTTCACCGGGCAACGGCTGTCCATCTTTACGGCCCACCTTGCCCTCTTTCACAGAGCCTTTACCACGGATTATAATCTTTGCTCCAGTCTCCTTCTCCATTGCTGGAATTAAAACGATCAAGATAAGCCTTTCTTATTTGCTGATCAGAATATTTACAATTACAATATAATTAACATACACTATAAATTAATAAAATTAATAGTGCCATCAGCAACTAGCTTCCTTCTCAGGTTATCCTTTGAACAAAATAACTGACTTCTGACTTCACAAATTTCAATAAGATCTTCCATTAATGTTCTTACATTCAATGTTGCAAGGTACATTTTTTTAAATTCTAATTTTGCAATCCCTGCAAAACCGTTTGTGGCATTTACCACGTTAATAAAATAAGTTTTATTTTTTCTTTTATAGTAAAGAAAAATGTAAAATGCGATATGACTAACAATCATTTTAAACAGTACACTTTCAATAAATCACATAAAAAATTTTGGTTAACTCCATGTCAATTACGGAACATACCACCGACCGCGCGCAGTGATACGGGCCAGTCGTCGGTTGAACGTTGCGGATGCTAGCAATCGACACCATAAAGTAGGAACTTGACGCAAATGGGTTAATATTTACTTTTGATGTTGATTTTGATCCGAAATATGATAATTATATTAAAGTCTCAACACAAAGACCGTGCATCAGTAGATGTGTACCTTTAAGTGTATTCCCACGTGGCCCAATGAGTAGCCCTACAAAATTGATATCAGGGTGTTCTTCCTGGGGAATCATCACCTTATCATGGACACGAATTATGGGTGGCCTGTCGAAAACAAAAATTAAATGTATTCATAAAATTAGAATGAAGATATAACGTAATAACACATTTATTAGGTGATATATGCGATATTTTAATTATTATTATATATGTGATATATATAATAATAATTAAAGTATGTATTAAGAACGAATAAATAACTTAATTTAAATCTAAAATCTATTTCTTCTTAATTCTTATATAATGTAAATAATTAATTATATAATGTAAAAACTGTATTATGTATGTATAAAATGTAAAAAAAATTAATAATATAATGTAAATCCTTCATTCGCAGTACGATATGTAATAATAATTTATTATAATTTTTTATAATTTTATCGAAGTGCTGTGGTTTTTCTAAATAAATAAATAAATAAAATAAAAAACTAATGATTACTTGTAATCCGGCGGTGGTTTGAAGTCGGGGTTGATCTGCTGCATACGCTGCACCAGACGGTGGCGTTCCTCCTCTAACTTGCGGCGAGTGCGATACTCCCGCGTGTTCAGCCGCTTGCCGTCCGTAGAGTAGATGGGCTCAGGAGACGGCGACCTGGCGCGTACAAAAACCATAAATCCACTATTGCGCTAAATATATTACATTGCTACATGTGCACACGAGTTCTGACCCTGTCCCTTCCATTCTTATTTTCCTTTATTTCATATATTTGGGCATATTACAATAATTTATTTTATGCAAAAGAAGAAATCTTAATTTTATATTCATTGCGGCGCCATCTGTTGACAGATTGTGTAATAATAATGATAATTTATATAAAAAAATTATAATAACTTTAATTTGTGAAAAAATAAATCATATAAGTACATAATTTTAATATTGAGCTGTATTTTAAGTGAGTAAGATTTGTTGTTAGAAAAGATATTGGTGCAATGCTGAAGCAAATTTATTTTTGGATTCTTTGTTTATCCTTTATTGTCTTTGTTTGCCTTCTCGTTATTGTGTATAAAGCAGAAATTCAGTCGGGGAAGATTCATTCTAATTCCTACCTCGACCGATGCCGAAATATACTTATGTTTTAAAAAATAAACTTAATTTTTCATTTCTACCTTATAAGCAATGAACACATTTTTTAATGTTTGTATAATTTTAATTGGTTTGGGTGTAATTACAATCCATACTCAAATGAGAGTTGGGTCTTTCGGTAATTTAAAGTTAGGTAGTTAGGTAATTATAAGTAATTCGGTAATTTTTACATTTAAAGTAATTTTGTATACAGTTATGACTGCAAAGCATAGAAATAGAATAAGGACTCCATTACAATCAAAAGCCAAATTTAAGTAGCAAATTTAAAGTGGCTACAGAAACCACCCGTAGAAAATAAAAGATGAAGGGATAAAGTCCTTCACATGTAGAAATAGATAAATGGTAATGAGAAAAATGCAATAGAAGTTTATATATGTTTAAAATTTTATATGTTATCAAATGCAATTAAAAAAAACAATTATGTCACATATCTAAAAACTGGCTACACGTAATATATTGCATTCCAGGAGACAAAAACTTCATCATCATTCATTATAAGCAACATACACAGATAAATACCAAGCTGAACTTTTTAAATGAGGGATCTCTGGACATTGAATTTATAAAATATTTTTAAATATATTTCAATAAACAAAAGGTATATATAGTGGGACATTAATCTTCTAAGTTGGGTCAACTTTTTTTTTTATATATTCACGCCTATCCCCCACAGGGGTTGGCAGAGACCACAGAGCTCCATCCACTGCCAGGGGGGGGGGGTTACCTTTGATTTTTTAAAAGGCTCGGTATTGGTGTGCTAAACTTACGTTCTGAGATAATTTAACTAATACCAACGTTTCACTATTAAAATAAAATTAATTGAAAAAGCTTTGGATGGGAAATGTTAATGATTAATTATCCATCCAATACATTGTTATTGAAATTCTAACAAAAATCAATGGTTTATATATTTCTCTTTCAATAGAAATTTTGTTTCAGTTTGTAACAAATCATACACAATTTATTTATATTTAAAAAGATTCGAAACAATTGCACTACGTAGCTGACGCACGAATTTTTTATATGTAAACAACAACATAACACAACATAAAAAATATATATTGCATTCAAGGAAACATAAAATTCTTGCCTCCTGGCTAGCTATTACATATGTATTTGTTATCAAATGGATTTCGGGGTCGCCTTAAAATTATCTGACCCAAAGAACTAAAAAACGTAAATGTATAATATGATTCCATGTCACCACTGTAATTGTGTAATTTGACTTATCGACAATCAACAAAAGAGTCAGTGAATATGCAATATGATTAAAAAAACTATTTTGGATTTAAACGGTATTAATTTGAATTTAAACCATTTTATGTAATCAAATATTTTAGTAGTTTAAAAAAACATTCGTATGTACAGATAAATTTAAAATTCAATAAATAACTTCTAACTTTATTTACAGTCTATACATATTTTTTTTTAATATTATTAACACAGGCATTCTAAACTAAATTTAAATACAGTAATGAACAATTTTAAAAATGTTTTTTTTTGTATTCATTTGTCATATCCTAACAGGCAAACTGACTACAATGAGGGCAGGACTGTTTGTTTTAGTTTTATCACAGTATAAATTATGGACTAGCCCGAAGTGCATTTGATAGAATGTAACATTTGAAAGTAAAATTATGTTATTAGATAGCTGGAAATATTGGTTTTCTTTTGAAACTAAGTCAAACTAACTAATCGTTTTCTAAATTTTTAATGAATATTAAAACATTCTCAATTATTTTCATGATTCAATATGAATAAGTTTAAATTATATTCAAAGGTAACAAAATAAAAAAGCAACCTAAATTATCCGAAAAATATTAAGTAAAAATAGTTGTAGTGCAGGGTTAAGCTTAGATTAACTGCCCTATACATTTCTATCACCCTGAGAAAAAAAAAACAATTAATTTGAACCTGAAATTTGAATATTATTATCTCTGAAAATAAGTATAATTAATATGCGCGGCTGAAAAAATTTTTAATTAATTAGACTGACTTTTATTTAATTAATATTAATTATTGTCAGTTGTAACCTGCGAATGAAGAAATTTGCAAAAATTAGTAGTTTCTTTAATTGCTAATTGGAATCATATGAACATCGCATCGAAAGTGACGTCCGAACTTCCCTCCCTGAAACCACGCCGATTGTGTGTGCAAATAAATATAACACTCAAAAATGTTTAATTTTTCGCGAGAATTAAAACAATAATGGTCACGGTTCACACAAACCGTCAAAGTCGTGTGGAAACATAGCTAAAGTGTAAAAGAATTAAATAAATTATTATTATCGATACTCAGATGCTGGAGGTGAGACGCTCGTAGTGAAGAGCGTCAGCAGAAAAGTGAAGGTGAGCAAACCTCTCCTCGATGTTGGCTGGGATGCCCAGGTCGCCGGAGCGCAGTTTGCGGCTGACCTCTTCGATCTGAAGTTGAACTGCAAGGGAAGGGGTTAGCCGCGCGGCCACACGCAACAATTAGATATATGACCGCAGATCACATTAAACCTACCTACCTACATATTACACTTACCTACATACATAACAAATATTGGGATTATATTCTGTTTATCTGCGATGGTTATATAAATGCAATGTGCAAGATTAGTATCCATTCTGAAATAAAATATTTTGTAACAATTTAGAGGAATAAAATAGTTGAATTAATAGAACAAACAAAATTAATTTTAATCAACATTTCTTTATGGATAAATGGACATAATGACCCGGCAGACATTGTTTTGCCATAGGTTTAAAAAAGTTTACGACCTATTCTCAGAACTAACAAATATACAAAAGAAAGGAATTCGATTAACTTCATGATAATAGTAACACTTCAAAAGGTAATAGTCACAATATAGGAATAACCTGTAATTAATATTTTAAAGTTTAATCAACATTTAATTTATGAACAACATTATATTCACAAATTGAACATTATATAATATTTTAAATTCAGAATAAAAATTCAACCAGGATATATACAATGACAAATGTGTTTATATACACCAGTCTAACATAATTACATATTCAGGTTTTTAAAATATCTGTTCTCATTTATAATTACTTATTATTTGCAATATATTTTTAATGTACATATAGGATATAACTTATTAGTTATTTTATTGTACAAAATACTTCAATTAAAAGAATGCTACCAACCAAGTAAATTCTAATGTGTATTTATAATTAAAGATAATTTTTAAAACACGTTCAAATAATCTTTGGATTTTAAATGTAATCTATTTTTCAAAGTTAATTATATATAATAAACACATTTTCAACTACACACACATACTTTTGAATAAAATAAACCTATACATAATTTACTTGTTCCCATAATGATGATATTAAGTTGGAAGTGAGGCGAACAAAGCCAAAGATGACAGAGTAAAATAGTGATATATATAACTTACGCAAATATTGTTCCTCCTGCTCTCGAGTGAGGGTTGAAGGAAGAACGGTGGGCAAGCCAGGGATAAAAGTCTTGTCATGCTCCGAGCCCATCCAACGCGTTCTGCGGCGTCGAGCGCGACGCTCCGCTGGTGTCTCGCCTGGCGGGCCTGTAATGAAGCCCTCTAGTGTTAAACAAACGGAGTAAAGAAAAGTTACTACTAGTCTATAGATGACTTCCCAATAAAGCAATAGCAGGGAAAATTGCTCTTGACTTACTTAGCTCAGTAGGAAAGTTCACATTCGAAGTCAATGGTCGCGGAGTTATTCGCATATCGAAATAAATATTTGACCTACAGGTATTTATATAACATAGATATATATAGATAGATTCGTTTATTGCCTTCTGCAGGTTACTACTTACTATTAATTAATATGTACTGATGTGTGTTAACACATCAGTACATATTAATTAATAGTACATTCAGATGGAAATGGGAGATGGCTCAGTCAAAACCTCCACTCATTGAGCAAAGAAACTGATTTTCTGCCACGGCCTGATCTTCACGTAGAACATATATTTATCGCGTCCGTCAGTACCGCCGCCGCCGCTTTGAAAATTACACGAATCATATGCATCTAAGTATATGAAGCGGACGGGCTGCGCGGCTCGGCGCGCTTGCGAGTTTGTCCCTGTTTATTACCGCCCGCGCCGCTTCGTATAATGCGTAAGTGTCCGTTCACAGAGACCGACTCGAAGAGGAGAGCAGATTATGATCGCAATTAAAATAAAGTTTTGGATGATTGAATCAAGATTTTTTTTTACACTTCACTTCTTTTTTTACTTGAGAGCCTGCCTAATGCACTTAGTGTGAAACAATAAGAAAAGCCGACCGACCAACTGCCTCTGATGACATCGATCGGCCCCGATTGCGTGCTCTTTCGCGTTCGCGCAGCCGCAGTCCAATTGTGAAAGCCAACCGGTATATGTGAAATGACTTGGTCGGTTCCAGTCAATTTCAAGCGTATTGTAGCTTATATATAGCTGTATATTTCAAGCGTTTTATGCGTTAACGTCTGATGCTCCCCGAACCGGTCTGTGTGAAAAGAAAGAATAAAGAATCACTATTCTATACAATATATGGGGATACTCACCCTGTCCGTCATCCTTATCGTCATCGGGGTGATAGTCATCCCTTTTGTCACGGTACCGGGACTCTGTTCTCGCCTGCAGTTGTTCCAGCTTCTGCTGCACGGAGGTCGGTGGAGGGATGGCAGTGGCAGCAGAAAGCGCCGCCGCCGCAGCGGCCGCCGGCTGGACGGGTGCCGCAATTCGACGCTGCGCCACAAACGTCTGATAACGACCCCACCACCGCAATCGTTATTACTTATAATTGCTAACCATTCGCGCATTGGCATAACTGAAGGCCCGCAATTTTATTTCACTCCCATGAAGTTTGTCACACTTAAAAATCAATTGTATCCTTCAGACTTGAAGAAATAATTCTCGTATATAATGTTTACAAAAGACGAGAAAATTACATCTAAAAAAAACTTTGACTCGAAAATAATATCATTAAAACAGTGACTTTTGTTGTGTGTAGTGAATGTTCATAAAAAGTAAGTAAAGAAAATAGAATGTAAAAAATCTAAAATAAAAAAAATCTAACCACTACCCATTACTATATAATACAGCATGTAGGATTTCTAATAAATTCTTTAAATAACTAAAAAAGTTTTATCATTTACATAACACTCTTTTCGTTAGGGTTTTCTCTTCTTTGTCTTCGTTTTACTAACAAAAAAATCGCTTAGAATATTTTTTTTATATCTCTAATGTCTCCATGATACAAATATCAGACATGCTCAAAAATAGCCTTAGTTACGCCAATACGGTCGCAGGGTCAACACCGTACCGTTTTACACCTTGAGGTAACTAATGTAATGACCCTCTATAAGTAAACAAAAGAAAATAAATCAAGTAAAAATTAAATATATATAAATAATAATATACAATATATGTTATTTTATTTCCTCCAAATTACTTACATAAAAAAATTACAAGATTAAAAAACAAATAAACAAAAGCTAATTTTTTCATTTTTTTTATTTGCATTTAACAAAAAATGCATATCCTGTCATGACACACATCACAGAGATATGACAGCATTTAACCATCTTGAAATTCAGAATGCTAAATTGTCCAATGTTACAAGAAATGTTTTTAAAATATTTGTAATTTACTTATTATTAGATTTCTACTAAAAAGTAACATTACAAATTGAATGTTAAGATATCAAAACTGAATTCTAACATAAAGTATAGGTGTTAGAGTATAGGTTCCCAACCTTTTATGGATTACTGCCTTTACAAAAAGAAGTTGTTTATTTATGCCATAATAAGACAAACATTTTAAAGGGCTAGATAAAATGTTTTTTTCATATTTCATAAAGCATTTGCCTTTGGACCCTGCTACCCATGAAAAGCCCCATCCCCCACTAAGGGGTGATACCGCACAAGTTGGGACCCTATGTGCTAGAGCCTTTTCATTAATATCATCAATTGGTAATATAAATTTATTTTTTGTGTAATATTTTAAAAACATAAGAAGATGTTACTTGTGCTACGGCTGCTGCAGCTAGGATGGCGGCTTGTGTTGCGGGGTTGATGGAACCATTGGTTGTGACCTGCCGTGCTGTAGCCTTTGTTGTGGTGCCTACCATTTGGTCCAACAATGCTATGGTGCCATCTCTGTTGAAACAAAGTATTTGGAATTTTAAAACTAAATTAAGTTACAAGTCAATATTTCCTCTACACCCATATTTTCTAGATTGTGAGTTGTTTACATTATTAGGTAGGGTTTGTAATAAGCATGGGCCAATGTTTAAGTGCTAGAGCCAAGATTGTATTGGTGGAGTCTATTAAATCTAAACAGCCAATTCAGTCAGTGATGACATATCAAGCAAGTTGCAAGATTGAGTAGCCCTTCCAAAGGATAAACTTTATTATCAAAATGAGCTTTCACTAGTGCAAAAATGTCCCTTCAAAATCGACTTTCCAACATTAGGTAGCCAAATTGTAGACGACTGACGCGGTAAACAGTTAGCCCACATTTGTATGTCAAAGGAATGGAGCTGAGAACACATATTCAACGACATGCATAACAGACCGATTTTATCTAATTTATTTTGGCCCAATGTGAAAAAACATGTGGTTTCAGTACTATGTGCCACACGACGATGAACATTCTCCATGTAAGATTTAAGAGTATGGTTATCATTCTCGAAGGTGATGTGAATTGGCCACCAAAATCGTTCGATTTGACTCCGCTAGACTATTTCTTGTAGGTTTTTCTTAAATTACAGGTTTTTATGCCATCAAGCCACAATTATTCAATGTCCTCAAAGTCAAAATAACTTTTTCCATTGCTCAAATTAAGCTGGATTTTTGCAATTTAAACCTCTCAAATCCATTCACCATTCCTTGAAAAACATCATATTTTGGACCTTTAAAATAAAAAAAGAACTTTCTATATTACACACATAGCTTGTTTTCCCCCATTTCAACATCAACCAGACAATTATTAATTTATGCTATTATCGAAAAACCTTTTAATTCAAAAATGTTTTCATTCAATGGAATATTATACATAGAAGAAATGAAACAAACTTATATTTACATATTTTAAATCAGGAGATATTTAGATTAAAACAACAGATACAATTTAAAATTTTTATATGATCTAATTTTGGATCATTGGTTAATTGCTACATCAAGATGAGCATATTTATGATGCAAAGATATTTATTGAGAGTCTAAGTGCACTGCCAATGGACAGATGTGGTAAGTAAATATCCATTCCTCTAGAAATGAGGGATGCACATTACCTAGCAATGCAATATATATGGAGTGTGAAACAAAAAATCTTTAATATTTACTTCATCTTTTAATTTCAGAAATTACCTATCTTTGGATTTTCTTCCATGGCTTTCACTTCTAGATTGTGAACGGCTTCTGCTTCTTCGCTTTTCCTTGTGACGATCACGATCTCTGCTGCGACTTCTCTCCCTGCCTTTATCTCTGTAATATTAATATAAATAAAAGGTAATCATATAAATACCAATTAATAGGCACTTTATAATCCCAACATGACCTGAGTTTTGCACTTTATAAGTAGAAAATTAGTAAAAGTATACCACACTCAAAAGTATCCTGAGTTTCTAAATTGGCTTCTAATCGAAATTGGAACTATCCAAATATCACCAATCATCAAAAGCAGGCTATAACAGCTCTCAGTTAGATTTATATCTCTCAAACATGACATAACTTTGAAATGCAGAGCAGTGAAATAGTGAGTGTCAAGTTTCTTTTGATCATTTTATGTTGAAATTTAGAAAAGTATGTAACCATGAGTTATGACTATTCCAGTTCAGTCCTTGTTCATTCAGTTCCTTGTTTGGTATTCAGCAAAATTCATCACATGTTGAAACTAAAATATATTATTTTATATCCAAATATAGAAAATCAGTGTAAAATAAATTAGTATAACCATTTTAAGCTGTTGGAGCAGGCTCATAATAGTCTATCCATTATGATTCACAAGTGGACAAACTTCTCTCAAATGCTAGCGCACCCTCTGCATTTAGTGACAAAACTGTCCACCTCTAGTTTAGAAAATTTCATCATAAAACATTTACCACGTACGTCTATCCCTGTGGCTACTAGAGCAGGCAGAATATAAGCCAAAAAAAATGTTCAACCAATGTTAATTTGATACCTCTTAGAACGATGACGGTCTCTGTCTCTTTCTCTGTCACGATCTCTATTCCGCTCACGGTCTCGATCTTTGTCTCGGTCGCGATCTCTGGTCTTGTCGCGGTCCTTATGGCTGTGACGATTTCGGTCCCTAGATCTTGAGCGACTTCGCTCCCGGTGTCGTGAACTCATTTTCAGATACTTATCGTAAATGTACAAGTCAATTTAAAATTATAGTTTTCGTGATTCACTTTGTTTTGGAACTCACGCTGCTATATAATACGTTTTATTTTATTAAACTTCGCTTAAATGACATAAAAACATACAAATTGTTAATTTATTGACACGCACGCCATTAACAAGAATAAGATAAAATGGTGGAGGATAGATTCTTAGTCTGTGGTTGAATGGGAATACAACACAGATAAGTTAATGTAATAACCTTAACAGATTAAAAATAACTATGAATGTACGAT
This sequence comes from Baronia brevicornis, assembly GCA_031353405.1. Lineage (NCBI taxonomy): Eukaryota > Metazoa > Arthropoda > Insecta > Lepidoptera > Papilionidae > Baronia > Baronia brevicornis. The sequence continues at coordinate 47,479 of JASFAT010001741.1, forward strand.
TCAGAACAATAATTTTAATAATCGCTAGTCATTGCACACATAAGTGAATAGGCTAGTGCGAAAGTACCAGGTCAGGAAATGCGGTAAAAGTGATTTATTTAATATATTGCCATTAGTACTTTTCAGAACTTTCTTTTTCTTCTTAACGAAAACAGTTAACACTACTGACCGATCAGTTTTCCCCTCGATAAAAATAGTAGATATTCGTTAAATACGTTAATTATTATCGCACTGAAAACGATTCTGCCGTCAGTACTCCGAAATAATTTATGTCTGACCTTAAATTTTAATTAATAGTACCGCTAGATAATAATCAAAAGTCAGCACGGAAACTCTTTTGTTTATAAGAAGATTACAGTATAAGTAGGGGAGACGCTGAGCTATGACCGCGTCTCCTTAAATCCCATTACATTTATTTAGAACATTTAGCGTTGTAAGATATACTTCCTAACTTACAATAATTAGTTAATAACAAAAAAACAATCATTAGAGGCTCATCAAATACTGCAATCATGGTTTACTAACGAAGTTTTCGAATATACAAATGAACGATTATAGGTTCATATAATATACAGACTTAGAGAAAGCGCTAAGAGTTGGAAATAATAGTGATTTGCATTTATTTCATTAAGTGAACTTTGATGTGTTCTAAAGTATTAATTACGATATTAATTCATTCTTATTATGTGACGTTTCTGCTTTACGCTGATGATAAATTGCTGTGGGTAACTTAAAATACCTGCAGTTCAATTTGTAATTTATGACAATGACGTACGTTTTAAAAATTGTTACTGTACAATAATATACGTAAACACGTGTGCTATACATATTAGTTTTATCTATCTTTTATCTAAGACTAGCGCAATTGATTGTTATACTTTAGTAAAGAAAGTGGTTTCAAGTACTAACTAAATGAATTCCTAACACACAAATAATAGCGTTTTGGGAACGAGAAACTTTAATACGTTTGTCGACACTGGTGCAATTTTTCTCTAAAAAACAACGATATATAAACTTAAAAAGTTATAATTATAATCAATTACGTATAATACGATTTTTATCTAATACTTCTGGTACGGAATGGTGGGTACCTAGTAAATAATTACTGGAGTCAAACGTTACTTCAGACGGACAGTCAACTAACTTATTAAGGTAGTCGTTGACTCTTAGTCATATCTCATATGATTCAAATTCCAATTATGTGAAATATGAAAGGACAGATCGTACTCGTGTGTTTTAGGTCCCAAACGTGCTCAATGGGGTTAAGGTCAGAGCTATGCGCTGGCCAATCCAAACGATGAATACCGACCTCTTGTATCTACGTGGCCAGAACGGTGAGCCCGAGCATTATCATCCATGTAAATGGCATCTTCACCAATTACAATCTATGCGGGTTGTGCATCTTGACAAAGGATTTCTGTTATGTAACTTTGCGCATTTAGTGAGCCATTTTCAATGAATACTAAAAGTTATACCCGCCCAAAACAACAGATCCCCCACCATAACGGATGATTTCTACAAAACACACGTCAGCATAGCGTTTCCCTAGTCTTTATAATACTCACTGGATAAGAGTACGCTACTCTAGTTATATACAGTTCAAGAGAGGCAATTTCTAGTGAACATCGATCCGGTGTTCACGAAGCAACTTAAGGGCCCGTGCTGGTCGTCCACTACGTATATCAGCAGCTAAAAGCCTCCTCCTCAAAGTCCATAGGCTAACTTATGGTCCTCGTACCTCTTTAAGGTACTAGGACCATTATCATAGTTTGGCTACTAAAACCTCTTCAGAACTAAATTATTACCAATAATGTAGAAAAATCAAACTCGCCAGTTTTTTTTTGCAAGCGTGTAGAAATGGCGAAGTAGATTTCCTATAAGGGAGTACAAAAAATAATATGTATACATGTATGTTGGGCCTCCGGAACTCGGACGCTCACCGTACGAACCGCGATAGGTAAGCTACCACTTTGACGCCGGTTTTCTGCGGGAGTGTGGTACTGCCCGAGTGAGCCGGCCCTTGCTACAGATAAATATTATGCCATTCTTGACAAAGTATTCGTCTGCAGCGTAAATATGGAACATCATGACTTGGAAAAAATAGATCATGTATTAAAAAATTAAATAAAATACCAGTTTACAGAAATCATAAACAAACATCAGTGCTTCTCTCATATATTTTAAAGATCAAAATACATTTCTTACAACTTGTAACAGTTCAATCATACCAAATTACAACTTTCGAACAATATAATATGTTATTTTTTACTATTGCTAAATGCAATTTGTCACTTAATTATACAAAATGCTGCAAACATTACAACAGCTTAGAGCTTACAAACAAAACACATAACTATTTAATATTTATATGAAAAAGAATGTCACTCCCACTTCCTTAGCTCCAGGCAGTCAATACAATTACACTGCTATATCAAAAACTTTCCAAATTAATTGAACACAATATTCCAGCAAAATAAAGATATTCATTTCAATGAACCAAAAATTATTATTTAATTATTAAATTATCATATTAAATCTCCTTAACACTAAGTATTTCCTAGTAACTTATTAACTATGTTTAGTCCGGATCAACAGTTTCATGATGTCCACTTGTCCACAACACTAAATATATGGAAAACTATGTTTACTGATTGGGCGATGAATTTTACAATGCTGAAGATATATCCGGGTTTGGTTTGCAAATGTTGTTGTTGCCTAGAAAACAAAATTAGTATTATAATACCAAGTAACCATATGATGTAAATACAACATATAAACTTTATTGCTACTAAGTTTTTAAAAAATGACTTGCACAATTATATATAGTTCCTACTTGATAACCTTTTTTGTTAATTCAAAACAGACTATATTAGATAATCATTAAGTAGCTAAAAAACCCATAAAAAACATTATATTATAAACCCTTTGCGCTCGAGTGGTGCCTCTCAGGCACCACAACATGTGATGCAATAACTCGAGCGGTGCCTGAGAGGCACCATTCAGATCGATGTGTTTATTTCTGTTTGACTTAAGGAATATCGCTTGAAAAGTCTACTTGGCCTTTTGTAGATCATTTTACGAGGTGTCTAAATGTCTTATCTCGGGTGATTCTCACCCGACAAGGCAAGAATGCACATTGTTTCACAGAATATCATAAGAAGCAAAATTATAGAATATAATTATTTAATAATTGTATTACATTAAGCTATTAGTGTTAAAATATACGAGTTTAATGTGTCTTATTGTGTCTAAAATTATTTTAAGTTAACAATAACGAACTCATGAAGTAAGCGGGAGCGCGTGCGATTACTCTCGAGTTGCTGGTTCATCCGACAGAAAAGCGCCTCGAGCGCAAAGGGTTAATATAGAACAAAATGATTAGAACCGATTATTAAAAACCGAAGTCTTAATATAATATTATAATTCATGGAATCATTAAACTTCTATGTTTATTTATAATGATATTTAACCAAACAATCTTTTATCAACATATTTGGGTGAATAAATATCACCATTGGGTAAATAAATAAAATAGTAATAGTATTTTATACTTTCTGGTATAAAAATTTAAATCGTTATTTAAAATATTAGTAGAATATAAGAATTTTGAGAAAATAACAAAAATTTGAGTAATAAAAAAGGAAACTCCTAATAATAATACAGTACTTGTAGATTGTACTAGCATAAGAACTAAAATAATTACAAGGTATATTTTTTAAAATAAAATTATTTTAATGACTATTCTTAAATGAATTTTACTTTTAAATTTAAAATGTACAAGAATTAAGGAAGAAAATTATGCATTAGAGCACTTCGGATGATCAATTTTAAGTAAGATGACAAAATATTGAACCCATTGAAATTTTTTTGCTAGTAGCTTCTTCAAAACTTATAGAATCATTTGTTAGAAAAAAATTAAACACTAATTTTAACCACGTGTACCTGAGTTAAACTGGTGCTCCTGGACCACCCTTTTTGCCGATAAGTGATTTGTGTATGTGAGGAATAACACCACCTCCAGCAATGGTGGCTTTGATTAGACTGTCCAACTCCTCATCACCCCTGATAGCTAACTGCAAATGCCGGGGAGTAATACGTTTCACCTTGAGATCCTTGGAAGCATTTCCTGCCAACTCCAACACCTGTATTATTAGAATAATATAAGTAACAAAACAGGTAACTCAAGCAACTTAGTTGTCTAATACACCTAATGAACTATTAATATGTTTTATAGAAACTACTTCAAAACTATCAAAAATTTTTTATTAGGGTATAATTTAATGAAAATTAGATTTGATGTAAATTGACGGTATATTTCCGTGATTTCACTTCAGAAGTTCAAGCATTATATTTAGTTCATTAAATCACTTGGTATTAACGAAAATAGTATTTTAATTATCAATTAGTACTAGTAACACATTTTATATTAAAGAAAACTTCAAAACTATAAAAATGGTTTAAATAAGGTATTATTTAATGAAAATTGCTCAATTGCTCTGCATCAAACATGGGTTTGATGTAAAGTTACGGTACATTCCCGCCATATTATTTCAGATCTTTTAGCATAATATTCAATTCATAAATATCACAGTAATAATGGCATTAGTATTCTAATTTATCAATGCAAATTAAAATAATTCGAGTTGGGATATATCTAATTCTTTTGCATTAGAAATATTACAACACTTTTTCCCGCCAAAATAATTACAACTTGTAACGTAGATCTACGCAACCTAAAAGTGATGTCTTTGTGAAATTTAAAAAAGTTGAAACATATAATTCACTGTAAGAAAATGCGCGAGCTTCTAGAAAACACGTAATTTTAGTATTACATTATAAATTGCTCTACGGACCGCCGCCATATTGACAGGCGTCGTTTGCTTACCTCGGCGGTGAGATATTCCAGAATAGCTGCTGAATAAACCGCTGCTGTGGCACCAACTCGGCCATGACTTGTTGTCCTATTTTTAAGATGTCTGTGAATTCTTCCAACGGGAAACTGAAAAATTCAGTCATTTATTTCTTAGCATTCATTGATTGTCCCTTCAGGAACTAGCCGCCGCCATACTGAAGAGGTCATACGTATTATTTAATTTTACTAAATATTGCTAATAAACGATTTTTAAAATTCTATGGTTTTGAAAATTCATAAAATAATTTAAGAAAGCATATTTTTATACCTGAAGTCCTGCTCTGGCTGATCTGGATACTGCTTTCGCCTTGGCTTTGCCTGAATCTTTACCCGCTTTACCACCAGCCTAAAAACCGTGAAAAAACCTATTAATTTCTGTCGTACAAAGCTGAAACTTCACCAGGATGCGTGTGACATGTTAATCTACCGAAATACACTTTTCAATCACTATCACAATAACTATATTTCACAAAATCTTGCAAAACTCACCATTTTGAAACGTGTAACACACTATCACTACTACTGAGAGGAACCAACACAGGAAAGGCGCCAAGCCAAATCGACAAGATAGATATACAAAGACGGCAGCGCCGCACCGCGCAACTTGCAACGACATACAGGGTGGCCAATTGCAAGCAGACGGAAATGGCGTAATACAAACAACTTCTAGATGCCCACCAATCAACAATGAGTAAAATGGCGGGCCGCTATAGTGCTGCCAAGCCAGTGATGTGAGAGAATTTTAAGTTAAGCGTCTAGCTAGAATACATTTTAACGTTCTGTTTTACGTTAGAATAATATTTAATAATAAATATCTTAGTCCTAAAGAATAACTGTATAAATAGATTTATAAGTCATCTTAATTTTACTTTTTGAAATGAAATTCAACTTCTTACGTATGCATTTAGAAAATATTGTATATCTTTCTATATAAAAATTTAATTCTATTTAATAAATTGATATGAATACAAACAAATAAAAATTTGTTCTATATAGGTTCATTGTTAATAAGCTTTTGTATTTTAATATTGTTGGCAGAATTAACGGTTACACAATGCGGTTGCCATAATAAAAAAAAAACAGTTGATGTTTTCTTTAAATCAATAATTTTGGACTTTTCCTACCAACTTACATCAGTGACGGTGTGTATTTATTTCATTTTCATGGTCATAATCATGTCATAGTCATAATCATTCATAATGTTATGTTATTATTAGTTATACTGTTTAAGTATCGAGACGTACTATACAATAAAGTCTATTGCCACGATTTTATCAAGACGTAATGTGTTCAAGCGTCTGCATAAGGTTTGGCATAAAAAAATGACAACGTCGTGTGGAAAAAGTAGTATTAATAACAGTTGAGAAAACATGGCTCTTTTAATATTAAAACCCATGCTCTAACCAATACATAATGTGACAAGCTGACTAGTACATTTTAAGATATTCATTTATTTGAATTAATGGCTTAAGAAAAATATAATTTAATTCAATTCAATTCTTTAATTATGGCAACTATCAGTGAATTCTGCCAGTGTCAAGTCAATCATGGGAGTCACACTATCAAATACAAACTCAAAAAATAAAAAATAGAATGATAGAGAAAAACTAGCACCGTGACAACGTTCACAAAAGTACTAGAGAGCAAAAAAAAAACAATAAAGAAACAAGAAAAATATAGTTATTATATTTTACTTGACAGTGGCATAATAGTTAGAACTAATTGCCATCAAAGAAAAGAACAACAACCGTTTTACATTTTTCTACGCAAATTGTAAGATAACATTAAAATGTGTCGAAAAACATCTTTCAGTATTTCAAATGGCGTCATTTGTATGTTGAGAATATATTCGTAAATCGCAATGAATTAATGATTATATTATATGCTAGTTAACTAAATATTTATATTTTCATTGTATTGGGCATTTTTATCTTATCTACTAAGAGTAACGCTAATATCTTGAAATATATTCTTGTACACAGTCGAAATGCATGTTTGGGAGAATTGTCGATGAGGGTAAACAGAGTTTGATCCACATAAAACGTTTATTCGGGCTGCAGCATAGGCAGCGCGTAGATTACGGTTAGGTCGCGAACTTATTTACAGTTATTCTTGTTTCGCTATGAGTACAGTAAACGTTAATATCGGTGAGGCGCGAGGCGGATAACTATCGAGACTGCTGGAGCTCAAGTTATATAAACTTAGAGAAATGAGGAAGCCTAAACGCGAGTGCATTCCCGTGTTAATCTCCCTTAACAAGATGGCGCGTGGTCCTGTGTCAAACATCGAACCCCGATATGGAGCACTCTATTTCGCTCTGAAACCGGTTGCCACACATGTAAACTTTCTGATCACAATTTTTGTATTTTTGTTAATACTCAGTTGTATCAATAATTATAAAGGTACCCATAGTCATGACCAAGGTCACTCTAGAGACAATACTTTTCGTTTCTTAGAGTGAAATGTAAATAATTTGTGAAAAGTGTGATAGGATAATGGGAGAGGAAGGATAGGATAATGGAAGCTAATGGGAGAGGAAATCGGAAACGCTTACCAAAGAAGCGCAGTGGCACCTTCCTAGACGAATTCGCCAAGAGTTTTAAGATTAACAAGTCGCCATCATTGCGGATTTTCGTAATCTTCCTTCCTTCTAGCCCGTAACTTGCGGGCTTTCTTTTTGAGTTTTTCTGATAAAGTTTTGAAGGTGCCTTCAACGGCAGTTCACAGAAAAAAGTGTATAAACTCTTTAAAGTAAATCTTAAAATATCGACTAAATTTATAAAACGTCATCCAAATGCGAATCAGCCCATACTGAGTTTAGTGGACGTCTACCATAAACACTTGACAAACTTTCAAGCGAAAAAATTTGTTAATCCGTACTTGTAGTGTGCCAGATTATACGTCACTTTAGTTTTAGTATTAGTAGCAACAAAGTCGTAGATAACAACTAACTGGTACACTAAATAAATAAAACAAACGGTAGGTACTTAGAAAATTGAACACTTTATTACAAAATCCTAATCTATTTCCATATTTAATTAATAAGAAAGTTTTTGGTTGTACGATCACAGTATTGCCATTTACAATAAATGCATCCATAAGTAGTATTTTTATTTTAAAAATTTTACAATTAAAAGTTGTAATAATTAGAAATACATTAAGTAAAATAAAAGCATATACTCAAAGTTGAAATAGTTTTCTGCGAGTAAAAATATTTTTTTTACCTTTGTTAAATGAGTTTAATATGATTTCTTACATTTGATTTTCTCATTAATGTCTTATATTAATTGAAATCTTGAAACAATGCTAACTTGAGTCTCTCTCAATATATTTTAAGAAACGTATTTAATTTATCTTATTATTATGCATTACACCTAAGAATCTCAAAGATTATTATGAATGACAATGGCTGTTGTATCATTATAATTAAAACATATTTATGTATTCTATAATGCAATTTTTATGCTGCTTTTTCTGTAAGCTCATCGCAGCGATCCTCTAGCTCGTACTGAAAAAGCAAAATAAAATATTATTTCATTGGTATAGACATTTGACTGAAAAAGAAATATATTAATGAATGAAAGAGTATAGGTGATATACGTTATAAACATCGCGCCTTTTACGTTATCTTTCTTTGGGATTCCCGGCATCGAAAAGGGCCGCCACCTCACATCTACCCGCATGTGTCATACGAGGTGACTTTGGGCACAAATACCAGTAAATGGGTAGTGACATCTACCTGTGTAGTAAAAACCAATTTGCGATTCCAAACGCGCCAACTTTACGTCAACTTCTCTCAATTTTGAAGGAGGACATTGTCAAAGAACTGATGAGATTAAAGCAAGAAATTGAGGGAAAGAGACCGGAACTGATCAATACAAAACGATGTGGTTTTTCATCACAATAACGCTAGACCACACACAACTTAACCACTCTGCAAAAATTAATAGTTCGACTGGGACGTGTAAATGCATCCGCCATACAGCTCTAACCTTGTACTTTTAGATTTCTATCTGTTTCGGTCTCTGCAAAATTCTTTAGACAATGTCAGATTAACATCAAGATAGGACTGTCAAAACTACTTGTCGTGTTTTTTGATTTGATGTCCCAAAATTTCTACAGCAACGGTATCATGTCACTGCCTACAAGATGCCACAAAGTCATCAAACAAAATGGCACATATATATTATAATTAAATATAAATAAAGTCGTTGTTTTGAGGCTTCATGTAAAATGCGAAGAAACTTTTCTCTAACCTATTTAAATTTATATATTTTAGTGTAATAATCTCTAATTTTTTTTGACATTACACATTGCATTAGATTCAAATACCTCGTCCAGCTGTAAGCACTTGCCCCACTCGGCAAGAGTAATGCGGTGGTCACTGTCCTCATCACACAGGTCGAGGAATGGTGCGATGCAGTGCTCCAAGGCCATCAACGGCGCACGGATAGGGAACATCTCGTGTCGGGACACGAACCTGTTAACATTTGACTCGTTACATCTAACCATGGTAGTTTTTTGTCGCTTGTGCGTTCTACTTTTGACCACTCGTCTACTCAAATGGTTCTCCGACATGTATGATCATCTGATGATTTCTTCAATTCTAATTGAATCATTGAATGAAAAAAGCATAAGAACTCATGAAAATGCAGTTATTTTGAAAAACGAACTACCCACCGGTCGTTGTCGTGCGCGTCTAGGTCACACCACTTCCAAATGGCAGCGTTGGTCCATCGGCGAGTGAGGTTGGACTCGGCTTCGCGCTCCATCTTCAAGTAGTGTGGGGTCAGCTCCCGGCGTTCAGCCATGTCGCGCATGATGTTGAACAGCCAGTCGCGCATGCGTCGCGGGAAGTCCGACATCTCGCTTTCCGTGCATTCCTATTACATTGACGTTATATTTGTATTTAAATAATATTTAAGACTATTTTAATTTAGCATAATTGATTAGAAAGCAATATAAAATACCACAATAAGAAAGACAACCAAAGCAAGAGGTGCATCATAAATAAACTGACCATTTATTTTAACTCAAAACGGGACGTCTGTACTTCCATATTAATATTATAATTGCGAAATTCTGTCTGTTAAGCCCTTCACTGTTATTTTTATCCTGAAGCAATAACTGTTACAGGACGCACAATAGTTTTCGCCTAATAAACTGAATTTTACGCGGGCAAAGCCGTGGGCAGAAGCTAGTGGGTTGGTCCAGTAATGGTCCAGTTAGCTATGAAAATAAACACAAGTTTTTAATGTTCCTTATTTTAAACAATTGCAACAAAACAATCAGTCTCACATTAATTCTAATTATTTTTATTGTAACAAATTATGAAAAACAGAAATAAATCACCACCTTTAATTAAAGTTTTTGTGACAGTAAATATTATTAAATTTTATGAAACTTTGTTTTTTTTTAGTTATATCGCTGACGTGCTAATTTTAAATAGCAAAATTTCGAAAATTTAGAATTTTTGGAAAACGTAACTATTAGGCGTCCCGGCATTTTTGTTTGGGAACAACGGGACAGGTGGCCGAAAAAAAGGTCAATCCCGGTCAAAACGGGGCGTTTGGTGAATTTAATCATGAACAATTCAAACATTAAAGTGGAATTTAGGCTTTAAATTGTTAACGTACTACAGATAAATCTATTAGTGTGTTAACAATTTAAAGCTGACTGTATAAGTAATTATATAGATCACATATATAAATTGTACATACAGGCATTTCACGACAGGCACCGTAGTATTCGATTTGTACATGGTGGTACTGCGGGCCGCGGCACAGCTCCGAGTTGTCGAGGCAGAGGCAGCGCTGCCGGTACACCTCGCAGTCCGATGGCCAAGTCTCGTTGTGGTGCGTACATACCTGACACACACCATTACATTCATAATCTGGCTGACTGAACAGGAACGAGCAGGTGTAGATGTCAGGCTCAGGCCTGATCCCCATTGTCTAGATTTAAGATAAGGTCGGCGATGGCTCCCCCGTTATTGGCTGCCTTGTTGGTAGCGCGCAGGTTTGTCGTCATTGGATGACTTCACGCAGTTTCTAGGTGTGACCATGATTCCTTCGTTAGTTGAACCCGTTGCTCCCCCCCTGGAGGCTGGTTGGCGACTGAAGGATTTCCCATGAGAGTAACCTTCCTTATGTAGATTGGATAGATGTCAATAAAACTCTTGTTAAAAATAAATTGTTATACATGGAAGTTACAAGTGCATATGGAAGAATTAAACACATAGAAGATACCCATGGAATGTACCAATTCCTATCAATACTGGGACAGTTATTAGAAAATTTTAATTTTGATAATATTAAATATATATGTATGTATGTATATATATATATATATATATATATATATATATATATATATATATATATGTATATGTATATATATATATATATATATATATATATATATATATAATATATATATATATATGTATATGTATATATATATATACATACATATATATATATATATATATATATATATATATATATATATATATATACCTATGGCACTGCGGATGTCTATGGGCGGCGTTGATTGCTTTCCATCAGGTGATACGCCTGCTCGTTTGCCTTCCTATCCCATAAAAAAACAACATTAATATATATTAAGAAATCGACTGGATACCTTGCGCCGCGAGTCTGTCTCGTAAGGACAATCCTTTATACAGTTGCACACAGCATCGCCGTGTTCGTCAATCTCGCACACGCGCCCTGCACTGCACTGTACCTTCAAGCATGGATCTGGAAGAACGTAAAAATATACCAGTTAATTATAATTCAATACGACTAAATGAAAAATCTTAAGAAGAAATAATCAAGTATTTTTCCGGCATTTTATATAACACGGCTTGCATTTATATAACAGGCTTGCACAGGAAACTATTAATATATAGAGGAATATATTAATTTTAACGTGAATGAGTCCGCATCTAGTGTTTACGATATACGAATTTTATATTATGAGTAAGTCTGATTGTGTCATGTATATTGTACCAATAAACGCTTACGGACAAATGACGGAGTGTTATTTCGATATAGGATAACCTTTCCTAAGGAAACTATACATGGTGTCCCAGAACTTAACGTTAAGCCGAAACGGGGTGACAGGATTGATTGTAACCATCATGAGAAAAATCAGAAAAAAAAAACTATCGCATGCAGTTTGAAAATTATGGGCATTTAAGAAAAACCTACAAATTTGGCCAAACTGTAACCATTTTTCAGTTATTGTGGTTAATTTTTATTATTTTTGTTCATTTAAAGTTTGGAACCGTAACCCTAAATAAAATTTCTAGACCTACAGTAAGAATAATGACACAATTGCCCCAAGTTTCCTAGAATTAAGACTATTTGATAAACTATGAATTTAAAATTTTCAAAATTTGTCGAATGTGAAAGGCCCTCCTTTAAAAAAAAGTACTAGAGTGCCTTGGCAAGTGCCATTAAAAGTTGGCGCATTTAATCAGGATTGTAAAATGGCACAATACTTGTTAGTTTCATACTTAAAAGATTTTTCTCATGATGGTTACCATCATTCCTGTCACCCCGTTTCGGCTTGACGTTGAGTTCTAGGACACCTGTATATCCATTCATATTAACCTGTGTGTATCGTTATCGTATCGCTATAGTTGTTTAGGAACAGGACAAGTGTCCGGCGAGTATTTGTGCCTTATATTATGATATTTAGTTAAGTTTACTAGAATCACTATCTGCTACTGGATGTTTGCGTTACATCCGGTCGTACTTTATCTTTCAACCTTGTTCAAAGTAGATGACTTTGTTAAAGGGTCATCATATAATAATTGGCAACATTAGTTTTTTTGCTGATGGAAAAATGCATGAAAATTCACAATTCAAGAAAAAGTATTAAATTAACAGTATCTAAAATAGGAAGTATTTTTTAATATTTCTTATTAACATCTTCAACTAAGCTAAAATGCTTGTGTTAGGAACATATGGTTCATGTAAATTTATTTCAATAATTAATGGTAGGAGGAATCGAATCCAGGACTATTGACGCTCAAAATCACTCTAGGTAAAATTGAATATAATTTATATTATAAAAATTATAGAATTTTGCTAACTAAACTGATTTAATCAATCTCTTAAACTCTTAAATATTTTTTAACGTCGTTTGAATTATGCAAGGATTAATATTGTTTTGTATTTAAACTTGTGATTGTCAACTTCTGAGGTCAAAGGGTTGGTACACCATGAGCGCTACATCAAAGAAAACTTACCATCTAGGAATACTTCGTTTTCAGGACCTCCTTCATTTGAATTCTCGTTAAGAATCTCATTCACACGAGCCTTCTCAGCTTCCTGTAGTGGAAAGAAATACAGGACTTAAGCAGGCAGTTAAGGCAGTTCGCTAGTCAACATAGATCACCAAAATGGTTTGCGCTCGATCATTGACTTCACGGATCCAATTTCTAACGTCCGTCCTGCATAGGTCATGCCTCGAGCCTCGAGTTTCATACAATATTTCATCATGCCGATATTTAACTTCAAGTAATTCTAATTTCTATTCTAAGATATTTTTATTCTGTTTATCGTTTATTTCTTTTGCTGCAAAAAATATATTACCTGGAAACGTCTCTCATCTAAACTTTCGGCCATGCCCAACTCGAGGTGTTCCGCCTCGGTATCCTCACGCGCGGGGCTTGGTGGTCGGCGCGCTGGGGCTTCAGTGGTGGTGGTTCTGAGCCGACGATGACGACGACGATGTCGCTGAAACAAAAAATTAATACAGAAATAACTAAAAAACTGCGGGCTGCGGCTGTAAACAGAACTCTCTTTTTAATGATTTTATTTTACAAATTTTCTTGTTTCTTTGTCTGTTTAATTTAAAAATAGCCCGATGTCTAAATTTAATAAATCAACTTAAAAAACGGACAAAAATATGCAATGACGAAAAACGTGGGGTGCATGGATATACTGAATTTTTACAATCATCTATTATATGTGCCCTACGTTTTAAATAATAAAAAAATTAAATAATTATTTGGAATATCATTTATCTTCAAAGTAGTACAGATATAGTTTCTTTTAGAATTTTTTTAAATATTTATTTTAGATTAAAGATAACATTAGATTGTAAATTATTTTTTTAATTGTAATAGTTTTTGAACAGAATATTGTTCCATTCGATTAAACAGTAATAGATTAGTTTAAACTGTAAACGATACTAGCTTGTTTTGTGAATTTTGTTTCAAAACATTGAATATAATGTAGTTATCAGAATTTTCATTTCATGCATAACTACTTTTTCAGTAGCCATTTTATATGTAAAAGACATAAAAGGCTTGTTTGTATTTTCAATATATTCTGAAGAAATATAATAATTACCTCGGCACCCACAGTGCATACGATCCCGACTAGCAGCACGAGTAATAGTAGTCGACGCATCTTGGTTTATTTCTGAAACAAAAATAGACGTGTGACTGATGTTACTTTATGCTTTTTTTTTCGAATTAAATAGTAAGAACGACCGTTTTCGGAGTATATGATCGCGGGTTCGATTCTGGAATCAAGATAAATAAACATATGGCCTACAAGATGCCCCGTCATCCTACTTGGAAAAACGTGGTGGGTTAAAATTCAGTTGTCCAGAAACGGGAAAGCCCGTGCTTTGAAGTAGAACATATGTACATATAGGTATAGAGTGAAAAAAAAATAGAAATTGTAAGTTTGTCATTTGTTTTAATATCGAGAATAAAGAATGAAATTAGTACAGATAAGTAAGTGGTATTGAAACATTGTACTCACATATAAATACCTATATCAGCTTATGTAACTAACAAATCCATAACAAAAGGGAGGAAAACCTTCTTTATTGATATTTATATAACGCATCTTATTTATTAAATGTAACAAATTCGGAAGATTTTCATTAAAAATAAAAAAGCCTACAAAACAGATCACGTTGGTATGCTATTAAGATTCGAGCATTTAACAGGTCATAAAAATGATGAATCACCGATGCAATAGATCATGTGCGGCAAATGGAACAAGGTTGCGCGATGCTTGACACATTTCAGCTTTTAAAGACTGTATTGCAGTGCTGAAATAGGCACAATTTTCCCTTACTGAGATAAATAAGAGTATTTATTACCTTCATATTAAGTAGAGAAATCTGTATTCCACCAAAAATTATGACGCTACTACGGTCTTCCACAGGTCCTTATGATAGTCGAATAAAATCACAGATCACTTAACAATTATATTATACATAATAATATTAACACACATAATAATATTCCAAATTCATGCATAAATACTTATCGATACTACTAATGGGTGCATCTCATTTCTTGCCGTGGATGTCCTACGAGGTGATTATGAGACCAAACACTAGAATATGTACAGCAGCAGTCTCACTGAGTAATAAAAATCAATCTGCGATTCCCATTTCGTTCGTCAAGTTTGGGGGTACAGAAAGACCCCTCGTCTTTCTGTTTCTCATGTCAATTTTGAGGGAATTTAAAGTTCAAAAAGGACTGTTACAGTTGTAATACATAAATTATTTACAACACATTTTCACAAGATCATCATCGAAATCGGATGAGAAATGTATCCGAAGTAGCTTATTGATAACAATAAAATATATATACACATAATTAAAGATCGGGCTATGTCCAATACTTAATTGCCGTAGGTTTGATGGTGGGTTTTTATACTATAAAAACATATACATTTTATACGTTATTAGCATCTTATAAAGTCACCTACGGCACAGGAAATCCTTGTGTCGGGCTATGATTGTAAACTTTTTCTTTTCATTAATTTTTTTTAATATTTTCTTAAAATTTATTTTTGCCCTTCGTCTATGAAATTTCAAAAAAACATTATCAATAACCAAATCTGTTCTCCTTTTGAAGTCTGTAATAAAAGCGATGCATTTACATTGGCCTACAAATCTTTTTCAGGTCTGTTATCTAAAAAGGATGCGGATGCGGTGTTCTATTTTAGTTTTTAAAAATATTATATGATTGAAAAACATTATTTGGCACGCTCAACATTCAGTCATTTTTTGACTGGAAAAAATCACTATTGGATAAGACCACACTTTTTATATATATAAAGAGGTAATTATTCAGTGTATAATTTTGTACAAGAAAGAAATTATCTATCTAACTAGCTCTCTATCTTCCAGTTGACGTATTAGAACTATGTAAAGTCTTACACTGAAAATAATAAAGTATATCGGTAATTTATATTTTTGTGAATTCACTATTAGAAACTCACGAGAGGCGATGTTAAAGGGCTTATATAAAAATCGACAATACTTTGACAAGTGATGATTCATTTTTATGACAATTATCATAAAATATTTTATAATGTGATTATCATAAAAAAAAAGTATCAGCGTGGTGACTAGGGATATACAATGGAATTCTCAGTCCTAAAAAAGATACTAAAACGAAAATCATCCCTTCAATTTTAAAAATTCATAATAACTATATTATTTGATACAGTTGTTATGAAGGGTTTGAAATAAGTCACTTTTTATGTAAATGGTCTATGCGTTATTCACATATATACTTCATAATATTATATTTTGAAATCAATAGTCAGTAGAATGACTGCAAACTGTTCATTAACTTCAGAACGCTTAGAACACTTTTATAACATAAGCTTATCAGCAATAAGTAATCTGCATTATAGCTGATGTTGGTAGTTTCGACGATAAAACTATATTAGCCTATTTATGAACAGTAAATAGTCCAGATACAGTTCGTTCTAAGAAACGGGCAGTAAACCGACTTTTGAACACGTTTGAGCGTGCACGCAAACCGTGCTCGTAAAGGTGTGAGCTATTTCAAGCTATACATAGCTCTTACTACATATCTACATATATCTATTTAGCATATATATGAACAAGATTTTCTTGCTAACTTTAAATAACTTACAAATAAACTCAAAAATAATAAAAAAAAACAAATAATATTGAAGGATCTCTTTACGATTACTACATTGATGAATCTTTATTACGATGTATATATATATATATATATATATATATATATATATATATATATATATATATATATATATATATATATATATATATATATATATATATACAGGCTGTCCCAGAACTCAACGTCAAGCCGAAACGGGGTGACAGGATTGATTGTAACCATCATGAGAAAAATCAGAAACAAAATCTATCTGAAAATCTTAAAAGTAAGAACCTAACAAGAGCTTTTCCGAATAAAAAAACATTTTAACTGAGTAAAATGGGTTAGCAAATATCGGGTTACTTGAGGTTTTTTATTTTTTTACTCGTTTTTTTAGTATGAAACTAACAAGTATTGTACTATTTTACAATCCTGATTAAATGCGCCAACTTTTAATGGTACTTGCCAAGGCACTCTGGTACTTTTTTTTTAAAGGAGGGCCTTTCAAAGTCGACAAATTTTAAATTCATAGTTTAACAAATAGTCTTAATTCTAGGAAACTTGGGGCAATTGTGTCATTATTTTTTACTGTGATTATAGTAATATTATTTAGGGTTACGGTTCCAAAGTTTAAATGAAGAAAAATAATAAAAACCGAAAAATGGTTACAGGTGGACTAAATTTCTAGGTTTTTCTTAAATGCCCATAGTTTTCAATCTACATGGGATAGATTTTTTTTCTGATTTTTTTCATAATGGTTACAATTAATCCTGTCACCCCGTTTCGGCTTGACGTTGAGTTCTGGGACAACCTGTATATTAAGCTAGAAGAGAAGAGATATAGGGATACGTTTGAAAGACAACTACGAATAGCTGATTTGTTTTTATAATTCATTTGGTGCCCATCCAATGGTATTTGCTTCCACATCGATTGTACAACGCCCATAAGAAGCCACCCTTCTCTATTCTATGCCGGTAACTATCAGATAGAACAAATTTTTAATACCATAGATTCAATTGTGATACACAAAATGCTAACGCATAAAGAAGCTGTGTGGTAGTTATTTACTGATCATTCGATACATCGAGAGTCATGCCATCGCCCCTGCCACCGGGTAGGGCATCGCTCTCTCTCGGGTTACAAGTTCACCGATTGCGCTGACGCTGCAATCCATGAGCAAAGCGACATGAATCGGCAAACCGATACTGGCTGGAGGCGCCTGTGTCTAATTATGACTCAAGCAGTTGTAACATTACATTATACTTAAAAATTTCTCCGTGAATAAACAAAAAATTAATAGAGACATTAATAGAGTCACTAGATAACCTTAAGGAATTTAACTTAAACATATAATAATAACCAGGAAAGTCCTCTTTTTACGTGTAATAGCAAAAGAACTACGAACAATTACGATAACATACCTACAAATATTATTATAGTCTATAGATGTAATATTTTATTATTTGTAAAATCCAAAAATGAACAGCTTATTGCATAAAAAGCTTCCTGCAGGTGAGTGACAATAGGTAGGAAATTAATACATACTCTGCGCAGTTGAAGCTTCTGGGAATTTAAGAAACAAAAAACAAAAGATGACCATATCACGTGGAGGTCACGAACGGCAGCCATCCGCCAGTGAGATCATGTAACATCTGTTAAAAACATTCTACGACACTATTATGCTCTAATTTTGATGTAATATGCAAGCTTCGCGAAATACTCGTCTTAAATTGGAACGTCGCGAAAAACAATGTGATGTACAATATGTACGTTAGGTGCCCGTAATACGATCACGCACATCTTCATTTTTATTTGAATGTAATTCGAAACATTGCTTATATTTTGCATATAATATATACACGTTTTGATGTATCGATTTACAATGTCTACATAGGAAAAATATGTTAAAAAATTTATCTGTGTACCTACCTCTTTTTCAGCACTATTGCATGAACTGAGAAATGAGATATGGCGTAGTTAATGTTCATATTCAGAAAGAACGTAGTAACATAAAACAAATTAAAAAATTACATTTTTATCGATTTTCAACTACTGGATGACCATCAGTATTTATAATAAAACAAGATTTCAGTGAGTTATGTTGATTAATATCCTTTTAATCGATTCGGTTAAATCGGTGTTTTCTCGAAAATACTAGATTTTTATTTAATATGACTTTGCTATATATAATATACGACGGCACTTATATATGTATTAAAAACATATAGGAATGAAAGACAAAAGAAGAAACGAAACCTATGTATTTTCTTATCGATTGATGGTAAACCTGAAATACCAGCGGTATTGCCATCGTTTCAGTAAGATGCAGGCTCGTTTCTCAATGGTTTTAATCGGATCGATTCTGAAATACTGCTTAAGGAAATTGGTTCTTCAGAGTACCTTTGCGTGGAAATTTACCTCCACTTATTTTGTAATGACATATTTGTTAAACTTAAAGAATAGTTTTAAACTTAAAATGTAACTAGCGGTTAAATTTGTACCTCTTAAGGAGTACCTAAATAATTACACTTTGTTGCCATACAAACAGTATATATATTTTTTTATATATTCACGCCTATCCCCCGCAGGGGTTGGCAGAGACCACAAAGCTCCATCCGCTACCATTCATTACAGCGAAACGGCTCTCCATTAGTCGCTTTTCGCCCTCGTGAGAATCAAGACGTGACGGGTGGCGAACCACGTCGCCGTCATTTTTCAACAAATTAAGTATATAAAATTCGTCTTTAGTGAATCCCACGAGCCGTAAGGGAGGATGGAGGTCAGCCCCTGCATGCTGAGGTAAGGCACTATAGTAACCGGGGGAGCCCGATCCCGGGACGGTCCGCACGCTTTCGACTAGGCTCGCCCCTAGCCATGCATCCATTGGCACGGCAAACCATGGAGGAAGGGAAAGGAAAGGGCAGGAAAGGAAATGCGGATTGGGGGTTACCAGACTCAGAATAAATATTTATAAATCCATATATATATTTATTCCGATGCAGGAATCGAACCCGCGACCATTGACTCCGTGGGAGGAGGGTGGAGGGCATACAATATAACATTTTCAACATAATATAACAACATGTTTTTTTATTATATATTTGTATGTAATATTTACTATGTATTTGACGACCAAGAATCATTTGCCGATAAATTTCCTAAGCTACATAGTGCATAAACTTCAAATGAAACACATTCAAAGATTAAAAATCGAAATCAAGAAGTGAATTCTTTTTCTAGGAATTAATGCACTATCAGTTTATGATTAACTGTGGAAAGCTACCAATACAACACAACACTAAGGACGGCTTGGATCATCTCAAATTGCGCTAGCGGTTACTAGCGTTCCGGTGTCAGTTCATGAAAATATTTCTCACGATTCAATTCACCAGATCAGTGAACATCATGTCCAGTTAGCGAAAAAGTACTATTTTTATTTTAGTAATCCTTAATTTAACAATAAATATTTATTAACTTTTGAAATACCATTAAATCGCAATAATAAAACCATATTTTTTCACCTCCTCTTCCGTTTTTCTTGTTAGGCGTAGTCAGTTGGTTTACACTCCAAAATTCAAGGTAAAGGAGAAATTCGTGCATCGGATTACATATTTACGTTGGAGTAGACGAGTACTGGAGTGGAAACCGCATCCGGGTAGACGTAAGAGTAGGACAGGACGGCCTACAATAAAATGGAACAACAACAAGTACAGGGTGGCTGGCAGCAACTGGATGCGTCTTGCTGAAGATGGGAATAGTAGATGCGGCTTGGGTAGTATTCAATGTTCATTAGTGGACTGCTAAATGCTAATAATGATTTTATTGCGGGGCTAAGAATATAAATCATTTAATTCAAATATAATAAATTATTTACATATGTATTTCTTTTTTACTAACAATATCATTATTACAAAAACACACTATAAAAATAATGTTATTTATTATTAGGGTTATTAATTCTTCGTGATGGTAAAACCAATTATCATCAACGAAAGATTTAAGGAAAGGCCAGCAACGCGTTTGTGTTGCTTATGGTGTATGAGATGTCTATGGGCGGCGTTGATTGCTTTTCATTAGATAACACACTGGTTAGTTTGCCTCCTATTCAATAAAAAAAAATTAAATAACATGTATTATTTAAATGTGTTGTCCATTACTATCACGAACGTATCTTTTAATTTTTCATAATTATGTAATGCGATACTCATAACCGTCATATGATTCCTAAGCGTTCTAAGAACACCCCTTAACACTAATTGCCCGATTGTTCCCGTTCTGTTGTTCTATTAGCCTACACTTGATGCATCGCTATTGAAGAAAGAAAATGATTGAATCAACGAGCATTCGTTATCACGTAGTACCCATTTGTATTTATTGACCTAAATATTCTAAGCGTCTACCTCACATTTTAATTCGCGGCGAACATTTGCCGCGTTGTCACTTGACCTTTAGTTTTATGAGTATTTATTTTCACACAAGTGATGACCTCATTATTATAAAATTCATAATTTATTATCAAAAACTGTCAAAACAAATTTCTTTCGTCTTTCATCCATCCTCTCTATGTGCCCAAACAATCTAAGAATTAGATGGCTCTGTTAAAAAACTTCTAATTATTCTAGTGAGCCTGCCAAGATTTAAGGTTACTTTTTTTAAACAGGCCGGTGTTGTAGAACTTCATTTTTAAAGAAGTGTTTGTAAACCTTTAGCAGCATAATAGGATAGCTAAAAGTTAAACACTTACACAGTATTTATTAGACAATTATGTCATTCGAATTGTCCAGTATAAAAATAAAGCACTAATTTCAATTGATGTAATATTATTATATTTTTATTATCATAGGGCAATATTATTATTTTCTATAAATATAGAGAGTAAAAATTATTTGCTTTTTGGAACCAGTTTTCGTAGTATCATCGCAGTTAACGAAGACAGTGAAAATACACTATATATGAATGATAGAGACTATAAAAGTAACTAGATTGATAAATCTATTTTTATGGCATAGGGAGGCAAACGAACAAGCGTATCATCTGACGGAAAGCATACGTTGCCCATACACATTTGCAATACCAGAGGCATCACAGTTGGGCTGCCGGCCTTTAAGATATGAGAAGGATTATTTTTTGAATGCTTCAAGTTCTTTAGGTTCGGAAATACCGCCGAAAGCAGCTGGTTCCATACAGTGGTCGTGTGCAATGAAGTTTCGGGAAAAACGCACCGTATTGGATCGCCACATTCAGTTGGTGGATGAAACTTTTCCTTTCGGCGAGTTGTACGATAGTAGAATTAAGAGTTTCGAACAATTCTTCGGAGCACGGTAAAAACGATAGAAAGTACTAAGAGATGAGACATCCTTCCGCAATGCAAAAGACTTAAATCGTTGTGTGAGATACCGGGCGCTGACGATTGTTACCACACGACGTTGTATGCTGTCAAAAAGAAGAAGCTGATATTAGGGTGCACCGGCCCAGAGATGAGAACAGTATTCCATATGCGGCTGGACTTGAGCTTTATAGAGGATAAGGCGATGAGCCGTTGTGAAATATTGCCTCGTTATACTGAGCACACCCAACCTACCTACCTAGCCTACCTTATCCAAGCCTTCACACATGCTACAAATATAACGCTACTTACAATTTTACAGTAGACTTTGCAAAAGTCGACAAAAGTAACAATAATAGGCTAAGTTTGCCTTTAGGTGTGCTTAGTACTTACAATATTTGATATTGTATACACGTAAAATATTTGATATTGAATACACCTAAAATATTTGATATTGAATAAATACTCTTAATAATATTTGATAAAATTTACATGGTTTACTATTGAATAAATAAAAATAACATATAGTCAATTTAGTGCAAAATTTCGACTCGTCTGAAGCTACAATAGCATCCACTCAGATGTTCTCCTAGAATCACAATAATCAAGATAAGGCTCCGACCAGCAAATAGCCATGTTAACGTTCCACAACGATTATTTAACTATTAGAAGTTAGCATCGTGATTGAGTTAGCATACCAATGTTGGCATTAGCGAATAAATGGATCTGTACTAAAGGATGGATGTGAACTTAAGCTTGGAGGGCCGGTTGGGGTACAATGTAAAAATAAATGATTTATTTTTACGTTAATTTTTTGTCAGAGACAAGACTTGTAATGTTTTAATATTACTAGGATTCTTGTTAACAATTCCAGCTAAGCTAATAAGTAATTCTAAAATAACATTATAATTGAGATTTTTATTATTTAATTTTTTAGATTGAGTATTTCAAGATGGGAGCTTGAGAATCTTAAAGAATGCTGAAATTGAAGAGCTTCTAACACTTGAACTTGACAACATAATCCAACATAGTCTTAGAGACAAAGGCGGATAGACCGTTCCGTCGGTTACTTCAGTTTCGATGGAAGGAAACGGTCATCGCCGACTTCAGCGAGCTTTGGGTGGCAAAATGGGCGAAAGTTCATACAACACCGTAACCAGTGGCGTATTTTCGTATCGAACGCCAAGACACACTCTGAGAGTGAGTTGAGAGGGCGAAGTAACTAAATAAGTAGATACTCAATCTCTGTCATAATATGACAATGTTAAAGATAATTTTCAGTCGCCACTGAATCTACATTGGAGCACATTAAAGTTGCAGACGGACGCAAGTGTTGCATAATTTATAACTCTTCACGATTGTAGAGTTGATATTTTTCATTGGTTGTTCAATTAATTCAATTTGAGCTATCAGATGATTCTAAAAAAATGGATGTCACGAATATTTTTATACAAAGAATATCAACGGTGATAACCCGCGACTGTGACCCGTCCTCCTAACCGAACTGAAATCTGTGCCGCTCCGTTCGCCGATTATTTACGATCGTAATAAAAAGTTAGTCGAAATGTCGATGAAAGAAATAGGTAGCCAGGATTATAAACGTTTCTCTATTTATTTATAAAATTTAATGTGCACTCGGCCATTGTCATAATATGATTAAGATATATGAAATAATTGAAAGAGTCTATTTATTTCTCAAAATCTGGCAATTCTTCTACAATGTTTATATTGTTGTATATACCAACAGGCGGCATTGATTGGTTTATGTCAAAAATATAGTAGTACAGTCTATATAGAGTAGAATATTGTACGTTTTGTCATTTATTAACAAGGAATGCCATTGTTTGCTCTTTCAGTGATCCTACCCACGCATAGTGACCACGCTTCATACTAACTTATCAGTATTGACTCAATTCAAATAAAGTACTATAATATAAATTATTTAAATTTGATACATCTTTATATATATAATTCAGCTGTACATGTATTTGTAACTGAATTGCCTCTAAACGGCTGCACCGTTTTCCATGAAACTTTTTGTTCCTGAATAGTTTAGATTGGAGCCGGTAGAGGCGCCGTAGTCGAGTTGGGGTTAATTGAAGAAACATGTGGAAAAAGTGAGACTTATATAAATACATCATCATCAACAGCCTGTGGAAGTGTGAGAAAATCTGAGAATAATTCTCTCCATATACATAGATCAAGGGTAATAAATTTGTCTGTCTTAACTTTGCCGTATGTAGAGCAAGAGCTGTGCAGATCTCCAGCGAAGCTGTCGCGCGAAACACGCGGGACGGAAGCGAGCTTATCTCGCTGTCCGCCAGATAGCGCTCGACCCGCAACGATAACGGAAAAAACACTTGTGTCATACACTCCGTTTATTAAGCACATATACTACTCATTTATTAATACAACTCATGGCACAATTTCCGAGTTATGATAAATAATATTTATAGATAATTAAACCCCTGGGCAACTGTGGCTGGCAGTATCTGGACGCGTAAAGCGGAAGGTCGACGGTTTATTTAGATGTTTGGTAATTTAATTTCGTTTTACAAAAAAAAAGTAGATATATTTATTACTTAAAAATAAAACAAAAACTTAAAATCAATTAGATTATTTTACTTAACCGTAATTTATCATCAAACATAGTTTCAGTTTATAAGATTATTTTATCATCACCATCATCATTGGCCTTTAAGACTATCACAGACGATTTACGGAATAATATACGAGAGGCGACATTTCATATGGCTAAACAAACCGAAGCAACCCAGCAAGCAACAGGTTATTTATAACACATATTATTGGTCAAGCGTTTTATCAAAATCCAACAAAAGTGTGTCTTGTTTTAGGACACTACGTCTAACTCCAAACAAATATACGCTGTTTTGTTTACGTTATAATTGTGCATAAATATTTAATGGATTTGCAAACACAAAACAAATCCAGTCAGTCGTGACAGTGTTGGACAGGCATGCTTTGCAATCTCACCGTGTTGACACGCGACAAACGAATGTGTGTGTAAACACAACATCCGTCCAGCTGTATTGCTTGTAATTCAACTAAGAGATTCTTTGTAACTAACATCCTTTTAAAGTCACTTGATAGTGGTAGAGCTACGCTGCAGACGAATACTTTGTCAAGAATGGCATAATATTTATCTGTAGCATGAATGGGCCAGCTCGCCCGGGGAAGTACCACACCCCCGCATAAAACCGGCGTCTGAGTGGCAGCTTAACTACCGCGCTTCGTACGGTGAACGGCCGTGTTCCGGAGGCCCAATACCCTCCCTCTCCCCCTTCCGTTCCCACTCCCATAATGACACTTTCCTTAAAGGTCGGCAACGCTTCCACACTGCCTATGGCGCTGCGGATGTCTACGGGCGGTGTTGATTACTTTCCATCAGGTGTCACGCCCGCTCGTTTGCCTTCCTATCGCATAAAAAAACTTTATATTTTAGTTCAATTTAACAATTGAACGTCAATCTGCAATCTAACCTGAGTCGAAGTTTGTTTTTTCTTTAAGAAGACTAGCAACATTTTGATGACGTTGTTGGCTCAATGGCGAAACAAATGGGTCAACAAATCAATCAACCCCCAATTTCGAAGGAGGTTATAAAGAAAAATATATAAATAACATTTTTAATATTAAAAGCTTAAAGCTTGTTCACACACATCGCTTAAGTTTGAACACAGCTTAGGAGACAGAATTGCCCACTACCCATGTCTCTCTTTCGATCGGTTGAGTCTATCGGTCGGTGGAATAGCTGCACGACTGACTGTGATGAAACACCTTCAGGAAGGAGAGGGCTAAAAAAATATGTTATCCAAAAATTTTTTTGCCATATGCATGGTTGAAGTGCGGATAAATTTATGATTCCCACGTTTTCATTTACGGTACGTACGGAGATGTAAAAAGTTATAAACAGACACTGACAGACTAAATCAATCAAATTAAATAAAAGAATTAAATAATCAAACTAAATCAAATAAAAGAATGTTGTGGCTACAGCAACAAAATTAAAGAATATTCTTAGTATACTAGAATTGAACTTATATTTTTATTTGTCTAAGCACAATTGACTATACTGACAGCGCAGATCGACCCGTTGATCGATCCCCTAGTCTAAATCGTTTTTTTTTATAGCAAGCCGGCAAACGAGCATACGTTTCACTTGGTAGTAAATGAAAAGTGACAAAAGGCCAAAGCAGTAAGTATCATCAGCTTATAAAAATCCAATGCTGAAATAGACCTACCTAAGTATATCTTCTCTACTGGGCAACCATAGCCTTCACCTGAGATGGACGGGATGATGCCCTATCGTCTGGAGCTAGCCATTTAAGACTGATTACGGAGATAATTATATTCGTAGATTTACTTAATTAACGTGACTTTTAATTTACCTAACATAGTTGAAAATTAAAAACGCTTGTCGTGATAACATTAGTTTAAACATTTTTATATATTATCTTATGTAGTAGGTATAAATACTTATACATTTTTATTATTTATCAAATATAACTATTTTCTGAATGTAGGTCACGGATCACTAAGGTTAAAAATGCTGATATGCTGAATACGTCGTTAAAATATTTCATCTACAGATTATTAAAACTAAAATTAAGTTTGCAATCAAGTTGAAACGTTTAAAATACGGTTTACGACTGAATAGTGTTGAAATGACCAATGTTACCATGAGGAGGCCTATCCGAGAAACCCTAGAAACTTCAACAAAATATTATTTTTAGCGCCTTAAAGGTGTACAATAACTGAGGGCACTCTTTCGTCCAAGTTCTCCCTTATCAAATGGAAGAGTTTCTTATTTAGATGCTATTAGAGGGTTTGGATTTGACTTCTTCGAGGCACAATGGATTATACACACATGACGTTCAACCATCTAAAAACTAATTTTTGTTTTTTAAACAAATTGTAGTTACAATCAGAAACCTACAGCCCTTTTACCCTTTGAGAAGTTATTTACTACTAAGCCAAATGTAGTCGATAAGTAATTATATACTGTAATAAAAAGCTTTTATTAAAAATTTATATGAATATGAAAATGTTTTGAAAATTTCATATCATATTTTTGAACTCATATTCTTCGACAAGTTATAAATCTAAAGAAGTGTAGAAATAGATTAAATGCTTATTTATTTGTTATAGTAAATACATAGGTTTAATGCTATTACATGATATCACTTTTATGCAAAACACCAAATTGCAAACAATAAAAATATCAACATAATACTGTAGAATTACATTAAGAAAAAAATTAAAATTTCGTCGTTATCAAAGTTCATGTAAAATTTGCATGCCATAAATAATCATTTAAATTATATGAATATTTTTATAAGGATAATAATTATTATTATAGTATTCGAATTATTGTTATTATATTAATAGGAATTAATGCAACTTGTGAGTAACAAATTTCACTGATATAAAAATATGATAATTAAAAATCTCAGCCACACTGAAGTTATGAAAAAGATAATGAGTAACGCGGAATTACTACTTAAATTAGTTTAAAATAAATCAGGAACGAGTATTAGAAGCCAGGATTTCATCAAGAAACCTGTTTCGCAAGAGGTTAACTCTTTGACTTCTTTTCTTTCGACTTTAATATACACAAGCACAAATCTTGACGTGGCAATAAAATACCTTTATTATTCAAATATTATAATTTAGTATGTACTTTCGTATTCGTATAGTAACGATTAAAGTTTGAGAAACAATCATTTCATAAAAGAATCCCTTTTACTTAAATATCTTAATTTAAACCTTATATATTGAGCACGAGTTCTAATATTATTCAAATTAAAAAAAAAACAAATTCGTACTTATAAATAAGAATTTGAATAATTGTAATCTACTCACCGTGTTTAGTGACTACACGCTGTATGTCGAGGCTGCTCCGTTCAGCGCCCGCCGTCGACTGACTCCAGAGTCCCGCCCTGGGACTACTGCTGTCAACTGAACACAAACAACTGTCGCTTGCGCACTCATCAATATTTAAATGTACCACAGAAACACGTAACTCTTGATTATGCACTCTTTGCAGTTCACGATGTATGTTAAAATTAAGGTTTTTTGACCTGTGACTACTTCATGAAAAACATGAAATACTTCTACCTTGATCACACTGACTTATAATGATATGTATAATAGTCTTTTATAAATTTATCATCGATTATTTCTAGCATTTATTTGGACGTTAAAGTCAATGATTAGAAAATCATCATCAATCAAAATTAAAAATTGTTTAACTTAGACAATAAGGCTAATTAGCCTCCCTAAATATTTGCAAAAAAAGGATCGAATAAGAAATTATTGATGATTAGTGTTACAAAAAATTATTTGAAACACCCATTTATCATACTGACAAAAACAGCCCTCTCAGGGCTTTTTCTGCCATTACAATAGACACAACGATATCTGTTTTAAGTCACAAAAAGGCAGGACGATGCGACAAACATGTTTCTACTAAAAATAACAAAAAGTTTTAGTTGCCCTATAACCTTATAACAAAAAACCCGCGAAAAGTAAAACGTCACAAACTAAAAAAGGAATTAATTTAAAAAGAAACAAAAGTTTAGAATTTGGAGTTTTTTTTTCATACCCAGTTTTTTTTTAACTGCCAGTAACATATTTTGGCTATTAAATCCTCTTTAGAACTAAATTATTATCAATAATGTAGAAAAACCAAAACCATCCGGTTTTTTTGCAAAAGAGTATATGTATGGCCTACAGATATTTATTCCGAATCTGGTTAACAATTGGCATTGGACAAACATCCTGGTGGGTCCTGTCCTCAAAAAATTATGAGGCCCGTGCCCAGTAGTGGAACATATATGTATGTCTTACTTTATATTAATCATCAAAATACGTATCTATATTGTGAAATGACTATTAAAAATTAGGTAATGCCTAAACTTCAATCGATGGGCATTTAGCCAAGGCTTGGTGATATCGAATTAACACCTCTAATTAATAATCGTTACCTTTATCAGGCTTCTCTCGCCTAGACTCGCAGAGAAATAGGGTATAGTGCGCCTATAGGAATAATCTCGTTTTTCATTATAGGATAGGATATAAATAAAACACACAATGTTACAAAAAGTACATCTCTATTATAGAGGGCAGTAGCTTTAAACTTCCGCGGTACCTCTGCAACGCCAATCGAATAGAGGGAGCGCGGTGGTTTAGCTCTAACTGCGATCGACCAAAATTTACCGAAAACAAACTATCCCGGACAAAATTAAATCTCTAATGTAAATCAACTGTCGGTAAAAATCACAAATTTTGATTGTAATGGGGTTCCGAACTTTTATTGATAATGATTCAATAGGCTTGTTTGCAGACAGATATCTTCTTCGATTTTACTGCATATAAGAGTGCTAGTAAACCAACGGCACTACACGTAGATAACGTTCGCACTATTGCAGTGTTTACCACAACTAGATTTACCTGATATGAATCAATATACGATCTTCTAGTTTGAATGAAAGTCTATATTTCCGTATATTTCAACGTTAATATCAGCCTCGGATCTTTGGGGGGCAGGGGGCTGATTGGGGCACCTGCCAACAGGCGGTAATTTAAAGGGGTGCCAAATTCATACATTTAGAAAAACAAAAACATTTTGTCGAGGAGGCCATTATCCAGGGCGTGTCGTACTATCGCCCTAATTGTTTTTGTTTTTCACAAAACATCTCGGACAGCAAAATTGTTTTGTGATTTTTTTGAAATCTTTAACCGCAATTGCTGGAGAGAAATGACGGTAATCTCAAGTTTTTGCTCAGTCGAGAAAATATTGATTCAAGACAAATTTATCTTACACGAATCATCCTAAAAAGTATATGTTTTTTCTCAAAACCAATAGAATTCCTTTAACAAATTTCACTAGCTATGACTTCGTATAATGAAATAGATCGATATAGTAGTTCGCTTAATGAATCTGCTAATAACTCTGCTAAAAACATGATTACATCTTAATTGCCCTTAGAAACAAAGTAAAATTGGGACTCCTGGCACGCAATGTCTCAAAAGACGTATACCGAGACAAGAATACATTTCAGAACAGTTTTAAAAGCAAACAATAGCAAATTGGAAACGCTAAGACAGCCAAACGAAATAATAATGGACATAAAATGCTACCTAACGATGAATGGATGAACGAGTCGATTAACACTAAGGAGGTTACATGGCTTTTAAGCTTCGTTACATTGTCCATTTTATCTCAATCGTTTACGATGTTATATTTTGCAAGATATCGGCAATTGATAGCTTCCAAGATAATCGATATAAACGATGATAGAAATATAAATCATTAACAGTAGATTAAAACGCGTTGTCTCCTTGATGATATATTGCTAGCAGTAAATTCGAAAGGACATCTGTCTTGGCTAAGATAAGACTTACTTAATAAATTGACAATAAATAAGTACACAAAATTTTGCAAAAACGAGAGCTTACAACAAAGAGCGCGGTATTGCGTGTGTAAACAGCAATGTAGTTTAACACTCTATTGTTATAATAATAGGGAACAAAACGAAGGAAATCCAGCCAGAATGAATACTGCGTATGTATAAAAAAAAATATTGAGGCAACAGACGCAACACCACGCACCATACACAACCTAATCATTTATTAATTCAATGTTATTCTATACAATTACAATTATTGTTGTTTAAAAAAAAACAGAGTTACGTTCACTTGATATTTTTAAAAAAAGAACTAGTCACTGCCAATTTAGTTATATTAACTAAACATTACAATATAATATAGTGTCAAATATTGCTATGCTGGTACGCATGTATACACATAAAAAAGGAGTAATATTTTATAGTTGGACGTTATTTTTGTTACGTCACTTGTGATGTTCCTAAACATGGCGGTCACAGACTAACTAAACTTATTTATTTTAAACGGATCATAGTTTGATTCCATTGCCCTACAAAGTTTAGTTATGCATTTAATTAAAATTTCAACCATAGAGTTCACCAGCTCATAAAAGAGTATCCATCAACAACAACCTTTTAAATAAGGAATAAACAATACTCTTTATTCTATATTTAAAATTATAATGATTCCATAAATATACTTAATGGGTTCATATTCAGAATGGAGATATAGTTTCAGCAGACATGACAAATTAATAATATATTTATTTTCAGATATGAGAAATATATATTTATCTTCAATATTAATATATGTAATATATTATAAATTAACTTGTATATAGGACTTGACTTGATTTTGACATTGTGAACGTCCCACACTTTACACGAAACCGTAAATGCATATAATTTATTGCGACCGACACATGACATATATTTTAAATATGAATACGTAATTTATATTTTGGGAACATCTTGGAGCTAGTCTAGTTTCAAGTGTTGCTAGATCAATTATTATTTACACTAGATGTGATTTTTTAATGATTTTTTTAGTATATTAACATAATTCCTTTCACAGTAATAGACCCGAGTGTTTCAGCAGATTCTTAATATTTATAAGGAAGATAAAGAATTAATTGCTAAGTAAGACATTTTCTATAAGCAAGGGTAGAAAGATGTAACAATTCTAGCTTACTAACTAGGAGAGTCTATTACTACAAAAGAGTACATCTAACTTAGAATAAACAGCTCGTTCGATATTTAATACGTACATAATTTTCGGAAACAAACTTGTATAAGTCGGTACAACTACAGCGCGAAGGAAGCGCGAGACACATACGTTAGAGCATCTGCACACGGTCAAAAAGACTAAATATTAATTAATGGATACCTAATGCCTTTACTTTGCAGATTGCCATTGTTGACGGAAAGCAATATAAAATTTAATCTGATGGAACATAATTGAAAAAAGGAAAAGTAAATTAATTTTGTGTGTTTACGAACTAGTATTGTGCTGGTTTGTAAACCGTGGTCTAAACTTTTTGAACGCGTTTTGACAATGGCTTCCAAAACCAGTGTTGCCAAACTGGAAAATTTCAAATAAATTCGCAAAAATTAAATATTAATTTTATTGAATGGATTAAAAAATATCTTGTCTCTATTTCAAGTCAATGACGTCTGAATAAAACAACTAAGCAATTATTACATCAATTTCTCACGATAAATATAAACCATATTTTTTTACAACCATACCATAAAGCCAAAGATAGAACGTTATACAAGTACACGGAACATTTTAAACTAGCGAAAATTAAATGAAATCACAAACATTAACCTTAAAAAACATTAATACAACCGAATTATAAATACATTTTAGCAATATCCATCGTATAACTTCGTGGTGAAGTAATAATAGTACACAGCTTTCATATATGTACTCCTTAGTCTTAATATGTTATGTTATTATATACCGCTTGCTACATATGATGTCACAATTACAGTTAGAAAAAAATAACATAATTCATTTTACGATAGTACAACGTTGAATTCCTTTCAATATATCCTACCTTCTAGTTCGAACACATTTATAAATTTTTTTTATAAGTATAGAACGGAGTTATTATGATACCCTGGATAAACGTAAAGATAATTTATTCAAAAGGAATTCTTATAATTTTGAATCTCATTTTTTTTCACTAAACTGCTCGTAGCTGCCGATAAAAGTGCGCAATTATTTGCTTGCAGTCACCAAAATAATGTCATGTAACGTTTAGTGGCTTTAATTTATTAAAAAGGAATTTTTATTTTATTTTCCTCGATATATTTACGATTCCGTAAGAAAATTTAATTCAACATGTTATAATACACATAGAAATCAATTTTCATACGGATTAGAATTTCCGAGCATTACTGTAGGTTTCAAGTGTCAGCAAATACATCAATGCCCGTTTGCTTACATTCCAAATTTTTTTGTAGATGAGTTTCACATCCTGGTAGGAACATACAATGTTCATAGAAGCGAAGATATTCTATCCTTTCACGTTCACAAAACTCAATTTTGTAGAAAAGATAAAAATGGCGTAACAAATACTTTGTACGGATAAAATGGAAGGGGCTGCTAACTACAAGAAAAACGATATGAAGTATATTTCTCCTGCAACTCAGACTAAAGTTTAAGAAAATATGCCACGTATTGCGCATATCGAGCTGATGAAGTATGAGGATCGTTCTATGTGGATATCCGCATGAATTGTCTTAACACGAAAATAATAAGATTTGACGCTTCTAAGCTAAAGTTAGCCGATCATGATGTCCAATAGATTGTATTTGGATTGTCTGCTATAAAAAAACGACTTTATTCATAGAGCTGTGTTAAACTTTCAGCGGTTAATAATAAAACAAAAACAATTGTTCTGAACAGCAAGACTTGTAAACGCACTTTCCTCGAAGCTACGGCTAGTAACGTGAATATCAAAATTTAACAATTTCGAAAATTACATGAAAAACAATATTTGTTGTGTAAATAAGCGACATAATAAAATGGAAATATACAATAATAGAAACAAAACAAATACGTGATATTTAGATACTGAATTCATAAAATATATTAAAATTATGCTTTGATAACTTTATGCAATAAGTATATTATGACTTTTTTGATTTTGTCGGTATTAACCAACCAAATTTGAATAATATAGGACAGAATACCTCGCGTTTGAGCGCTTCAGTCAGTGTGATGTCAGACGAATCCATACCGATCGATTGGACGTGCAATTAAAAACAAAAAAAAACATTTTATTTTGTGGTCAGTACATTGTTTTTATTTAGAAAACTTAAACCAGTAAGTCTTTACATAATTTGTTATATAATATAATAGGTGTTACAGATACATTGCGGGTAGTTACTCCGTAATTAGTATTGAGCGCTATTCGGTATATCGCACGGCGACTGCCAAATCGCGATGTGTTCCAACGATTGTAATATTCAGAGATTACCCTCCAATATTAAAAAAGCTTGTTTAG
Source organism: Baronia brevicornis (assembly GCA_031353405.1). Classification (NCBI taxonomy): domain Eukaryota; kingdom Metazoa; phylum Arthropoda; class Insecta; order Lepidoptera; family Papilionidae; genus Baronia; species Baronia brevicornis. The sequence goes on from JASFAT010001741.1 coordinate 81,560, forward strand.
CTTGTCGAAGGTAACGTCTGAACTACACTGGAAACGCAATCGTTCGGTCGTATTCGCGTTCAAGCTTAATTCTATCGAATGTGAACATTCGAAAAGTAATTTACAGTTTCGCGTTGATCGTCAGTGGCAACTGTGAGCCCCTTGTGGGAATGAGACAGGAGATGTGGCTACAATTGCCACTGACGACGCCCACGGCTAACGAAAATATTAATTTACTATCTAACTACTTAAACGAAACGAATGAGAAGCGATTTGCGAAGCGTGAAAACTGCACAGGGGGTGTACGGTTACGGTGCGCGTCACTCTAGGTGCGTAACCAAACAAATTAATTCAATAAATAATTAACTTAATTTTAAGGTCATTATTTAAATAATCGTTATCATTGATTATTGTCTCAGTCATTATAAGAGGTATAGCACTGGTCAACACGTTCACTGCGTTAAGGGATCTAAAAGATCTCTTACCGGTCTTTCATTTCGTGCGAGGGCTAAAATAGTATTTTCGCTGTCTGTGATAAAGCCTCAAAAGCGATACTTTATTTTTTAGTCATATTAACTTTTTGTTTGTATGCCATTTATACGTGCGAAACGATCTTAAGATAGAGCATTAAATTATATAAGTTTTCTGTAAATTATAACTCACAGCAAATTTATAGGTGTATTTATATTTTAAGCATAATATACATTACTTTAAAAAAGCATTAGGAGGTTTTCTTTGATCTTTGGAAATGACAATGCAGTGAACGTAGTTGTAATGCGTATCTGTACATAAGGCGTCTATAACACTATTACGTAGCGAACAATACGTATTGCGAATCTGCAAGGCTCATGAACATGAGATGTCAAAACACGTACATCATCTGATAATAAGTAATTGCCGCCCCGATGAACGCTTGACCAACGGCGGGAATGCAAATTCGCGTTCGTTATGGTATACTATTTACTATATACTTTTAATTTACACAATGAAATCATAAAAAAATAGAATAATGGTCTACAATCATATAGAGCAGTAGATATATTACACCAGTGTCGTTCACACAATCCTTCCTTTTTTTTGAAACAGAGAGCTAAGTATTAATTAATACATTCCATTAAGAGATCAATGTTTTTTTTAAATTTAATAAACATAAGACAATAATGGTAAAGGACATCAATTTTTTATCGAAACTGAAATACATAATAAGATTGATTTAGTATCATCACGCACGTTGTAGACCGTACTCCCCCCGAGACTCAACCGAGGGTCGGCTGGATTTTGATTGTGTTCCGTGAGCGGCGGACTTAAGACTTCTAGTTAATTAATACAGGAGGGTGGAGCGCCGGCACGATGCGGGGGCAAAGGCCGAGTTGCAGCGGCCGCGAAACGGCATCTATAAAACATAAATATTTATAATACACTTTTGATTAATAGAGGCAGGCGTTACTTTGGGGAAATCCATTACTATGTGGACAGTTTGAATTTCTACTTGGCTAAGATCCACGACAAGCAAACAAAAGTATAAAAATGATAATGTGTGTTTTTTTACTGGGGGACGTGGATTTCCAGGGAACTTAAACTAAAACTTAACGAAAAACGCAAATAGTTGTTGCATCACACATATGTTCATCTAATTATTATACTTAAGAATTCCACCACTTCAGTGGACTCGATTAAGAGACTCGTCTCAGACTGAAACCGCTAGATTCAATACTAGTCGAGTCTTTTAATACAGTCCTCTGAAGAACAGAGAATATTAACAACAAGAAAATATTATTAAAATTGTCTTATTTACAAATAAATCATTCTATTCTATTTTTGATTTAGAAAATAAATCTACAATTCTTGTTCATCATTCCAACGACACTAATAGTGCCTGCGCCAGAAAAATACAGTTCATTTCAAAAGTCCAATGTTAGATTCGATCCTACGACGATGCCAAGATGAAAACTTGGAGACATTGATCATCTGTGCCTACGTTGAGAGGAAAAGATCCAGGGGTAGATCCTGAATGAGATGGTCCAACCAACTCAAGCAGAATAAGTCCTCCAGTTTCGTGGAAGTGGTGCAAAAGGCTGCCGACCGAACAGGCAGAGCCTAACGAACCGCTCGGTAAAGTCTGATGACCGTGATCTTCAGTCATGAAAGATAGACAGACAGAGAGAGATGGACTGTAAAAAATAGCGATCTTTGGACTATTTGCGTTGTACGTACTTGCCGGGCTAACGGCGATAAGGCTGGCGAGGCTGGAAGGCGGCGCGGTGCGAGGACAGCGGACGCCGGCGCGGCGCCTTGCGTCCCTGCATCTTCTTCTCCTCCACATTCAGCTTCACGCCCTCTGGACTGTCCGCCGGGAAGTACAGCGGCTGTTCACAAATATAAATAACTTGAATTACTCAAATAAAACGTGAACGATGAGACTACATGACTGAAAAAAATAGACGCCTTGGAAATGTGGTGCTAGAAGTGATTGCTCCGCATCCCGTGGGCCGCTTATCGCACAAACATCTCCATTTTAAAAGAACTGAAAATTAAAGAAAGGCTATCGTCGACTGTTCAGATACGCATAGCTCGTGGTTCAAGGGAAAGTTGAGGGAAAAAGATCTCGGGGCCGCTTCCCAACTAGATGGACTGACTTGATAAAGTCCGTCACTCACTTCTATCCATGAATACTCACAAGAAGGCGTGAACAGAGAGAAATGGAGGCGCATCATGATCGTGACACATGACCCGATCGGCTCGTAACCACTCTGCCAAGAGCGATCGACTAAGAAGAATTACTCAAATACTGAAATATTTTACTATATTAATATAAAATATACAACCTATTGTGTTAGAACGCGCGCAAGCAAACTATATCCATGATGATATGCCCGCTAAAATAACATTACAATGACGGAAATTTAAATAGTAAGTGGTGCGTGGTGCGCGGATTTACCAACGTGACGTGCAAATCAAATATTTTTGAGTGATCTTGTTAATAGAATTTTATTTCACTATACTAAGCAACATAAAATGAATTAAGTTATGATGATGTCCATTCAGACATTCAGGATGATCATGTTGTGAGTATGTAGTGCTTGGTATATGTATAATATACTAATGTATTTCTTATCGTGATAGTTTAGTACTTTACAACTAGACGGCATCACTTACTATTGTGAGTCACGATGCTCAGAATCGAGAGAGTGATTTGGAAGAAATAAGTTTTTTTTTTAAATAATAGAAATATTTAAATATAAAACATGTGTGAGCCCATTAAACCTTACCGATATGTGCTAAGCCCAGAACCCACTTAATTCAACTTAATAATTTTATCTATATAGTTGCGTGTTGTACAGATTTGTTATTAATGGAGTCAGGCGTTACTTTGCGGAAATCCACTATATGGACAGTCAAAAGTTTTACTTAGCTAAGATCCGCGACAAGCAAAACAATAACAGAAAATTAATAATGTGTGTTTTTCCGTTGGGTTTATGTACACGAGGCATCTTCAGGTAGAGTAGACTCTACGGAAGACAACCGAAAAGGTCCGTAGAGTCTACTATACCTGAAGATGCCTCGTGTTGGGGCGAAACACGTGTCGTGTACAAGATGGAAAAGTGATAGTGTGTGTTTGGCGTTGTGTATAGTGGTTGGTGGGTGGAGAGTTGATGGCCGATTTTCGGTAAGTTTTTGGTTTAAGTTCCAAATAAATTCACTAAACCCAACGGAAAAACACACATTATTAATTTTCTGTTATTGTTTTGCTTGTCGCGGATCTTAGCTAAGTAAAACTTTTGACTGTCCATATATGTACAGATTTGTGTTAATGTTTAGTGTATATACAAGGAATTCACTGTGTAACATTATCATTATATGTGTTGTAAATTTATGTTACTAATGTAAGGATAAGCAGACAGTCGACAATCGTTGGAGTAAACGGGTGTTGGAGTGGAGACCCCCCTGCTAGATGGAGCGACGATCTGCGCAAGGCGGCTGGCAGAAACTGGATGCGTCTAGCCGAAGATCGGGTAGGTGGCGCGCCTTGGGTGAGGCCTATGTCCAGCAGTGGACCGCCGCGGGCTGATATTGAATATTGAAAGCAGACAGTTGTACTTACGGCGGCATTGAGGCAGTCGTGTGCGGCCTGCGCGCTCTCGTACGTAATGAAGCCGTAGTTGGGGGGGCGGGGCGCACCAAGGGCAGCCGGCTTACTGAGCACGCGCAACTCGGCCACGGTCCCGAAGCGTGCGAACAGCGCCCGTAGTTCTTCCTCCGTGGCCGAGTGCGGCAGGTTACCCAAGAACAGCTGTTGTGAATCCGAGTAACGGCGACCACCTTCCGCTGTCGAGAAGCAAACGTTGTAATGATTGATGGAGTCTGGCGTCACCTTGCGGAAATCTATTATTCAAATGGACAGTCATAATATATAGAAGTTTATGACTGTCTAATAAATAAAGAATAATAGATTACTATGATCCACGAAAAACAAATTCATAAAATTATATTGTGGCAATAGAAACCAGTAAACACACAACACAACTTTTTAACAACGTATATGACATGTTTCACATCAACACAAGGTGTCCAGGTGTACACAGTATTGTATTAAAAAAAATACCAGGCGACTGCTGGACACGTGTTGGCCGAGAACGCGTCTCCTGTTGCGGCGGAGGGGCGGATGGGGTTTGCTGCGCCGGGGGGGAACTCCGTGTTCCCGGTGCCGTGGCTCCGGTGCCAGACTTAAGCAGATTCGCGTACGTCTTCGGTTCCGGCGCCACTGAAAGCAAAAATTTACATAAAAGTTGTACATTAAATACCAACACCAGCCTACATCAAATTATCTTTTTAACTCTGTGTACATCCTACGGTTGTCTGGAAGAAATCACTATTAGGGATAAGACCGCCATATGTATATAAATATTACAATCAATAATTGTATAACTTTGTTTTTAGGATACAACAAAGAATATATCTATTAAATATAACGTTTAAAGAATCATAATGCATAATTATATAGAAAATGAATAAACATACAAAAAGAAAAAACTTGAGAGAAAAAAAAAAAACAACACACAGGTTAAAATTAATACTAAAAAATAGTAACCGCGTTATCACAAAAAGGTAAATTTCAGATTACCTTGCTTGCTACAGTCTATCATGTTACGGATTGCTGTCAATTAGGGGACACACTTGTTCGTTTACCTCCAGATTCCATTAAAAAGGTTTTACTCTCAGAATTATTCAGGACTATTCCTCGGACCTCCCCTATAGCAAAACCAATAATATATTCTATGAGATAAGAAATATTACAAAATATACATGTTAGATTTCATACTGGGTTTTCTAGGTTGCAACAATAATAGTATTGTCACATTTTGTTTTGTATAAGGACTCTTAAGTTCGCAAGTTGCGCTGTTCGTAAGTTCATTACTATGAGGGTGGGATATGAGGCAGAAAACCAGTTTTTGCTCGATGAGATTTGACGATTTAAATGTTGACTGAGCCACGGCCTATTTGCAAACTGCGGTATGCACACTGCACTGTTTTTTATTTATTGAAATTAGTTTAAGTTTGATTTTATTAAGATCAGTGTTACTAAAGCTTTTTTTCATAGGAGCCACAAACACGCGTTAGACATAGTGGTCGCAAAAAAATTAAATAATAAAAATATGGTAATTACTTCTTAAGCTTTGACACAATTGTGTCATGTAAATTCAAAACAAGTCACGACTAGCAAACAAAGCGATACTTAAAAGGGATTCCTGCGCTCTCACTCGCTCGATACGGAACTAAAAAGCCCAATGTAAAATATCGCTAATCCAAACACCTGATTTGTCATATTTATGAAAACATCCCCCGAGTTGCCGCGCGGAACGGCGTGACGCATGACAGGCGTGTCTCGACTGCAAAGGGTTGTGGCATTTCGTTTTCTTTTTATCTACATCAATGACTACGATACATACCTGGCTGCGGTGGCGGCGTGGGCTCTCGTTCAGGTTCCTGTACCGGCGCCGATTCGCCCGCTCCGCTACTCGCTACGCTCGTGGCGCACACCTCCGCATCCGCACCAGATTCGCCACCATCCGATATCGTGCTTGCTACAGTAAAAGTCTCAACATTAACGTATCATGTAACTTCGGAAATTGTAATACGGATTCAACAGCTAATAGATTATGGAAAAAGTTTCTTCCAATTTCAAGTCCATAAACGTCGCAAATTTTTTTCGCCGATTGAGATGCAGTTTGTCCTTTTATACATTTTAAAAATTTTGAAATTTGATACATTTTAAAATATTGTTACAAATATATATAATTTATATTAATAATATATAATTTACTTACTTTGATATAAAAAAACAAATGAAAATAGCTGGCAACAATGTTTTACTAATTTGAAAAAGAAATTTTTTAAAATGTAACCTTTTTTATGACACCAAAACCCCTCAGCTCCGTAGAGTACAGCCAAAGACATTTTATTGTAAGTTTATACATACTATATGCGGAAAAGACTTTTTCCACGACATTATATTTCATGAGGCGTTACTTTGCAGAAATGCATTTTTGAGACGGAGTTTCAATAATCACCTTTAAATACATCATCTTAAACAGGCATTTTTCGCTAATCTTAAGAAGGAAAGAAAAAGTAATTGTTACCATTGCAAGACGAAGACAAGATAAGAAATCTCTGTGTATTCCCCTAAACTGCATATTTAAAAAAAAGGTAATGTATCACAACATACATATACATATTGTTTTCCGTAGGGGTATGTAGAGAACACAGATCTTCATCTGCTACGATCTCTGCATATTTTCCTGGCTTTCTCTACACTCATCACACTCTTAATGCAAGCTCGCCGGTTAAGGGTACTCTTTACTTGGCCTTTCCTAAAAACTTCGGCAATTTGGTCAAGGTATGTTTCCATTGATCTTCCCGCCCATCCACATCGGCAACGTAAATTTCTTTTACCGGTCGTCATTCATCCATCCTCTCTATGTGCTCATGTGCCCAAACCATCTAAGTATCCCTACTATCACAACATATCCAAAATATTATGGTAAAAGAAAGTTTTCGCTTACCCTGAAGAGCTGCAACCAAGTGCCTAGTTTCGTCAAGCGGAGGCGGGTGACCGTTTACGTGCGGCGCGGAGACGGGGGGAACAGTGGGGGGAGCTGGCACAGGAGGGGACACCATTGGCGCCAGGGGGGGAGCCGGCGGTGCAGGGAATGCAGTGGGAAATGCAGTCGGCGGCGGGGGGAAGTAACCCGTCGCCACCGTAGACTCTTCCTCCTCGCCTTCCGACCGCCCCGATCCTTCACCTTCTTCATCCGAGAAAACTATGTCCTGAGAAAAAATACATTTTTGCATAACCTCCAGACCACAGGCCTCAAACTCATTATCATCTTAACCCTTTCACTACAGAGCCCTTGCGTCAAAATATGATCGCTGTGAACGGAGCGCATTACTGAGTTGTTGACACAAAAGTACGGAATGCTACCAAGTAATTACAAGTCATTTCTTGTTCTCTTAATTTTACTTAATGATATTTATTATATTGAGTAATATCATCTTACTTTCTAAAATATAATACATTTTATTTTTTTAAATATTTAATACAAAGAAATTACTAAAGTATTTAAAGCCTGGTATGATAAAGTTGAAGGCATGAAAGCACACGCACGGTGCAATCGTCTGCGCTGTATATATTTATTACAAATATTTATTCCGAGTCTGGTAACCCTGCCAATCCGCATTAGACAAGCGTGGTGGATTTAACGTCCGGAAATGTAACTTGTGTTTCCTCCAGAAATGTAGAGGCTCGTGCTCAGCAGTGGAACATATATGGGCAGTTAAAAAAAAATTTAGAGCCAATTCTTATTTTTTCCCCAGCGATCTACACGCTTCGGTATTGACGGTATTTATTCCTAAATGTATATCCTGCTAAATATCTTACATAAAAGAATTTTTTTCTCCCATATAAAAATTATTAAATTGAATTAGTGAATTAATATATAAAAAAAAAACTATATTAACGTCAAGTGACCTCCACTACAAGTTTAGAAATGAATTTGGACTTGAGTGGACGAATAAAAAGTATTTTATTAACGATTAAAAACATGGATACACCTACGTCAGTAAAATAGAACCGTGTCGGTATTGCGAATAAAAATGTTTAATGAGTTTTTTTTTCTATTTTAGAACCACGGCTTACGGTAAGGCGAACCTTAGGGTTTATTTTGGAAAAAAACTTTGATACAGTTATTGGGTTTCTTAGAAGATCTTAACTGTACTGATCTACAATTAACCATATTGCAGTACTCTTATAACACGATTTCAAGTCTCTCGTACAACGCGGGGATTTCCCAAGTTACATATTTGTACTGTGAAATTTATAATGATTTGACAGTTCATAATCAACTTTGTTACGTTTGCACTCTTGTTCTTATAAAATAAAATTATTTTATTAAATTTTTGTTCCTAGTTTTTGAGTTTTAGGGACATTATACATACAGTAATCCCTCGTATAATGTGTTTTCCTATAACGCGGAACCAATCTACCGCGTTATAGGAGGGTTTACTGTATATGATTCATAAAATTTAACAAGTTCAGTTTAAACCACATCCCATCAGCGGGATATCTAGCTACACACCTGGTAACGGAAAATGTCGTTGTGTACATAGTACTTTTTCGGAGACTGTGCGGCGAGTACAAAGGTTTGGGTAAAGCGTCGCATGGGCGCGCCACCATTGGACAGCTCGCCCGTCACCTGCACCACTACGCCATTACCCAATGTAGCCTGCGAGTCCACCTGTAGCAAACAATAAATCATTACAAACATTACATCTTTTATCGATATTGCAATGGAGAGTGCTCCGAGGAGTCATTCGGAATAATTCCGGTCGCTGAATTCCACTCCCGTACAACTCGCCACAAGGAAAAGTTTCAACCCCACCATCTGGATGAGTGCAATCCAGTACGGTGCGTTTTTCAAGAAACGTCTTTCCACGCAACATTATCTATGAAACCAGCTACCTCTAGCGGTGTTTCCGAATCGATACGACATTGGAATAAACAAGCCTTCACTTTTCTTAAAGCCCGGCAACGCTTCTGCAATGCCTATGGCACTGCGGGTGTCTATGGGCGGCATTGATTGTTTTCCATCGAGTGACACGCCTACTCGTTTGCCTTCCTATCCCATAAAAAAAATGACAGACACTATGCCAAGGAAACCAAGCATTACATAGATATAACCATTACCCAACATTATTATACTAATTATGATGTACAATGACTTTATATTAGCTTATTGATATCATGAGAAAATTTTAAACTGGAATATAGTTTCAACTTTTATTTATGTTCAAAGTTAAAAGACTAGCAATTATTTCAACATTACTATAAGATCTTAATAATCATTCTGAGCCTAATCAGTTGTACTGTTGCTACTACTTTATTCATGAGAAAAGCCTATGTCAGCAAGGAACTGCTACAATAAAACAAGCTAAAAATAAGAATAATAAAGTGATGCTGTCACTTAAAAAAAATATCATGATTTGTAACTGTTACCCTGCACAAAGTAGTTAAGTGGTTAATATTATGTAGTTTTACTAAGTAACCAGTAATTTTGGTACACTGAGATATAAACGTCATTGTGCTCTTTTTCAATAAATATTAGTATCCCCTAAAACACAAATAACAAACATATATGTACATATGTACAAACAAAAGAGTTTTAAATCAATTCAAACAGTGTAAGTAACAAAGTAATTTAAGTTTATCACATTACACTAGTACAATATACTTCAAAATCTATGCTGGTATTTTTTTAATGAAGGAATAGACAAAGGAGCACATGCAGATTATCTATCGGATACTAATCTTTGCCATTTATAGATATTTGCAACATTAAAGGTGTTACTAATGTGCAACCTAGGAAGTAAGGAATGAGAAAAGAATTGGGCCCCTCTAGTACCCACACTCATTCTAGGTCACATAATAAATAACATTGACAAATGTTTCATTTCATTTTATTTTCAGTAATTTTATTAGTAATTATTATAGCTGCACTACCTTCATTATAACTTTTTCTATTTCCCTGAAGGTTGACTGAAATAGAATGCCTAGAGAGAAGTCTATCTTATGTACGCTTTTGTGCTTAGAAGTATCAATAAATAAGTATGTATACACAGAAAGAGTTATTTACTAATTGTTATCTTTAAATAATAATATTTTTGTAATAGGAAAGGCTAGAAACTTGGAGACATACCATTAACACTTGTTTGACTTGGAGATTCTACTGTCAATAGGATTTGCATCGAGAACTCTGAATGCAGATCTACTGAAAACTACGTCTTGTGAATATATTTATGACCGTTATCGAGATACAGGATTTTGTCCTTTGACTTACTTGGCTGATCTTAGCATGGCAGTCGCGGAAGTTAAGTTGCTGGATGCGGTTATGGATCTGCTTCTGTCCTACCACGGGCAACGTCTCGCGGTTTGGCGCATCAAGACCACCATGTACGAAGGATGAGTAGTTATTGTAGAATCTAGAATGTTAGAATGGTTTTTAGTTCACTTATTAAACTGGCCATTTATCTGAGAATTTATGGCCATTTTACGTCTAAATTATATTCTTGTATTCAGAAATGCTGTTAGCTAATACTTTAGTTGGAGAGGTTAGTTGGAGTTGGCTTTGTCATTATTCATTTTAAATATTTGATATTTACCAAGTACTTGATTATGCAATAAAAATAACAAAATATAAATATACTTGGCTTATTATGTTAGCATTTGTCAGAATATTATTTTTGTTCATTTAGTGTTGCTACAGCCCATAACTTGATTGCAAAATAATGCCATTAAAAATAAATTAAATTTCTTTTATTGAAATCTTTACAAATCTGATCATATATCTGAACATATCATACAAAACTTTTATTTAATCTAATGATGACTCTATTTTGTTAATGTTGCTGTAACTGACCCATAGACATCTTTATTTATCGAATTTTAATATGTGAATGGAAGTGTAAATGACAATACCTTTACATATACACTCTTATCTAGTCCTTTCCTAAGTAAAAAATTTCAAAAATACATGTATTATCTATATATATATAGAAAATATATTATCCTGCTCAGTTGATGCTTCTTACATTTAATCAAACTTAAATTAACTCATTTATATGATTACTTAATACACAACAGGCTAGAATTCCGTACATCACAGATGCACAATTACTAGGTTTAATTGACATGTACACAAACATGTAGACTCAGAACAATATCTGTATACTTACAAATATTTGTTCCGTTGTGATAATCAAATCCACGACACTTGGCTCCAGAAGTGAACATCTCGCCTTTTGGATAGTCCAATGAGTTCACGGAGTACGTTATAAAATTTAAAAAATTTAATAAAAATACGTAGCTTATCTTTTAATTATCACAGAGGGCAAAATGCACCTTACTGACGTCATCAAGATAACAGTTAAAGATCCCAGTGAATAACAAAGGACCTGTTGACGCACGGAGATAGAAGTTGATCAAAATAAAATTGCTTTGATAAGCTAGTAAAATCAACAATACTTTCTACTTACATTCAAACTTCAAACTATTATGGGCTAAATAAAAATTATATGCTATTAATTTTTATTTAGCCCATAATAGTCCACAACTGGAAGTTTCACTTTTTAGAAAGATTTTCCATTATAATCATGCTTAATAAGATCAAATACTTATTATATATGTTCCTTAAAGAGTCAACTGTGCAAGATATACATAATATACATACATAATTTAGATTAAAATTAATTATATTAAACATGTGTGCAAGCAAGGAATGTACTCGTTTACATCTTCCATACACAATAATAGATATTCACAGCCAAGGGATCTAATAATCTGTCTATTTGAACAAAAAATAATTATTTCTCATTTGGGTAGCATCAGTTAGTTTAATACTGAAAGTGCTGAATACTTTTGTAACTGACCTATGCAGATGGGCGGGCGCCTTGTTGAGCAGCGTGTAGTACTGACGGACGAATTCACGGCCAACGCTCTGAGGGGACGGAGACGCCTCCATTACCATTGCTGTTGTTAACAATGCGCCAATATAGCCCTCCGCTATACGCTGCCCTGAATATAAATGATTATTGCTAAATACTCTTTTTAATAACCTAAGATTGGAAGTATAGTATAATTTGTCTAGAATTGCTTTAGGCAGCTTTGTGCATTTATAGCAGGGATTATAAAAATCCAATCAAACGTAGCAAGGCAAAGAAGATACAATGTTAATATACCTAATAATAATACTTATATGTAATAATGCAGAGCGCAAATCATCTTGTATCATTCATCAATTTTAGATTGCACAAAAATGAATTGGTAAACAAAACATGTTGGGTTTAATTATGTTGACCACCTCTGGTATATACGAAGCTGAAATAGCTCAGTTGGAAAGCATTGGGGTTAGTATCTGAAGTAAAAAATGCTTATCTTCCATTAGACTATTGATGTGAACCATTTCCTAGCACAAGCATTATTAGTTTAGTTGGAACAGTTATCAAAAATTATAGTCATAATGAAATGTTGCTAGTCTTCTTTAAGAAACAAAATGTAATGTAGACCTAGATATACCATGTAAAATCAAATATCTTTGCTTACCATAATGTCATATAATGAGTTGCCCACTTCTCTATAAAATGGTTAAAGTAGATGATTGTCACATACATTAACTTATGAATTGATGTTGCTTGCAGACGCTAATGTATTGAGGTCTGCTTTCTCATTCTTTTATTTTTTAATATTATACTAAAAACTTTATTGTGAAAAAAAATTCTAGGTATTGGGTTATTTATGTTTATATACCAATAATATTTTCTAACTGAATCAAGTGTGAACCTGCTGTTTCTTTTGCCATTTCTTCTACATTCAAAGGAACCTCATTATGAAACAAAAGAAGTTTGATTCTTGATGATAAATGAAAAGATGAATTGATAAATGAAATAAATATAATGCTTTACAGCTTATAAAGCATAGGGTGCATGAATGAGGCACTGAGGACCAAATATTGAAAATGCAAAAACAAAGCAGCACCTTGGTAATATAAGCCAGTGACAGGTATTGCCTGTGCAAGATGAGGCCTGCCCAGCATTTGGCACATTGTTGGATTAAGTGAAGACCATAAACAGGGCAAGGACAAGCTGGTCTTGCAAACAAGTCATATGCTATCAAAACATAGTCTTTCATTTGGAAGGGAATTCTTCGTTGGGGCCATCCATAAATTACATCTCATGTTAAGGGGAGGGAGGGGGTCAGCAGTGACATTGAGTGATGAGGAGGGGTAACAAATCATAAGCTACTTGGTATCACATATAAAAATATAAATCTGCTCATATAACTCATACACATTATACATAACATACAATTTGTGTGGTATAATTCCTGGGTGGCCCCTTAATAGAGACCTTATTGATAAAGTCAAAATCAAAAGTTACATATCTTGTATTGCAGGTATCTAAACAGTAGTCTTCAGGTAGAATAGGTATGCACCCACGTCAGCACACTCAAACAAACAAATGGAAGCTATGTATGACAACATAGCTTGCACAACACTACAAAAGTCTGTTCCAATTTTATCATAAGGGACTTTTAAGTTAAAGTGAAGCTGGGTGTGGGAATCAAACTGAGAATAGGACCACATGGTTTTGATGACAGAAACTATTGGGGGCAAATTTCCCAAAACAGGAGCTTCACCTAATGAAGTCTTTTTCCATAAAAATCCCCGAGACAGTAGATGTGAACAACATGTAATGAATAAAAATTATGTATTTTTAAGTACAAAACAAATATTTTTTATTCATAAAGACTAAAAAAATAAAGTCTTTGCTCACATATTTACTTGAAGCTTAAATTCTTTTTTCAAATTAAAATAATTTTGTTGTTTAGAAAGACCTTGCTGTTTGTTACACTTATTAATTGTTGAATATAGGAACGAATTGCGGCCGATGACAAAAACATGTTTGGTCCAAAATAAAACCATTAATATACGCATTCATCTTCAAAATTCACAATAAAAAATACAAATTTTACCTCAAAACGGAGACAGTAATGCATATGTCAAAACGAAAAATATCTATAGCGCTATGAATTGTCAAGGCACGCATGGCGCCTAGAGCAGGGACTTGTAGGCTCAACAAATTAAAGCTTAATAATAATCATTCCAAAGAGGTATTTTTATGTAAATATTTGAGAATAAAGTACTTTAACCATTTTGCATGGGTTACACCTAAAAAAGTTGACATAACACTGAAGCAGTAGGGATTTAACCTATACAATGTTCCTTCTGCCGACAATCAAAATATTGATGCTGCTGTGCATTAGACCTATTTTTCATCTTTGTGTAACTTACCTCAGTAAATTTTAGGCATCAAAATGGAGTAATCAGCAACAAATCGTCACAAAATTAGCTTAATTTTCACAATAAATAAGGACTGAAAACACAAAAAGAGCCTACCTCACCGTACAGTGTCAATTTTGTTTAAATGTTGCCTAAATAAACTAGAAATATATCTTAACTAAAATAGTATTTTCAAACAGCAACATTAAGAATTTGCATCAGGGCTTTCTTGCTCTGAATGATCGTATATTTTTATTACAACATAAGTTTTACTAATGTACATAAAATCAATTATATAATAATGTGTAATAATTTTTTAAAAGTGTAAATTATTAGCGAAATTGGTTACTTTATGACACTACATAGTACAATAAAAAAAGTTTTTAGACTTGTAATACTTGTTTTGTTTTTTTCTATTTGTCAGCATATGACGAAAAATCGATAGATAAATGAGATAGACACTAAGCAATTTCAAATTTATGCGAAATCATCCGTGCTATTTTGGCACTATTGAAAGCCATTAATTCAAATGAATGTATGAATGCTAAGCAATTTGTATCCTTAACATGTGGAAAGTTTATAATCAAGATTGTATCAGAAATTTTTTTTATTTTCAGATAAATCGATGTTCATCTATAATAAGCAACAAAAATTTTTAAAGCTTGTTTGACAGAGAGAGTGCCATCTATTAGAATTGATGATACCATTAAAGATTTTAACCATCTTTATTTATTTTTAAAGATCGTTTGAAGAAGAAAGGATTTGATTCACTTGTTTTGGATAGTAAATATTGTAATCTATGATCAAATATTTTCACTTGAGGAGATGCAATTTTCTTTATTCAGGGTTAGTTTTTCAAAAACTTTTAGAAATTTGTTCTGGTTATATTTTACTTTTGCTTTTCCACAGACTAACATCATCCAAATAGGTGAACGCTTTATTTAATTTTTAATTAAAGATAATATATTGCAAAGCCTTTTGAAAACCAGCTAAATCATAGCGAAAGAATAGTAAATTGATACAAATTTCAACAAGCTTTTAAAACTGTCTTCGGTTTTTGAATGAATAAGAAATTAAATATAGTATTCTAATTAAAATTAAATAGATATTGTTATTGTTTGTGTATTCTTTATTATACATCAGAAACAATAATATGAAAGTATAAAAATAAAACGTGTATCAGTTAACCTTTTAATCAATATAGAAGTTAAAAAACAAAAATGGGTAAACGAGTTTAGCGTGAAAATATCAATTCTTATTTATCTAGATCTAATAAATCGCTCCCGACACCTTAAGAAAAGAATTCAGCGGTTGACATAAATTAATAAATGCCAAATGTTTTGTCTTGCAATTCCGTTGTAAACAAGCGTGGTGGGTTAGTGTTCATTTACCCAGAAATGGGAATATAAGCCCATATATGTCCTATAACCTATAAATAAATAATAAAATATAAATTATATTGCTCCTAATCTGATCATATTAGGTGTTTAACAGATCACGTTATATGAAAATACTTTTTAACATCTTTATTTCGGATCATTTTCATAATCATCGTTATCGTGCGTTCATTTTATAATTTTAAGAAATTATTTCAATTTTGATTGTAATGTAAGAAAAGTACACGAAATGGCGGCAAATAAGTAGCGTCAGGTTGGCGACAATGACAAAGTATTGATCCATTGAATAAGTCATATATCTCGTTCTTACTTTAGAAAATTGAATAGTCTATTCTTGTCATTTGTAAAGCCAAGCCATTGACCTCCGTTTGTTTCGTGTCTCTGATTGGTGTATTCCTTGGAAGGGATGAAAATGTTTGCAAGAAAGCGCGTCGGTCTGCATGTAGCCAACATAGCGTCATGTTTCGCGCCGACTCATCACAGATTTCCTGTCGTTCTTCTGCGTTTGGCATTCGGTATTGAAGGTCGTGCGGGCCCTTAGTTGTTAGGAGTTTATCGTTAAGCCTTTACTTTAAGTCTTAGTAAGTTATGGCCAATAACGACAATTTCGCACAAGACGTTACAGTTAATCAAGTAAACGGAAACATGGAAAACGGTGGAGGCGATAATCAAGAAAATAATAGTGCAGAAACAAGCGGACGAGATGACGACAGGTAAAGTTGGCTTTTAAGTAGTTTTTATTTAATCTCATTCGAAATATCGCAACAAGACACTTAAGTTTCCATTTAATGTCGTTTTTAGCGTAGCATATTTGCTTTTTTTGCAGTACAATTAATATTCCCCGCAATGGCGGCGGCCTGGTATTTTTAATAACCGAATCTTAATCTATTTTAATCCTTGATGTTTTTTAAAAATTTAACGTTTATGAATTTGCAGTTTGTTCTCGGAGATTAAATTTCAATATTTGATGTCATAGTTTTGATTTCAGACATTCCGGATTCTAAATTTTCGTAAATTAGTTTGATGCCGCATGAAGTTAAAATGGCGTCTTTTGCGCGTCTCTTGCACCCGGCATCGTTTTGGTCCCGTTATTGATTCCTCATTTGTTTGCTCATGCTCTAATTGTTTCGATTGTTACGGATAGAATGGAGCATGAGACCGTTTTTAGCGGGTTTGAAACTTGCAAGATTTTAAATCGGTGGTAGTGCATATCTATGTGAGGCTCGGGGACACGGGGTCGTTGCCCTCACCCGTGCGCGTCAGTTTGAGCTCTACTAACGGCCTGTCTCTCTGCAGGTGTGAGCCTGCGCCGCCGCCGCAGCAGCCACCGGAGGACGTCATGGTATATATCTGCTGGGCTCACACTTAAAGTAAAGAAACGAGCAAACTGACCAGTTTATTGTCATGGCCACTTAATTTTGGGCCTCATTCACACTTGCCAATTTCAAATCTTGCGATATTACTGTAACGTTATTGTTTTCATATTGTTGTTTTAGTAATTTTAAAGTTTTCCAGTTTTCCTTTTTTTGTAACTTACAGGTTCAGAATTTGTTTTGCTGCAGTGCTTGGAGTTTGTTTTTAAACAAAAATGTAGCTGTAAAGTACTGTAAACAAGTACTGCATAGTTGTTAATGTTAAATTGTAATTATTAAGTCTCAAAATTCTCTTACTAAAGACAATTGAGCTTTGCATACCGACTTATTGTAATTTATTTTAAATGTATTTACAGAAAATTGTTTGTGGGAGGACTGAGTTGGGAGACTACAGACAGTAAGTGCTTAATAATTGTTTTATATGATAACTTAGTCTTTTTGTATCAATTCCTTACATTAAATTTCTCACAACTTTATTCTATTCTAAATATTTACTCTTAAAATAATTATTCTATTCTAAATATAAACTTTATTCTAATCTAAATATACCTAAATAGTATAAATTTGGGTATAGGCAGATCGTAATTAAACAAAATGTTATACATATTATTAGGTAGAAAAAACTATATGATGACCTTTACAGTTCTGCTTCTGAATTTAATTTGAAGATAATTTATACCCACAATACTGATGCTTTGCTTCTTATTATAATAATTGGTCTAATCTAAACAAATCATTAATATTTATATAATATTTTGCAGAGGAGTTACGTGACCACTTCAGTGCCTATGGTGAGATTGAAAGTATCAATGTGAAGACTGACCCAAACACAGGAAGATCACGAGGATTTGCATTCATTGTTTTTAAAGCTCCCGATTCAATTGATAAAGTTATGGCAGCAGGAGACCACACAATTAATAACAAAAAAGTTGACCCAAAGAAAGCAAAAGCAAGGCACGGAAAAATTTTTGTTGGAGGCTTAAGCAGTGAAATCTCTGATGATGAAATTAAGAATTTCTTTAGTAATTTTGGTACAGTAAGTATTTTGCACACTAAATTTTATTTTTTGTTAAAATTACTTTGAATTTGTGAATGTTGGGGAAAGAATATGACTACTTCTTGGTTTTTCAACTTATAATAATATAAAAAATGATGACAACTCCGGTATTGGTGAGATTTATATATATCTTGACAATTTCTGAAGAGAAAACCGGGCCACTGATACATACAATTTTTAATTTGTGTTTGACATAAATTAACAAACATGTACATTGAGCTTTCTTTTTCTAGATCATTGAAGTTGAAATGCCATTTGACAAGACAAAGAACCAAAGGAAGGGCTTCTGTTTTATAACATTTGAGTCTGAACAAGTTGTCAATGAATTACTCAAGACTCCAAAGCAAACAATAGCTGGCAAAGAGGTACAAATGAAATTATTTTTAATTTTGTTTTTTTTTTTAATTTCAACTTTTAAGTTTACTCTGATTTGTTATTAAGTTAAATTCTAAAAATATTAAATTAATTGCTTTTTCATAAATATTCATATTTTATTCCTATACATTTTTATTGATCAGGTTGACGTCAAGAGAGCGACACCCAAACCAGATGGCCCTGGAAGTATGGGAGTACGTGGTGGACGCGGGGGCCGTGGTGCGAGGGGGGGTCGCGGGGGTCGAGGTGGCTATGGTGGGCAGGGCGCCTGGGGCAACCAGGGCTACGGCGGCTACGGCTATGGCCAGGGTGGCTATGGTGGAGGCTACGACGGATATGGATATGGAGGCTACGGATACGACGGCTACGGAGGCTACGGCGGTTACGATTACTCCGGCTACCCCAATTACGGTAAACGCGGCAAGCAGAACTACTAGTGCGTCGGCGGCCACCGCTAGTCCGCTCACCGACACATTACCTCGACTGATGTTACCTGATTCTTAGGATGTAAACGTAGAGTAAGTTAGGGTAGCGATGGCGGGCTGCTCCGTCCTTGAGATGCCTATTTACCTTGTAACTCGTGCTTACGTCGCATTCCCCGTGGTGATCGACGTTACGTGAACTTTAGGTGTACGAATTAGTGTAGAAAATATTTATTTTTCTATTATAACTACGTATTTACATGAATATTCTATCGAGATAATGTGTAGTGAATGTTGTCGAGGAGACAGTATATCAGAATATAACCATCGTTTAATCTAATCATTTTTTGAGTAATTAATATTAAATCATTTTACATAACTTGTTTCTGAACGATAATTTTTAGTTGCGCTATATGATGTTTCCACTAATTTGCATTGCTGTAACAACGGCCTTGGTCTGTCGTTGAAATGCGTTTTCGGCGCAAGGAACTTCTAAACAACGATGGGTCATCGCTGAGTCTTATGGCCACTTATTTCCCTTGTTAGCGGTAATAGCAGGTGCCCAAGCAGCTATCGATCACTCTTTATCATTGTTTCACTGGGTACTGTAATCTGTACATATATGTTACCTGCCTTAATTTTATAAGTGTATATTTGTAATACCACTTTTGACATATGTAGCAATGTCGCTCGAGTTTTATTTGTTTTGGTATTTTTGTTTTACCTATTAACACTCTCGCCACATGCTACATTTGGGAAATGGGGTAATATATGGAGAGACATTGTGAAGTGATAAAGTAGGTTGAAGCTTGAATAAAGCACTGTTACAAAAATCTCAATGTGTTTCCATATATATTATCCCAGTCCACCTCCCACTCATTTCTACACCTGACCAAAGCTTGACAACTACAAACACACTGGTTACCATCACTAACCTTGCATGATTTTGTGATTATGTGCCAAACACAAAGGTTTTTTTTAAAATTAAATATTGAACACAATTTTACTATTAAATAAGATTATTACATCAAAAAAATTCAGAATTAACACTATCAGATACATTAGACATATTAGAATCTAGAGAAGCTAGGATAAAAGTTAAATTTTTGAGAACTTATTTACATGTTTTAGTAAGAAAGCTGCCATATGATTTTACACAAATTCAATTTCTGAAAAAGTTTTAATTTTCGACAATTTGTTCAAACTACCAAGTTACTTAATATTTAAGCAGGAATAATGCACTTCATTTTCTATAGTAAATCGTCACTTAAATGTAAGAGTAGTTTTTGAGTGGGAACTATAAAAAGCCATGATGATGGCTAAAACTTGCCTTTGGCTGGACTAATGGCTTTGTGTTGCGGGCAGACTACGGCGGGTATGGAGGGTACGAGGGCGGCTACGGCGCGCGCGCTGCTCCACGCGGGAAAGGTACTGCCGTCCTCACCCTAACCCTCACATGTTCTGTTTTTGGTCTTTCTTCATTAGAATGTTTTGATAGATATCCTATCAGGACCGTATCCAGAAAAAAGCATTAAGAGGCTACTGCTATTTGTGTTATTGAGTTTCTTGTTGAATTTTTCAAATAATTCAGAGGTTTTAGGAGGTAAATTTGTATACTTATCTCTCTGGCTACGGGTCTGTAAAATAGTCATAAAATTTCATCATCTTGTTCTTGTAGTTTCAAGCATGAATTAAAGATATATTTTGTCCTGTGGTTTAGTGTTGTGAACTATGGAAATTAAGGTTGTTGAGCACTTGGTTACTTTATTTTTTTGCTTCTTATTGATATCTTAATAATACACAATTTGAATATAGGATGGTTTAAAGCTGCAATTCCTTTAAACTGAAAAATTCATTCATGTTTCAATTCACAAATAGTTTTTCACACAACAGCAAAATAGCTTTAGCTTAATAGTTTTTGTTGTAAATATCCTGTCAGAACATTCAAGGATCACAGGACAGTAGTTGCTACATATCTACAATCATGTTCATATTGTTTGTTTGCTTTTGTAGATCTGCCTTATTTTTGTTCATAAAGTTGACATTTTGTTTGTACAAATTATTTAAAGCAAATGATGTGCATTTCATAATAGGTATTGCTAAACATGTTTCATTAATGCATGTTCTTATATACCCTATTGAGACCCGAGTTTCAATTGTCTGTCTTGGCTCATTATTTTTCTTTTGCAAAATAATAATTTCAATTGTGCTCCAAGTAATTTACACTAGTAAAAACAGTTTTTATGAACTTAAATTTGGAATTTTATTACATTTAGGTATTATAAAATATCAAGTGCATAATAAAATAATAAATATAAAAGATAATGTCAGATTTAATGGTCTAATATTGCAAGAAAACTTCATCAGCAAGTTAAGATATTACAGTAGCACTATGCATGAGCTTGTTTAAAATATTAGTTCACATCTAGATTTTTAGTATCACATAACAAGAAACATTCATTCTGTTTGTATTGATTTATAATCATTATCACATTTTTAATTTTTAAGTAGTAATTTAAATTATTCAATAATTAAGTACGGGTGAGATATAGAGTTAATGGCTTGCAGCTGGATATCAAGGTGGCAAGCAACGAGGTGGAGGTGGAGGTCGGGCCACCCAGAGGCATCAGCCCTACTAAATACAAACTCGTACCTGCCCATAGTCATCTCAGTCCAATAGTAAGGTAAGTTTCATTTACTATTCATTTTCCAAAGGTTTTGGAAAATCAGCCAAAAATACGTATATGTATTTTTTTTCGCTCTTCTATGTATAGATGAATTTAACTGTTAATACTTGAAGGTGTTTACATCCATTTATTTAAATCTTTTATCTGATGAGAGGGTTATCTGTATAGAATAGGACCACCCAATTCCAAAATTAGTACAAAATCCAATGGATAGGAAGCAGCAGTAAAATGAATCTGGGATCCCCAATCCACCTGCCAAAGGTAGGGGTTATGGCAGAACTCTTGTATAATATGAAGAAACTTTAATTTCTAGTAATGAACTATTACAGTTTTATGGATGATGATGTATTATTTTATAAATTGCACCTTTTTTATTAAAACCTGGTTAAATAATAATAGAAATTTGGTTAGCGTAACCTATTTAAATCTTATTATTATTACATAATATTTGTCCATTTTAGTGATGAGTGGTATAGGTAAACGTTTAGTAATTTCAATTGTGTTGTTCATTTCAATGAGTCACGTCTGATGAGAGAAAAAATCTTTAGGGTGGTGTAAAAATAAGTAATTTTAATGTCATAATATAATGAAGTTATTATTTTATTCAGATTTTTTTCTGTACCTTACAGATAAAAATCTGAATAAAAATATAAAATAAACCAAGATTAATTTGCTTTTAAACCTTTATTTTTTTGATTAAATATTGTATAAGTTTGTAAATATGAAAACAATAATTTCATTAACTTTAATTAATTTATATAATCTACTATTTTTGTACAGATAAGGTGCCGATTTGATTAGGGTATTTTAACATATGTGATTATGATTATGTGTAGCTGTTTGTAACGTCACTTATAGAATTAAATATTCCTGCAAAATTTAGTTACATTTCCACTTCTCACATTTTATTAACAATTAACGTACCAAATGTACGATTTATTTGGATTTTGTCATAGATTACCATTTAAAAGAAAACTTATTATATTAGATTTATCATAATTTTTGACCAAGTTAATCATAATTATGATTGAAATCATATCAAATTACAATAATATGTACTATTTTTCAGCATTAATTTACAGCCATCAAAATGTGAGATCAAAATATATTTTATCGAGTTTTGATACATATATGTTTTGGACTATGGGAGAAGTTTGTATTTTATTATTATTATTGTTGTTGCAGGTTAAGTCACCGGTCATGAGCGTCCCCGGCGCCTGTCTCACTCACCGCGCTGGGGGCGCGTCATTCCATTCCACATATTAATTTAAGAAATTAATCTTTTTAAGAATTTATAAGGATAAAATGCGTCGTTTGTGACGCGGCCAGCACAGCAAGCGGCCAGTTACATAAATTTAATTTAATATAGAATGGATTTATAGATTCACTTGAGTATTATTGCAGATTAGATCATGATTGACATAAATAGTATGAAAATATATCTATCTACCTTTTGAAATTGAATTCTTAGAATAATATTTACGAATATACAGAGCCTAAATGTGGTATCTGTTGTCGTCGAACTGCTGCACCCTGTCGGTGGTAATGTGTGCCTGGATGTGTGTTTGTTCCGTCGTGATGTCCAGTCCTTTTCACAAATTTTGATCTGGATCTCATTGCAGAAATGTTGTAGATTTGTATTTTAATTTGGTTATCTTAACAAGTAATCAGAATCATGTATTTTGTATAAACTTGATGTTTCTTCCATTTATTAGGAATGAAATTAGATTAAGTGATCGGACAAGAACAAACTCCTGGGAGATATACAAAATGTATGTCGGAAATAAATAAATTGTAAATAAAATATTGGCTTTTTGTGTAATTTGCAACTTGATCGCGGTCATAAATCAATCAAATTTGGTTTGACAAAGTTTTTATTCTGAGAATAAAAACAATTGATCAATGACATATATCATTTTTTTATTCACTTTGTAACCTTTTTAATCCTGGTTAAAACCGTAGTGAACACGCTAACACTTCATTTGTGAATAGAGGTATTGTCTGGTTATTTTTGGAATGCAATAATCTTGTTCTTTGGTTACCCTTCCATGTCGGCTACCTTAGTAAAACACAAAGATTAATGTACCAAGAGATGAAATCATATATTTCTTTACACTTTTTTCAATATTTGTGGAACAATTGATTCATAATTTGATCTTCACAAATTATTTTGCTAATTTTATGAAAACAACCATAAAAAATACACGCTTTTAAAGTCATTGGAGAAGTAATTTTAAAATACAAAACTAAAAAATGTCGAGATATATATATTTATTACCACTAAATTGGGTAAATGATGCAGTTTGTTCTCTGCGATGTACAGCCCTTAACAAATTTTAAAATGTCAGCACTAATGAAATTGATCGTTGTCATAATAAGAAAAGCCGCCATCTATTAGCATTCATTGCAACTTTTAAAGTTTAATGCGCCGTAATTTATAATTAATTCGAAGAATAAACAAAAGATGTCGCAATAAACGCGCATAACGGCCCATTAGTTTAATACAATGTCATCTAATAACAAATAGCAATCTAAATGTATGAATAACTCTATCGTCTGTCAATAATAAGCAGCAGGGAAACGTTCGTCTTTTTTGAATCCAAAATATTCCCTCTTCGTAGTAAAATAGTATAAAAAGAAAATTCTCATTTTCATACTTTGTGGGATTACTTTTCACAACTCAATATCTCTTACTTATTTAGGCTGTAACAAAAATTAGATGTCTCATTGTTGGGTACGGGGCTTAGTGTCATTTTTGGAAAAGAATTTACCACGCTTGTCCAAGACGGCCTGGCAAAATATCCAGAAAACTGAACAAATACTTGTAGATAATTGATAGCGTTGGAGTTACTTTGTGGAAATCAATTATGACGATGGACAGTCGAACCTACTTTACTAAGATCCGAACACAAATCAATAATAATAAAAAATAATAATATTGTGTGTTGGCGAAGAAGTGTATAAAGAATTACTTACTGATAATCGGCCATCAGCAAATCCTCCAACACCTCGCCATAGCCACTAGTGTTGACAACGTCAAAGACAATATCACTTTCCACCACAAGCATAACGCGTTTTGCCTCGATGCGAGGCATCCTCTGGACAATCTTTACTCTAGGAAAGATAACCGTAAAGTTAAAATTGTAGGCCATACATACTTTTATCCCGATGCGGAAATTGAATTCGCAATCATATACTTAGTGGCGAAGTTATCACTTGCTAACGACCTATTTAATACATGACACACGGCAATAAAAGTCGATGTCGGCAAGTGTTTCTTCGTAACACTTGCCAACAGCGGCACTCAACATGCAGACAAATTCGAGCCTCATCGGAGAAAAGTACGCTACTCTAGTTACCTAGTGTCCAGGATAGGCAATTTCTAGCGAACCTCAGTCGAGCAATCCGGTGCTCACGGGGTAACTTGGGGGTCCGTGCTGGTAGTTGACTACGTATATCAGCAGCTACAAGCCTCCTCCTTACTATCCATAGCTTAACTTGTGCTCTTCGTACCTCTTCAAGGTTTCTTTTGAGGTCTATATAATTGCATTTGAAATAGAAACTTTGAAATAGAACTTTATTCATTACATCTTTTTTTACAATAGCTAAAATAAAAACCTTAATATTATTATAATATATAAGTAAACAAAACAAAGATAAAATAATTTTAATCTAACAAGAGTCATAAAACAGTACTTCCTCAGCATATGGCAGGCGTTCTTTTGGAGCACCTGGCGCTGATTTGCAGCAAGAACCAACGTGGTCAGATCGCGAACCAATGTGACGACATTGATACGGACACACATACATCCATATATATACTACTACTCACACTCATATACACATACAATACAATAAAAATTAAAACAACTAAATCATGTAATATATTCACCGTAACCAAAATAACAACTTCCTGTTTGCATACTTAAAATTAGATTATTGTATATTTTTTTAAACATATTTATAGTATGCCTTGGGTGAGGCCTATGTCCAGCACCACTGCTGGACATAGGCTGGGCTGCCGCGGGCTGATATTGAAAAAAATAGTATGCAAGTCACGAAGAGGTGGTTGCAAGTTGTTCCGATGGTTAGTTGCAGTGTATTTAAAGCTACCACGAAACGCAGCGGAGCAGTGGCGAGGAACAACCAGTGATGACCTAGACGCCCTGGTATCACGAGCGCTATTTGGTTTAAGGGACCATGTAAATTTATTATATAAATATGATGGAAATTCATACTGAATTGTACCAAATAGAAGGGTAGCGCAATGAAGTTCCCTTCGGTATCTCATTTTTATTATATTACCTTTATTTATGTACGGCGTTATATGCTCCTGTGTAATATAGGTCATATTAAAACAAAATCTTGCGCACGCATTTTGTATGCGCTGTATAAGATTTTCTGAAGTTCGAGTTAGTAGACGGGGTCCATATAGTGACCGTGTAGTTAAATTTCGATAACGAATTGGAAGTTGTTGAGTACACAAATGTTTTCTGGAATAGTAAATCTATCCTACGGTAGGTGGCGCGCGGGTTTAGACAAACAATAAAATATTTTCTCATGAAAGTTTCAATAAAAATGACTCAATGACATAATGAAATTTAACATAACAACTTTACTTTCCTTGCTTTTGAAATTTTTTTACAACTTTTTTTTGTGACATAAGTTTCGACGCCAATTGAACTATTAATTGCCCACTTGAATTTATGAAAATGATAAAGATGGTAGGTTTGACATTTGAAGTTTATCATTTTCAAGAGGCCCTCATCGGCACCATCGGCGGTAACTTTTATGAAAGGTACTGAATTATCGTATATAAGCTCGCATAAGAAGCAATTGTTTATTCGTAAATTCGAAGAAACGACGTTACGATGGAATATCACAAAGTGATTTTAGGTTTCTTGCTCCTTGGAGCTTGGAGCTATACTGTAGATGGGAGAGCTCTAGATCCTCCATTGCAGTAAGTACATTTTCATAGAACCCTAATAGAAACACAAGAGGCCATAATTTGTAATGTCTGCAATTTTATTTCAAGGAATTACTTTCTTGCCACTTCACTTTGAATTATAAATTCATGTTTGATTCCTGTATCAGGATACGTAGTTAATATACTAAACAGTTTTTATTCCAGAAATTACATAGAAATAGGAGTTTTTTTTATTACTGTGTGTTATTTAAAAAAAAATACAGTTAAAAATTAGTGTTTGAATAATGGATGGCTTTTTTACGCTAGTTAAATCATTATCGACCCAAAATTAACATGCTCATATGAATGTAGGTGCTTTTAAAGGTCTCAATGTATTTCCTATTATAATTAACTACGCCGATATATTTCAATTTATATGAGTTCCTCTCCAATGGTGCTGAAAAATTTATTAACTTATTCTATATATTATTATATACTTAGACAATTTCTTAAAATATACATAAAAGGATATAAAGAATAAGTCGTGCAAGCTTATGCAGTTTGAAAGACATTTTATGCTCGTAGATTAAGCTATAACTATACCAATAAATGGTGTTAGGATATTGTTTCGTACTAATTGTACTTGTTATAGGTTAGATACAAAAAAGTTGAAAAATAAATAGTTACAAACGAGATCAACGCCTCATATCTGAAAGAAATACTTGTTAAATAGACGATATGAAATGTATGTGGTTATTATGAATCATATATAAATCATATGTATATGTAAATGACGAAGAATTGACTTAGTGGCGGGGCCCTCCGCCCGCGGAGTCAATGATCTCATCGGAATAAATATATGTATGGATTTATAAATATTTATTCCGAGTCTGGTAACCCGTCCAGTCCGCATTTCCTTTCCTGCCCTTTCCTTTCTTCTCTATCCTTTTCCCTTCCTCTCCGCCAATCCACGGTCTGCCGTTCCAATGGATGCGTGGCTAAGGGCGCGCTTAGTCACAAACGTGCCGACCGTTCCGTGTCCGGGCTCCCCTGGGTACTATGGTGCCTTACCTCAGCATGCGGAGCTCTGCTGGGGCTGACCTCCATCCTCCCTTGCGGCTCGTGGGATTCACTAAGACGAATTTTAATATACGTAATTTGTTGAAAAATGACGGCGACGTGGTTCGCC
Organism: Baronia brevicornis; assembly: GCA_031353405.1. Classification (NCBI taxonomy): domain Eukaryota; kingdom Metazoa; phylum Arthropoda; class Insecta; order Lepidoptera; family Papilionidae; genus Baronia; species Baronia brevicornis. Next base: position 109,332 of record JASFAT010001741.1, read on the forward strand.
TCCCGTTACGTCCTGATTCCCACGAGGGCGAGAACCGACTAACGGAGAGCCATTTCGCTGCAATGAATGTGAGAGGAAGAACGAATGAAAGGATGGATGAGTGTGAAGGAGGCGGGGAGGGTGTGCCGGGATCGTAACGGATGGAGCTCTGTGGTCTCTGATAACCCCTGCGGGGTATAGGCGTAAATATACGTAAACATACATATACATATATAATACAAATATATGTAAACACGATTTCATAACATAATTACAATAATTATTTTCAGAGCCGTGCAGTCGTTCAACATTAGTATCCCAGAGCGTTGTATTAACAAGACAAAGACGGCAGTTACGTGCACTGATGTGGTAGGCGAGTTATTCCTACTGCCGCACCCTGACGACTGCCAGCTGTTTTACTATTGCGTTAGCCCTAGCCCAACTCCAATCTGCCGCCAATGCCCAGATGGACTGCATTTCAATCCGACTGCCCACGTCTGCGATAGGCCGGAACGTGCCGGCTGCAAATCACCTAAATCGTTTAAGCGTCAATCAACCGATATTTCTACAGCTTACTCAAAATCAAAAGTGCACGTAGCTGATAAAGATATGAAATCTCAAAGTCTTACGTACCCTACAATTTAATTTCTTTCTCATTGATTGATTTTTCACTGCTTAATTAATAGGTTCAGCGTTAACAATAAAATGTACCTACTACAATTGAAATAAACATATAAGAAGCAATACATTTGTTTTAACGAATAATCTCTAAACCGTTTGTGAGGAACAGTTTTATGTTTTATACCGCAGAAATCTAAATAGCTTGTGACCTACGTGTCATATGTGGAGGGTGATAAGTTCATGCATCTGACAGTGGTACCTGTGCGTTTTTAATAGCGGTAGAGCTATGGTAGCACGAACGGCCCGACCCAACCAAGGAGTACCGCACCTTCACAGAATATCCTCGTCATTTGTTAGATGGTATTTTTCTGCTTTACTGTTGTAATGCAAGGACCAGTGGGGAACCCAATGCCTTTCCTCTTCTTTTATTTCCTTTTGACTCATTACTATGAGTTTGTAGTTCGTCTGCAACGAATCTGTAGTTTTCTTAATTCTGCAAAGCTGATGGGCGGTGACGGTGGTTGGTCATAAGGTAACCCGCTTGGCCGTCTATCTATTGCTTATTTTTTTTATTATACAGATTTTTGCGGTTACTATTTAAATTATAGTACTAAACGATTCATCATTATGTCAAGGCCAAATAAATACCTACCAATTAACATTGCGAGGGTAGGTATATTTTACACGTATAACATTACTTTTTGAAGTTGAAGGAAATGAGCTAATCTAACTTTGATGTCGGGATGGCAGATGCGAGGCTTGCGGGTTCGATTGGGAAAAATGGCCTACTAATAAACGATTGACACAACAAAGTGAAAAACGCAAGTGTTACACTAAGTAAAGTAATACATATTTTTGACATGAATAATAATAAAAATTGGGCTGTTGTAGACACTTTATTTCCAGAAATGTTTTAACCACAGCGATGTTGAGCGTCATGAATCTTTGTCAACAAGGTTGCGCACTAGATGTCGCGTGCAGTACGTCCAGAGCAGAGCACAGCGCGCGGTAATCAACCTGACAAACAAACAATTATCTACGTTATTAAAAATAGCCCGAATTGAGATCAAGTGCGAGCGAACAAGTGACTAAGAAGCTATTAAATTTAGCTCAATTCTCAAATCATGTACTTCTAGAATAGTTTATTTATCATTATCATTAATTATGTACAGATGACCATTGCTGTACATAGAAGTCTTAGTTCGTCATTTCACACCGGTGGCGTCGCAGAATGATGATGAGTGAATGACACCCAATTTGTTCTACGTTGTTCTTGTACGAGCGTTTGTTCCCATGAAAGGCCGGCAACGCATTTGTAAAATCTCTAACATTGCAGATGTCTATGGCGGTGGTTCATTTGCTGACATGTTCGTTTGCTAAGTCTGCTATAAAATAAAAAAAATACAAATTATATTTTTGAGAAAAAGTTACATTACATTTGCCGAACATCAGTCTGTTAACAATCAAGCTTCTATCATTATTTGTTTACATTCCAGCAATGACTTAGAACCGATAATAACACTATCCACTGCTGAAATCCTATAATAGTGGATCACTAAGAACAATTCAGTTTAAAAAATAATATTTCACAAGTGACTAAAATTACGGTGATTTCGGTTAGTATTCAGTTCAATTTCTGGTGCTCATGATAAAGGTCTATCTTATAAGTTGACAACGCAGACTAAGCGTGTAGTTTTTCAGTTAATAGTAGCAACTTATTATCATCTTACCTCGTTGGCGCATCCACGCTGATAGCCGAAGCATTTGCATAGGAGTTCACACTCTCGGGCCGATAGTAATGTTAGCAGGCCACGTTGGCACAGTGTCCGCTGTAGCACTCCTGGTGTGATGGTCCCGCACCTCTCCTTGTCCGCATCCTGAAATAAATACAATTTGAGGTGGCTAATTTTTTTTAGATAGGAGTCATGGTTGTGATTCTTATAATAGGCATCCATTTCTTCTCATAAAGTCCTCTAATCCTGTCCTCCATTATTTTTTGTTCCGCTGTGCCCTTACGGAATGGAGACCTCCCTCCAACTGCAATCAATCACTGAGATTCGCTCCGATTAAAAATAGCGCCGAATGGACTGCGATTGTGTGTGAGATCGTTTTCTACACAGTGTCGAAAAAAGGTGTCGAGTAAAACACCTAGGTATTCATTAGGATTTCCCTACGACAAAAGGCATCTACCTCTATTATGTATTTACTTACATATTTTAACTTTAAACAAAAATATTTCTATATAATTAAAACAATGTTCATATGACGCTATAAATAGCCAATAATTTTAAGACAATAACTTGAATAACGGAAATTTTTATCTATAAGCTACCTTGGAATTTTTAAAATATATTTTTCAAATGCATTTTCAGTTTCCTAATTGTACTGCGGCTGCTAGGTATATTTATATTAAGGTTTTCTGAGTATTTAAAAATATGTATATGTATGTACTGTTCTTTCTATTCTGTGATTTTATGAGTGTGAATTTAGTTTTTAAACATACCCTTAAAAGTAGTTTTAATGACTTCAGTTCATAAATTGGTAGTAATATATAATATAGATACATTGTTGTGGAATAGAAGGAGTGAAATCACCATGAAAACTTGAAGAATGTTGGACACTTGGTCAGGATGCTTGGAGAGCTTGGCGAGGGCATTTGATACAAGTGCACGCTCCTCGAAGTTAAGGAAGTTATGTGGGTTGGGCGGAGTGTACGTTGGGACATGCGGCACGGGCTGCAATAGCGGCGCGCGCTCCAGACCGCCCTGCGTCAGCGCCTCGCCCACAGTCGACGCGAACCGCTCGTATTCAATGTATCTTCTTCTAGTCGGTGCGGCGAAGCTGAATGCAAATAAATAATCGAAAAAGTTTCTGTTATGAATATACATTCAAGTATCCCTTTGCATTGCGGGACTTTTTCACAAGACGCACTTGCAACTCCAGAAGTTTCTCAGCCCTTTTGATGCATTTCTTACCAGTATACATAATCACATACACACACACACGCATCACACACAAATGAAACTAAACGTAAACAATTACTGCTGTGCGTCCAGTTACCGTAGCAAACCAAATGGTGAGCGACTGACACCTCTGGAGTTGTGGCATCAAAACATCTTGAAATAGAGTCACCATTGGTATGCAAAGAGTTAATCAATACATATATCATTTTTTATCGCTTTTATCATAAGGAGTGCTCTGAGGAATTGGTCGAAATAATTCCTGGCGCTGAATTCCACTAGCACACACCTGGCCCCAAAACAAAAGTTTCATCCCCACCATCTGGATGACTAGCGATCCAGTACAGTGCGTTTTGCCCAAAACTTCACGCACCACCACTCCGTGGAAACAGCTACTTTCAGCGGTATTTCCGAATCGATACGACATTGGAACCTTCAAAAAACAAGCCTACTCTCATCTCAAAGGCCGGCAACGGATGTCTATTGGCGTTTATTGCTTTCCATCAGGTGACACGCTTGCTACTACTGGATACACTCCACTACTAGATATTGGTCTTTCTCAAAACTGGGGTATGTTGCCGTAATCCCTACGCTTGGTGGGCGGAACGGAGTTTTTATTAGGCTAAGGAAACGTTGCTGTTCATTTACTGGTATTTTTTTTCATAGTCGCTTTGTACGACGCTCATGGGAATAAATAGGAGGGATTTATTTAATGTCAAGAACCATAGAGCAAATAGGTACAGGTTTCTCATAAAATAATTGTCCAAGGGGATAACCCTTGATAACGATAATAAAATAGCGTATGATAATAATAATTATAAAATTATACGCTATTTTATTTAACGAATGAATTTACCGTTGTTATGAATATTTGTCGTTGAGTAGGTTCTATGGAATGCGAGCTACCGCCCTGAACTTATATCTTTGATGTTTCTGTTTATTTTTGAAATTTGATGCTAAGATTTATCAAATAGAATATCAAAATACATCATTAGAAAATGCTCTAAGTCTTAATTCCACTTACACTTCCATAAGTGTGTCCATTTCGAGTGGAGTTAGCGAGAGACCTGCGGAGCTCAAGCCGCGGTAGAAGTCTGCACGGGCCACCACCAGCTCGCGGTGGGGGTCGAATTGCTGCAGGAATTGATGCGGCCGGACTCCTTCGCGTACCATCTAAATAGTCATACTACTAAGTCTTCTAAATCATTTATTGTGATTGGTGAGGGTCCAAGATTCCAATATACGATTTCCTAATTTTATCTAGATCTTGGAACGCTACTAGATTATTCTGTGGTTCGCTAATATACATAAAAATTGGGTTTAGCAGAGAGTCATGAAAGCAGACTGAATATAGTGGAAATTAGGTCATTAAGAAGTATGTGAGGGGTAACTTTGAATGATGCGAGCGATGTGCAGTAAAAGAAGGTGTCATGACAAAAGTTCCGAAAGGGATATTTAGATAGTTTGGGCCAAAGAGGGGACGGATGAAAGATGACTCGTAAAAGAAATTTACGTTGCGGATGTGGATGGAAGGGTCGGTAGGGGAAAGCCAAGGAAAACATACCTCGACCAAATTGCCGAAGATTTGAATAAAGGCCAGGTCAAGAGTACCCTTAACCGGCAGGCTTGCATGAGGAGAATGATGTGTGTGGAGGAAGCAAGGAAAGTATGCCGAGATCGCAGCAGATGGAGATCTGTGGTATCTGCCTATCCCCGTGGGAAACACGCGTGACATGGCATATGTATGTTATTCTTCATCTGCTTTCACAGTGTTGTCGGACACGATTAGTTTTCGGTAATTACTTATTGCTGTACTCTTGCAGTTGTTCTTTATATTAGATGCGTAAAAAAAATATTCAAAAGCCTAGCCAAAAGTAATATAGCTTCGTACCTTTCCCTTAATTTTAGCAAGTATCTGAACTATGTCTGTCTCATTTGGATCCGAAGCTGCACCGGCGTGCGAAGCGCGCGGCGGTGGAGGCATTCCGGCGATAGTGGCGCTCTCTGCCGGCCGCACTACTAACTGTATTATTAATGTTATATTATATTATAATAAATATTAATTATAAAATCAAGACAATATTAATTATGAAGTGGTAACTACAATTTATGAAATTCTCTTAATTTGAAAGTTGTTTAAATTCACCGATTATCTTACAATAACCATATTATAATTGTTGTTGTAAGATAATCCATATGTAATTGTAAAAAAATAGTTAAATATGAGGCATTCGAAGTAAAATAATTCTAAACTTATATATTTTTCTGACGGCTCATACAAATTTTAATTACTTAACAATGATTGATCGAATGAATATATTCAGATATGAAATTTAAAACGCTTTAAAAAGACATTGATGATATAAAATTTTAAAGTAGATAGAGAAAACATCAAAAAGGTAAAATAATCTTAAATCGGCTAAACGCATACTGTAACGTATGGTACGCCTGGCACATTTTGGCATAGTAAACACGTCGCAAAAATTACAAAAACTTTGGGACCTCTAATAGATGCCAAAGTTTTCAACAAGGATGTTTAAATTGTTATTACATTAGGTTCACTTGAAATTCTCGAATTGGCTGGCACTGTTCTTGTCTATCTCCGCGGTGTTCATATTTTTTAAAACTTAGTGATTACGACGAACCCATCAAATTTTGAATACTAGGTGAGTTCAAAATCACACCATATTCACCAGCAATTTTCTTATTATTATTTTATTTATTTTTAAATATTTGCGTACAATTATATGCTAGTAAGTCTATCTAGCATCGTCAGTTTTTAAACGTGTAAATTACACCCTCACCTATTACCTACTTATCGTTAGTAGAGACAGCCACTACGTGATATAACCACATTGCGATAACAGAGCTATAAAATATAATACAATTTTGTACGATATTTTAAACCCTCACTGTTTAAGGGTCCTGCAGTGTCTATGGGCGGTGTTGATTGTATCAAGACTGGCTTGCTTGTTTGCTTTCCTATACCATGACAATATAAGTATTTATTCATTTATATATATTTATTAATATTTATCATTTCTTTTTTATCCGTAAAACTAGTACTGAATTAAATATATATATAATTTATTAATCAAATTAAATATCATTGAAGTATCTAATGTGATAACCGAGTAGTTGTAAATAAAAAGGTAGTCAAATATACATAGTTTTTACGAACTACTAACGAATAATTGACATGGCACATATTTTTCAAAATCTAGTAATTGCAGTCAAATTTTATAAAACCATATCACTTTTATTAAAAAGAATCTTGTTCAATCTTATAGTGTTCTTTTTATGGGAAAACCGCCCATAAACAACCGCGACACCGCTGGAGTCGCGGAAGCATTGCCGGCCTTTTGGGTGTGTATAGGTTTGTTTTTTAAAGGTTCTTCAATGTCGTATCGGTTCGGAAAGACCGCTGAGGGTAGCTGGTCCCACAAACTGGTGGTGCGTGGAAAGAAGTTACGAGAGAAACCGTAGTAGATCGATAAATAAAATATAAGTAATGATAAAGCAGTATACACACGTCGTCGAGAAGTGCGAAGTAGTTAAAGCCGCAGTCGTCGAGGTAACGCATTTCGAGCGCCCGCATCTGCGCTGGTGGGGGGAGTACGCCTACACGGGCTAACGCACGCCGCACACTCGCACGCGACACGTGTCCGCTCAAGTGTCTGTAGGTTGGGGGCATTCACATAAACAAGTATAATATAAAAAAAAATTATAGTCAATTCCTACTTTTTTCCAGCGATCTACACGCGGAAGGTAGCGGATGGAGCTGTGGTCTCTGCCAACCCCTAAAGGGGATAGGCGTGAATATATAAAAAAATAAAATAATATCTACACGCTTCACCACTGACGGTATTTATTCCTAAATTTATATCCTGCTAGATATTGTATACACATAAGAGAAATTTGTTTCTCCCATATAAAACTAAAATTAATTAAATTTAATCAACAAATTAATATTTGAAAAAATTGTATTAACATCAAGTGTCACTATAAGTTAAAAAGTAGGTATTTAAATTTGAATGGATGACTAAAAAGTATTTTATTAACGATTGAAAATTTGAACAAGATAATCTATAGGGAAAGTGTGAACTAATAGTAGGAATTAAAAAAGTCTGTAGACACATTGGTTAATAGGGACGTCCTTGTAATAAAGAGACATTGCTATAGCCTGTACTAACTAATGTAGGAAAATCAGATTCATCAACGTAACTTTTTGAGTTAGTATACTAGAGTAGCAACAGGTTTCTCACGGTTGGTGTAGAAGCGATATCCTTTAAAGAGGACAAGTGCTAAAGTGGAGGCCCTATCTTAGCAAAATTAACCGGTCTTTGTCCCTTCTAAATGGAATAACAATTTCTAACGGGCGGCTGGCAAAAACTGAATGCGTGTAATCAAAGATAGGGCGATGCGCCTTCGGGAGGTTGATCTGAATGAAGAATAAACGACGAAAGAGACTCCGATTCTTTCTGAGCTAGTCGCTAAGTAGTAGTAAGATTATTATTCTAGTAAGAGGATGGATCTCCACAGACATATTTAAATATTTACAATGCAAGGATTCTCACTCGTCATGATCACCAAACGCTGGTCGCAAGTCGATGGAGCGTTCTTGGCATGCTCCTCGAAGTCGCAACAGAGCACTTTCTGTAAGATCTAACTCTTGAGCACTAGAGGATCCCCGCTCAGCGGCTGACCCAGACGGAGGTAATTCTCTTACCACTTGAGCTGCACCTCCGGGCACCACTTCTGGATGCTTCTCAAGTTCTTTGATGGTGAATACTGCACACGCAGAATAATTTAAGGTGTTATGTACACGGTGTTACATATCTAAAGATCTCTATTATATATATGTATTTTAAAATGTCAGAATTACAGGATTTTACTCGTTGCCATTTTACAAATCACGCTATCAATAGCGACAGATGATAAGCGTAGCACTTCAGGTGTACAGAACGTTTAAATTATAAATAATTGAAATATGTATTTCGTTATTTTCGTAGGATTTTTTTCTAATAATGAAATTTAGTGTAATTTATCAAGTTGTAATAGTTCTAATACGAAAATTTTAGTCATATAGTTAGTAGTCAAAAATTTTATTAAGCCGAACATAAGCGAAAGTTATAAAACATTTTTTTAAGCGTACGAACTGCATAGGTAATCTCGAATATTCGGCATTGCCCTATCATAATATAAAAAAAGTTCTTACATTTATTTAGTCGGGGTTGTTTTGAAGTATCAGATTTATTTTAGATGCTTCGAAGCTTTAAACGAAGAATGGAATTGAAATATAATGTAAACCAACTTTAAACTTAAAAGAGCTATTAAATATGTTATGAGCAGAAAGTTAAATTAAGACAAACCGTCTCCTTAATGTTCCGTTGTTTATATTTGTTTATAACAAATATGGACAACGTATAACACTATAAAAAATACCTACAATTACCCCTAAGATTACTAGGCACAATATCGAAAAGAAACATTCGATTATTTTAACTATCACCTGCCACAGGCGAACTTGAAACAATTTGAACAGTTCTGAGAATTGACACAAAGGGAAAGATAAAAAAGAGAAAGAATGAAAATAAACATTATTTTGCATTGTTTACAATGAAAAATATGAGGAGTGCTCACCTGATGATATTAGATCAAATGTTATTTTTGTAAAAACCATGTAAAATATACAGACGGGTAATTGTTTTCCTTTGACTACTATTGTGATCTTTGCCGACAATGCGATCGCGAATGTAAGTTAAATTGTGACTAATCTATCGTATATGCTATCTCTATCATACTAATCTATCATTCTTAGGCTAGTCTGGTTATTTCTCATTCTTAGGTTAGTCGAATAGTTGTCCGTGATTGTCCGACCAGTGTCGGGTAAACATAAACACTAAGAGTTTTGTTTTTGTTATAAAAACTTTTTTGATTGATTGAAATTATTACATATAGACAAATTGTTAATTTTGATTGTTATATTCTATAGTACAGAAACAATATTAAAGTAAATCTATATCTAGTATCTTTTGACTTATTTCAAAACTCCCTTAGGTGTTCGTAATTACCTGGCCTTCCCCTACAGCAGGTACCAAAGTGTTTGATAATTTAGCTAATAAATGAAATATTTTTAATGACATATCATACGTACACATGATATATGACGCAGTATCATAGGCCTTCCCAATTCTGGAGGGATGGACATTAGCCACCATGATGATGGCGGAAAACTCTGAATAAATATTTGTGCACCTATCACATACATATTTTATGACGTTGCGGGAATCAAACCCGAGACCATAGACTCGAAAAGCAATAGCTATGGCACTGTTGTAATCAGAGCGTCGATAAGGAAAATGTGTAAAATAAAAAATTACCCTGAAAAATTCCGAGACCCTAATCCGCCTTTGAAGAACAAACTCCTGAACACGCAACATGACATCAATTAGCCTTCGCGTGGGACGCGGTGCCGTTGCGGGAATCAAACCCGAGACCATAGACTCGAAAAGCAATAGCTATGGCACTGTTGTAATCAGAGCGTCGATAAGGAAAATGTGTAAAATAAAAAAGGTTTAAGTGGTACGATATGGCTCTTTCAAGTCAATGCAATCCGTCTGAGATATCTACGAGTATGTACAACAATGAAGTGCCATATTTTGATAATGATAGTATTTTAATAAAATTATGCCCACGCGAGGAGTCATGGTTGATATGAAATATTTATCAATTAAAATGCGTTAAGCGATACGTACATATTGTTGTGTAACAGATATGCAAATCATTTTTTAATACCTTTAAACCTCATTTTGAAATCTGTAAATCCTTGTCAAGCAAGCCATTATAACTTTTTAAAAATATATTGTCAATACGTTGTCAATGCGTGACAATACCAGTTAATAGAAAATAGCTGCGCGCGGGAAACAGACAGGACGATGTCTAGAAAAGACTACACATTGCAAACATTTATGAATTTTGGAGTGCCAGAACTTTTGTTCGTTTTATCTAGATAAAGGGGCGATGGTGCGTCGGGAGAGGAGTTTAAAGTTTAATAAGAGAGTTTTAAAGTTTAATACGAAAAAATCGAAAGAAAATAGTAGAAGAGAAGAAGTGGAAGTAAAATCAAGAAAAGTAAAACTTAAAGTAAAGAAAAGTGAAACTAGTGGTCGATTTTATTTTTTCTATCCCTGAAACCCCACTTGTAACAATATGTATCCTTATGTACATATCGCTTAACACATTTTAATTTTTAACGTCATCTGAGGCAGCGCATTATATTAAAGTACGAAACAGCAGCGAAGGTAGCCTATATGTATGTATATTATGTTCCACTTCTGAGACAAGCCTCCCAATTTCTAGAGGAATAAACATTAACCTACAACACTTGTCCAAACCGGATTGGTGATGGTGTATAATTATTCTGAAATCAAGAAACAGAGGGAGGGATGCGAGGTGCTTTACTATTTCGCAGCTGATTCGAAAATATCTCAACATTTTAAACGTCTTTACAGAAAAATGATTTTGTTTAAAAAAATCTTTTCTTTTGTAATCTACGTATTTTATCATAATATATACCCAAACTTTCTCTGATGTGGGGTTATGTAAACATAATAAAAAACAGCTCGAGGTCACCGGTAGCCCCCATGGCGCAACAAAGCAAACCAGATAAGATCACCGGAGCCCCTGATGGTGTCTAACGTGTTAACTTAAGAGACTTAAGGTGGCAGTGGTAGGCTGTTACAGGATGATAACGACAACGACTTGGTATAATTAGATTTTCATCCCATTTTAGTTTTAGTTTATACGTTTTCAAATAAAACCTTGGTCACAATCGTCCTCGAAAGTCCGCCAGCAGATTCGATCCTGATCGTTAGGGTCGAGGTAGTGACGCATAACGCATAAGGTCTCTGCCTCGCTCAGGATTGTACTGAATCCCATTGTGTCCAGTGCTCGGCGAAATTGTTGCGGCGTGATGCGACCGCTGTTCAAGGGGTCGTAATCCTAAAACCCGTGAAAGGAAAAAAGTAAAAATTACAGAAAATAGTTTGTCATGGAGTATGTAAGCTGTCCCTCCATTTACTACCTTCCTCGTATGATAAAGTTTTTTGGTATGCATTTTTTTAAAAAGAAGATTAGTAATATTAATAAATATTACTAGAACCATTCTAAATAAGCTTAGATTGATTATGCTAGTAAATGGTACACACCAATAGTACATACATACGTACTGTAGTGATACATCAATAAATGTACCACTAATGCAATAAAACTTTTTATATTATTTCTTTTTAAATTCGTTATTTGAAATGAAAAAGAAATAGTTTTCTATTAAAACGAAATCATTAGTTCAACTGACGTCTTTTACAATATATAGACATGTCACCCGTTCGGCACATATATAAAATGTAAATTGAAAAGTGTAAAATATAATAAAGTATTAATATGAAAAAGATATGAATAATAATAAATAAATTATTAATATAATAATAAATGGAATAAATTAATATAATTTTGAAGATATTGGCGGAGGCGTCTCAGAACTCTGGAACTCAACCGCTCTCCGGACGAAACGCGGTAACTAAGCTACCACTCAGACGCCGGTTTTCTGCGGGAGTGTGGTGCTTCCCCGGGAGAATAGGCCTATTTATGGTACAGACAAATAATATGCCATTCTTGACAAAGTATTCGTCTGCAGCGTGGCTCTAACACTACAAAATAAGACCGTTGAAAATAAGTCGGGTCCATTTGTTCTAATATATACTTAACTATTAATAATACATTTAATAAAAAGCACTTGAACAATTATGGAACCGATTGTTACAAAAAAGATTTTCTACCTCACTAATTAATATTCACTAAGCACTCATTATCTTCAGCGGTATATCTGAACTGATACTATATTGTAGTCTACATATTTCTTAAAGGCCGGTAACGATTCCGTAGTGTTTATAGATACGAGAACGCCGCTCATAAATATCTCCCATTTATGGGCGGCGTTGATTTCTTTCCATCGGGAATATTTTTAACTGTTTTAAAAGCTATTTAAAATTGCAATTTCAATCTGGCAACAAAGAAAAAAACTTTATGACAGCTCAAAAAAAAACAAGCAAAAGGCATACCCTAAGCCAGCATACTATTCACTTTCGGCACATTTACGAGTATATCCGCTATTTATTAGCACAAAGATATGGTATGGGCTGTTATGCAAAACCATTGTTTAAGATTACCCTGAAAAACTCCGAGACCCTAATCCGTCTTTGAAGAACAAACTCCTGAACACGCAACATGACATCAATTAGCTTTCGCGTGGGACGCGGTGGCTGCAGGACTGGGTGAAACACCTCGCTGGGTCCCAACGGCGCAGTGGACATACCCGCTTGTACTTCTGGTCGCGACAGCTTTGGTAATGTTGTATCGATTACTGCCTTTGGGTTCAGATAAGCCTGTGAAAAATTTTAGGAAATTTGATATTAGGTGTACAGCTGTGTCGGCCAAAAGACGTGTTCCGGTTCATTACATAGATGACCGAATCGGCTCAGTTGTTAAAAGGTACCGCCCTCGGAGTCAATGGCCGCGGGTTACGTTTTCGCATCAAGATAGACATATGTATGACCTACAGGTATTTCATATCTGAATTTATTGTTTAAGACGTGTAATTTGTACATTCTCTATAAACTGTAATGATATTTTTTTTTTTAAAAATCATCGTTGTCCGAAGAACTTCAATAAAAATAAAAGTTTAGCCAAGTAATGCATGCTTACTGCGCAACATTTAGAACATGATATTATGTTTCTGTTTTTTTTTACAAGCAAAATTCGTATTTTCTTTAAATAAATAGGAATCATTAAACCTAATTTTATATTTATTGTTTATTTCTTAATTCATTTAATAACGTAATACCTTCATAATAAACATACTGTTATTAATATAACAATAAAATACAGTGAATTAAAAATAAAGTGGAAGTAAACGATCTCACCGGCCCCAAGCCCCGTATACCCTCTTTCTTCACAGTCTCCAGAGCTTTGAGGAATTCCACATAGTCCAGTGTATATGAATCCTTAATGAAGCGTCGCACCAGAAGGTTGAAGTCCTCCGGAGACAAAATTATGCCCACGAAGTGTAGGATTCGGGCGAAGTGGGCGAAAGTGACACGTCCGTCATTTTTAGCTACCTGAGGAGATTGCGATCACTTATTTGCAAGTAGTCAGTAGTATGATATTTGTGTATACGGCGAAATTTACAGCGAAATTCTAGGAAGAAGAAGAAGGTCAGAAGAAAGTAAGAAATCAGTATAAATGTATATTTAAGCGTAAAAAGTGTTTCAGCAAAAATAAGATTCGTACGAATTCTCCGTTATCCTATGGAATGATTTTTTGGAGAAGTATTTGGATGCTATGTCGGTAATATCATTTTTTTGATTTTATAGCGTAAGTTATTCTCAAAATTTAGAGATAAGACCCGTCTAAGTAACGATATTCACTCACGCATTAAAACGTGGTTGTTATAAGGATTGTTTTCCATAACAACGGTTGGTGTAGACATAGTTGAATCCTGCACATTAGCGAAATAATAGTTTACATTAAATTATTTTTAATTCACCCCCACTGAAAAATATGTATGTCATCCGGTCAATGCCGAGAAAAACAGCTAGTAAATTATAGGAATAGACAGACCAGTTCGTAGTCTTGGAAGTACGGTCGCAACGGCAGGTCCCTGGCGGCGATGGTTGCTAGCAGGCAGCACAGGCGACGCATCTGCCATTCGTCCATCTGATGGCACGCTGGCTCAGGTGGCGGGGGACACGACTCCAGGACACAGTCACCGGATACCTTATCACGGCCATCCTTGTCTTAAATACCAGACAACACATTATATATATGTGTAATGTGTAATATTTTCTCAAAGAATTTAACAAATTTAATTAATTTTTATTTTTTCCAATAAATTCTTGTATATTTATATATATATATATATATATATATATATATATATATATATATATATATATATATATATATATATATATATATATATATATATATGTCTTGAACCGTTTCACTACTGATTAATTAAGAACATACCCATTAATTACATTAAATTTACTTACCTTCACCGTGAATAATCTGGCATAGTTGATGGTAAAAAATGCGGCCATCTTGGGCTCGGAAGTAGTCGGCTAGCTGCGATATCTCATCGTCGGACAGACCAATCACTGACCGCAGGGGGCCCGCCAAAATGGACACGAACTTTGATTCTGAGGATGGAATAGTAATAAAACAAGGTCACAGAAATAGAACAAAGAAGATTTTGTGATATTTTACTTAAATGTAAAACCCTTTTTTTCATATTTATCTAAATAAACATCATAAATAAGTATTACTACACTTTAAAAGACGTGTCTGTGTTTGAGACATTAAGAAATGGTTTTATTGGATACAAAAACTACTAAACCGACTGTTATTTCAAGAAATCAGATATTCTGATCACTGATCCTAGCGGTGTAACATATTGTTTTGTTTGCCTACGGTGTTTCTGTCCAATCAGACATTTGTGTATTCGAGAGATGCGCGTATGTGCTTATGAAAGCCCTGCAACGCATTTGTCACGCTTCTGTTATTGCAGATGTTCATAAGCGGCGATGATCACTTATCATCTAGTGACCCGCATATTCGTTTGCTTCACCTGCATAAAAATTTACTTAAATATTATAAAGGGTGTTCTTTATTCCATATACGTTATTTTATGTGAGCTTAAGTGGGCTCGGACTAACGTTGTCCTACAGATTTGAAAAAAATTTCAGTGGATAGAAAAATAAACTCGACAACAGCGTTACCTTTAGGGCGCAAAAGTATCCTTTCTTTCGAGCTGGAACCAATTATTCACACTATAATTTCATTTAAATCGGATGGGTGGTTTTCGGAGATTAGAGTGTACAAATAAAGTGGTATGTGGTTTTACATCTTTCTACTATAAAATTGTATGTGATTATTAATGGAGTCAGGCGTTACTTTGCGGATATCCATCACTATATGGACAGTCAAATGTTTTACTTAGCTAAGATCCGCGACAAGCAAAACAATAACAGAAAGTTAATAATGTGTGTTTTTCTGTTGGGTTAAGTGGATTTATTTGGAACTTAAACCAAAAACTTACCGAAAGTCGGCCATCAATTCTCCACCCACCACTATACACAACACCAAACACACATTATCACTTTTCCATCTTGTAAACGACACGTGTTTCGTCTACTATACCTGTCCATATAATTGTATGTGAGTCTATAGTCGGAACTTTTTGTACTATACATATGTACTGGATTATGCAAGTATTTTTTTATTTGTATTCGATATTTATTAGCGTTGTAGATACATTGGCACCTGAGATGAGTGAGTTGCCATCGGGGTCGAGGGGTCGGTACCAGTCCCAAAGGTTCAGACCCACTCTGAACGCGGCGGCGCGGATCTTGTTGCATGTCTTCCACACATCCGCCAGGCGAAGTATCTGGAAACGAATTATAATAGATAAACTAAAAAGAAAAGAGGAATGGTGATTTCGGTACCCAGCTTTCTCGCAGTAGATTTGTAAACTAAGTTGTGAAATTATGGTAAATCTCATGATCTTAAATCCCGTGATATTATCGTTTTATCTATATGCTCTGTATTTGAAAGTTATCTCAAGCTATTGCTGTAATGGCATCAGCAACCTCTATTAACATTATATTTTGCGTATCAGCTAGAAATCAAAACGTTCTTGTAAAAAAACAGTTGGTTTAAATGGGCGCAGGAGTTGAGACCGCATCGGGTGATGGTAGTGTAAGACAGTGCATTTCCTGGTTGATGCTGTGATCACTTGCGTAGGGCGGCTGGCAGTAATCGAATGCTTGACTCTGAAATTTAATATCTTCTGACCGCTATTTACACAATGCCCTATTTTCTTAAACATGAAGAAAATAACATATAACTACATAGATTGAAGACTTTCGTTTTGTATATATATATATATATATATATATATATATATATATATATATATATATATATATATATATATATATATATATAAAATTCATTTTCACATTCGAAAGTGAATAGATGCAAAAAATATGTTTTACTAACCTTGTCATGCATTATTGAAGATTATGTAATTCAAATAAAAATTATTTCGAAGATATGTTGTTTGGACATAGTAAGGATAATTTAGAAAAAAAGTATTGTATTACTTTTGCATGTAATTTTGATGTTATAAATTTTAAATATTCATTGCCGCTTAACCGTAACTGACGTTGACAGAATATCAAGATGACTGTAGGAGCGTATTTATGTTTGAAATTGGAATTATTTTATTGTCAGTATACATGAAAGCGATTTCCTACGAGACTGCAAACAACATAATATATGTATATAAAAAAGTTGTTATACATATGTATATAAAAAAGTTACCCGTAGTTGTTGTCCCAGTAGACCGTCTAAATGACCAGAAAATGATAATTAAAAAATCTCTACATATGCGACGTGTCTTTTAAATTCTATGGATTTCATAGAAATACATTTCTGATATTCGGTTTTTTGTCTGTTATAATGTCAGAGATTTTTTACAATATACGTGAATTGTAACATTTATTAACCGTACGTATATCATGTAGGTCGCATATAGTTTAAAATAAAGCCGTACATATAATACGAGGTATATGAATTTGAAGTGCTTTTAAAACGTTCCAAAGTAACTATGAATGGGGTTAAATACACGAGCACAAACAATCATTAATTTTCATTTTAAATAAAAAACGGTATTAATATTTTCAGTATCAAATATTTTTTCGCAACACACATACATTTGAATGTTAGAGAAGGATTTCCTATTTTTAAAGGAATCGACTTTAAAGCACCATACTTGACCAAGTTAGACTTGGAATAATCCAACCTATAACTATTGACTCTGAAAGCAGTAGCTTCGCCATTGAGCTTAAATATAATAAAATATCATACAAAATATTTATTACCTTTAGATACATTTAAAAATGTTAAAAATAACTAAAATACTATTAAAAATTTTATTATATATATTATATATTATTAAAATGATATCGCAGTGTGAAAGTCGCGAGAAACGAATGATGGAATATATTTCATATTTTTCAATACCGAACTCTGCCCACCTGCTAGGATACGCATAGTGTATAAAAAGGCCTATCCATTTTTCACATCCCATTTGGAACAAAAATCTGATTTGAAATAAAAATATTTCTGATACAAAACTGTGCGATATCTCTAAAACTTATTTGTTTTCTTTTCTGTGTCCCATGGGATTAGAATATATCCATCATAGGATTTATAGGATATATAGGCTGAGTATTTGTGCGATTTCAGAGTTTTATAAAGAGGTTCCTCATTGGCATTTATATTAAATTTAGGGAGAAAAAATAGTTGTTAAACCATACCATAACTATTTTATTAGGCTAAATATTAAAGTACAGGAACCTCTTTCTCGCCGACATTCTATTTCAAGGTTTAATAATTTTTCCTTTACTCTACCTTAGGTTGTACGTATTTGTAATTGTATTTCTATATGTATTTAGTGTATTATATAGTGTTCAATTTTAATTGTGTAATTTTTTTATGGGAAAGGATGGAGGAATGAGCAAGCGTGTCGCCTGATGGAAAGCAATCAACGCCGCCCATGGACAACCGCGACACCACAGGAGTCGCGGAAGCGTTGCCGTCCTTTTAGGTATGTAATATTTGTTAAACTATGAATTTTGATATCTCAGATAATTGTTATAAGTAAAAGTTATCTTTTTCAATTGAATTTAGTGAAACACTAACAAAGCAGCAGTTACTCAATCGGTAAGATTTGCCGTAAGCGCAAGGTCTAAGGTCGTGGATTTGATTCTACCGTTGGCTTTGATATGATCCATATTTCTGTAGAACAAGCACTATCAACTTAATTGGAATGGCTGTTGGAGCATCAACGCTGTACAGGAGCAGCGGGGAGACTTTGATTTGTTACTACCGTCCGATATTACCGTTTGTAGGGATTTCTAACAAGAATTCTAATTGTATCAAAACATTGCTTGTATTCTTTGAAAACCCCCTGGATTAAGTTTGGATTAAGGGCTCTTAACGTCGAGTTTTTCTACCCGCCCTCCTTAACCTGAATCTATTTTTATCCCAGTACACGAGGCGGCCATTACAGTGCCATCATCTCTCAATTTGTCAATGGGAAAACGAACTCGTATCACACCGTTACGATTCCCACGCATACAATTTGTGAAATCGTATCCTTCCCATTTTAGACAACATATGAACGGTTATGTATGGACTAACAATCTTACTTTATACTGTTAAAAGGAAATGTATAGTGTGTGCTGAAAAACGACCGTCACATTGGTAGTCAGGTTGAGTGGGTGTTTCAAAGCATGCGCAATGATGAGGAGTCGTGACCAATGACGTCAGGGGATCGATCGGAGCGACGGCACCGGCGCAGCTACCTCCGACTCCTGTCACAAGCCCGCACGTGTCGAGATCGTAATGTGACTTATATAACCCGAGCTGTCGACGTCCGCTCGCAGCGCGCTCATGTGCGGGCTAAGTTTCAGAACCAGGAATAGTCCTTCGCAGAAAACCTCCCTCCGATGGGGCGACAGCTGCCTGGCGTCCGAACCCGCCTCGGGTGAACGCAGCTTGCGCTCAGCCATCGCCAGCTGTGCGTGGGCTTTGTAGTGCTAGATGGTTATATAGACCGTGATAGAACCTATGACGTGAGATACAGTGACTAGATTTGGCTCGGTACTTATCGAGAAAGAATTTTCATAACAGGTAAGCATACAAGTCGACCATTATGAAAATATATTTGGTATTATTAATCAGGAATATGAAGAAACGACAAATGTCAATAGAATGTTGTATACTTATTGATTTATGCGGATAACGCGTAGCGAATAAATATTAAATAAATTCAATAATCAAGAGTTATATTTAGATATATTCGAACCTAAAAATTTTACATTCTGTGTTCTATAAAGCTGTACATATTGGTTCAAACACAAGTCGTTACGTTAAAATATGTATAGGTCAATTTCATTACTAATAAAGAAAATAAGTTGACAATATATAATACGTTAAAGTATTCGTATTATTGTTGACAGTTTATATATCTATTTTTTAATAAAAATACATAATTTAACTTCAAGCTTAAGGGACTGAAATGCTTGATTCATTTCAACACAGCCATACTAGTTATAAATTGATAAATAATTGATATTATTATATTTATCAATTTAAATGCCTCATATTTTATTAAGATCGTACTTATAGCAATATCTATGTGATAGAAAAAGTAGGTCAAGCTAAATAGGTACGTTTTCACGTTAAGTAACATATAATCTTTAAAAAATGAGAAGAAAATGAGATTATTTATAGTTACAATATGGTCATAACCAGTTTTACCATTTTCTTTTAAGGGTAAAATGTTTTCTAACACTATTTTTTATATAGGGAACACATAAATAATCAAGATGATCAACATAGCGGGGGTGATATCAATTATCATATTCTACGTTTTAATATTGGCGGTGGGTATATGGGCCGGCCGCAAGAAGCCAGCGGGGAACGATTCAGAGGAGGAGGTGATGCTGGCAGGCAGATCCATTGGTTTGTTCGTTGGAATATTTACTATGACAGGTGAGGACGCAATCTTTTTTCTTCGAATCATAAGGTTAAGTGAATATTCCTAAAAGGATAGGCTCCGTTTTTATGAGATAGGAAGGCAAATGAGCAGGCGTGTCACCTGATGTAAAGCAATCAATGTCACCCATAGACATCCGCAGTGCCATAGGCAGCGCAGAAGCGTTGCCAGCCTTTAAGAAAAGTGTAGGCTTGTTTTTATCCCTGTTAAAGCTATAAGAAAAATAACGCATTTTTCTTGTTTTTGATAATATGTATTATTCCCTTTCGGTTCTTTCTTCTTTTCTTCTCGCTTCTTATTCTAAGTTCCTACATCGAAGCATAGAACAGATACATACATAGTTTCGCCATTTCCTTCTCTCTCTCTCTCTCCGGTATTTAATATATTTTTTAAATAAATGTTATCAGAGTCTTATCGTATTGGAACAGGCTACTTAAGCTACTCTTATCTCAAAGACCGGTAATGCATTTGCAAGGTCTAGTGTATTGTAGATGTCTATGAGCAGCGTTGATTGCTTTCTATCAGGCGATACGCTTACTCGTTTGCCTTTCTATTCCACAAAAAAGGTGTCTGAACGTATACAATTAAAACTAGAAAACTAAAAACAGTTTTTTCTTTTTCTGTTGTTGCGTTTTGAACATTAGAATTAAGAAAATTATTGGTTGCAGCAACTTGGGTTGGAGGCGGCTACATTAACGGGACAGCTGAAGCTATTTATACTTCGGGGCTAGTGTGGTGCCAGGCGCCCTTCGGCTATGCGCTCTCCTTGGTCTTCGGTAAGAACTATATCACTTTCAGAACAAATTATATTGAATAAAAAACACTGTTCCAAAAATATTTTAGGCATACAACTTCTTTCAAAAAATATAATCAAATTCAAAAATATAATAATACTACTCTATATTATCCGCTTTTAACTTTATGTATCTGATTACCATAAAAGTAAATTTATATTTGTACGTGACAGAAAAGCAAGTAGCTTTTGTCAAGATAATGAAATTACAAGAAAATTATATAATTGAAATTACAAACCAAATGGCAGTACCAACCAAGTACCAGAGAGTTCGCATTCTGAAGGCTTACATACTATTTGCTTTAAATGTTCGTTATTGTCATTCTATACTCCGAGCTAGAAATCCCTTTATCGTAAGTATATAAATGAAGTAGAAGAGCCAACGACTAGAACACTTTATGTTCTACACAAATATTGTTCCAATGTCGAATTTGAAAACCCTCGGCTTCTACAAATAATATATACTCTGTTACTTAACGACATACATAACTTTACCTTTGTGACATTATATAATGAAGTAGGGAACAGATAGCAAAGCGGTCATTGGCTATCGTTCAACACATAAGGTACATACTTAAAGCACATAATGAAACGAAGCCTTGAAAGTGTTGAGGGTGAACAAATAAACTCTTAGCATTCTAGAAAGTGCAATATAATCGTAATTATAATGTAACAGGGATCATGGGAGTTGCTGCGATGCCTTAAATTCAGGCCTCATTCTCGCCCTTTTCTTTAGATTCAACGGTTGCAAACAAATAATATTTTCATACCACATTCTTTACTACTTTCATGGTTGCCTAACTGTTAGTGTACGGATGAATACATCTTGATCCTATAATTTAAAAATATACTTCTCTTCTTTTTTTAAATCTAATTCATTAAACTACTTAAAGTTAGTCCATTCGTGAATGGACCTGTGCTAATATTCTGCGAATGAATAGAAGTACCACACATTCACCGAATATCAGCGTTAAACGGTAGCATATATGTGTTTTTACGTTTCATACGGTGAGTACAAAAAACCGAAGGCATGACTAATTGCTCTTCCTCTTAATTCCTTCTTCCTCCCCCATTACTTTCTTCTTCTCCTTCCATTAAATTCTTCTTAACCCCAAGGCAAGTAGGGCATCTATAGTGCCCTTGGTGTTGCAGATGTCTATGGGCAACGGTGACTTCTTCCCATCAGATAGCTCGCTTACCCATGTGCCTAATTTTACCCCAAACTATATATATTTCCAGTTCCTTACTGACGTCACAATATTTAAGTATCGTTTAAATAAGAAATAATATTGTGTCAGGTGGTATCTTCTTCGCAAATCCGATGCGAAAGCAGGGCTACGTGACTATGTTGGATCCGCTGCAGGACTCCTTTGGCAGCCGTATGGGAGGTCTACTTTTCCTTCCTGCACTCTGCGGTGAAGTATTCTGGGCGGCCGGTATTCTTGCGGCCTTAGGTAAGTCCAATTGTTTGCCTATATTTCTGATTAAAACAATGAATTGTGTGACTTTTGTACGTGATTGTGAAGAAAAGTAATTCTTTTAATCATTTTAAATAACCTAAATGCCTTTAAAATTTGTAAATGCCTACAAAGCGCAGTCATCGCACTTGGCGTATGGTTTAGGAAATGAAGGAGAGAATTGAACGCACAGAAAAGTTCATTAACGCTTTCCTTCTGACGAATCTGTCCCAACGCTCTTGCTGTTTGTTCTTGAACATTGTTAGATTGTAATTGTACCTATGTCATAGGGAATCCTAGTGTGGAGCTATGAGTGTTAAGGGTAAAAAAAGCACTAAAGGGACTGAATATTTTCGGCTTTGGGTCATCAAATTATTAAATGTCATTAATTAAACATGTTTTGTGACGTTTTTTCAGATTATTAGGCTTGCATTAAAAATTTATTGCCATATTGTAGTTTAGATTGGAAATAGCATATTTTTACAAGTCGGATAAACTTTACCATAAAATAACTTGGTTTCTCCTAGCGTTTTTAGATATAAAGCATATCTTTTCGTATGAAAAACGACATCAAACTTATTAATATTGGATAGACATTAGTACATCATGGTCTTCGCGTCTTAATCTGCGCGAACAAATGTACAAAGATATAATACAGTTTCTCTTATCACGTATTAGATTTAGTTTTGATGTAAATTCTGTTAACTAGATTAGTTATATAATTAAATACAAGTCTCGACATATCGAGTTGTAATGTAGAGTGAATTCTTTGTATTTATTAGATACTGCATCCATATACTATTTTGTTCGTAGCGAAATGTTATGTTGTTGAATGTCTTCTCTTTTCTCATAGACTTAATTCATTTTTATAGATGTACATAATTGTTACGAGCTGGGCTTCGGGGATCGGAAAAATGAAATTGGCCACTAGTTTCAATTCTCTTTCCTTTAAGTTTCACTTCACTTTACTTCCACTTCTCTTCCGATTTTCTTCTGTATTAAACTCCTTTTCGTCCGTTCGTCCAGCAATGTAGTCTTTTCCAGACATCGTCCTGTCTCTTTCTGTCCCGCACGCAGCTACTTTTTATTAACTGTTCTTGTCACGCATGGCCGGACATCTTGTCGATTTATTTTTAAAATATATAATGGCTTACTTGACCAGGATTTTGAGATTTTAAAATGACATTTTATTCATAAAACAATGATTTTTCATATGTGTTATGCAACAATATGTTAACCGAGTCCATGTTTCTTGCATTTGTTCATTTAAGTACAAACGTAGATAAGATAATGATTAATTTAGATATAAGAAATTAAAAGCTAAATAATTTAAATGTTGCAAAGAGAAGGACATTACTTGTGTCTATTTTTGATATGGTTATTACCGTTTTAAACCTTTTAATTCATTTATCGTTTAAAAATTTACGAAATGTCTAAGCATTTTTGAAACTTGTTTTAATTTCAATTTCATAGAAAAAGTTAATTGGGTTTGAATACTTTTTAAACCGTTTTGTTTATAATAATAAAGCAATGTAATTTGTATAATTTATTATTTATTTATGGATTTAAAGGGATTTGGAATTTACTGTTTTTGCATAACCTCTCATAAATATCAATAGTATTAATTCATTAATATATTTTTTATGGGATAAGAAGGCAAACGAGATTGCGTGTCACTAAATGGAAAACAATTAACGCCGGCAATAAACAACCGCAGTGGCATAGGTAGTGCAGATGCGTTGCCGGCCTTTAAGCAAAGTTTTTTTTTATTATTGTATGTATATTGTATTTTTTATTATATATGTATATTGTAAGGGGGAGGGGGGTTGTGTCTCCGGAACTCAACCGCTCACCGGACGACGCGTGGTAGCTAAGCTACCACTCAGACGCCGGTTTTCTACGGGAGTGTGGTATTTTTCGGGGCGAACCGGCCCATTCATGCTACAGACAAATAATATGCTATTCTTGACAAAATATTCACCTGCATTGTGGCTCTATCAGCCGCTTTATGTAATTTTTATAGCATTTATATGTCACATTGTTAGTATGGGACTTCCTGATTTCTGGGGGTAGTGAATTTTAAAGATGCATTAGCGGGAAATCCAGATTCGTAATAAATGTACATGTAGACCACCCATATATGTATTTCGATGTGGGAGTAGAACCACATTGACTCCTAAATTTTGCTATTGTATAAATATTCTTTGTTATTCGATTTATTTATAACACTATGTATTAATGTTCTCTATTTATTTATTTTGCACTTTGTTCTAACACAGTTGCGATTTTGTTCTCGTCACTAATTGAAAACATTGCTCTTTAACTTTGATTAAAAATAAGTTTTATCATAAACAATAACTAATAAATAAAATAATTAAAACGTACACATTAAACATAATATAAATTAAATTATAAAGTTTCATCGATGGTATGAGAAAATAGTAATAAAGCATAAACTGACGGACTTATGTTTGACAAACAAAATGTAATTTATTATGTCGAAAACCAAAGAATTTTATTTGAATTTGGTATTGTATGGAAATTTAATCCACATTTTTGAACAAATTAATATGTGAATTAGAATTTCTGGAAGGAACACTGTCATTTACAGTCGGTATATTAGTTCTGAATGTTAAACTAGACTTTTGGATACACAAAGAAATATATAAGAGTTTATTGCGACGTAAAAGAAAGTTAAGAATGAGTAAACTGGATCCTAAATTATTCAAAGATCAAGTTCAAGTTGGATGTGAGCTCTCGCTGGTCAAATATTTAAGAAGCTGGATAGCAATGGAATTAGATTTCTCAACTCTATACTCTATATATGTAGTTATCATATCAATATCATATCTCGGTTCTGAATTTCAAGTATTTTAGTATATGTATAATATTCTTTAATTTTCATTGGCATTTGCAATCTCCATTCTGTTAAATTTTAGTTTCTTTTTATTTATTCAGTTTATTTTAAAATAATGTGTTGATTAACTTGTTTTTTTCTTTTCTTTGATGGCAATCAGTTACAACCATTATGCTAGTGTCAAGTAAAATATGTTAACATCAAATCTCTTAAATCTAGTCAACTTATCACGTTACGTCTTGATAAAATGGTGGCCATTTTATCAAAACCTTCAATAGATTTTTTCAGTTAACTTAAAAAGTCACGATACACGCATTTATTTTATATCACTTCGCCTTAATATTCGCCTTTTATATCGCTTTAATCGAATGATATTGTATATTGTCGGCCTTTGAAAAATAAAAAATGAGCCCTGGGGACATAGAGGCTAGTGATTTGTCAGAGATGTCTTCTAGCTTTTGTTGAACGCAAGAACTAGCCTGCTTTTTTTAAGGAAGAAATATGCAAACCAGCGAGCGGTTTAAACTTTGTAAGTAATCACCGCCAACCGAGGACATATGTAAAGCTTAGCGTAACATGTGAATTATTAATTATTCAACCTAGTAACGCTGCATACATCTTGGGTCCTTATAGATTAATTTTGAAGATTTCTTTTATTATTTTGACTTTGTTATTTCTTAAAGAAATGTTATTGTTTTTTTTTTCTTATGTTAAAATTATGAATAAATTTATTCTTTTGTAAATTTAAATGTAATAAAATAAATTGTAAAATAATTTTCAAAATAAATTTATTATAATATCCGTCCGATTCCATTATAAGAGGAGACCCTCTCTTTATTTCTTCTTATCTATTTTCTACGTTAATTCAAAAACTCTATCTACTGGCCAATAAAGATAAAAGGCTATGTAATTAATTTCTTACAAACAAAAGCGGTACAAAGTAATTAATTTGTTGGAAACAAGGTTAACATCCCTTTGCCATTTATATTTTTAATCAGTGTCAGAAGAAATATATTATATTTCAATATATACTCATTGAAAATGAGTTTTGTTTATGTTTATATTTTTTTATGGAAGAAGTAAGTAAACGAGTGTGGAATACCTGATAATAAGTTTCATGATTATCTCTGTCTTCAAGTCAAAAGTCAGTCAGTCAAAAGTTTTACTTAGCTAAGATCCGCGACAAGCAAAACAATAACAGAAAATTAATAATGTGTACTTTTCTGTTGGGTAAAGTGCATTTATTTGGAACTTAAACCAAAAACTTACCGAAAATCGGCCATCAATTCTCCACCCACCAACCACCATACACAACACTAAACACACATTATCACTTTTCCATCTTGTAAACGACACGTGTTTCGCCCCAACACGAGGCATCTTCAGGTATAGTAAACTCTACGGAAGACAACCGAAAAGTCTCCGCAAAGTAACGCCTGACTCCATTAATAATCCTAAGAGTTTGTTAGTCCATATGAGTTAATTTTATAGGACCAACAAAAATCTGATTTTCTTTCATAGTTTGAGAAAATTTTATAATACCATTCTAACTTTAGGTATAAAAAATAGTTATTTTTGGAGGTAAATACGAAGTATTCTATCAGATACGCTTTAAGGTTATCCGTTTGATGACATCGGAAGTAAGAAGTAATAAAAATATCGAATTGTGATAGTTAGACCGACGACCAGATATTATGTTGTCAACTTTGACACTAGATATGAGTAATGTGAAGTAATCAGAGAAGAAGTTGGAAATAAGGAGAGAAGACGGAAGTAATGAGAGAAGAAGAGGGAAGTTGATGAGAAAGGAAGAAAAGGGTCGAGTTTTCCCCCTTCTGGCAGACTTTATAGCTTACTTATAAAAAAGGTTTTAGAGCCCTAGATAAAATAGAAAATTTATTTTTTACACTATTTTAAATATATACGTTTAAATGTTTATTTTAATGGTAATTCACTTGCATAACTTTTATATTTTTATTGAAACAAAAATACATGTTCTAAATTATTATATTTCCATTTATTCTATTCTATTTTTTAATTTTCCTAAAATTAAAGGAATGGAAGAAACTTTTGCTGACGATTAATATAAGTGTTTGGTGTGTTCTAATTTCAAACGTAATGCTTAGTAGCCATAGTCCAAACGTAATTCTCAGTAGCCAATGTCCTCTGTGCTTTTGATATCATAATTCAATTCTCTTCAAGTCGAAATTTCGTTTTATGTAACAAATTAAACGAAAATTCAACATGAACATAATTGAATTATAATATCAAAATCACAGAGGTGCTCGTAAAACCCAAAGATCTGAAAACTAATATTTGCGTAATAAATAAGCCTCGTTTCTGAATTCGGAGCGAGTATATTTTGTCAAATTAGATATTGTAATAAATGAATCGTTCAGTCGTGAAAAGAGTTACCCCTGGAGAGTAATCAAAATTAATGGAGATTTATAGATTAGTTTGATTTGGAAATAAAATTGTGTGTATATTTGTATAACGAAGATTTTAAATTGGTTTTTGTAAAAGTTCCTTAGTACAATAGATAGATACATATATTCTTTATTGTTCGATTGCATTTCTTCCAGACGTAGGATGGACACAATGTTAAAAAGATAATTCAATGTAGGTTAGTGATACATTATTGTTATAATGATAGAAAAGAAAGAAAACAATAATAATAAACATAGATAATAGCCATAAGCAAATATATAAGTACATACATACCTAAAACACATATACATACATACGTATATATATACATATACATGTATATACACACATAAATATAGGTTAACCATAAATTATAAACGAATTCAAGAAAAACGAAGTACACAACGTCGACTTAATTTTAAAAACTACAGTTGTAAATTAGATCCACAATGGACATTACTTGAAACATTAATCGACACATTGGATTAATTAATGTTAAGTTGAAACATCCTTTTTATGGGATAGAGTGGCAAACGAGGA
This sequence comes from Baronia brevicornis, assembly GCA_031353405.1. Classification (NCBI taxonomy): domain Eukaryota; kingdom Metazoa; phylum Arthropoda; class Insecta; order Lepidoptera; family Papilionidae; genus Baronia; species Baronia brevicornis. Next base: position 137,656 of record JASFAT010001741.1, read on the forward strand.
AGCGTGTGACTTAATGGAAAGTAATCACCGCAGCCCATGGACGTCTGCGACACCATAGGCATCATAACTGTGTTGCCAGCGTTTGAGGTGTGAGTAGGCTCGGTATAAATAACCGTAATTGTATGAACCTATATTGTTATGCGTTGTTTATCTTCATCGAATTATTTTATTTAACACGATTTTATCCATAATGTATTAAAATTATGATATAGGCAACTAGAGAACGCTTCTATCACTATATATAAGCGTATGTGTCACTAATGTCTAGCGTATATTTCTTTAAGCTAAAACTAGTGTAATTTTTAACTTCTATTATCTATTCTATCTAGGTGAGCTACTACCGTAAATTTTCTACAAATTCTGTAAGTGATAAGACCTTTTCATTTTCTGCAATTCCGTAGACTTGGCTGTAGTCCAGTACCCGGCAATTAGCAATAAACTACTGTCATTATTTCTGTTAAAGCGAGGTAAAATAAAATTGCACGTTAAAATGAATAAGACTTAATTTACTATAACTTTACATTTAAAATATTTGTTAAGTGTTAATTAGATTATACTTACGGAAAATATGATAATAAATATAGTGTTCTGTTTAATTATTACTATTATAACATTTAGTAGCAATGCTATTCAGAAGTTGTTTTCAATCAGAGTTTTGTTCTTTAATGAATGAGACGGTTTATTCATCCTAAGATTTCTCCTGCAATAAAATACTGAGTACTGTAATTTGTCTGAATGTGTTATTTACGTAGTATAGATGTTTCTTTAATGAGCGAATGATATTAAATGTACTCTACTTTATTATTATAAGTATTTTTACAAAAAATCGTCTATACATAACATCCGTTTGGCGTAGGGCCTCCTTATTTTTTTAAGAAAGTATGCATGTATACAAAGAAAATCCGGTGGACATCAATCTGAATTAGTAGTTCAACAAAGATTGGTAGGCGTACTTAGAAGTCATATGTTGGGAAAAAGGTTTCTTCGCATTTTATATGAAAACTCAAAATATTTTTTTCAGAGTCTATTTATAATATATATGTGCCATTTTGTTCGATAGCTTTGTGTCATCTTGTAGGTAGTGACATTATACTGTTGCTGTAGAAATTTTGGGACTTCTGATCTGAATGAATGCGACAAGTAGTTTTGGCAGTTAATCTCTTATGATGTTAATCTGACACTGCCTTAAGAATTCTGGAGATACCGAAACAGCTAGTAATCTGAGGTTGAAGATCAGCTTCTGAGTGGCTGTGTGGAAAATGTGTGTGGTCTAGCGTTATCGTGATGATAAACCACACCCATTCTGTTGATCAGTTTTGGCCTCTTTCTCTCAATTTACTGCTTTGATCTTATCAATTGTTGGCAGAGATCCGAAATCGATGGTTCTGCCCGATGGAAAATGCTCATAATGAATAACGCCCTTCTAATTTCATTATACACATAGCATCATCTTATTGCGAGTTTAACTTGGTTTTGCCACAGAGCCTGGTCGACCTTGGTTACCATAACCTTTTTCACACGTTCTTGTCGTACTTGAACTACTCTTCATCACAAGTAATTGATTTCTTTAAAAACGGTTCGGTTTCATTACATCTCAATAAAGAATCGCAAATGAGCACACTGTTCATTAAGTTTCTTTCAGTGAGCTCGTGCGGCACCTAAATATCGAGCTTTTTTTATTCTCAGCTTTTGTAAATGGGTCATAATGTTTTGTGGTCAATTTACAGTTCATTAGCTATGTCAAATGATTGAAATTGAAATATTGAACTATATTGAAATCGCTCGTAGCTCCTTCAATAAGATGAAACGTGTCCTTTGTAATCGCAGCCTCAAACTTTCCCCGCGCATTAGAATGCTCCACTGGTCTATCTGGCCCGTTCTTCTATATGGATGTAAGGCTTGGACGCTTACGTTTACGCTTGAAGAAGACCTCAGAAAACATATAGAAGCGTTCGAACTTTTATCTGTAACAGAGCGACCATAGCGAAGTGCATCTTTGACATCAAAATTCCCGGATTGAAAACGCTGAAACCAAAAGTTGGTTTCAGCGTTTTCAATCGCGCCCCGCCCGTCGCGCTCCCCGCCCGTCGCGTCCCAGCTAGATGGTGCAACGATCTACGCAGGACGGCTGGCAGAGACTGAATGCGTGAAGCTGAAGATCGGTCTAGGTGGCGCTTCTTGAGGAAGGCCTATGCAATCAAATGCATCATCATCAACAACAGCTGCGGCTGTTCATTGTTGGACTGCCGTAAGCTGAAAAAGCATTTTTTCTCACTTTTCACTTTTGATGATGATGATAAAATTTAAATTTTATAATACATTTATATTCATCATCCTTTACAGATTCGTATAGAAATTATTTTGTGTTGTTTCAATATATTTTTGTGAATTTTATATTGATTTACTTTTTTTTTCTTTAGGTGCCACACTGGCAGTTATAATCGACATGGATCACCGTACGTCCGTGATATTCAGTGCGTGCGTCGCGGTTTTTTACACTTTGTTTGGAGGCCTTTACTCTGTGGCATACACTGACGTCATCCAATTGTTCTGCATCTTCATCGGCCTTTGGATGTGTATACCGTTTGCTTGGGCGAATCCCCACGTTAAACCGCTAAGCTCCATGGAGGTTGACTGGATAGGAAAAGTGGATTCTGAATACTATTGGTTTTACGTGGATTACGGGCTGTTACTTATTTTTGGAGGAATTCCATGGCAGGTAAAAATACGATTAACATTTACATTTTATTATGTATTAAAATTTGTACATAACAAATTGTGTTGTTATCTGTATATTTATTTATTTTAAATTTAAGCGTATATATATACTTCAATCTCTCAATAATATTATTTACTTACTTGGTATTGACGTTTAAAATATTTTTGATTTAATGATAAGTTTAGACCTATTTGGAGTGGGATAAAAATATCAGCCATATATAAATTTTTACACTTTGTTTTCTATCTTATACCTAATCAAAAAACACTATATAATACAAATCAGGTTCCAACATCGTTTTGTTTGTTAAAGGTGTACTTCCAGCGAGTTCTGAGCAGCAAGACAGCAGGGCGGGCGCAAATCCTTTCGTACGTGGCGGCTATCGGGTGCATCTTCATGGCCATTCCACCCGTACTCATTGGGGCCATCGCTAAGGCCACTGGTATATTAACACGTTTTAGATACGTTTAAGTTACACTAAATAATATTGTCACTTGAATTAACTAATTAGTTACATAATCAACATGCATCATAGAACATAAATACAAAAAATATTGTTCTCATATTTGTTACATTTCATTGTAGTATGTTGTAAGAAATTATCTTATAATGTTGAATATTATAGATTAGAAGTATATATTACCAAATGGGGCGTCTGCAATTCTTCTCCTAAACCAATTAGCAGTTCATTTTATATTTATATCTATAAGTTATACACATATTCATTCTGGCTAAAGCTAGAAGCTAATTCGGCTTTGAGAAATAATTTTTAATCTTTATTTAATCGTCGGTAAAAATATCAAGCGAGATAATCTTTGAATCCCACTATACACAAACTATATTTTTAGATCACACATTTTTTGGATATTAAAGTAATCAATGCTTCTAGCTTGGAATGAGACGAATTTCCACGGCGACCTGACACCCGACGGCGAGTTGACCTCTGACCAGACATCAATGATACTGCCGCTCGTGCTGCAGCACCTCACACCAGATTTCGTGTCATTCTTCGGGCTCGGGGCGGTATCTGCTGCTGTAATGTCTTCAGCTGATTCCAGTGTGCTTAGTGCTTCTTCTATGTTCGCCAGGTATATTATAGATATATTTCATGTTTAGTTTTGGAATTGTGTCCATCCTACGGTTGACTGGAAGAAATCCCTATTAGCAATGAGACTGCCATTTGTATATAAATATTACAATCAATAATTGTATAACTTTGTTTTTGTGTACAATACCTATCTATCTAAAAATAAAAAGTCACAAATATACTTTCTTGCACAGGAACGTCTATAAGCTGATATTCCGTCAGAACGCGTCGGAGATGGAGATTATTTGGGTTATGAGGGTGTCCATTCTGGTTGTCGGCGTATTATCTACCGTCATGGCACTTACCATCCCCTCCATATACGGGCTTTGGTGAGTATATTATGAATGAACCAAAAACTAGGAACCGCCTTTAGAAACGTGCTGATATACTGAAGTTACTTTAATGTAATTTAAAACTTAGTTTAATAAACAATTATACGTTGTAATATATTAAATAAATTATCATGTCAACAAAAATCAAATTATACTAATGGTTTATTTTAAAAATGTATTACCAAGAGACGGCAAAGCTGTGAGCTATTCAAATGGAAATGAAGTTTCGTGTGTTATTCTTACTAAATAACAGTACTTAAGTCATAACATACACTACCTATACATAGTCGATTAAAAATTCTTTAAAGTTTTAAAATAAATAACATTTTTATATTAATTTGATGATTTGCTACTCGCTATTTTTCTTTAATTTCTGTTCATTATTGGTCAAAAAATAGAATAGTAATTTCCATTCCTTTATTTTCATCACTATACGTCACATGTATTAAATGTACTAATTTTAATAATATATAAATTTTAATAATATACTTCTTTTTAATAAATGTCTATGTTTATTTTATTTTTTGTGCTCTATTTAAATTTATTAGTCTTTTTTAAGTTATAATTATCAAAATGTTATTAATTATTTAAGATTTTATTAATTAAGTAAAAAATTTTCATGACGGAATATTAAACTGTTTTTAATAAAAAAATTTTAAACTTTAGTACGTTTTTTTCTCGACAATAGCTAAGTAATCAGGCTTACCGTCTCCTTGTTATATGTGATTGAAGAAAAACTTGTTCTTTTATGGAAAATATGCTGACAAAGTATGTATATTGTATTTAAACACAGATCATACCATGTTCTGAAAATATTAAAATTATATTATTTTCGGTTGCGGGCCAAGTCGGGCTGTTGGCTTCGCCTCGTCTCTATAGAAATCTCATTAACAAATCAAAATTACTATGACATTTTTTTTGACTTAAGTGAATAAAATAATCGATGAGCAATAAGATCTGTTTGTTCGTAGGTCCATGTGCTCAGACTTGGTTTACGTGATCCTCTTCCCTCAACTACTGATGGTGGTTCACTTCAAACGGTATTGTAATACTTACGGCTCGCTGGCTGCGTATATTGTGGCATTGCTTGTGCGCCTGTCCGGAGGTGAAAAGCTCCTGGGTCTGCCCGCCTTAATACACTACCCAGGCTGGGACGCCGAGAACGAAGTGCAGCTATTTCCATTCCGGACAATGGCTATGACGCTCTCGCTGTTCACGTTGGCCTTCATATCTTGGTTGTCTGTGTAAGTATCTTTTTAATTTCGCTGTAGGTTCATTTGTTTTTAAATATTCTAAACTAAGACGCGTCACCTAGCCTAATCTTATTATATTATAAAAACAGATAGTATTATTAAAAGCTTAACATATACAATTTGCTCATAATACATAATATATTAAAAGGACGAGAAGAATTATCTGCTTACTGTTAGATTTAATAGGATTCTTACGCGTTTTTCAGATTTTTTTATTCAGTTTACTCGGTCGGAGATTCGGTTACGGTAATATTTTTAAAACATACAAGAAAGTATAACACAGCAAAGCTATTTGTTTGTGCTATCCTAACACAAAAGGATACAAAAAGTTTAATTATTACTTTGTTCATAAAAGCAATACCGCTTTTTACCGATATTTTTCAAGTAATACGGTTTAAGAGTCAATTAATTAATACACAAAATTTGTTCGAGAAATTATTCGGAATTAATACTTGTACTTCTACAGTAAGATACTTTGAGACAAAGCGTATTCATTATTTTTGTAGTGTTTTCATATAAACCGCACTTCAATAAGCGTATCCTAATTGCAAATTAATAATACACGAGCGTTTGTTAACGACGAACAAGATACCCGTCGTACAGCCGACCTCCTCATGTTTTACATTTAATTAACTAAGTAACTAATATCAGATAGTAATGTTATATTATTATATCATCCACGTAGGATCTGTTGTAATTGAAATCTTGTTTGAAACTGAATTTTCATTTACAAGTATGTACATATATTTTACGCGATCCCTTTCTAGTAACATCAACGTGTTATTTCAAGGATTATATTTCTTTGAACAGAAAGGTTTTATTTATTTTTGGTTTTAATATTAAAGAAGATTATACTTTAAATAAATAAAATTTAAAAAGAAACTAAAGCTGCCGGATTAAATAAAATAGATTATCTCTCCCTTTCTCCTAATAATTAATATAAAACAAAGACGATTTTCTAAAAAAACATGTAATATCATTTAATTTCATTCTAAAACTAAACGCGTATTTTTTGTTTAAATTGAAACTCTTTTACATTGATACATTTAAATAGATTATCGATTTTTAAAGTTAATAAGTTCAAAGTGTGAATTTATTAAAAATGACAAAAGCTGTTACACAGTGTTATTAAAAATCAATTAATTGATATTTTACTAAAGAGTGAATTGTTATGGTGTTATATATTACATAAGAATCTTATTAAGTCTTATTTCTTATATCGTAGGTGGTGCTCATCGGGAATCTGTGTCGATCTATTAACGCTAGAGAAACAAAATTTTATTAAACAAGTCTAATAATAAAATTTAAAAAGAAATTGTTCTATTGACTTATTATAACATTTTTTTATTATTATTTTATACCCTTTTAATACAATAATTTTAGGTATATTTGTTAGGTAATTTAATATTAAGCAATATATGTTATGGAATTAATTGCACCAGAGAATATATATATTTTTTTATTTCCCAGGTTCCTCTTTAACTCCGGCTATTTGAGTCCCGAGTCTGACTACTTCAACTGCGTTGTTAACATTCCGGAGGATATACGACGGGTGGATGAGCCTTCTGAGGCGGGAGAGCAAATGTCCGTACTAGGTGGAGTACCAGGAAGGTTGTACGGTGCCGCATCCACACTTGTTGGTCCAGATGAGAAGTCTGGCCGGATAAATCCGGCCCTAGAACCCGACGACGACGACCTAGATGATCCTAATGACGGACCGACGCCACTTTTTGGGAATAGTAATGCTCCTCCTCCAGTTCAACCGTTTGGAAAGCAAACAGCTTTCTGAGACGATACATACTTCTATTAAATTAAAAAAGACTTCGCCATCCGCTAAATATTGGTGTCTGGATTATTTGTTTGTAAGTAAATTGCACATTAAAATTGGAAAAGTTTTTCATTATTGTTTCTATCAATGTGATGTTTTTTCTATATCTTATTTGGCATCGAAAACATCTGTATATTTTTATTCTCATTGGAAAATTGTGCGTGCTCAAGGTATTAAAATTTTTATCTGTATCTTTTGGAAGCACAGTTTTGTGTGTTTAAAAAATAAATATAGAGGATAATGAGATCCATATTCACAAGAAATGTATATCACGTCTATATTTACGCGTCTATATATAAAAAGTGTAGAGTTATACGAATATATAAGCATGGGTGGAAAATGAATTTAAGATATAATTATTTTGTAGCGAGAGATAATATTTAATGTGAACATTCTAACGAAACTGATGATGCAACTCATACATATCATGATGTGAATTTAATATATGTTAATAGATGAAATATAATTATTTATATTGAAAAAGATTCCTTATTTAAGTCAATTAATGTAGTAAGGCGAAAGCACAATGTATATTATATGTGCTATATAGATCAAATTATTACGGGAGTGTACTATGTAGACACAGAATGTTCTAAACACTCGACCAAAGTAACTATTCGGTTATATGATATTTTGCAAAAAAATATTTACATTAAAAGCAAATTAGGGCTTGTAAAGCATATAAATAATTATTTAATTTTAGAACACAAAATAACTTATGTACGTACTTAGTCAAGTTCATAGGAGAATCTAGGGCATTGTTATTAAATTGAAAATCACGATATATTTCACTTGTTTTCATATTTAGTATAATTAAGAGCAGTTGTTTTGAAGTATTTTTAGATATTTTGTTAGATATTGAATTATGGCGCTTAATGTTAACTAAGTATTAGAATATATCGTTGAGGTATTTTAAGATTTTACCATAATAGCAGTTTCGCGCTGATAATGATAAATTCAACGGGTCTCTATAGTACTATACCATAAATACAATTTGTGCTTCTCTTTCAAATCGCTTTCAAAATCAGAAAACTTTAAAGTATTAACATTTTACGTGATCTGATTTCGTGTAACCGGCTTTATTTTTAGAATCACTATTTTTTACTTGAGAGATATTGTCCGGATTTATGAAAACTAAAAGCTTTTTATTTTGAATCAAATAAACTATTTTTTGTTCACATAATAATTTGATTATATTGTTCACAAAATAATTTCTTTGATTGGGTATTGAAAAAAATTCATTTTTAATATTAAAATAAGTAAAAATTAATTGACATTTAAAAGGTCGGCAACGCTTCCGCACTGTCTACGGCGCTGCGGATGTCTATGGGCGGCGTTAATTGCTTTCTATCAGGTGACAGGCCTGCTCGTTTGCCTTCCTATCCCATAAAAAACATATTCATGGGAAGTATAAATTTATTACAAAAAATAATGATCAAATTGAAATAGTTGTATGTATAATACTTCGGTTGGCATTAGTAGCGTGAACCTGCTATCATATATCTTGTAAGTTTGAAGTGTATCGGTGTTCATATTTAATGTACTCGAGTGTGTTTCTAGGTCCTCGACCGACGTTTCTCGGACGGTCTAGTCTAGATCGATGTGAACACTTCTGAACTTACGCTTTTGATGTAAAAAAGTATTTATAGTGTGTTTTAAATATATATATTTCTCTATATTAAGCCACTATTGGACGTTTTAATCAAGCTTTTGAATTATTTTTTATGAGAGATTTTTATCGCTATTACGTTTATGAACGTAATATGTAATACATATATGTAGATTGGATATATTATAATAGATTACGCATGTACCTTGCAATCTACCAATTATTGTGATATAAAATCACCTGCCTACTTATCTTTGCTAAGACTACACCACGATACATATCATGTCTGTGTGACTTTAATATAAATGTATGTATATCTCGTACCATAGTGATCTAGTGTGATGTACCATAAATACATATCACTTATTTTTAAGTGTAGATTTAGATATCGTTGTTGTTCTTCGGCGTCGCTTCCTAATACACGTTTCAAGCTCCATTACTAGTTAGTAAAATAATGAAATAAATATTTTAAGGAATCAATTGAGGCAGTTAATATTGCTGTCTCAAATTATCATACACAAAAAACAAATTATAATGATATTTTTATTTTTTCGTTTTTCGTATTTAAAAACTAACATTTATATTCAATAATACTTTTTGTAATTTTATTATTTCATGTCAATAGATTCATGGCATACTTTATTGAATCAAAAAAAGCTATAATAATTTAAATTTTCAGAATTTGTATCTATCATACAGTAGGTAATTATTTTTGATATATAATATATATAAGAAAAAAAAACCTCAAAACTTGTATTGTCGTATTGTATCGAAAAAGTTTGTTCAAATAATAAAAGGTTTGGCGATTAACATACAGTTTTGTTTAATAATTTTATGGGATTGTTTTCTAAAGTGTTGTGATCTTTTTGATATATGTTATTCTAATTTCTCCAATATTTACAAGTTAATATTTCAGTAACAAGAAATATTTATTATCAACTTATAACTACCTATATTGTTATCGATCGAACATAAAGTCAGTGAATCTAATGTTTTCATATCAGATATTCCTCGATATCCAATGTGAAATAAACAAATTCATATTTGTTTGGAGTAGATTAAAATCAGTTTAAAAATTACCTTATATTCCTCTCAATACGGGATACTTTCCTTTTTTTGTTTGTTATATGAACTAATATATATTTCAAAATAGGAAAAACGTAAACATTTAAATAACTTGATGACAATACAGTTTTTTTTTTCAAATTGATTCATTGTATTTAATTGATTATTTTTAATTTTAGCAGGATATATAAGTAGGAATTGATTTTTTTTATATATTAATTGTTTTAAAATATTTTAACAATATAAATCATCTTTATAAAGTTTTTGAAAAATATTTCCTATATGTACATACATACGTACGTGCAGTGAGCTTACGTACGCAATGCTATTAGGAAGCGACATGTCCACTGTTAGTTAGTAGATATACTTACTATTGACTTACTCCTAGTTCTTGTTGAATATTTGGAAACGTGAAAATTGTGTAATGTTGTGAACTCTGCAGATCTCCTGCGACGTAATAAAACCTATAGTATGTTGACTTCAGTTTTTCATTTTAGTTTAAAATTCACAAATATGACGAAATTAATTCTCTTCAAAAGACCTTTGAATTGTTTTGTTTAAGAATAGCTTGAGATCGATCAAGTTTAAATTAATCAATGTCAACTCTCCAAAAAAATCTTTAAAGAAGGCTATGCTCGATGTCCTTCTGGTAAAACACAAATGAACATCCATTATCTATATATATGAATGCGAATATTTTTTTTGTAGGCTATACAAAGTTTTATGCGGGAATCCAACCCAGGACCCTTGGCTCACAAAACGAATAGTTCGCTATTGTGCCATTTAGGTCGCCAGTTGGTTTTTTGCTTTATTTTAATTAATGATTTTTAAAACTGTCTTCAGGAAGTTAAAAGATTAAAAGATCCATTTATTTACATTTTTTATTAATAAGAATTGTCATTGGTACTTAAATTATGTTTTGTACAGTTGTTGTCTACATTTAAATTATTATTAATACTTTTATAGCAATAAATCTAAAAGCGACTGTTGCACATTGACAGTAATCTGATTTACATACTACGCACATACATACATAGCAAAAAATATACCAAACTTTTATCAAATACTACAGCAATTTCTGGTGTTGCTTATATAAATAAGCCAATCAGGATGAAACAGATATTAAGTTCAATAATAAACACATTAGTTACTCAATTGCATTTTTTTACACGATTTCGAACAAGGAAATATGTAGATACTCTTCTTATTTAGTACTTCATAAAAACAGTTGTTGATGATTGCAAAATTTCTAAAAATAAGGGCTTAAATTGAGGGATCACAAAACATTTTATGTTATTGTAGTGACAACGAGAGTAATTAATATTCTTTAAATTAATACATCAAATAAATCTATCATAATAAAAGAAAACGAACGATTTATGGTTTAACTAGAGTAGCTATGTAGGTTGATAAGTACTTCCACAGTAATAATAAATTATTAATAAATTCTCCCTATTATATTTATAATTTATATTTAAATATAATAGCACATCGAAGTGATCGACAATTGTGTAGTTTGAGTGAGTAAAAACGCAACAGTGTTTTGACAGAGCATCTTCATGATATTTGCTTAAAAAATTGTTTGAAAAATATATATCTCAAAGTTACCAAGTCGATGAAAAAACTGGAACTCACAACAATTTCACGTCATAATTAATTACAGTTTTTATCAAGGATTTTTTGAAGAAGAATGCCTATGCCAAAATTAATTTACTCATACTAATTTTGAGCATTCTTAAAAGATATATTAAATAATTTTTTCAACCATTTGACATGTGAAGTAGTTTTATGATGTATTATTAAGTTAATCGCTGTTTTCATTATTTATTCGTAAACTCACTATGATAATTAACTAAACTGCAAATAGCAATTGCTTAGTATACGTAGCCACCGTTCGAGTCGTAACTTTGGCCAATGGTGGCAGGTACGCTGCTGGAGTGGCTCGAGCCGTGCCCATTCGATGAATAGCCTGACCCACCGGTTGAGTAACCACCTGACCCGCCTGAAGAATAGCCACCTGATCCTCCAGTGGAGTATCCACCACCGCTGCCGTGACTACTAGAGGAGAAGCCTCCCGATCCACTAGACGGGTAGCCACCCGAAACACCAGATGAGAAGCCACCAGAACCATGACTGCCAGATGAATAGCTACTACCAGAAATGGAACTGTGCCCACTAGATGAATAACCTCCTGAACCGGTACTAAATCCGCCAGAGCTGGAGCCGTGTCCATTAGACGAGTAGCCTCCGGAGCCAGAGCTGTGTCCACCAGATGAGTAACCTCCAGAACCAGAACTGTGTCCACTCGACGAGTAGCTCCCAGAAACACCAGATGAAAAACCACCTCCGCTAGAGCCATGTCCACCAGTAGAGTAGCTAGAACCGCCAAAACCACTGGAAAAACCGCCAGATAAACTAGTAGAACTTGGAGCACCATAACTATTAGAAGGGGTTCCATAAGAGCTTGATGGTGACGGCGCACCATAACTTGACGATGGTGCACTGCTTCCGAATCCACTGCTACTGAAACTACTAGAGCTGCTACTGAAGCTGCTACCACTGTGACTAGATTGGGGAGTCCCATATGAGCTTGACGGAGCAGGAACACCATAAGAACTTGATGGGGCTCCGTAGCTAGAAGAGGGTACTGGGGCTCCATATGAACTAGATGGCGATGGGGCACCATAAGAACTTGAAGGGGAAGGGGCGCCGTATGAACTTGAAGGAGCACCATATGAACTTGAAGGAGCACCATATGAACTTGAAGGAGCACCATATGAACTTGAAGGAGCACCGTATGAACTTGAAGGAGCGGGTGCACCGTAGGAACTTGAGGGTGCAGGGGCTCCATAAGAGCTTGACGGTTTCGGAGCGCCGTAGCTGCTTGATGGTTTAGGTGCACCATAGCTTGTTGAGGGTCCTGTTGGTACTCCATAGCTGGTCGCTGGAGGTCTAGCTGGAGTACCGTACGAGCTTGATGGCTTAGGTGCTCCATAACTGGACGACGGACGGGGTGCAGGGGCTCCGTAGGAACTTGATGGGGCTGGTACTCCGTATGAATTAGATGGTGGACCATAGCTTGAAGATGGTTTGGGTGCTCCGTAGCTGGATGATGGTTTGGGTGCTCCGTAGCTGGATGATGGTTTAGGCGCTCCGTAGCTGGATGAAGGCTTGGGTGCACCATAGCTGCTAGAAGGTCTGCCACCACCGCTTGAAGGTGGAAGATAGCTTGAACTGAGTGGCGCTGTGAACAAAGGTATTTTTACTTTATTTTTCATATTGCTCCTTTTCACAAATATTATTGATTGTCTCAGGGATCGTTGTAGGACTCTACTGTTCGTGGATTGCAGTTCATAGCCGAATATTAAATTAGAATCTTTATTTATAATGAAAGTGGTCATCAAACACCATCATAAATAAAACCATGACAGTCCACTACTGGAAGCAGACTTTTCCCGAACAGCGTTTGATCATAGTTTCTATTTTGGACAGACTGATCAGTGACTGTGGCAATCACTGGCCGAACAGCGTTCGATCATAGTTTTTATTTTGGGGAGACTGATCAGTGACTAAGGCAATCACTGCCCGAGCAGCGTTCGATCATGGTTTCTATTTTGGGGAGACTGATCAGTGACTAAGGCAATCACTGCCCGAGCAGCGTTCGATAATAGTTTCTATTTTGGGGAGACTGATCAGTGACTGAGGCAATCACTGCCCGAGCAGTGTTCGATCATAGTTTCTATTTTGGGGAGACTGATCAGTGACTAAGGCAATCACTGCCCGAGTAGCGTTCAATCATAGTTTCTATTTTGGGGAGACTGATCAGTGACTGAGGCAATCATTGCCCGAGCAGCGTTCGATCATAGTTTCTATTTTGGGGAGATTGATCAGTGACTGAGGCACTCATTGCCCGAGCAGCGTTCGATCATAGTTTCTATTTTGGGAACATTGATCAGTGACTGAGGTTATCACTGCCCGAGCAGCGTTCGATCATTGTTTCTATTTTGGGGAGACTGATCAGTGACTGAGGCAATCATTGCCCGAGCAGCGTTCGATCATAGTTTCTATTTTGGGTAGACTGTACCAATGTCTGAGGCCAGTAGGGGACTGTAATGCGGTTGCATGTTATCAACGTATGTACATTTAATGGAATATAGAATATGTATAAATTATTAACTTCAGTTTTCAAAAATTGCTAGTTTAACGTAACAGGTTGCAGGAGAGCCTGTAGTAATATGTTTTGCTCACCATCTCGCTTGTAGTGTTTCCGGGGCGATCTAGCGCTCACCACAGTAAGTAGTAAACATGCTAGAAGCTGTAAAGAAAAGAGAAATAAAAGTTTAGTAAAGATAGGAAAACATAGCTGGGCTCGTTTTTTATGTGTTTTAGGAGTATATTTTTACACATTACATATATATTATTTTACCATTTATTTACTATTTATTTTATTACATAGATGCATATCGTCACGCCTATTTCCTGTAGGGGTAGGCAGAGATACAGCGGATCCAGCCGCTACCATCCCGGCACACCCTCTTTGCTTCTTCCACACTTATCCATCTTTCCATCCACCCTTCCTCTCACATTCATCGTAGCGAAACGGCTCTCCGTTAGTTGCTTCTTGCTCTCGTGAGAATCAGGACATGATGAACCACGTCGCCGTCATTTTTTAACAAATTGGGTTTATTAAAATTCTTTTAACACATTATTTTAAAGTAAATTAAAAATATCTACCCGTTATTTCAAAATAACCGCCGTTCTTCAAGCTGATATGTGGTACATAATAATGTGAGCTTACGATGTAGGTGTTTCTGCCAGAAAATTCTGACAAAGCTTTTCAAAATGACGGAATTTTTTGCAAATTTATATTTATAGCAGAATGAGCGGGCACGCATGTCGTGCGGTGAGGGTTGAGGGCCGGAGACTCAACTGTTTTCCTATTCTTTTACTCCCATCTTCCCCTCCCACTATTCGCATCTCACCTTAAAATAGGCAACCTATTTGAAATATCGTTGGTTTTGCAAAAAATCCATAGGTGGCAATGTTTACTTATCATCAGGTGATCTGCGTAATGTTGCGTTTGCCTTTTATAAAAAGATCCATAAACTTATTTGCACGAAGTCCAAACTCAAAAACCCATTAATCAGATTTTCGTTGGTAATTTCTAAACCAATAATAGGACATTTAGAAAATTTTGAATTGAGGCTACTAACTAAAAATTTGGAGTTTCTAATAGAAAACTCAGGATATAATGTACGTTGTTGTCTTTAAAAGTATATGTATTTGCTAAATATTATAAATCATATAAAATAAATATTCTTTATAAAAAACTAAAAATGCTTTTTATCAATTCACACGAGATTTTTAAATTTTTTATTTAAAGTTAAATATACCATAAGATGAGAATTTTAGTAATATTATCATAACAGTTTTGCTAACCTTCTATTGAAATTATATTCAATTGACGTGCGATAAAAGGTATTGAAATGCGATTTCACGATTTCTTTTACGATGCCAAAACTGTAGTAGATAATTAAGATTCGTAGACGATGTGGATTAAATTAACATGTTTTACCACTATTTCTGAAGGTCAAGTTTAGGAATTTCCAAATCGTACGTTCACTGTGTGATTAGAAAACGATATAGCTTAGTAACAGTTAAAGATTTGAGATGAAAATAAACAAAATATTATTAAGAAAAATAAAACATCTGCTATTATCTGTGATCATGTTTTTAAAGAAGCGAAAACCGTTTGAGTACACGATTGTTGGAGTGGACCGTGTCTTTACATATGTAGTGTGTGACATCCACCGGCTTGAAGGAGCATAGACATGGCTGGAAAGGACGGCTGGCAAAACTGAATGTGTGAAGCCAAAGATCGGACTAGGTTTCTCGTTTTCGGGGAGGCCCATGTCCATCAGTCTACTGCCGCAGACTGTTGACGATGGTGATGATCTTAGAGGGATATGTATTGGACGAAGTTTGATGAAACATTTATTAACGGAGTTCATTTTTAATATATCTTAGAAGAGAGAGGTGAGCTACCGATCGCCGCAGCCTACGAACGACTGCAATTTTGTATACGAATTTCTTGTTTTTTAGGACGATGTTTTCGTTTTTCATTCCTACAGTTCCGATAAATGGCGCAGAGGTGATTAAAAAAATGAAATGATATTAAAGATTACACACATGGATTGAAAACGTTCAATCAACGCCATCCTTTATAATGAATTCAAATCTCAAGAGAAACAATACGCAAATAACCGTATTTATTCATATCGAATTTTATCCACCCGGAAATATCTCATAGCTAACCTTTTAAGCTTCAATCTGCGATGAACTTTTGCAATCATTCACGTTATTTCAATAAATACTCCTTTTTCAAATAAGTCTCCTAAAAGTATTTTGAAAAGTGGATTGGCGGAGAGGAAGATAAAAGAAAGGGCAGGAAAGGAAATGCGGATTGGGGGGTTACCAGACTCGGAATAAATATTTATAAATCCATACATATATTTATTCCGATGCGGGCATCGAACTCGCGACCGTTGACTCCGCGGGCGGAGGGCCCCGCCACTGAGCCAATCTAAGTGATTAGAAGTAAAACGAGAAGTCAGTATCCGGGTCACGTAGGAGCGATCAGACGAGGCGTGTCGGTGAAATCCTTTGTTTACCTTATTATCTGCGCTGAGGGGTGGTTGGTACGCAGGCCGCGTGCGTGTGTAAATCGGACCACTTTCGAAGATCTCTAAACTTGATCTATATCGTTTTAAAAATATATTTATGTGAGATTCGTACTAAGCAGATGGTTTCAGTCGTTGAGCATAGCAAAGCGGTTATGTGGTCCTCTTTCGTAGTATTAACGGATTCGCTAAGATGATATATATTGTACATATATGTGTGGCCAATGTATGAATGAATAAAACGACGACCTAATTATTTAAATGGGGCAGCTACCACTTATGGAGGCAATGGATACGGGTTAGATAGCGGCATTGGTATAAATATATGTATGGCCTACATACATATATACATACATACATATCGTCACGCCTGTCTCCCGTAGGGGTAGGCAGAGACCACAGATCTACATCTGCTACGATCTCGGCATACTTCTCTTGCTTTCTCCACACTCATTATTCTCCTCATGCAAGCTCACCGGTTAAGGGTACTCTTGACCTGGCCTTTCTTAAAAGTCTTGGACTAGTGTGGCGGGTGAATGTTTGTTCGTCCAGAAATGGCAAGGCCCGTGACCCAAAGTGGGTCACATAAATGAACTGTATAAAATATATATACATATTGTATTGGTTTTTAGAAGTTGCGTATTTGTAATTGTATATGACTTTTTCCCTCAGTTCTTGCCTCTGATTCAGAGATTCTGAATTCTAATCCTGGTCGAAATTTAAATATGTTTTAAACCAAAAAATCAGTAGTAGCAGTATAATAAATTAATGATGATGATGATGAACTTTTCCCTGTATATAAAACTCTTATAATAGCTATGTGGGTAGTTAAAATATAACTACATTAAAGTATATAAAAAAAAAACAACATTACGTTACTTAGATAATTGGAAAATCGTTTAATATGTTAATATTTAACTAAGCTCTTAGCTGATGGATATGTATGTACGCAGTATGTACGTACGTGTACGCAGTGACTATCAGATTTTGTGTCGAGCCGCGTCCAATTTTATTAATTATGGAACGTGCACAGCTTTCAAATAAAGCTTTGTAGATACGAAATCACTTTGGTATTGGTGATTGTATTGCTATCGCTAGCGATTTGCTCGTTGTATTTATGCAGAAATGCAATATGTCGATTACACGGATGACGATTTCAAGTATGGTAAACAATATAACAACATTTTAAATTTATATTGTCTCTTAATTTTTTTTGTACAAAGGTACTTGAGCAAGTAGGTTACTAAGGTTAGTGAGACATCTTGGGTTCTGCTGGACACTAGATGAACTTTAATACATTACCTTAAGTTAAGATTTCGGCTATGTGGAAGGGAGGTGGAATTCAAGTTGGCAAAAATTCTACTAAAAACTATATATTCTACGCGAGTATCGTACTTCCTCGGATGATTTAGCCACTACAATAAAACACTACCTTATTATATGTATATCACGTAATTATTTGAGATTTAATATAAAAAGTTAGAGTTGCAAATATAGATTTGTTAGATATGTATAATTGCAACACCTGAAAATACGGGCTCCTCGTCAATACCAATACAGATTTGTTTCTCTATTAGAGATGTAATTGAAAATAGAGTGTTAAGAGGCCGATTGTACTGCACCTGTAAACTTGTATAGATTTAAAGGCACGAGCATAGTTGGTTCTGTAGTCACTAATGACCTTAAATAAACCTGAAAGCTTTTGTCGGAAGTTTCATCATTTCAAAAGCAGAATGAATAAAAGTGAAACGTCTTTTTTACCGAAACTGCGCATCTTGAGTTGCGCAATAATGAGATATAATTTTTTTTGCAATTATATCTGGTGGGGCAATTTGGCGCTTGAAACGTTTTGTGGATATAAATGTTGATAGCTAGAAACTACGTAATGTGACTTAAAACTGTACATATATGGAAATATTAATGTTATAAGGACGGCAATCATAATGCACTCACATATTACCATAACAATGTTTATATATTAATGTCAATCGTTCCCTATGTATGTATATATGTATTAATTTTTCATTATTACATAACTACCACTAAACAGCAGTAAGAGGAATATAGAAATTAAGGGTGGAATGCTGGTGACTTGAGATACAGGCTCATCCTCAGTCAGGTACTAGCGTGCCACTTAAGAATTATTTCTCATTTATATAATATTATGAACCTAAACCCAACCGACCTAAATGTACTGTGACTTGTAGTTTCCAAATAAATAATTATGAATCATTTTTTATTAACTTCTTAAAGTTATAGTGTCGATTAAGTAAATTTATATATCTAACCTTATTACGACAGAGAGAGCGAGAGAAAGTCTCCCTTTCTCTCTTGCTCTGTATCTGAGTTATTATACATGAGAGAACAGCATAGTATCATATTTTGGATACGACTGTTTAGCGCGTCCTTCGGGAACCTATGTTCAGGAGTGGACTGCCGCAAGTTAATAATGATGATAAATATTCTCCAAGACACTGTTGGGAATAGTTCTCAGCAATATAAAACGGATGCTCGGATGGCGCAATGATTGTTGTAACACAGAACAATAGGGCGGGCAACGGAGGCCATTAGAGTATGCAAATTTATTTAAATTTAGCGGTAGGACGCTCTCGCTGAATTACCCGCGATAATGCTCGCGCGGGAAAACGCCGAATTGTGAGTCGCATAAAGAAAATCAGATTTGCATTTGTTTTGAAAGAGTATACATACATTAAAAGCGAATTAATAAATGTATAGAATTTTTTTAATGATGTATTGGCTTATTTTTGGTTACTTTTTATTGAATATTAAAATGCCTTAATGTGGTTTATAAGTACAGTAAGTAGGTTTTTTTTATTTTCATAAACTGAAGGTATGATTATTTCTACTGTGTTATTCGGATGATGTTATGGAGTAAGGACGGAATAAGGTGTAGAAATGAAGAGAAATGAGATATTTAATATACATATCGGCACAAAAAAACGAAAACGATGTAAATGAAAAGATGTAAAAAAATTTTCATTGTATATTCGAATCAGAAAAAACAGTGCGTCGAATGGTCGAATAGACTGAGTCTCACAGTTCTGCGACCAATATAAAATTTCGTACAGTGTTGAAAATGACTATTTTTGAGTGAACAGATACAATTTATTCAGAAAACTAATTTTACTTGATAGTGGCCTTATAGTGTAACCTAATTGCAATCAATGAAGAAGATTAAAAAAGTTAAAATCTTCAACAATAATAATATTTTATAATTGTATCATCATTAATCTATGTCCTTCGCAAAATGCGTCACCAAGCCTGATCTTGTAATTTTATTTTATGTATATAATAATATATCCATGTTTTTGTATTTATTTTATATAAATATAACTGAAACGAAATATAAACTAATTAATTTTTAAAATAAGCACAGACAATATGTAATATACATTTAAAACAACGCTGTAAATACTAAAAGGGATTTGATACATTTCTAGGTATTTAACTAATGAATTCAGATAACACATCGCTTCACATATTATATCAAACATATAAAATATGAATGATCCTAACCACAAAATGTGATTCTTCCTGATTGACATGTTATAGGAAATGCACGTAATATACCATATAAATGTTGCTGATTTATAGTTTTTAGAATCAGCCGAAGTAACAAGATCATCAATGGGTAATAAATAAAGTTTAACCATAGTACATATCACGCAGACATGGATCTAGACATGACATTTCATTCAAAATGCGCGGGAACCCGTCAGGGTGAGAAGGGAACAATGGACTGCGCAATACCTAAGTATTGTTTAAAAATTGTGCAAATTTCGATTCGCAATTGCATTCTTCTTTTGAATACTAATTATTTTCACATTCCCGCGAATAAATAAGAACGGATATAATTACGAGTATGTTTCAATAAGTAAGATTGGGTACAAACATTTCAAAATTTCCTGTATGTTTTGTTATTTAATCGCTTTCTCACGTTCATTGTCAAATGAAGGAATAATAGTGTATATACTGCATCCGTGATTAGAAAGCCGCCATGACACTTTCAAGTATAATATAATGATGTCTTGGATTTTCCCTCTTTTTTCTCTGTTGCATTATCAATAGTATCATTATAAAAAATTTTTAATATATTAATATTACAGATATGAATTTTTAAGTAATTTCAGTTACAGTATTCATAAGTCAATGTTGAGCCTATTATGAACTTTCAAAGGTAATTTAAATTGAAGTCTAGGCTTTTGTGATGTTTTATCTATAGTAGCGATTGATATCAATATTATTATAAATTCTGCAAGTAGTAAGTCTGGCTCAGTGCAGTA
This sequence comes from Baronia brevicornis, assembly GCA_031353405.1. Lineage (NCBI taxonomy): Eukaryota > Metazoa > Arthropoda > Insecta > Lepidoptera > Papilionidae > Baronia > Baronia brevicornis. The sequence goes on from JASFAT010001741.1 coordinate 158,533, forward strand.
GCAATCTTAATTCTTGCAAATACAACAACCTATGAGGTTTTTTAATTATCTGTGATTACTTATTCTGTGACATAAGATTTTTATATTATTAGAATTCTTGTTAAACATTCTTACCAAGCTAACATATTCGTACTAGATACTTTTACTAGAAAAAAAAGGTGCGCTTCAATAATCCAATAGTAGATTCCAGAACCTTAAATCATAAGCGCTCTAAAGATCAATCTGAATAGGCGCGGAGAATGCAAAATTATTAGATTTAACTTATACCTATTATTTATAATTTTAATAGTTTATGTAAAATATCATTTGAATAGATTATATATATCTTAATTAATTTAATTAATTATTTGTTGTCAGACATGTGTTGCAATATTATTACAAAGAACTCGCACGTCGCCTATTTTAAAGTGGTTGAATTAAGAACCTTCCAGACGTGAAAACTATAGCCGCCCCCATATGTCATCGCTAACAGATGAATGATTGTGGAGCATATATGGGACGAACAAACAAACATTAACTTTTATATATGAGAGAGAAATATAAAACTAACAACAGCGTGACCACACGATGTCTGTAGTTGTAAAAACCGTGCGTCAATTGTAATCTACGTGCGCTCATAACACTACATTTAGTATACAACACGGTTATGTAATGTTCTCTTATATATATTTACAATGCTGCTTCTCTAAGATTCATGGAAAATTATTTGTACAAAGATCATCAATGTATTACGAGACTTGTGTCTTTATTTTCTGGCACATTAATTTATGAACTGTTACTTTCGCCGTGGGAAACGTCGGGTACGTGATTTTCGTTATGTCACTGTCAATTATATTTCCAATTTTAGTGCATATTCATAAAACGAGGAGGCCCATTTCGTAGAATTCGTAAGCCCATATGAGTAAATTTTACAGGGAATATAAAAAACTGATTTTCTTTCATAATTTGAGAATTTTTTATAAAACCATCCATAATCATATCTAATCAAAAAAGAAATCCAAACTATATTTAAATACAAAAAGAGGTATTTGAGGTAAATAAAAAGTATTATTATTCACATCAAAAATTATTAAGATTATGCGTTAGTGTTCCGGTGATGAAAAGTAAAAAATAAGAAAAAAAATTTTTTTGGTGTTACGAATTCTGATAATTAGGTCTTCTTCGCTTCTTAAATAAATTTCCAGATTGATCATTGCGTATAAAATGGCCAATACTTTTATATTTTATTTTATCTATAGAAATAAAATAAACTAAAATATTCATGAGGTTATTTACGATATAAGCAGCTCCTAAACTATTAATGTGGAATCTCTATTAGCTATCGTAAACATATTAAAATAGAGTGCATTTTTTTCTGAAAGCTCGTATTGTACTCAATGAAACGGATACAATAATTCCGAATCGTCTACAATAGAGTATCATGTCGCTATTGTGACATGTTTAGCCAAGAAAGTGGAGAAAATCGCTGCAGCTGCGACTTGAATGCGTTTGGTTTCGTCACGACCTTCACGCGTATCAGCTTGCTCTGAATCATATGACGAGAAAATATTTTAAAGAATTAGTCTTCTTTTTTTAAAGACAGGACTTCGACCATTAATTAAGGTCAAGATAAATCGTGAAGCGCACTACACTCTAAATTCTTGAAATACGATGAAAATATAAATAAAAAATTTTTAGTGTTCCTGGTGGCGTTTGACAACATCTACTATGTCATAACTGTGAGCGTTGAAGGAGGCCCAACTACTTTTCTGGCCCTTTACTTCCCTTTAAACCATTTCATCCATCCCTCTTCCTCTTCAATCATTCAAATGTAGGTAATCCTCCAAAAGTAGCAAGTTTGCTGTGTACATACATTAATTTATTTCTTGATTGTTTAAATATTTATATTTCCTACCTGAATTTATGGTTATCTTTTCTATATATGTATTTCTTAGCATATAAATAAAAGTTACTTCATATGGATTAGAAAATTATCTAAAATTTATTTCGACAACAAAATTGTTATTTTGAAAACAAAATGCTTCTTTACCATTAATAGTGTTTGTGTTAGGTTAGGTTAGGTTCATATCATCTGAATTTTTTGCATAACGATAAAAAACATTTCTAATGGAAAAATACTGTACCCGTGACTTGTTCCCACGGACGGTATAATAGATGAAATGTATAATGATAAATAATCACAAGCTGTCACATAAATAATATCTTTTTCATCTTATATGAAAAAGATATTCCACCTACATAGATATTCCACCATATCACTTAGTTACATAGTAAAGCGTAAAATTAAAATCCTAGCAATTCCTAAAACTTCACATGTATCTTCCTTTCTTTCTCTTTGTTCAAACTTTTAATTACCTACAGGAGTATTTTAAAATATAGTAATATCGATAACCGATATAAGATACATCGATTGACGTCCTAATAGACTCAGTGGCTGGGCTGTTGATATATGTATATATACATATATTATTATTACATACATATATATAAATGTATGTATATATATATATATTATTTATATATATATATATATATATATATATATATATATATATATATATATATATATATATATATATATATATATATATGTCATACAAATAACTTTGTCCGATAAGTATTTATTTCGAGTTTGGATGTCCCATCAATTCGCCTTAGATAAGCACGATGAGTTTAAATCTATTACTCCAGAAATAGCAAGACCCGCGCCCAGAAGTGGGACACATATACATATTACATATGCATCCATATCCGAATGTATAATACATATTTAATAACAATATTATAAATATTTATATTTTTGTATAAATATAACAATATTTTTGTATAAATAAAAGTTACGTAAAGAAGCCACTACACGTAAAACCGTTGTTTGCGGTATTACAATTTGCTAAAGCGATCAGATTTATCTTTATTATGCTCACTTCACAAACTTACTTTATTAACTTACAAAATCTTTATTACGAGCACTTGATTTCACATTCATTTACATTAATGCTTTTTGTGTTCGTGTGCTTCAATTTACGTAGCGTGGCGATTATGGCTGTAGACAAGGCAATGTGCTGTCAACTGAGATGCGCACACGCAGTTTCTACTTACATCACTAGCGGAAACAATGTTAGACCTTGACATTCTTACCGCTTTCTACCGGGTGTCTCTAGTCAAGATATTTTTATCGTATGTTAAATCAGATTCACCAATTCTTTTAATGTTTTTAAGAGAAGCATTAAAAAAATGTAATATTTTTTTTATTTATGTAATATATTGGCAAACGAGCAAGCGAGTCAACCGTATGTAAAATGATAAAAAACCAGCGCCGCCTATGGACATCCGCAACATCAAGGGCACTGCAGAATGCATTTCCTACCCTAAGGTTGGGATATGAATAATAGGAGGAGAAGGTTTTAATGGGACTCGAAGAAGAAAAAGACAGGTAGAGGGAATCGAACCTCCGAATCCCACCACTCACCCTACGAAACGCGGTAATATAGTATAATGCTTCGGCTTAAGTAACATTCTGTAATTCCCGGGTCTAGCCGGCCCATACGTGGCTACTATGGCATTCCCACTACTAAAAGAATTTGTAGAGAAAATAATGAGGGCCTTAGTACGTAATATTCATTGTATTGACACTTATCTTCAATCACTTTTACTTATTACGCTGTCTGTATTGAACTATGTAGGTACCTAAATCAAACAAAAAGGCTCGCTTAATCAACAAAGCATGTTATGTGAGCATCTACTTGCACATCCCCGAGACGAGGTCATACAAATACGACCTTTGCTGCTTTTGTCACAGCATTACGTAGGAGATGGGAGAAATTTCGTTTGTCTTTTGCACACAGACAAAAAAAATATTCTAATTAAGCCAATACCTGTGTTTGAGCTCTGATTAAAGCTTCTGTTGTCATTTAATTAGTAATTATTACATGAACAAAAATGAAATAAATAAAGTAGTATAAAATAATAATAATGCCTAAAATGATATAATTATGAAGTGATTTTTTATTTGATATTTTTTTAGTTAAAATAAATACACTACCATTCCTAAAAATGTAAAGAAATCTGACATAAAATTTGTCTGTTAGCTTTTTTAAAATTAAAAACAGACAAAAAAATATTTCAAGTTGTTTGAGAGAAAAAGATTGTCAATATATCGCAGTCGTTGGTTGCTAGGCAACGCTTTGTTATTAAGCATTCTTTTCGGAATTTGATTGGCGTATAGGGTAACATAGATTTTGTGCAAAACAATATTCAGTAGGTTAAATTTACATTTTTCACAATTTCTACCGCAGTGAAAGGAAGTCTTCATAATTTTGAAAGGAACGCGATGTGAATTCGAATCAAGATGGAGAACACTATCTATTTCGATTGAATCTGTGTGCTGCGCTCGCTAGTGACAGTGGTTAGAACGTATGAGGTAACTTGCGGTTGGTTTGCACTGATGTAAATGCTGAACGACGTATAGGACGAAACGAAGAGGGCCTCGGGAGCAATGAATACTCTACGATTAACCGCTAAATCTATTAATTATGATGATGAGCTCTGATTTTTTTTTAATTGTGAACGTGAAATAGTTCTTAAATTCCGACTACGCTAAATATGTTTGTACTGGGAAATAAGATTCACGTCAATGGTCTAATTGTGGAATTGATTTCACGACTTTCGATCGAACTATTTCTGCCTCAAGAATTGAAGATATTGGTACATACAATTTTAAAATTATATATAAACCACTTATTAAAACAGAAATCATCTTGTCAGATCGTAAATGCAGTTCTTACCACGTGAGCTGTTACTGCTTATTACCTTATACAGATTTACAGAAAACCGAATATAAGTAAGTAAGTAAAAGTAAAAGTTTTGCATCTCTATTTTGTTCGGAGATGGACGTAAACCGAAAGAAAGGAAAGATGTTACACTTCACATCTTTCCTTTTCCTAATTTCTCATCATCATGTTCCATTCACTTGTATGCCTCTTCTAAGCTAATAAGTGTTGTTGACAAAAATTGAACTACCTAAGACTAAGATAATATAAAAGAGAGAAGTAATTAAAAAAAGAGTATATAACTTATATCATTAAGCGACCGGGTAAAAAACTGTTAAATATTCTACTTTAACTTGTTGCTGTTTTAAAATAAATTTGTTCTATTTCTTCGGTTACAAAGCAATACTTCAAAATGAAAGTCACATTAAATCGTCTGCATAGTTGTCCGCAAGACCTACAACTGCATAATACCAATCGCGGCTAATTCCAACGTGGACCAAGGGAAGATCTAATAATATGATATTACGGGATGAAATAATACAAGATTTAAAAGTAATCATCAAATCATCATTCATCAATAAGGCCGTGACTGCCTTTGCTGGACATATACCTCCCACAAAATCGAGGGCTGTAGACGAAATATACCCACGCCTAATGCGTTAATTATTAATTTCTATTCCTCCAATAGACGTTGCTCATTGACTATCCTTGTATTGCACGCGTATCCATATTTGGTTAACATATTATTTCTGCTTTAAGGTCCCCATAAGGCCACCCCATTTATTCCAGTGGTTGTCGTACGAGACAATTGTGAAAGCAATTACTAATATGTGGGCAGCAGTGTCTACCTGGGTTGTAAAACCCATACTACGATCTCAATCTGTTCACCAAGTCTGGTACTTCCTTCAACACCTCACAATTTTATGGGTGGCCTATTATCTAGCAGTAGACTGTTATAACTGTACATCTAATACACTTTTTCACGATAAATACGTTCCCAAAAAAATCGTGTAAAAAAGAGAATCAAGTGTATGTAAAGTTCGGTTTATTAATTTTTAGTTAGCCTGCAATTTTACAGAAAGTATCAGAACTTATCGTGCTTATTATCCCTTAAATTGTAAAAGTTTGTCGGACATTTTCAAATTTAATTAAAGAAAAAAAATGAAATAACTCTTTGTAATTAATTAAAAATTACTTATTTGTTATATTGTTAATAAAACTATTCAATTTTATCTATTTTTCATATAAAGAATTTCTGAAATATTTTACATACTTTGGAAACATAATATCATAAATGTTATAATTAATCATTTGCAAAACTATTTACAAAATATAAATACAAGTTTACTGGACATAAATTCAGAATTAGAAATAGGTATACACTAAAACTTACTATTGACTTTATATAAGCCATCTTAAGAGGTCCCAGGTCCGGTTTAGGTCTGTGGAAGATTAAGGGAAAAGTTATTTTCACATTGAAATGTGTAAAGTAGATTTTTATTAGCTACACTATATAGCTATACATTAAGATGAATTTTCCTATTTTTAATTCTTCAATGTATATTTTACAAAAAAAAAATTTTTTTTCTAATAAATTTAAAAAATTCCGTATTTATATAGTTTGTATAGTACTTTTGTTAGAGTAAAAATTTTTATTGAAAATTTGACTCTAACTTTTATTATTATATCTAACTTTTTATTATTATATTTTATTTAAATAAATAAAGTTTGATATATTTTAATAAATGTATTAAATAATTTTTATTTTAAGCTAATGAAAATAAAGTACTATTTAAAAAAATAATTTATATTCCGCACAGTTTATGTATAAATACTTACAAGATATATTCTAAATAAAATTGATTAAATATTGTTTAAATTAAAATTATTTTAAATAATTAAGTTCTTCAAATTAATAGCACTTAAACTTACCGAACTATCACAGACTTCGTACGCACAAGTAAACCACAAACTAAAGAACTTAGTCGACGCGCATTCGAATTTTAAAAACGTGTCGTGGATGCGCGGCGCCTCACTGATGCTCTAGAGAACACCACATCCTAACTATATATGTTGCCCCCCTCTAGCAACGCATCTCTACACATATGTGCAATATCATTTTATTCTTAAGCTGTTACAATTCAATTAACACCGATAAAGAATGCATTTAATAGAAATACGCAATACATCATTATATTCGATGTCAGAAACATCAGAGAACATTAATTCTAAACATCGTACAACGCCTATTGAAAATCATTATTTTGTAAGCTTTTAAGAAATATGCAAAATTATGTTATTCAAAAAGGTATTTTTCTATTATCATATTTGACCTTTAAAGTTACCACGAATAACAACAGCTTTGATATATTTGATTTAAATATGTTCGTTTTTCATAAACATTATACATTACATTATACAATTACATGAATTAAATCATTTGAACACTTAAACAGCGAACGGCTTATGTTTGCTTTACATGCGGAAGGTTCGCGGCTTCTAATTTCGCTTCGGAATTTTAAACATTGGGATGAAAGGGGCACAACTACATCATAGCGCTTTTAAAAACCTGCTGCTAAACATTCGGGGCATTGATGACCGAACGTTTCGTTTCAATATGGCCTCTCGTAAGGCGCACCACCTAACTTAATCTTCGGCTACACGTCTCTACCTTATATACATTAGCAGATTAATTTTAAACTACATATTGTAGAAATAATACATGCATTATAATAATGTTTATGTAAGTTAACTGTTTTAACTTCTCAGTATTTCTGATATTACCCATATAGTTTTCACCCACTCCTAATGGGAACGCACGTAACCCCAGGGATATGCAAACCACAGTTTGGGAATCGCTGGTCTAGTCCAATAGTTGTCGAGTCCCCGATATTCGTCATATCGGGGAATCGACGGGGTCCATTGACACTTTGACAGTTTACTTATTCAAAGATATATATTGGTGATGGCGGTATATCTATTAAAACTTAAAGCTAAGCTTGAATGATACAGGCTGATAATGTGTAGCGGGTGTTGCTGGTGCAGGATGCAATACATCTGCCCAATGTGGATGACTACAGGCAAATCCAACAACGGTGCGCAACACAAAAACACGGTCTTCAGTTCCCGTTCACCCCAATAGGTCTGGCATAAGATAACGTCTATGATTGAGATAGGAATGGTTGTGCAAAGAAGGGAGAGAACAGGGTACCATAAATAAATGAACCTAGCGATGCACATTAGACCTTTAACTGTACTGAGATTGTGTGTTTTTCTTTATGTATTTTCATTTAATATTTAATTTTACAGGAAAAAACATATATTTTACTAATTCATTATATATGTATGTTGTTTTGAAAAAGAAGCATTTCAACTAATAATGCATCACTTGTTGGCACTTATGTTATTTTATTATTTGTATATATGTATATGTATATATGTGTCTGTGTGTATATATATATGTGTTGTGTATGTATGTGCTTATTTATGTGTATTTATATATGTATTCCAAATTTGTATAATGACCGAATCGGAGGGTCTCAGCACGACGGGCCTGCCTAGTGAGACCTACAATGCTCCATCCAACTTTACCTGTAAATTGTCATAAATAAAATAAAATAAAAATATATAATAATGCTTCTCCTAGTAAATGATTCAAATCACGAGCCCAATTGACGATACGAACTCACGACCTCATTTCATAAACGCGATCGTTACCAACTGAAATATTGCTACTTATAAGTTTATATTATAAGCGGCTACGTTTCTTCAGCGGTATTTCCAAACTGATAAAACATTGAAATATTAAAAAACAAGCGTATTTTTTTCTTAAAAGCACGGTAACACTTCTATAATGTCTCTGGTATTGCAGATGTCTATAGGTGGAGTTGATTGTTTTGCATCAGGTTATACGCTCGCTCGTTTTCCTTCCTATCCTATAAAAACATATTAATGATAATGTAGCTGATTTTAACATTTATTTTCCCATTAATAAGGCTTGCCAATCCAGAAGGTGCAGAAATTATCGTTACTTTAGATAGTAAAAAACTCTAAATACTAGCCACGTAAGCTCCGTTATTGTTTGGGCCAGAGAAATAGCGGATCCTCTTAACAATCAAATAATTCTATGACTCCGCGGACTTAATAATATACATTATTGAAACCGTGTGGAAGCTATTAAAGTGAAATAAAAAGTACAGCATGGCTGTTAAATTTATTAAAGAATAGTTACGTCATTAGTAGGAAAAATAATGAACTTCTACCGTCAAGTTTACCATTTTAATTTATTACTTATGATGTATTACTTTTAAATAGGTTTAAATGTGGGTGAGCCTCAAACTATATTATTATAATATATTATAAATTAGTTTAAGCTTTGGGGGATATAAGACTAATAAAATCTTAATTACTTAAAGTAATTTATTATAATTTATTATGCCCCACTATTAGGCAACACCTTCCCGATTTCTAGGGAAAGGAACATTAACGCACCACATTCAAGGTAGATTGGCAGGACATAGGAATCAATACTATTAGGCGATGTTTACATATGTATATTATATTATATTTATCTCGATGCCACGTTCGAACCCGAAAACATTGTCTTCGAAAGCGCTGGCTTCGCCAATTAGGTCTTGAAGCTTGAATTAAGACGTTGCATAGTCAATAACAGATGGGGTAATCGTGGTAAGGACATTTAACAACCTCAATTAACAAAGCTATAATTTGCTTTGTTAATTGGACCGTGTTCTGCAAGAATCATCCACCCACCAACTGGCCAAATTAAGTTACTAATTCCATACAATTGAAAACTATCTATATTCTCATGTATTTCAATTTCATTTAAATTAAATTCAAATTTTTTTATGATCCATATTATAAAACCCTTAACTATAAAAATATTTGATAAAGTAAGGCAGAAGCTACTCAAACCTAAACTCAAACCAAACTTTATCAAAAAACCTTTTGAATTGAACAATTCTATTTAATATGATACATATAACACGATATAATAGAGTAATTGTCAATAGAAAATTTGTTTCCCATTTCAAGCTGTAATAACTTTTATTCATGTAAATCTGGGTTAGAACCTTTTTTCGTTTGTTTGGAAATAAATATTATTTTTAAGATTACTACAATATACTTTATTATTTTTAACCATTCGAATTTAACTAATAATAACAATTATTATAGCTAGGAAATGGTTCACCTCCAAAGAGAACTGAAATATACAAACTTACGACCTTACATCTAAGCATGATTCTTATTAACTGAGCTATTGGTGCTTAATCCTTTCTGCATAACACGCTCCAATTGTGATTTAAAGAGTAAACAATTCGCGAGATTTTTGGGCCGCGTTACTCAAATTGTAATTGTGCACATCAGTGGAGTTGTATAATTCATCAATAGCGAATGCTCAGCGGCACCGGATTAACGTACATTGCTAGGTTAACATCGGACATTGTGCTAACAGTGGCTGAATGTCGAAGGTTGTCTGCACAAGGAAATGTTTCTGATAGTCGTGATGTAATTACATACGACAGAGAATACTAAGTCGAGGTTAACAGTAGCAGTTGTACAATATTATATTGTTTTAGAGTAAAGTTCTAGTTAAGTATATTTTAAATAACGCAAATGTAGATTAATATAAATAAAACAGTACTTTGTTACAGTATAGCCGTGGTTTGCCGTTCAGGATATGGAAACTTTAAATTTTTTTTTAAAAGTATATAATTTCAATTTTAAAAGCTCATAATATGTATTTCATAGCAAACACTGAAATCGTTGTTACTTCCAAAATCCTTCTTGTATATTTCTCGAAAATAATTTTTAAGAAAATTCTAAAATGAACGAGATGTCCTTCCCTCTTGTCCGATTACTGCTTTAACCAATAGGTAGGTTGAGTTTTTCCGATACTTTTGCGAATTAAGATCCGGTGTTTACAAAATAAAAAAATACACATATACTCGTTCATGTGCATACATAAACAATTTGCTTAAATATCAAAGTTTACATTTGATGATAAGTCGTTGCTGTTTATTTATACTTGCCTATTACTTATTTATTCTTGTTTTATTTTTTATATTGATTTTATTTTGTCTTTTACACTTTTTAATTTTTAACGTGCTGCTGCTCTTAATCTATTGTTAGTACATTCTTATCAGGGAGCAGTAACCGGCTTTATTGTTATACAATTATCTTATAAAATTATGTATCTTGGAATTATTGTAGCTCACATGAAATAAATAAATAAATAAAAGTTGGTGTATGACGTATAATAATGTAATGTATAAAAAATGTATAAAAAAATATGAAACCATTTTTACTTTGAGTATAAATAGAGATATGTTTTTAGATAAATACGAGGTATTCCATTGGACACGCTTTAACTTCTCACTTTTGATGCCATATCAAAAGATAAAAGTAAAAAGAAAATGTTATTTGCAGTTACGAATTTTAATAATAAGGCGAACGATATGTATATATCTACATACTTCAATCAATCATTCAACAGCCTGCGGCAGTTCACTGCTGGACTTAGGCCTCCCCCAAAAAGCGCCATCTAGCCCGATCTTCGGCTTCACACATCCAGTTTCTGCCAGCCGCCCTGTGCAAGATCGTCGCACCAACTAGCTGGGGGACGTCCTATACTACATTTGCCGAGACTCGGTCTCAACTCCAGTACTCGTCCGCTCCAACGATCGTTGGATCTTCGACAAACGTGACCAGGCCATTGCCACTTTAGGTTGCTAGTTCGAAAGATTATGTCGGTGACTTTACTTCTCTGGCGGATTTGTTCATTCCGAATCATATCTACCTATATGAAATATATATATACATAGAGAGACTCCGAGCATAGCTCTGTCCATAGATCTCTGAGCGACTCTGAGCTTGTGAAGCAGACGAACTTTCAGCGTCCACGTTACTACTTACATAACCATAAATACTATATAACCGTTCACTTTTTGCGAACGAAGAAAATTAACGAAATAAGGTTAAGTACTATTAAATACAGCCGTTTGCTATTATTTATGCGTTTTCTCGCGTTATCAACTCCTTTGATCGCTTCTAAGATAGCTATCAAAATTTCGCGGCCACTAACTTGCATTCTCCGAAACGGTTCACCTGCCTACCCATACAAGTTTAGCTCACGTAACACAAGTATCATAATCTAAAGCATTGGAAATTTTGTATGTACTGAGTTTTTATTATTAACTGCAATTTATTTTCAGCCATCACTGCTCAGGCAGATAATTGAGTTTTCTTAGTTTTAAGAGGAGGGATTGATATAGAAACGGTTTTGTTGCTCAAATAATTTGTTATTATTAAAAATAATATTTTTTTATACACTTTATGTTTATTGTTTATTCTTCATACATTATATTTATTGTTTATTATAATATATATATATAAGAACATAATTAGTGACTCGTTTGACTCGAGATAAAGACTCGTCATTTTAGTTCAAGGGGTTAATATAAACAAGTAATATAAAAAAATATTTTCAGTTTTACTGATTAAATTTAATTAATACGATACTTCTAAAAAATAAATAAAAATGGAACGGTGAAAGCAATTTTCGAGTAGTCAATACTTCAATTTCTAGTCTAATTTATGGCGACAGAGTTAACGCTAATCTTATTATAGCTGCAGGGTCGGAATCACAGCGCCGTTAAATATTAATTAATGTCTTTAAAGCTGCTAATAATATTATTTTACCTAACAAAGCCTCGCAATTTATTAAGGCCCAACGTACACTGGCGCGATAAATATTGTTAGTATTATCAATAATAGCTTACAGCAGTCCGGTGTTGTACGACATACTCGTTTGCGAGCTTACTAACTGGAAGACTTATGTCAATGACTTTAGTTATCCAACGGATTTCTTCACTCCGAATTTCATTTCTTCACTACCAGAGAAACTCTGAGCTTAGCACTTTCTGAGCAGCTTTGAAGTTATGAGACCGATTGACTGTCAGTATTAACACCGTTAGAAAGTACTGACAGGAAGCAGGATTATCGGCTTATAGGACGATACATCAATATTGTATAAAGTATTTATTTCATTTTATTTATATTACAAAATAAAATATACTGATAATTTTTTTTAAGTAAATTACATTTTAAGTTATACATATAGCGACATTTTAACACTTGTACATTATAGTTAACAGCCTATTGAAAAGTAATGGCCTGACTGTCTTGACCTATTGCCTTGTTATCACATAAACGACAAACGCATCGAGACACCACACCATGTGTTCTTTCAGTGACGTAACGATGAATATTTGCTATTTTCGTGTGTTAATTGATCGAAGCGAAAGCGTTGTTTAAAGAAAATGCCTAAACGTTAAATGTTTATAGGTATTCAAACCCAAATTCTTTATTTTTATCAAACATTGGTCCGCCAACAGTCAACCTTTTACTAACATTTCGTCTTGTGGCTCCTCTAAACGGCGAAGAAAAAACAGAAATTTCGCAGTTTCTTCGCCGTTTAGATTTTCGCCTCTTTTATGTGTGTTTTGTTTTTTCATTTATTTACAATGTGATAATGTGGACAAAACAAACTTAATAGTTAGTCTCACAGATAATCGAGAAAACGTTTGTGTAAGATAAATAAAACAATATTTTTTTAAATATTTCTTTATAGAAGAGGAAAACTGAAGCAAGCGCATCATCTAAAGGTTAATAATCCGCCGGCCATGGACTTCTGGTCTAAAAATGGCAACACTAATATGACGTATATTTTTAGAAATAGCTTAAGGAAACAGGATGGGTATGATTCATCCCATTTCTTTATTCACTTCAAGTCTTGCGCCGCAAGTGGACTTGGATATGCCATACTCTACGTAGGAACCCCACATCACATTCCCAGACAGGCGCTGGTTTGACTCCTCAAGGGAAAAGGAAGCGAGGCCGACCCAAACACACCTGGAAACGGTCCGTGCGACAGAGATGAAATTCATTGGGTTGACGTGGCCTGAAGTGAAGCGCGTCACTCAAGGCCGATCGCAATAGAGAAGCACTGCGGATGCTCTCTGCCCCCCCTCGGGGAAAGTTCCGACTTCAATACTAATTTATTCACAAGAACTGCCAAGTATATGTGTATTTATGTATTTTCCCGATGTAGGACTCGAACCTGCGATGTTAGACCCCAAAAAGCGGTAGTTTCGCAACTAAATCATTTAGGTCTTATGCAACACGCGTAATTTACTGGTGCTATGTTGACACTAAGAGCAATAGTCTCTCGTATGGTGTTCTCGTAGAATGAATAGGCAATTGGAATACAAATAAGCAATGCTTCTGTCATCGCGGTCATAGCATGGTTATAAAACGTAGTGATCAAATTTCGTCAGTGATCAGCAGTTGGATTCAAAGAAACGATCCCGACACAAGACTGTCTATGATTTTATGCTAGAGATATAGAAGAGCGTTGGCTGTAATTCAGGATATATTTTGTGAGTAAAAAGAAAAGGAACGAACAAGCTGGTGACCTGATGGTAATTATTTTTTATTTAATTTATTTACAACATCCATAATACTTGACATTATAAAAAATACACAACACACAACATATCGTACTGCCAATAAAGGATTTAGATTATATTATTATATATATACAAATATTATTTGAATTTAATTAAAAAATAAATTGTAAATTAAGCTAAAGCAGGCGTTATGGGATAGGAAGGCAAACCAGCGAGCGTATCACCTGATGGAAAGCAGTTAACGCAAATGTTAATCTTAATTTTAACATTTGCGTTTTACATATAAAGAAATAAATGATGTAATTTGTGTACGTATGTGTATTTATGTGAGTATATGTTTTCGTTATAAACTACATAATATAATTTGCTATTTTCAACGGACGGAGAATAGAGAAGTGAAGGGAGGGAGAAAGCAGTTGAGCCTCTGGATACCAATAAGGATACCATGCATGCGTGCAAAATGCTTAAACATAATAAAATGCTACCATTTAACATTTATATTCAGTAAGTGTGTGTGCTTCCCCGGTCGATCTGACCTATTTGAGTTGAAGCATGGTTCTACCACTCTCCCTATTGATTATCAACAAATAAAGACCTACTGACATGTTCTAGTAGATCATATCTATAATAATATAAAACGCCTAAAATATCTTGTCCCACTCTAGAAATCTTTGAACGAATTGAACCCACGAACCTTAGCTCAAGAACCGTATACTTCGCTACTATGTCATTTAAATATCAATTAATATCAATATTAGCCCACGGTAGTCCACTGCTGGACATAGGCTTCACTCAAGTTGCGCCACCTAGCCCGTTCTTCGGCTACACGCATCCATCCCGCACTACGTTTACTACTATGCCATTTAGGTCATCCAAAACAGTCCTATATATGGGTAATCGCTGATTCAGGTAATTTTTTTGGTATATATGTAGTAAATAACAACTGATTAAATAGTCTAATGCTGGGATATGCGATTAATTTTATAGAAATAGATATTTTTAGATACACAACGTTGAAATTTATATTTTAAACCGCAACCAAACGAATATACCTAGTAAGCGTATAGCGTGTGAACATATATGAATAAATAAGAAAGCGGAGAAATAATTACTTAATTGTGTTAAACTAAACCATAATAAGAGCAAAATAAAGTTAGGTAGATATGTATTGCGTAACTTCCATATGTAACATCATATTGAAAAATATTCTACATTACATTTAAAAAAATCTCATACACTCAAATTATTTTTCAAGGTTATTTAAGGTTCATTTTCCAAGGGTAAGATGTTAATGTGGTTGAAAGCCACAATAACCTTTACTAACTTTGTAAATTATGTAGCTTTTCTGAAATATTTGATGAGATAATAAAGTGACAGCATGTTTTTTTAACAGCCCATATATGTCCCACTGCTGAGCACGGACCTCTCCATTTCTGGAGGAACGGACGATAACCCACCACGCTTGTCCAATGCGAATTGGCGGGGTTATCACACTCGGAATAAATATTGGTAATTCATACATACATTTATTCCGATGCGGATTCGTACCCGCGAACATTGACTCCGCGGGTGGAGGGCCCCGCCACTGAGCCAATTGGTCGTCAACCAACAGCATTATGTCATTCTGTTGCTGGGCATGATATTTCTCTTATTTTCATAGACAGTAATGAAGCAACCGACGAATCGATAATCCGCCAAAGTAATGAAAAGGTAGACAGGTAAGTATGTCGCTATATAATATATAATGAAAAATATATAACGCCGGCTACATCTGCAACAACAGAGACTTTGATAAATATGTAGACTTGATTCTTGAAGGTTCCAACACTGAATTGATTGGGAAATATCGCTTAAGATAGCTGATTCCTTATAGTGATGGTGCGTGGACTATGCAGGGAAGACTCAGTTACCTGATGATGAGCAATTGACGTCGCCCAGTTGTATAGACCTACAACCAAAGAAGGAACTGATGATGCATTATTGAAAACCGGTGTTTCGAAGATATAAGTTCGTTTCTTGTAGACCGTAATATCGTATTGATTAGCAAACATCGCTGAAGGAAATTGGTTTTCACAACGACGTATTGCAACAATTTTTCTTGAGAAACGCATAATGTTGCACCGCTCATCCAGGTGAGACGCGAGAGGTGTGGATGGAATTAATTTCGTGAACTTTTTAAATTACATGTTGTTATCAGTTTCTCTGCTGAATATAATTCGGAATAAAAAAAATCCACTGGAGAACAAGTCACCGATAGAATGCTTCGAGCTAGCAAACTGAAGCGGCAATGTGCTGCTCACGTATGTTGCAGAACTGGCTATCGCTGGAGTAGATAAGTGATGTAGCGGATATAGCGTCTTGGTTAAAGTAATATAGGCATCCGACGAATATAGGCATAACGACGATCTGCGCAGGGCGGCTGGCAGAAACTAAAGGCTTAAAGCAGAAGTTCGGGGCAAATTGGGTGTGTTGAGGGAGACATATGTCCAGCTTAGGGCTCCCGGAGGCTGTTGACGATGATTATAATTGCCATAGTATCAAAACATTTTAGTTTTAGAGAGTAATGCTTAAATGCAGATGCCTTTGTAATTCTCGTTTAATTCTTGTTCGTAACAAAAACTCGTTAATTATTTCATAGAACATAATGTTTCATAAAATCTCGGAAGCGAAAAATTTATAAGAGAATTAATTACATTTTCATTAAAGCATAGAGTCTGAAACGAAATATTTGATGAGATTCTTAAGTATTTCTTACTGTACAGTGCTGTAACATTGTATAATGTCAATTTGTGTTACATTACAGGTGTAACACGAATTATGTGTGGCAATTTTTTATCTCAACGGACTGGAACTTTACTCTTTATAAGTTCGTTTCCTTGTTATTAAGGCTAAGCGTACACTTACAACATTTTTGTTGTGAAAACTTCTCCATTGTGAATTGAAACTCGATGAAACAAAAAGCGATACTAAAAAGAGACAAATACATACATCTACAGGATTTAGTCTGCGAGAGAATGAGATAGAATATATTATGCAATATTTCCTATTAGCTTCGTCTTTACTTTGTGCGGTCCTTAAGTGTCTGAAGACTTCACGTTTACCGCCTGTTTTTTTATCATTGATGTTATATTGTGACACTCTACTTAACACAGACATTATATTCTAATTTAAATGTTGAACTTTAAAAGGAAAAATATTTTGATTAAACAAATATTAGTTTTCTGTGTCTTTTTAACTTGCAAATATCCATTACAAGCAATAAACAAGCAGCAGCTTCTGAGTAATAGAAACCAACCTATGCTCCCCAATCCATCCGTGAAGTGTGGACTTACGTG
The DNA here is from genome assembly GCA_031353405.1 of Baronia brevicornis. Classification (NCBI taxonomy): domain Eukaryota; kingdom Metazoa; phylum Arthropoda; class Insecta; order Lepidoptera; family Papilionidae; genus Baronia; species Baronia brevicornis. Next base: position 176,125 of record JASFAT010001741.1, read on the forward strand.
TTACAAGGCCAAAGCCGGGCAGTGGTCTGTTAAAGTTGTTTTAATAATTGCACCTCTCTAAATTTTTCCAAGTTAATATGCAACCTCAACCATTCCTAAGAATGCCTAATATGATCTCGTGAAGTTTCACCAAAATTAATTAAGCTGTTTCTGATATAAAGCCAGACTAAGATAGAAAGAGACAGACAATAACAAGATACAAGAAGACAATCATCTCAGAGTCATCAGTGAATTTTATTTCGCTTAAATAAGAAAAAGAAGTAAAAAGTTTTTAGTGGAAAGATGATTTCGATGTTGTAAAGATATTCTCTCCTTATGTGTTACTGAATCTTATGTACGTTGTGCCTAATCGCGTCAAGAGCGTTAACTTTACAAAGTAAACTCACGCGAACTAGTGGCATGTTATGACAACTATAGTGCGAATATTTGTTCTTAGAAGACAGTAGGGCCAATGACCAACAAATTATAACTTTGCACAATAAACATTGTTTGTTTAAAAAAATCGGCTTTCTTGGTTTTATGACACAGACGGTTGGAGAAACTTCTTTTCTATGTCATGTTTTCTAATTTTTTTTGTTTTGATAAAATAATAATAATACACAAATAGAAAAGAAAAAAAAACTATTCAAATGTACATTTATACATTTATACATTTGTACATTTAGATTTAGTCTACATGCACAAATTACGTCAAGAGTTCCGAAAACTAATTTAGTGTTTAAGACAAATTTCACGTTAGACTAATATTTAAACACTAAACATTTGACTTAGAAGTCTGTACACTATATGTACTATATCTACTGACTTAAACGATTGTTTAATTAAAAAATCGAATGAATAATTCACTAAGTTACCATATATAAGGTCATGTATTATAAATAGATAAATTTATTTCTTCTACAGGCAAAATATATTCGATCTACAGTTAAAAAAAATCACGTGCTTAATATTGGGAGAATACTTAAGACATTGAGTGAAATAATCAATGCGCGGTGCCCCAAATTATGTTGACCTCCCTTGCGTAGGAACAATGTGATGGCGGTCTCGTGATGATGAGGTTCACTCTCAGTGCGTTCTCCGACCCTGATCTCATTGTGTGACCTCAAGGTTCCCACGTGTGGATGCGACGTTCAGCGAAAAGCTTGCGATGAGGTTTATTAAATTATAATGACGCGTTCACTATAGCATGTATTGTATCAATTTTTTTAATGACAAACATCTATTGTTCTTTCTATTGCTTCTTTTGAATTTCAATTCAGTTTTAGTTTTAAGAAAGACCAAGGAAAGGAAAGGAAAGGTCAAGAGTACCCTTAACCGGCGGGCTTGCATGGGAAGAATAATGAGTGTAGAGGAAGCAAGGGAAGTATGCCGAGTTCGTAGTAAATGAAGATCTGTGGTCTCTGCCTACCCCTACGGGAGACAGGCTTGATGGTATGTGTGTGTATGAATTTCAACATTATTTATTTTCATTTTATTTATTTATATATACTATCTTAAGATATAAAAATAATAATTCCATTGTGTAATAGCTAAAATCTTAAAGCTTTGGGCTCTCATGGTGACACAAACATATATTTATTTCACCCTTTCTTTTACATCAGAAGAAACCTCTTCCGAAATTATCAACATTGTTATATAAATCATTAATACAGCCATCACAGTCCACTGCTGGACATGGACCTGACTGACCTGCTGCCGTAACCAGATTAAGTGGAAATTAACAGTTTTATTTTTATTCCCAAGAAGTATATAAAAAGTACTCTTCTGGTTTTTGTTTCCATAGTCGTCTCTTACAATACGCATGGGAAGATATGAGGTGGCCCTATTCTATGTGAGAAAAAAATTCGGTTATTTTATATAAAAAATAAAGAAATAGGAACAACAAATTAAACTGATACCTTCTGGTGCCTTATTTTAGGAATAAATGAATATTTCCAAATGCGTAAAATACATATATCTAAAAGTTTGGAATTGAGGAAAGAATTTTATCAAACTGTCAGAGTCATCTATTAGGGTGTTAAACGATTGATGGCTGGGGTGAGTACGGGTACGGCAGTCAACTTGTAATTTGTAAAGGCTTCCTATAAAGCCCGCTCGCCCTGATCTGATAACGCGTACCTACACAACGAGTATTTTGGATTTGAAGATTAAGTTTCCAGGGCAAGTATTCAAGTATAAGTTGTATAATTACATTTTCCTAAGCGTCAAATTTTATTTATTTTACTATGTACTAGTTGTACACGGTATGTACCGCAATGCTGCGCAAACGCAAAAAGAGTTTGAAGTAATTTTTTTTTGGCCAAGAATATTTTTAGGTGCGTACGCAGAACAACTCACCAAAGTTTTATCAGAGTCGGATAAATAGTTTATAGTTATACTGTAAAAAAATCGAGAAAGCCTTGCCGCTTTCAGTTTGCTAAGTATACACCGTACAAAAAAAAATTATATCATGACGTCGAATTGAACAATTTTAAAATTTACGTTTTTTTTACAAAATAGTTTTTGTTCCCACAAAAGCTACCAGTTAGTGGATTTTCAAACCGGTAGGGCATTAAAACATCAAAAAAACAAGCATTTCTCACAGGCCGAGAATGTTCTGCTGTCTTTTATTTTATAGATGTCTATAGGCATTGATTGTTTTCTATCAGGCGACGCGCTTGTTCGTTACTTTAAAACTCTCATAGGAACAAGGCTTAAAGTAATGTATCTCGTATGGGATATTTAATACATTTTAATCATAGTTATTTACTGCTGTAAATATGTTAGACATAGTTTAAATGCAATGAACCCAGATGGAACATTAAAATTAAATATAATTATAGCCAGCAGCATTTAGTGTAATGTTCCTTGTAACTTAGAGGCAATATGGCGAGCAACTTGCTCACTAATGAGATTGGTGTTGCTGCAAATGAACTATAAGCATTAAATTTGTATGAATCGGTGATTTGGATCAAGCTATTGCTCAAAATATAATGACTGTGAGGCAATGCGTATTTGTTATGGATCTCGGATATATATTAAATCTTCTCACACAAAAATCTTCGATCAATGCAACCTGCTTGTAGTGGCTTGGACACTGACGTTTCGTTTACTTCACAAGCTTAAACTTGTCGTCTCAGTCTTAAGTCGAGTATCTAATCTGAAATGAAGTACCTAATCCTCAGAAATACCAAAGTATACCAGAAACTGGCTGCGTGTAGTCGAAGATTGGGGTAGGTAGTGAGCCTTAGGAACGGTTATCCTGAGCAGATGACACTGCTGGGATTTTCAAGGGGATTTTAGCATTACACTTGTTATCTTTTATACCTATATAGACTACATGAACTTAAAAATAATTTGGTTTTAATCTATTACGAAAATAGACACTAAATTGATTGCTAGAAATGTTATTCACATTTTCGTGTTAGCTTACAGTTCGGTACGTAAATAACAGACCTTTCCAAATAATCAGCAGGACAGGAGTTACGCTTATGCAGTCGTATATTATATACATTCATAATATATTATAAAAGGTACCAGACTTAAAAACGTGAATTTATTAGGCTACTATATCGGTGGCAAATACTTTTAAAAAGATAAAACGAATGTTGGAGGGGAGACCGCGTCTTGGCAAACATAGATGTCCCCAACCAGATTAAGCGCGTCTGTGCTGGCAGAAACGGCTTCTATTTGTGTTGTGAAGAGGTCTATGCTAATCAGTGAACTGTTGCAGGCCGTTTATGATAATTATTTTTAATATTATAAATCTTTTAATTTCAAGCGTAAATTTTTTGAAAAAAGTTGTAGGTTTAACCCTAAGTTATAAAATCTTCTCATGAAAATCCAGTTTAAAATGCTGTAAATTATTAATAAGTCCGTACTATTCTTTAATAGAAAGTATATCCTATACTTTTAAAACGTTGTTTTAGGCTTGTCAGACACAGGGGACATTAAAACTATTGTAGTATTGACATATATTAATAATACATCTTGTACTACATAGATGGCGCTCAATCGTTTTGACTTACAATATGGTTCGTTTTACTATTTGAAAGGGTTGGTAAAATTCAGTATTTATTCCATTATCACATCAGTATTTATTCGATTATATTTCATATATACCCGAAATAAAGTTTACATGTGTGCTCACATTTTTATTTGCGTTCGTGTGAGCTTAGAAAAAGATATATCCTTCAATTTAACTTGTATGTAGTGATTTACACGTACAATAATGTGGATTGTGTGGATGAATTTTCTAACAACGAGTTGTGTGGGCATAATTAAGCGCCATCACGTGTGATGTGGGTTGCATAAGCCCACGGAGACCTTTAACGACGGTAAACAGAACGTGAATTTGGAAACGGTGATTTAGGAAGTTTACGTGCGAACGTGACATGATTTAGAAATTCACAGAAAATTAATTTTATGTGATATTCGTAAAGAACAAAATCACTTTAATGTACTGTTCTTTACGAATATCTCATATTTTATAATATATCCATAGACAACGTATGTAACTAATGAAATGTTTGACTATGACTCAAATATGTTTTAATTTTAAGCAGAAAACAAAAAAGGCAAAAAACTAGCAGCAATATATTAGCATTTTGCATTGTACTTACGATCTAAGTTCGAGGATCCCATTCTACCCGCGGACTATTCATGTAAAATATGTTTTCTTAGCACAAGCACCACTAGCTTAAATGAAATAATATAATAAATATTCAAACAATATAAGAAGCTAGTCTTTCGGTAAAAGAAAAAGACTTCGGTACTCAAAAATTCTACTGTAACTACTAATGTACTCTGAAAAACTACTGTTACTATTATAATTTTGCTACCGCGTCTCGTGCACTGAGTGATAAGAGTCGAAAAACCAAGCCCTCTCTTAATAACCCACTAAGTATAAATTAGCAACAGTCAGCAACCTTTGACAGCCTAGGGCGGCAAGGTAGTGAAATGAAAAGAGGACCACAACTGTGAAAGTAAAAATGCGCAAAAATTTTTAAATTACGTAATTTATAATAATGTAAAGAAAATTTAATAAAAATTATGTAAAGAAAAGTTTCATCCTCACCATCTGGATGAGTGGCGATCTACTACGGTGCGTTTCTCTCGTAACTTCTTTCCACGCACCACCAGTTTGTGAAAACAGCTACCTTCGGCGGTCTTTCCAAACCGATACGACATTGGTACCTTCAAAAAACATGCCTATACATACCTAAAAGGCCGGCAATGCTTCCGCAACTCCTGCAGTGTCGCGGTTGTCTATGGGCGGCGTTGATTGCTTTCCATCACGCAATACGCTTGCTTGTTTGTCCTCCTATCCTATAAAAAAATATTTATTAAGTAAGCATTTATTTAGGTTACAAGACTGATACAAAATAGTTGCGGGCTGAAAGTAGGGAAAAGGCCGGCCGCGGGTACTGAGTTTGGACCAATTCCTATTACAAGGTGAAACGCAAATACGACAAGATAAAAAGGAAAAGGCCGCGAGGTAGAATTCCATTGCGTTGGACCGACCAAATGAAGTATGTATTGAATGGTCCGGTAAATGGCTAGGGAGAATAAGCAAGGCAAGCCACCACAAGAAATGATGACTGAAGAGTGTAAACGACGTAGAAGAATCCAAAATCCGATTTCCCCTTCGATCGTATCATTACAGATTAGCTAAGAAAGGTTCGGATAAGAGAGACTTTTGTATATGTGCACACACTTGCGCGAAGTTGACACTTCAGAAACAAGCGCTGCATCTGTATCGTCTAGAGTATCATTACCACTACAGCGAACTTCCAAATATTTTGATTGTGATGATACAATCGAGAACACAGACATAGTATTTTATCGGTGCTCCAGCCCATTAAGTTATTATGTATGTAATTTTTTTTTTATATATATATTCACGTCTATCCACCGCAGGGGTTGGCAGAGACCACAGAGCTCTATCCGCTACCATTCATCGCAGCGAATTGGCTCTCCATTGATGGCTTTTCGCCCTCGTGAGAATCAGGACGTGACGGGTGGCGAACCACGTCGCCGTCATTTTTTTAACAAATTAGTTATATTAAATTCGTCTTAGTGAATCTCACGAGCCGCAAGGGAGGATGGAGGTCAGCCCCAGCAGAGCCCTGCATGCTAAGGTAAGGCACCATAGTACCCGGGGGGAGGGGGAGCCTGATCCCGGGATGGACGGCACGCTTCGCGACTAAGCTCGCCCTTAGCCACGCATCCTTTGGCACGATAGACCGTGGATTGGCGGAGAGGAAGGGAAAGGACAGAGAAGAAAGGAAAGGGCAGGAACAGAAATGAGGATTGGGGGGTTACCAGACTCGGAATAAATATTTATAAATCCATATATATATTTATTCCGATGCGGGATTCGAACCCGTGACCATTGACTCCGTAGGCGGAGGGCCCCGCCACTGAGCCAATCGGTCGTGTATTTGACATTAAAATGTAAACTTTAGTGTCAAAATAATAGGTAAGCAGGCACCATAAACTTACATAAGACTGTACAGCTAACGGTTTCCATTTGTACGAGCACACAGAAATGTAAATTGTATATTGATATAATAATACGACGCACTTTATCAACAGCAACGTTTTGGTAGTTTACGGAGTCAATGGTCGTAGGTTCGACTCTCGCACTTAATTGAATATATGGCCTATAGATATTTATTCTAAGTCTGATTATCGTACCAATCCGCTTAGAATAAATAAATATCTTAAGATTTAATCTAAATAAATAATGACTATACGACGACGACCAATTGACTCAGTGGCCTGCACCTATGGATTCAAGGGTCGCGGGTTCGAATTAATATATATGGCTTACAAATATTTATTTCAAGTTTGGTTAACACGTTGAATGCCACGGCAATTTTATTTAATAACATTATATTAACAAAAACTCTAATTCTAGTGTATAGTTATCATCAAAAAGCATAAAAAATGTGTTTTGTTGTTTAAACATGTAAATATTATTTTATTTTCTGATTTTGAACTAATTTTATAATTATATTTTTTGTTCGTTTTTTAATAAATTTCCTGTTCGTGCAAGCCAGCATTGATTTTTTGTTCTTTTCCCAAAAGCCGTCTATCAATATTAGCACTGGTATATTTCGAATATAATCGTAGCTGCACAAAAATGGCAAGTAAACACAGGACGAGATAACTCGTAGTTGGCGTCTTAAAAAAGAACGCAATCTACGAGTTATCTAGTGGTTGGCAGTCAACGTGTTAAAGAGACATCCTTTAAGACTTTTTTTTGAAAAGGATTCAACAGAATAATGCACCCTTTTTCGAAAACCTAAAAGCATTTGCTGCGGTGATCATATAAAATTGTAACAATAGGGTTTTCACAAAGCTTGTACACTATGACCCATCATATTACTAAGGCACAATAGTATATGACAATCAGTGATTAGTTCCACGCGAATGCCTTAAGTTACGTGACACCGAGGCAATAAAACTTTTACGCAAAGTATTAGTAAACGCTGTACTGTACGCTGGGCATGGCGACACATGTATGACCATAAACATAATGACGATGTTAAGCGCCTATCCACGGAAGCGAGAGATAGAAAGACTATGCAACTATATTTATATTTATTTTTTCAATAACATGTGTCTTTATTTTTTAAAATGTTTACATATGTTACAGGCCACTAGATATTGGATATCTCCATTTTGTTGTATATGTTATCTGTGTGGTAGGTGGTGGGTATCTCACTGATTCTTCCTTTCCACTGGTTTTTCCCATTTCAATCAATATATTTATCATAAAGCACTTCTACACTACTCATTAATGCCACTATTTACTTTTATGTTATCTATAACTAGAACGCCGCCAATCTACGGTCTGCCGTGCCAATGGATGCGTGGCTAAGGGCGAGCTTAGTCGCAAGCGTGCCGACCGTCCCGGGATCGGGCTCCTTCGAGTACTATCGGGGACCTCCATCCTCCCTTGCGGCTTGTGAGATTCACTAAAAACAAATTTAATATACCTAATTTGTTGAAAAAATGACGGCGACGTGGTTCGCCACGTCCTGATTCTCACGAGGATAGGCGTGAATATATATAGAAAAAATAACTAGAACACCGCGTTATTTTAAACGCTGCCACCATGTTGTGACCAGTGAAACACGAGAGTACGTCAACAAGTGTTTTATTATGAAATACCTTCCACCTACCTACACATAGATAACATAGACAACAATTTAATCATAATTATCTTCATTTCGAAAGTGTGAAAGTGCAACTCGCTAGGTGGTGAATAATACCACTTATTTTAACTATATGTATATAGACTAATAGAATTATTTTCAGGCAGTTGCAGTCCACTGGTGGAAAATGACCAAGACGCACCACTTAGCTCTATCTTCAGTTACATGGTTACAGTTTCTGTCAACCGCCCTGGGCAGACTGGCGCTCTACTTAAGGTGCCGCACCTACCTAAGTGTAGTGTGGGCCACTAAATTTGACAAGACGTGGTCTCTAATCTTACGTTCCTCTACTACGACGGTTTTCGATTCTTCGAAAATGGTGAAAATCCCATTGCCACTCTAACTAACTCCAAGCACAATGTCGGTAGCTTTGTTGCTTTCGGGAATTTCTTCATACTTTAGATTCATATCCATTCTTCATACATCATACATATCATATCCATTAGATTGTAAAAATAAATGATTTTTTTTAATATGTTAGTAGTCAGTGTCAGAACGTGTTTGACCAATTTTCAGTCATATATAAGACTATTATAGTAATTATATATTTCGTTTACTCGTTTGTAAACACACAATATCATATTTCTAATTGGTTTTTCAGGCATCTCAGCAGAGTAGGTTTTGACTTGACATCTTAACATTTAATAGATTTCGCAAAGCCATCCATGTCATAATAATAAGTATATAATCTATTCAAGGTCAAGTCTAATAAGTATATAATAAAAATATCTATTTTATTTTCACTATAAAGATTTGCATTTGTAGTCGTAATGGTTAGTTACAAATTAAATCAAATATTTTATTTGCGAAAATCGATAAAATATAGATGGATGTCATTCTCAAATTGCGATTTATCGCCATTTACTGCTGCTAATGGAGCATGGGAATTTTATGTATATTTTGTATATCACCGAAGATCGCCGTGTGAAATAAGTTGGTTGTAATATTGCATCTACTTTGGTATTTGCACTCATGGCATTAAAAGTTTGTAAGACAAAACTTAAAAATATTGAAAAACTCAAAAGTTTTAGTACTCGGGAGGAATAAAGAAAAATTGCTGTTTAATGTTACCTTGTGAAATTATGCAAATGTCAGCAGTTATCTCATACGCTCGTCAATAGTAACAACGATGTCGTGACCTGATAGAGTTCTTGTATAATACTAGTGTATATATCGCTCTTTCTTTCGCACTAGTATCGAGAAAAAACATTAACATGGTTATATCGTGTTCTATTCTGGGGCAAAACTGTATGAAAGTAAAAGCTTTTGTCGTAATATGATTCGCTTAATGTTTTAACGAGCGTAAGCATACCAAGTTTAAATCTCGATATATCGGAATTTAATTATTCGTTTTGTCGCATTTCTCCCGAATTCATCCTCATAGAAAATGTTTATTTTATATATCGACGCAATAAAGCGAAAACGTATTAAAGCGCAAAATGAAAACTTGTCACCATAGCCAAAAAAAAACGGTACAATTTCTAAAAAAATTGTATCCGATCACGCTGTACAAAATGTTATATTGGTCGTAGAGTTGTAAGACTCACAGAATTCGATGCAGTATTTTTTCTGATGCGAAAATGCAATAAATTTTTGGACATTTGTGTCATTTAGGGCGTTTACGCTTTTTTGAGTCGATTATTTACTGACAATCCAACGTGATATGTACTTAGAAATTTCAACAAATATTTCTTATCTAATTAATATAGTACACTTTAGCTTTTATAACCCAAATGGCTCAATGGCGACATATTCGCATTGTAAGGCAAGGGTTGTGAGTTCGATTGTCGCTAAGCTATAAATATTTGTGGAGCTTACTCATATTTATTTTGAGTCCTGGTGTGTTTGTTCATGTCATTTGTATTTTTTACAATAGCACCCCTTACAGAAGAAGTATAAGGCTAATAGACGTTTTGGCTCAGTGGCGGGGCCCTCCGCCCGCGGAGTCAATGGCCGCGGGTTCGAACCCCGCATCGGAATAAATATATGTATGGATTACAAATATTTATTCCGGGTCTGGTAACCCCACCAATCTGCATTGGACAAGCGTGGTGGGTTAACGTCCGTTCCTCCAAATTATGGTGTTCGATGTGGTTAATACCCTCATAAAATGTAACTTTAGGGGCCGGTTTCTTTAGACGGTGGAGGTCAACTACAGCAACCATCAAATCTTATTTAAGACCTTATCATAAACGGAATAAAGCGAATACAATAGTAAAACAAAAGCACGACAAAAAATTTAAATGCTTTAATCAAAGTGCATCGTTTTGCGGGCAGCACTTTATCTCAGCGTGCGGTCGGATCTCTTTGTACGAAGAAGATGCGAGATTATAGTTTCATATATTTCTGCGAAATTAAAAAATCTAACATGTTTGACGGCCTCTGACTTGTTTTAGCGAATCAAGTTCAGTGCCCTAAAAAACATGGCTCTTTGTTTTTTAATAGACACTATGCTTAGGTTTTAGAAACATAGGTTTTAAATACAGATGAAATACGAGTGAAGCAAAGATTTCATGATAATGGCGGGGTCGCCCCGATTCCGTTGTGTATCAGGTATACTGGTGAAAGACCGTACAGATGAATTTAAGAAAGAACCTTGTTGCTATGCAGGGTGCGAGATAGCTCCGATCCTATAATGATAACGACTGCAGCCAGAAGTCGCGAACAATCAACCAGTTATTGTAAATAGGCTATCATCATCATTATTAGACTAAGGTAGTCCACTGCTGGATATAGGCGGCTTTCAAGGTTTCGTGACTTGGAAGACGCTTATGTCAGGCGAATAGCCTGATTTTCGGCTACACGCATGCAGTCTCTGACAGCCATCATGCGTAAATCATCGCTACATTTAGCCCGGGGGCATCCCACACTATGTAGAGGCTAAGCATAAAGTAATTTAAATTGTACTTTCTAACGAATTTATGGATACAAAATATCTGAAAATAAAGAAATTAGTATCATAAATTCAAACTCCAGCTTAGCTCAGTTATAAGGTATTCTAACTACTGAGCCAACCGGTCACGTATATGTGTTGAAAGATTTCGCGGCAATTACAGCTAAAAGCGGCAATTTTACAAGTGGCAACACTCAACTCTACCGCGTGTTAGGTTCACAATTTTTTCCCGTGCGAAGGTTTAACACATTTCAAAAGATTATAATAATAGACATTTAAAGAAGAATTTCCTCACAGAAATATGTAGATTTAATACAAAACAAATTTTACTCTCTTCTTATTATATTATTTAGATTTAATCTATGGATATAAGACCTACGAATAATATCATATCAGAGAGGTAGAGCCACGCTCCAGACGAATAATTTGTCAAGAATGGCATATTATTTGTCTGTAGCATGAACTACCACACTCCCGTAGAAGGCAGTATTTGAGTGGTAGCTTAGCTACCGTGCTTGAGCCGGACTAGCTAGCTACCGGACGTGAGCAGTTGAGTTCCGGAGGCCCAAACGCCTCCCCGTCCTATAACCTTTCCTTAAAGGTCAGCAACGTTTCTACACTGCGTATGGCACTGCGAATGTTTATGGGCAATGGATGCAATCATTCCATCAAGTGACATGCCTGCTCGTTTGCCTACCTATCCCATAAAAAATTATATTAAATTTTTTATGGGATAGGCATATAATAATAAAATCATATTATTTTATTCTAGACATAGTATAAGACCATCTCGTTTCTTTTCGTAAGTATGGTACAAAATGACTATCGGATCAAATTTCAGTGCGCAGACAGCATTATCACCCGAGTAAAAAAGGGAATCTGCGGTTTTTTCTTATTTAATACTATAAACAGTCACAGCGTTTTTATATTTTAACATAATATTATTTATTCATAATAAAAATTGAAAATAAGCGATTCAAAATGAGTATCATCTCGTTTAAGAACCTTTTCGACGTGATAGTCCTGTAGAATAGTTGAAATATCGATCCTAAATAACTTTCGCGTGTTCTTTTCAATTATTCTATTTTAATTATGGTATCTATTTCAATTATTTGAACAGATTTGTATTATAGGAATCCTAAGTGTAGAGTTCGCTTGTTTTATTAATATAATTTAATTCAGCACAGTAAATTTGATGAGGTAAAAAATCGTGTACGTGTCTGACAATAACTTACGGCGTTAATTTTTCATAATTTTAACACAATCATTTTGTTGCTTGCACCTCAATTCACTGAATGATAAAATAATTGATAAAAATGTTAATGTAATAAAAAAGTGCACGACATAATTGTGGAGTCGAAATTTCCATCACGTGATACTTTGTTATTATAATTAGTTTGCCCTCGGAAATAACCTTACTTTAGTATTGTTGATATTTTTTTGAAAGAAGGCTTTTAACCACACTGAAAAATGTGAATCAGTATTTTATGTTCTTCTATTGTATTTAAGTTCTAACATGCTATCTACGGCTTTCTGATTCTTAATTGAAATGACTTTTTTAATGTTTTTATAATAATTCCGAAGTAGGAGGTAGCTTTTTGAAACACACTCGAATACCATCCCCTTAAAATAATTAATATTTTTAAGATTGAAGTTTTGTATAATAAGCTATTTTGAAGATTAGTCTAAAAATAGAAAATCTTTAAAATGCATTTTTAAGTTTTGGTCTGGCTGGTTTTTGCCTTTTCTTGAAGCCATATGGCTTAATAACACGAATATCGTCTCGAACCTATAGGAAAACCTGTTTAAGTGTACTTAGCAAATATCCCCGTTAATTGGGGTAACTCAAATTTGGGGCCTCTTTAGGAAAAATGGAACGTACGTGTGCAAGAGCAGGTACAAATGAAATTAGTTAAATTTGTGTACGTAACCCAGTTTACAAAACAAGTCATCTCGAAACGGTCCGCGGGACCACTTTAATACGATTACCCGTGCCAAATCCGCAATCGTGGCTGGAGGGGGAGGGGTGGAGGAGACGATGTAGAATGGGAGGGTTTGTGGGCGTGGCCACGGTCGATAACGTGCGGAGTGGAGTTTGACTGAAGACGCGATGAAAAACGTCCCATTGGAAATAGAACGCGGAGTCTGGGACGCTTAATGCCCTAGCCTTGTTCAAACATGAGTTATGAAACTTAAAGATGATTCTAAAACCATTTTATAAAGGCGGCAGTTATTCTAAAAATAGTTTTTAAAATACACCAATATTGACCGTTCTTTGAATTAAATTCAAGTACCTCTATGTACCTGAATATACTTTATTGTCTTGTTTCCTTTGTTAAATATATATTAGATTTTTGATTATACCTATATCAACGTTATCATAGTCAGCTTACGGCAGTCCACTACTAGATATCCATGCGCCTTTTCAAAGGCGCCACCACTAGCCCAATCTTCGGCTATGTATATAATAATAGTGGTGAGCCACGCTGCAGACGAATACTTTGTCAAGAATGGCATAATATTTGTCTGTAGCATGAATGGGCCGGGTCGCATAGGGGAAGTATCACAATCCCGTAGAAAACCGGCGTCTGAGAATGGTAGCTTACCTACCATGCTTCGTACGCGGAGCGGCCGAGTTCTGGAGTCCCAACACCTTCCCTCTCCCTCTAAAGTTTGATTGATATGTATGAGTAAACTGACAATTTTTTTATTAACTCAAAACGGGACGCCCATACTTCCATAATAATATTATAATTGCGAAAGTCTGGCTGTCTGTTACGCTTTCACTGCTAAACCAATTTGGATGAAATTTGACATGGAAATATGGAAATTGGCATAGTTGAAGATCCGAAGGTCAAACATAGGCTGCCTTTTATCCCAAAACAATACGCCAATTAGCAAGTTAGCAATGAAATTAAACAATTCTTTCTTCTGAACATTTGCAACAATACAATCAGTCTTCACATTAATTATAATTACTTTTATTATAATATTGTATTAAAAATAAAAATAATTTATTTTTACCAGCTTTATTAACGCAAAAGTTTCTGTAACAGTAATTATTATTGAAATATGCAACATATTTTTTGCGTGCTAATTCTCAATTTTCGCGTGGTTTTGGAAAACGGGGCTATTTGGCGTCCCGAAATTTTGCTTGGAGATAATGGAACAGGTGGCCAAAAAGGGGACAGTCCCGTTCTAAACAGGATGTATGGTTACTTTATGTATTGTACATTCTACAATTAAAATACTTATTCTGAGTCTGGATTTTTCACCGTTCATTCATCATTCTACCTTGAAAAAGCATGCTGGATTAATGTACATTTCTCAAGAAATAGGGAGATGAGTATATGAGTTGTATAAAAAATATACGTATAAATAACATTTGTGTACGGTCGGTACCACAAAAACACAATACGAAAATTATTTTATTCTATTTTTAATAAACTATTGAATTTCTGAACAGTAAGATTTAATTCGATACGAGTAGAACTTTTAACAAAATTTTAAGATGAAACTATATAGTAGTGGGAAGAAATAGCACTATAAAATTTGCTTAAGTCGTAAAGATAAGTGAAGTGAAGCTTGTTGTGGGTGACTTTTATAAATTTTGTATTAAGCATGAAATATATTAAGAGACGGAGATGACATAAAACTGAAAACTTAAGTGCTTTTCACAGTTTCACAACAATATCATTAATATAAAAACATACACTATAAAACAATATTATCATTTTGGTTTATCCTTCGTAGCGGGATTGTTTTTTAGGCTTGTTTTTTGAAATTGCCAAAATCGTATCGGTTCGGAAATGTCGCTGAAGGTAGCTGGTTTCACAGGGTATTGGTGTGTGGAAAGAAGTATGGGGAGTAACGCATCGTACTAGATCGCCACTTACTACTTACGGAAATTTATAATCCTAGCCATGATTATTTAATAATTATTATTTACTATATTTATTATAAACAGTTTTTTATAAGTTCCGGAAAACTTTATATGTAATAATTCTACTCACATATATTACGTTAGGTAGGTACGTTAATTGAGTTGAAAGGAGAGATTGCGGAAGATAGATTCAGGAGTATAATTTTTATAAAAGAGGAATAAAAGCACTACTTTTTAATCTAATTTTAAACTTCTTTAAGGAAAATAATGACATGATATATATAAATGTGAATTACCTATTTTGTTGATTTCGGCATGTTATTGATAACGACACTTTAGAATGATTACATACATACATACATACATACATACATACATACATACATACATACATACATACATACATACATACATACATACATACATACATACATACATACATACATACATACATACATACATACATACATACATACATACATACATACATACAGTACGATACCGGCACACCTTCCTGCCTTCCTCCACACTCATTCCTTTCTCTCACATTCATCGTAGCGAAACGCCGTTACTCGCTTCTCGCCCTCGTGGGAATCAGGACTTGACGGGTGGCAAATCACGTCGACGTCATTTTTTAACAAATTAGGTTTACATTAGAATTAATTCATGACATTTATTTAGAAACAATTCATTTTAAAATTGATTGATTGAATCTCTGATATGTACTATGAACTGAATAGACTCTACTATCTTAAAGTTATATTACCTTACAGAAGACCGACTTCTGAGTACATATCTTTGGGCTTCGTTCGTTGCGTGTTGATACCAAAAAACTCAAAACCTTTCATCACTATCTCCCATCACGCAAACTTCATAGAGGCCTTACTTTTTAGAGGGTGATTGAGGCTACTTTATACCCGGAAATATTAATGGATCCATTATGAAAATATAAAACCATTTTTATTAAGATCGTAGACAAGGTCATTGGCATTTTTTTGATCATTTATATAACTTTTGTTTCATCGTATGTGTCGATACTCCGTCAATCCAATAAATACATCAATTTGATATTGCTACCACGTATCTTCATACCGTTCCATTGTATAAAGTTATTGTCTACATTCGACACGCGCAATATATGTACATATATGTATCTGCTATACTATTATACAATACAACTTCTAATCCTTGTAACTAGGTTCCGTGTCTCTATCTTGAACACCATATTTATATATTTTTATGTTTCAATATCTTTGAAAACCATATTTAAATATTTGACCTATAATTTAAATATTACTCCAATATATGTCGCTTTATGTAATAGTTTTTGAATAAGGACGCTTTTGAAGTTTGTTTTTAATGTTGTGACGAAATTGTTTATTTATATTTGTGGCTAGTGAAAGGTTGTGTTACAATTATTGCTTTTCACTCGTAGCCCTATGAAAGAATTACCTATGTCATCACAATAAAAAATAGTTCTGGACTGGACAAATAAATCCCGCCAATATACGTATGTACATATTATGTTCTCCGATTTCGAACTCAAACTCTTTTAAACTTATTGGCACTGCTTCACTTGAGTTGAACCAATTTTTATTGTGATAGTGATTACTTGTAAATCTGAATATTTAAAAGTAATATAATATATTTAAAAGACCCATCATATATACATACACATCATCACACCTGTTTCCCATAGGGGTAGGCAAAGAATAAAGATCTCAATCCACTACGATCCAAGCGCACCTTCCTTAATCCTCCATACTCATCCAGCTTTTCATCCATCCTTCCTCTCACTTTCATCGTAGCAAAACGGCTCTCTGTTAGTCGCTTCTCACCTTCGTGGGAATCAGGATGTGACGAGTAGCGAACCACGTCGCCGTACTTTTTTAATAAATTAGGATTATTAAAATTCGTCATAGTGAATCCCACAATCCACAAGAGTAGTTGGAGGTCATCCCCAGCAGAGCCCCGTATGCGGAGGTACTATAGTACCCGGGGGAGCCCGATCCCGACACGGTCGGCACGCTTGCGACTAAGCTCGCCCCTAGCTGCGCATCCTTTGGCATGGCACACTGTGGATTAGCGGAGAGGAAGGGAAAAGTATAACAAGAAAGAAAAAGGCAGGGAAAAGGAAGGATGATAGGAATATGATACTACCGCAACGGAAGACAAGGAGTGATACGGTAGTAGCTCGGGAGGTAGGGGCTAGGCAAAGATACTTCCTTACCTATTTTGTAATATATTAAGACAATTATATTTGAGATCTTGAATTGAGATCAGAAGACCAACAAGAAACCAAGAAACACGAATTAAAATGTCAAAGATATGTTTGCTAGAGGATACCTCTGCTAGATAACTTTTATTTTCAAGCAATTATCCTGTCGTTCTACTTCCTTCAATGAAGAGGGTTTTTACATTCTTAAGTAGAATAGGTCAACCCAAACTATTTTGATAACCACCTTTGCATAATTAGTGTATTGAATTGACAGATCAAAATAGTTTCGATACATATGTATATATGAAAAATATTTAAATAAACAGAATTGCTGCCGCGGTCTGTCAAGTGTCAAAAAAATGAGGGATTTTTGTTGCGAAATAATCTTAAACGTGAAAGTTGTGTATTCTCTAAGGGAAATATTAAAAGCTTTTTATCCTTCCCCTAAGAGTGTTATAAGTCTATCCGCAATTTCAACCCTCTTGTAATGAACATACGTTTGAAATTTCATTTTTAATTATTAACTACCAATGATAATGTGTTATAATCTGTCACAAAGAACTAGGTACATACTTGGTGTTTTAGTTTTTCATGTCAAAAGTTTATCACATACACGCAAGGGCGGATGGCATGAATGGAATGGCTTTTTGGTCTGGAATGGCGTCGTTTTACTCTAGGGTCGTGATTGTTTCGTCGAAGAGAGTCGCGAGTAAGCCCGCAAATTGCGGGCTGGGGAATAGGCCGACGACAGCGATAACTTACTTCTCAGTAGTAGACAGTGCTACTACGCTTCATTCATCGGCCATAATAACCGAAGGCTCATTCCCATTCCTCCTCATCCTGAACCTCGTTTGTTTATTTATGCTGGTAGTTAATCCTTCCATGAAGTTCATATTTGGGGTGGCATAATATGTTTGTAAATGAAACTGTAACGTCCATTGCCATAAATATATTTTTACAACAAAAAAATGTTTAATTTCATTAACTATATCTGGAGTAAACTTTTGAGTTGTTTTACTAAGATTTAAGAATTGATTTTATGCTCGATATTAAATATGTATATCAAACAATAAATGCAATATAGCTCAACTCTATGCACAGTCGACACATTCTATGAATTCAATACTGGCAACTTTTGTGATTGTTGTGCGCTGCGCTGCATCACGCATGTGCGACGCGATCGACCGCCGCCTCCCTACAGAGAGGGTTGGGGGGGGACTTACACCTGATGGGGATGGCGTGATGCCCGCCACATTTTGATGGTGCTCGTGGTATTGAGGTATTATCGTGACTTTCCTATTTAACGTATCAAGTTCAGACGTTTTACTAGCGCATGATCTGTTTTACCAACAAGATATTAATGTTTAATTTTTTTACTGTATATCAGAAACTAATAATATTACATAGAAACATATATACAAAATGAGGAATTATCCCTAATGGGGGATCGCTTCTACTCAGTCAGATAACATAGTTATCATAAAGGACACTGAACAAATTTGGATAGATACATACCACTTAAAATAATATTCAAATTGTGTTACATTAAAACGATCTCTCAAAATTTTTGCTGTTTTTATGGAAGAGTAAATCAACGCCGCCCATAGACATCTGCAACACCATAGATGTAGTACCTACCTTGTTTTTTAACTAATATAACTTTTTGATATAAGCCTGCCTTTGAAATAAAAGTATGCTTTTGGTAGAATAATTTATAATATTATATTAATATTGAAAAATAATAAACAAGGATAATACTACACGATAATTTTAAATACCACTCTGTATTTGACACAATTTATAATTATAAAATAAATTCAGCTTCAAACTCATTCCATACTTTAGATTTTTTTCTATGTGCCATTTAAGCACACAAAAACCACATGCACACATCAAGAATTAACATGTAAATCTCGTAAATATTTGTTCCGATAAAATCGATAAAATTTGAAAAATAATAATTCGAAATAAACTCGAGATCTTCAGGATCGATGCAATTAATGATAATGATTTTAATTTTAATGTTGTATGCTGTAATTGCCAAATCGAAATATTAAAAATAAATAATTTCCAGCATACGCATATCGACGTATCAACATGACTTACCGAAAATATTTGACATATAAATACAAGTGACCCAATTATACAACAAAATCATTAATAGTTAAGATATTGATTTGGAAAATATTTTTGGGTCGTAAATAGAGACAGTGAAATGTACATTTCATAAATTTTGTACAAAAATATTATAGTATTGATCATAATATCAATTAATTAGTCCGTGTAAGGCCTACTTTTTAGAAATTTAAATTCCAGTAGATATTATATTCCTACACTGGATGAAACATAATGGATGGAAATAGATTTATGGAAATGGATTTATTCCAACATATTCTCTGACTCTAAATAGATCAGAATTATTAATTATTTCAAGTCAAGTAAAATACTATAATATGCAATCTCTTGAAATGTAACTAGTCAGCGTATAAAAAATATGTTCACTGCACTTTGACGTGAGCCCATCTGCGTCACAAGTCACTCACAGAGCTATGAAGAAGGCTTTTATTTAGGATTTTTTTTAGTGGATTAGAGCCAAAATGAAAAAACTCGTTAAATTACACCACATACTCATTCAGAGACGTGTGTGTGTGTTCTCGAAAGGCGATGCATTTATATACATACTATATGAGCAGCGATGGTCATTTACCATCAGATGACGCGCAAGCTCGTTTGCCTACTTTGCCCTAATAATAATTAAATAAAACTATTATTTATTAGTTGCGGATGTGGATAGAAGGGTCTGTGGGGAAGACCTAGGAAAAATATATCTTGACCAAATTGCCGAAGTGTTTAAGAAAGGCCAGGTCAAGAGCACCCTTAACCGGCGAGTTAGCATGTGGAGTGCTAGCATGAGTGTGGAGGAAGACGGGAAAGTGTGCCGAGCAGGTGGAGATCTGTGGTCTCTGTCTATTCCTATTGGAAACGGGCGTGATGATATGTTTTATATATTATTACCAATTAGACTAAGTCCACAACCAAAAAAATATTTTATTTTATTCCAATAGTATACAGCGTACAGTTATTAGTTATTTTTTCAAAACATACAAGTATGTTTTATACTGTGTGTTTATAAATATCAATGGATCTATTGGTTTATATACAACATATATTTTTATGTATAATCTGGTGCTGTTTAGTAAATAAATATCGGTACAAGTCTATGAATTTATTATTACAACACAATTGATTATTATATATGTACATGCGAAATCGACGATAGACATAGTGGTATTTAATCGAACAAAAACGATTTATCATAATCTTTTCGGCGGCAAGTTCATCAATTATTTCTATCGACTTCTTATATGTAGTAATTTGTGTTTCCTTTGGGAGAATAGAAAATACCCGAACATAATTAGTTGTATTCCTTAATACATTTTTGTTTTAACTCTGATATACAATCTGATAAATATAAAATGATAAATATTTTTTAAAAAACGGATAAAAATGCTGAGAGATGTCTCATCTCTCAGGATTTTTTACCGCTTCTATCATGAGGAGTGCTCTGAGGAATGGTTTTGAATAATTCTCGCCGCCAAATTCCACACCCGCACAACTCGCTGTATCACCTTTCAATTTCATCCCCACCTCCTCATAGCGATCTACTACGGTGCGTTTCTCTCGTAACTTCTTTCCACTCACCACCAGTTTGTGAAACCAGCCACCCTCGGCGGTCTTTCCGAATCGATACGACATTGGAACCTTCAAAAAACAAGCCTATACATACCTAAAAAGCCGGCAACGCTTCCGCGGCTCCTGCGGTGTCGCGGTTGTCTATGGGCGGCGTTGATTGCTTTCCATCAGGTCACACGCTTGCTCGTTTGCCCCCCTCCCATAAAAAAAATAAAAAAATAATTGTCATATCGCATGTGAATTCATGTCGCTTTTTCTATAAAAAATGTAATTATTAAATACTTTTGTACATATACATTATAAGGTTATTTTAACTAGGATCTATTTTTTTATTTTCAACATATTTAACATCGAGTTTCTAACAAATCTCCATCTCCGTATTTATTTAGTAACTTATTAATATTACCTAAAAATACGAGTTACCTTGGTTTTAATTAAAAAAGTATAACTACTTTTCGTTAGTTTTGCGTCGCAAGGCACTTATTTTTGATTCTGTAACTTGTTATAAACGATATATTGTGATTTTTGTATATTTTTAAACCTTTCTATATGCGATATGACGTGCATGGGCATGCGTGCCGCCTGATGGAAAGCAATCAACGCCGCCCATAGACAACCGCGACACCGCAGGAGTCACGGAAGCGTTGCCGGCCTTTTAGGTATGTTTAGGCTTGTTTTTTGAAGGTGCCTATGTCGTATCGGTTCGGAAAGACTGCCGAAGGACCTTACTTCAATATGAATTTTTCTTCTCTATTACAGATTAATAACTTTATAATATACGTTACGTTTTACGTTGATTGCAAAATCGTTTTAAAATATATATATTTTAATGTTATCTACTAAATAAAATCATTTTAGCTGTAGTATCAAATAAAAAAGTCGATAGAAAAAATATTGGTAGTGTTGGTCGAATTCCACAGTTCGAAGCTGCAACTCTCGCTAACGCGCTAAATGTTTTATGGTGCGATACGGTCGACGGCTCATATCGACCCTAGCCTACGGGGCCTATTTTTAGTAATCGACCGATTGCCTCCCATACCTACGTGAAAACTTCAGCATCTTTCCATTGGATGCCATATTCTGACGTCACAGTTCTAGAACAACCAATCCAAATGCGCGATTCTGCGCATGTCGTGAAAGCCTTTTCAGCTCATCGGGTGAAAGAGGCCAGTCTGGGCTTGCTGATCCCAGGTGTGCCAAGCTCGCGTCAACTGAATCAAAGGTCAATACTATTTTCTTATTTAATGTCGGCCATTTTTCATTTTTCTCGACATATTTCATCTCAATGTTATTTGATTTTGGCGGGAATTTAATTCCTTCTTTATAGTGAAGTGTCAAATATAAAAATTAACATATAGATTAAACCATTCTCTTACATAATTGGTGAAGTATATTATATAATCTGTACGTAGTTGTATCACAAAATTCAAGTGTGAATATAATGTGTTTCATGTGTGTGGACGTTTGCAAGTATGAAATATATGCACATATTTTAAGTATGAATGCTGTAGAAATTGTTTGGAATTATATGATAAGTAAGAAAAACAATATAAGTATTTACCTCTTCGTGTTCGGACCATCCTTGTTTTTTAAATATTAAAATGGAAAATTATATTGGATTTTCGAATTTATTACTTCCTTTACATATATGTATTTAAAATTTATGATATTTTACAAATTTGTTTATTTTTAATTTAATTTGCATGTTAAGATACAACCCAAAATCGATGTGAATGAGCTTGGGTGTAATTTACTTATTTTACGCAAATTTTATTTTTCTTAACCGTGAATAATTATTTTAGTAACAATAATCACTAATTATATTATTATATAACACATGCCAAGTAAAACATTTTACTCAGGACCCGAATCTGAATTCGTTTCAGTACCCTCATAAACCTCTTAATTAATTTGAAAAATGATGGCGCGGCGTTGGACTTTGATAGAATGCTCCCGTATTTTCGTAATGACTTTTCATAAGGAGCCTATGTTCCATGAGCTACGCTTTCCAAGCCGAAGACTATAACTCCAACATCAAGTTAGAGCAACAATGTCATACAGATTATACAGGCTTAGAAACTCTGGATGTTTTTGTGTAACAAGTTGTGCTAAAACTAAAATAGTAATGAATGAATGGTATTATAAATGGCTTTATTTATGAAAATTTGTCCTCCCTTACGTCCACTATAGGTGTTATGAATTCGAAAACCTATTACGTTAAACTTATGTGAAGTGTTTTTTTTTTAATTACAAATAAGTATTTTGTTCCGTATAATTTGAAATAATCACCATTGCTCCTGATTTTTTGACTCCAAGAGCTCATAGAATATTTTACTAAAGCAGCCTTTTTTGTCAATACGTAACTTAATTAAACTTACCTCTTAAAGAAACTTGTTATAGTTGATACTGGCTAGATAATCTGAATTTTTTTAAATGTTTCGCTAGTGTGTTTTAAATTTCAGAAAAAATTATAAAAAATTCCATAAATTAATTCTTTATTAAACTTTTTTGAGTTCTTTTTAATTGTCAGAAGAAGGCGTTTAATATTAAAAACATCCAATACACTATGCACAAAAATATAAGTAAGATGAGTTTTTCAACTCCGAATTCGTCGGAAGTGTACGAGAGGAAACTGCCACTAGACCCGCATCCGGTCGCCATCTTGCGGGCGGAAACCGGCGGGTTCTATGACTTCCGCTTCTTTAACTGCGTAAATGTAGCTTAGAGAATTATGTTCCAAAACCAAAAGAAATATGTTTACATAGAGAATATTTCGCGTAGAGTTTTCATTCATGTAAATTAAAATGGGACACAGAAATAGTTTATGAATAAATAATATGGTAACCATTAGCATGAGTAACGTTGTAAATAAAGAAATGGAAAAAAGTATAATAAGTTAAGGATATTTTATAAAGAACCGAACGCAATAGTGTCAGGAAATTTTTTCTAGAAGGAAGATTTTAGTCTATTTTTATGTACTTCTTTCATCTTTGTAATAATCCCGCATACTGCGTAAAGGTCTAGCAAACAATATTATCAAAAATGAAATAATATATTGTTTAATATTTATAACTCATTGCAGAGAGTATATTACTTCAAGTATTGGGGTTGATAAGTAAGCGCTAGTATTAACGGCGTTTCTGACCTCTTGAGCAAGAGCCTTGTCTTTAAGAGTAAATGTCATCTTCCATACGTTTGTTCTTTGTTATACATGTAATATAGACATCATCATATTGAACACCATGGCATTCGTGTTCAATATGATGATGTCTATATCTATTCAGCTACGATAACAGCTTAAACTTCTACTCCCAGAAATGTATGCAAAAACACGTAATACACTCCCTTGTAAGACTTCTCCTGTATACAGTTAGACGATTTGATGTGCAATACTATTGGAGGTGACTACTTTGCTCCTCCAGTGCATCACGGAGGTTTGGAGAAGCACATGTCGAATTTCTTAACTGCTGATTATTGTATGTACAAACGGTGTTCATATTTGTTAAGAAAAGTAGGGAAAATTTGTTGACAACACCAATAAATTGTTTCTGTATTAATTTAATAAAAACTTTTATTATAAATAATTAAAGTTTTTATTAAATTCAACTTTCAGTAATAAACTACTGGGATAGAAAGCTATTATATAACAGCATAATAAAAAAAATGCGCTAACCTGATAAGAAGATAGTTTCACGTAGAAGATAACCTGATCCAGCATTACACTTTTATTCTCTTTGTTTCAGACGTGAAGCGGCGCACCATGGTCTAGCATTGAGACCCTCAAACTCATCAAAAACGATACATATCGAACTATGCACTGAATTAACTTAAGTATAGATATAGCAGACGCAAATAAATATTATAAAAAAATAACTATTTAATCGATTAAAATAAGAGCTACTTTGTTTAACACTGGCTGAAACATAAAAAAAAATAATACTTGGCAAGCCAATTGGAATTTTAAAAGTTAGTCTTTTCGATTTTGCGCGAGGGGCATTTGCCCCTTGGTGCTCGACGGTGGAGGACGAAGGGGGCGCGCTGCTCGGGCGGCTGCAGGGCGCGCTGAGAGGCAGCGCCGCAGCCGCTTCGCCTTCTCGCGTCGCCAGCTCCATCAAGGGTTACCTCAGCAATAAAGTCGGCTCGCTACAGCTGAGAGATACAGGTAAGATAAACAAAAATTTAAAATATAATTTTTTTTGTTCGTGGGCCATGTGAACCAAGTTAACTGAAAACTAAAATTGTTACATTAATGTAAAATCCATGAATACAGTAGTAGAAAGGATAAATTTTGTTGTTTTATTTTTCTCGATTTATCTGCTACTACATTTAAAAATTTTTACAAATTTTAAATAGCTTAATCATCGCCAACATTAATTTCTTTTACAGTCCAATGTTTAAAGTAATCTTCTCCCAAAGGGAAAATACAAATGATTTCATTTTTGAATACCTACACTGAAGACATTTTAAATAAAAGATAGAATGCAATGCACTCATGTTCGAAATGATTCTGACAGACAAGTTCAATTTTAAAAAACAAAACATGATTTGAGGTTTCTAATTGGAAGCAATTAAAACCTTAATATTAACCTAGACTTTATCGAAAAAAGAGGAAAGCAAAATATATGAGTATGTACGTGAATGATGGATAACACCATCCATTTATTTTAAAAACAGAATTCGTATTTCAAACTTTATTTTATTTTTTAATATGAAATAATTTGTAGCAATTAATATTAGTGTTTTAATGTCTTTAAAATCGTTTGGCCATTTGTATTAGTTATATTTAGAAACATTAAAAAAAGTTAATTCCGACCAGGCCATGGATGGGTGATTACTTGGTTATGGCAAATTAAGTAGAACGTATTCGACGCTTCTGAAGGCATGTTAAGTCGTTGCTACTTGATTACTGTTGCAAACAATGGTAAAGTAATAAGGGCTGGTGGATTCGTCACTAGTTGGATAAAACCTACACTAATTTACTTTTTTGTAATGTTTCTTACTTTATTTTGTATATATAATTATAAAATTATTAAAAAGCTGAGGTAAGTAGAAGAGTAGTACAATAGTTATGAAAATTAAAAAGATATCTTTTCGGTAGTGGTATAGCGTCGTTTAAAAAACGACAAAAAAAATAATTTGTTGTAATAGTAGCACCTGAAAATAACCGATTCTGATGTAGCTTTTCCCTTTTAGAAGCATATATTTCAATTTATTATTTAAAGGTAACTAACTACTATGTGGACAGTCAAAAGTTTTACTTAGCTAAGATCCGCGACAAGCAAAACAATAACAGAAAATTAATAATGTGTGTTTTTTTGTGCTGGATGAAGTGGATTTATTTGGAACTTAAACCAAAAACTTACCGAAAATCGGCCATCAATTCTCCACCCACCAACCACTATACACAACACCAAATACACATTACCACTTCTCCATCTTGTAAACGACACGTGTTTCGCCCCAACACGAGGCATTTTCAGGTATAATAGACTCTACGGAAGACAACTGAAAACTCTTCGGTTGTCTTTAAAAAACACACATTATTAATTTTCTGTTATTGTTTTGCTTGTCGCGGATCTTAGCTAAGTAAAACTTTTGACTGTCCACATAGTGATGGATTTCCGCAAAGTAACGCCTGACTCCATTAATAATTAACTACTACTAACTTAATTTGAAGTACTAAAAGAGCAATTTAATAGTTATCCATTACAATATCTAATAACACAGCGAATGCGGGATAATACCAAAAACAACTTGTCAGACCATCCCAAACGCTGTAAGGGCGGCTAGGTAAACATCGAACTCGCCCTGTACAAACAATAATTTCCGCTCATATTGAACCTTATACCCTTGTTATATGGCCAGTGAAAACAGACTTTGTAATGTATGTACAGTCCACGGCTAACGATGAACAAATATTTGTGAAACAATGCTTTATTAAATAAAAAGGGAGTGGATGACGTCATAAAAAGTTATCGAAACAATTCTATTATGTAAAATAAGTATAAAGACATTTTCCTAAGACAAATATTACTTAACACGGTGACTAACCTCGTCGATTGCGTTCTTTTGTAGGACCCCAACTACGAGTTATCTCGTACTGTGTTTACTTGCAATTTTTGTGCAGCTACGATTATACTCGAAATATGTCAGTGCTAATATCGATAGACGGCTTCTGGGAAAAGAACAAAAAATCAATGCTGGCTTACACGAACAGAAAATTTATTAAAAAACGAACAAAAAATATAATTAAAAAAATTAGTTCAAAATCAGACAATAAAATAGTATTTAAGTTTTTAAAGAAAAAAAAACACATTTTTTATGCTTTTTGATAATAACTATACACTAAAATTAGAGTTTTTAACATTATTAAATCAAATTATCATTGTAGGCCAGATTTCTGAAAATTGCCGTGGCAGTCAACGTGTTAAAATGAGTGAAGGTGTTAACAAGAATTCAGTAAATGTTTAATAGTATTGTTAGTCTACTTTTTTATTTATGGTTAAGAAACTATTACCATTTAATTGATGAAGAATAAAGCACAAATTACATCAAAAATTAAGTAATTCATATTTGCATTTAAAATAAGCTTAATTTAATTGATTATTCCCCTGGTCTTCGTAGCAATTGCCGACTCGGTCATCGGTCCTCACTATGCAGACAAATTCGAGCCTCATCAGAGAAGAGTTCTCTACTCTATAGTTATAATATAAACTATACAATGAGAAGAAGAATTTATAAAGCTTCTACGCGCTGAATAGTTTCCTATCTCCCGCAAGGAACTTAATTAATCAAATCATTGTTAAAGATAATTAGTTAAGTTGAACGAGGTGGCTTGGAGTTTCACAAAGGCTGCCAGTAGCACGATGGTTTATAGTTTATACAAATAATTTTATAGTTTGCTAAAGTTATTGTTATGTATAAACTCTTAACATAAACTCGTTTGGGGTCCTGCGAGGGTGTGTGGTACGTTGTTTGGATATATGTACATTCATTAATTTACAATATGAAATCAGAAAACGAATCTAATCATAAAGTTTTAATCACATCACTTTTATATTAGAATTAGAGGATGTAAAGTCCGCTTGATATCTACACAATAGTTATTCTGTACTGAAAGAAATATTTAACAGAATTTATTATATTTTTTATAATCATTATTTAACATAGATGAAGGCTAAGATTAAAGTAAAGAAATGTAAATCATGCTTTGTACTTCGATGGTTAGCATTTAGCTTACATTATAGCAACATAAATTGGTCTTTTTTATAATATGGTAGTCTATTACAGCAGTTCTCAAACTTTTTTACTCAGCACCGCACTAACATAGTTTTTACAAATCCCCGACACCCTTACATACTTACATGCAAATTTTATGATAGTTGAATCAAACGTAGGCACATTTATTAAGTTATACGTCATTAATATATTAAATGTATTTTTCATTTCGACCACAGACAATCTCAGACAAAGGCTAATGAAAAAAGCCCAGCTAAAGAGCGACACTGTCTTAATATAACTATTGTATAATTCTTGTTTACCATTTCAATTAAACTAAATGGTGTAGTGTTAAGAAAATATAATAATCAATAGTCTAACAGCCTGCGAAATCGAACTCACGATCTTAGATCTCAAGAGCCATTGCTGTTTCCATAATTGAATGGTTGCCTAAGAAAATACACGTAGATCGTATATTTTTGAAGCATTCCACAATTTGTTCGTCTCCCCAACCCCTGAGACTCGTCGATACTAATTGCATCAATTACTCCGCACCGCTGCGGGTTCGAACGCTTCTCTACCCTGATAACGGGGAGGACGCCGTGATGCGTGATTTGCTTTAAAGACGTTTACACTGCTTACCCAATTAGGGTTGTGTAAGGATGCTAACCAAACAATAATAAACGGAGACCTACAAAGAATATGAGAAACGCGTGTATAAACAAATGTGTTGGAAAAATAAATATTCACTAATAAATTATGAAAGGCCGCAGCAATAGTTCCAAAAAAATTATTTCAATTGACAATGTTCAGCGATTGAACTAGAGTTCGGGGAATTTTGTGATTGATGTCTATTAAGCTAGCCCTGGTTACTGGAAACGAAGCCGCATTCCGAAGTGACAGCGCTTCGTGATTATACCATCTAAAAGCTTTATAGTAAGGCGATTGCGTAACAAATGTATTTATTTAATTTGTAATACAATAATACGGTTAAACAGATCGTATTATGTGATTTAAAGAGTTGTGAGCACACTGGTCCTTCATCATAATCTCATTGAACGGTTAAAGGAATTTGATGCATTGTCCCATTAACACACGAAATGCTCACATCTTTTGCTGAATATTCGACGATTCAGCCAAGAGCGTAGTCAAATATTTTGTATTCGGTGTTCGGCCAAATCACCATTCGTCGCATCTCTAATTTTAACGTTTCACTCATTTTTTTAGTATGAATCGAAATAAAAAATTAATATTTAAACACATGTATAGAACTATATACATATATCCATTCTTAACGTTGATGTACTTCAATCGATCGTGCACTCACCCTCTCACCGTTAGGCGACTGAGTCAGCTGTACGTATTTTCCCTAATATTTCGCCGTAACACGATAGCGAACGTTTATTTTCGGCTAATTGGCGAATATTAAAGCCATATAAATTATAAACAATAAGAGCAATTAATTCTATCATTAAGAATTAATAAGAAAACAAAGAGTAGAGTACCCTACTCGACGGTAAACCAGATGGTCGCAGAAGCCGTGGAAGACCTAAGCACAGATGGCTAGATGGAGTCGAGGGCGACTTGAAGGCAATCGGTGTGAGGGGGTGGAGGGAAAAAGCTAAACGAAGATTCGACTGGAAAAAATTACTAAACCCGGCTTAGGCCCACTTGTGACTGTAATGCCTTGATGATGATGATGACTCACCATAAGAAATGCTTTATCACGGAAAAATGGTACCACGATATGATACTTCCCTGGTCGAGCTGGCCATTGTGTGTTACCATGGCTCTACCACTATTAAAATCGACATCTTTAAGTGTATTGTATCACTATCCACTGCATTATGTGTTTCTCAAAACCATCTATTTCACGTAACATCACACGCCTCTACTGCTGGCTGCCATTACACGATGCTAGTTAATAACCTAAATGTACCCTTGAACGCGTTAAAAATTCATCACGAAACGTGTAGTACGCTCTTTGGACATAAAACATTTTAGGGAAATGAATAAAGTATTTATGTACTATGCAATCCACTAACTTGGAACTACTAAACTTGGAATATTTATTCGTTACATACCTTTAAGTGTTATTAACATTGTGAATCTATTACCCTGCAAAGATCGTCATTCTATGTGACTTGACGGTGTCCCACAATATCAAATACGGCTTAAGTTCCAGCACCCCTATGGTTTAGTCATCTATTTCATATGGTTGTATTCTTAGTGGGAATCGCAGATTGATTTATATTCTTAGGTAAAAATTACTTCCTATCTACTACTACTCCCATAGACGCCTCATGATACTCGTGGTGTCAATTGAAGTGGTTCTATTCTATGGCGGGAACAACACAGCAATTTAATTTGCTGACTTTCACAAAATACAGTTGATATTATTTAAATTATCCCCGTTCATAATTATTTGGATGATAATCATCAGACTGATAACAAATTCGGTGCTATACTTTTATTATTTTTTTTATTACACTTCAAAGAAGGTATCGAAGTAGCTCTCTGCCGGCTTTCGCATCATTTTGGTTCGCTCACATTTCGGATTACACAGCCGCGGAAGACATTGCCTCGTAGAGATTGCTTCTTGAATTATTTTAAATAGACGTGCAGAACAAAGAAGATAATAAATTTAGTGCCATACTTTTTATTTACAAAGAGGAAAAGTAAAAACACAATATTAAACCAGTCTTCCTTTGAGTTTAAACAAGTACCATTTGAACACATTCGTCAAATATCAAATACATAGTAACAACGCACTCCCTTATTCCGACGGTGACGAGGGGATGTCTGCTTATGAATATTTGATAAAGACCTCCGAGCCCTCAACAGCTATTGCCGTCAAGAACCGTTCGGAAAGTTGCTTACTTTTTGCCGCAGGTTTTTTTTATGATTTGATGTCATACGTTATTTTTTTATAAAAATACTTCATATATGGACTTCATATATCTTTTTATAAAATTACATGTAATTAACTATTTCTTTGTTTTAGTCATTTTTTTATTTCAGTATTAGTTCCAAATGTGCAGTATTATTTATAATTTTATTATAATAATAAAATAAATTTATATTTGAAATAACTATTGATACCCTCTCAAGTTTTGGATTGCTTTATTGATGTATTGAATTGTTTACGTATCGTTTATTGATAGCAGATTACTGTTTTCAGTTCATGACTATATTATATATATGACGTTTTATTTACTATTCACATTTTTGCATTCACGAACTTGAAAAACTTATTAAAATTAAAATTGAAAAACTTATGTTTTCTAATATTGAGAATTTTTAAAATATAACCATTAGTAAAATTTTTACATTGCTATTTATTTATTAATGTAATTGCAAATTGGCATAAAAAATGTGTTACAACAGAAATGTATTTGTAATATTATTTGTTACTATAGGCAAATTGTAATATGGAACTTTTTTACCCTCTAAAATGAAATGTTGATTAAGTTGCCCGTTTCCAAAGGGCAATATTAATGTGAATGTAAGAGAACGTTCCTTGGAAGCGGTTATTTATTATTAACGGAAGTAAATCGTACGGTGTACGGGCCGCGCAGGTAATGGGGGAATCGATTTTTCACCTCAGACCGGGGTGCGTCTCTCGCTGCGTTCTCATCGAATGTTAGCTATATTTGTAAAGTTTCTACTTACCATTAATACAATTTACACTCTCATGAAATGCTATTTTTTATAGAAGCTATAGGAAAACGACTCTCAAGCCACTCCAAAAATTCCTGCTTCTACATACTAAAATAACCCTTGCCCAATCTCTTCTTCTTCCACTTCTATACTATGCTGATGTCTGTTTTCTTGATGCAACAGAGGAGCTCTTTGACAAACTCGAGCGTCTGCAGAATTTGTGCATCCGCTTCATATTTGGACTTCGGAAGTACGATCATGTATCGCAATTTCAGGTCTGGTTGAAGTGGTGGCCTCTTCGACGGTGTCGAGATACTCACATCCTTTCTTTACTTTACTCTGTACTACATAATCCCAGATTTCCACCATATCTTCAGGAGCGTTTCCAGTTTCTTGTCCCCAAGGATCAGCCCTGTCACACGTCCTTCTCCTTCGTATTCCCCCGCATTCTTCTAGCCGTTACGGTGGCTCATTCACTGTACATGCAGTGCGCTTGTGGAACTCTCCCACATACTATACGTGATAGTCTGTTACTGGATGTATTTAAGAGAAGAATTAAAGAACATTTTTTTTTATATATTCACGCCTATCCCCCGCAGGGGTTGGCAGAGACCACAGAGCTCCATCCGCTGCCATTCATCGTAGCGAAACGGCTCGTCATTGGTCGCTTTTCGCCCTCATGAGAATCAGGACGTGACGGGTGGCGAACCATGTCGCCGTCATTTTCAACACATTAGATATATTAAATTCGTCTTAGTGAATCCCACGAGTTGCAAGGGAGGATGAAGGTCAGCCCCAGCAGAGCCCTGCATGCTGAGGTAAGGCACCATAGTTCCCGGGGGAGCCCGACCTCGGGACGATCGGCACGCTTGCGACTAGGCTCGCCCCTAGCCACGCATCCATTGGCACGGCAGACCGTGAATGGGCGGAGAGGAAGGGAAAGGATAGAGAAGAAAGGAAGGGGCAGGAAAGAAAATGCGGATTGGGGGGGTTACCAGACTCGGAAAGAACATTTATAAATCCATATAAATATTTATTCCGATGCGGGAATCGAACCCACGACCATTGACTCCGCGGGCGTAGGGCCCCGCCACTGAGCCAATCGGTCGGTCGGAAAGAACATTTCGTTTCAATATAAAATATGTATATATTTATGTGTATATTATATATATGTATCTTCTTATTTATATAGTAATATATTATATATTATTAGTATTTATATGTTTATATATGTATGGTTTTATAAAGTATGTATTGTAATATTATTATTATATTTTGTTGTTGTACACTTATTTCTATCCTCACAGCTTATCTTATCTCTCTTTCGCTCCTGGGTTTGCTGAAAGAAAATTCAATTTTGAATTAAGCTCGCCTTTGTACACCTTCTTTCCTTTTAATTCTTGTATGTCGTGTTTTATTTATACAATAAAGTATTAAATAAATAAATAAAACGAGCATGTGGTTTACCTAATGGTAAGTTCTCACCGCCGCCCTTCAATCTGCAAGACTAAGAGCGCTAAGATACTTTGCCTACTTTAGTGGATAGGGATGTGAATGGAAGGGTAAATAAGAAGTAATTGGGCCTCTAGATTCCCAACGCACCGTACGAAACACGGTAATATAAAAATGTTAATTTTAAAAACCAACATTAATTAACAACATAGGTGCCCCTATGTTTCGTTCAATAGACGAGTGTGTGTTCGAAAACGCATCTGAGATATCTTCGTGTGTGTGCGTTGCGAATAGTGCTAAGTAGTAACTAGTAAGTAGGTAATACTGTGAACTCTGTAGGGATACTCTCTACTCTGTACTTTGTAGCGATACTCTGTACTCTGTAGCGATACTCTGTACTCTGTTGTGATACATTGTAATTTGTAGGGATACTCTGTACGGTTGTGGTACTTTCACGATTGAACCGGCCCGTTGGTGCCACCATAGCTTTACCACCACGTGTACGTAAACTTTTGCCTAACTTTTTACTAAATGCTCTGCATATAAATAGATAGATAGTTAAATAGATAAATAGAGAAGATAAATAGAGAAGATGTCATTATAATACATAATAAAATAACATGGAAAATACCCAGACAACCAGAGCCAAAAAGCTTTTAAATTTACTGAAAAATTGTATCTAATCACTCAAAAATAGTCAGTTTAAACGCTGTATAAAATTTTCTATTGGTCGTAATATTGTAAGACTCGGACCATTCGACACAATATTTTCATCCGATCCGTATACGCAATAAAAAAAATTGACGTCTGTGTCATTTACAGCTTTTCGCTTCGAGTTGACCTTGAGCCGACCACAGTGATGCCTCAATCCCAACCCTCGATAACAAATAAGTAATTCCGATCGGTGAAATCGCAGCAACACGAATTCCAATCCACCAGCTCCGAGCTTCTCACCCCGCCCCCCCACACGTCGCACCCCCGACCTCCGGCCTCCGGCTATTTATCCTAGCCGTAACGAACCGTTTCCGACGCGGCTCATTTTGTCCGCCGCCCCTCGCTACGTGCTCCAACTTACACCAGACGTGGCTTTTATTGAAGCATTGCGCACATTGCTCAATGAGGCAATTTTGTACGCTCCCGATACGAGTGTTTTCCATTCGTTCGACTCTTTTTTTATAAATGTAAAAGATAAGTGGGGTCTGTGTTATATCAAATTGATAACAAGAAAATATCGTAACATAAATATAATTAATGCAATTAATTGAACGTCTTTTGTTCTATTTGCTTAATTTTTTTTCTAGATACTCGTACTTTTTTGTTTCCATTTGCGGCGTTTTCCTGCTAACGTTCTACCTCGCACCTTCATCTCATAAGCGCAATTATTACTAATTGAGCTTTTATTGCTTTAATTCTCTTGTGTTTTTTTTTATTAAAAAGACAAACTAACTAACTTTGTTGGCGCAGAGATCCAAAACGGATCTTGGGCTCCAAAAAGATCTTACGTCACCGTGCCCTGTCCTGCGCCACCTCCTGCTAATTCCAGATTTGAAGGTTGCGTATGTCAATTTTTCTAGCGGTACCTGAGGCGCCCCACAGGACGGCGTACAGTTGGGCGACCCCACATACGCTCTCTTGACTGCGCGATCCTCCCCTATCCGCTCAACGTGGCCCACCCAACGGAGTCAGTGAGCCTTAGTCTCTTCGATTGCATTGGGTTGGGTCACCAGATGCTCCAGATGCCAGTTACTAAAAAGATAATGTCATTAAATATTATTAAATGAATAACTCAAGGCCAACCTCGTTAACCCAAAAACAAGGTCTAATAAACGTTTAATTATCGGAACGGAACATCACAAGTCCCACAACCAGAAACAATTTCATATCTCCCGTTCCCCCAACATCCCCAGCATCCTGTTCCATTGTTGCGGTGCGAGGACAATAAATGTAAGCCGAGGTCGGGGCTCCACCGTCGAGGGGAGATGTGTTTATTACGGGTGGGATTAAGTTTGTTCCGGGCTTAGAACAATTGACAAATGGGTGTCGGTGTGACGGAGTACAACAGTGAGTTTGTGTATCCAAAGGATTTCCATCGCCCTCCAACGTGGCAATGTAGGAAGTATGATGGGAACCTTTGAACATGATGCTGTTCTTAAAAATTGATAATAAAAATGACATATCTTTCGACATTTTAGTTAATAATAATAATAATTCTTTCTTTATATAATGTCAGGTATAACAAGATGAAAAAAGACGTATAAAAGCTCCATCACATTGCCACTTATGGCGTACAAATTCATCAATTATTTTTGTTATTATGTTTGTTGTTGTAATACCTTAATGATTATTGGCATTCCCAGCTCTTAGACTTTTTAGAACCTGAGCATAAACTTGAAATTGACCTATCTCTCCAGCAACTCTTTTAAAGTTTTATACTCTCTTGGAGTTTTTTGTATTACATACACTATGGGAGTGTTGGGACAAAATCAAATTAAACCTAAGCTCTAGATAAAAATATAACGAAATTCAAATTGTCGCCCAGATTTGCTTTCCCCCCACAGCCCCGTAGATCCTGATGATTAGAACAGTCCCACATGAACCGTGTAACTTGGGAGAATTAATTCTAAATTTGATAAGTTCGATAGAACGTGAGAACCTTTTCTGTAAATGATCAAAATTTAACCCAAAAACAATCTTTTTTTTTTTTTTTATCCCAGGGGAAATCCTTTATGGATACACTTCAGCCTGGGGGAGGCTGGAGAGTTATGTCGGACTCGTTTTACCGACTAAAACCCCTTGGGTGTTTCTACGCGTCACTTCTATCGAGGTCACGGGGACGCTTGGCTCAGATCCGCAATCCCGACAGTGCAGCCTTTATGACCCCGTCTTCATTTGGGAGGCTTTAGGTTCTCCTCCCCCTTCGCTAAAAACGCCCCGAAACACTAAGGGCGTTCTTCAGCTCAGGACCTTAGTGAGTAACAGACCCCCCGATCCGTTACTGCAAGTCCTGGTCAGGGTGGCATTAGGGCCGCATAAGCCAAACGCCGCCGACCGTGTCTTCTGCGACGGATCGGAAGCGAGTTCGGGGCTTGTTCTCGCCTTCGCTCCGCCGCTTCTTTCTGTGACATCACTGTGCCGCAGAAAGTCTCAACCGCCCGCCAGGCCTCCTCGCTGCCAATCATGGCTTTGATGAGGGCTGGCAGTGTCAGGTCCCGCCCAATTATCGCGGACAAGGCAGCGCGTGGTTCCGCCCATGCTGGGCAATCCACGCGTGTGTGCTGTGCCGTATCCGCGATATCTACGTCACAGTGATGACACGTTGGCGTTAGCTCTCGACCCACCACTCGGCACAGGTACTCACCGAAGCATCCATGCCCAGTCAGTATCTGCGCAAGATGGAAGGTGATTGTGCCGTGCCTTCGGTCTACCCATTGCCTTAAGATAGGCCGAATAGCCTCTACTAATGCCTGACTTGGCCCAGGTGCCTCCAGTCGAATCGTCCATTTCCAGAAGAGATCATCACGTGCCTCGACCCTCCATTGCATGATCTCCCGTGGATGTGGACGGTTACCTTCCTGTTGCATCCTTACACTGCGCCAATATACCTCTGAGAGGATATTTGCCTCCAAGTCCCATGGGGGGCTACCAGTGAGAAGGCAAGCCGCAGTGCAGGATACCGTACGATAGGCTCGGGCCATCCTGATTGCCATAGCTCGCTGTGGCCGCCGCAATAGGGTTACGTTTCTATTATTAAGTGTTTTCACCCATATCGGCGCTCCATAAAGGGCCATCGAACGCACCACACCTGAATAAAGACGCCGACATGCCGTCCCAGGACTTCCTAGATTTGGCAGGATTCTGCCCAATGCTCCAGCTACAGACATCAGTCTTGGAACCAAACGCCGGAAGTGCTCTTCGAACTTCCATTTGCTGTCGAGGACAAGTCCTAGATATTTCATAGTGGACCCGACGGCAATAACCCAAAAACAATCTGTCTTGTAATCTTGGAAAAAGTTTCGATGGTACATACACGAGAAAATATGTGTGTATTACAAGGATGTAGGCAAAGTACAATATATTGTTAAAAATAAGTAGTACTTCCCGAAAATTTAAAAACCTAGAATAATGTATTATTTGTTTTTAACATACAACAAACGTATTTTACAATGTAATAATTAATATCAAAAACAATGATATAAAATAATCAACGATATATTAAGACATAAATAAATATCATAATTAGTTAAAAAGGCTATTGACATTAATCAATTTACATTAAAAGTAGTATTTTTTCTAATTCAGTCTATAAATTTTTATTGTAATTGTAATAACCAACATGATTATTAAAGTAGATTTGAAAGAGAACTAACAATAGGTCCCTAAATTATTTACTCGGAAGGAGAGACCAAAAAATACAACATTTAAATATTTTAAATAATCCTTCAAATCATAAAAAAATAGAAGGAACGCTACAGAAGCAAAACTTTTCAATAGAAGAAACAGTAAATCATCTAATAGCGATACAAACATATTTGGACAATCGGCCGACACTAGAGAGCAAATGGTGCGTGAAACATAACGCCAATGGGGCGCGGGCAACATTATGGTGCAATAATATTTGCAAGGCGCCGCGCTCCCTCGCGCCACCAATTTTGTTATCTTGATAAAGGCTGTAGACACTCTAGCATATTTTCTCTTGTTAATAACTGACAAAAGCATAATATTTAAATGTAAATTTTTTGAAAATTTATTATGAATTAAAATGCATATATAATTAAAACGATAAATAAATTAAATAAAATATAATAATAAAATTTATTAATTTTATTATACTACTATAGATATTCTCGTTCATATATTGATTTTTTCATTTGTAAAATCAAGGAGAATTTTCAACAAAAACTCAAAAAATGTATCAAGTCAGCTGA
Organism: Baronia brevicornis; assembly: GCA_031353405.1. Lineage (NCBI taxonomy): Eukaryota > Metazoa > Arthropoda > Insecta > Lepidoptera > Papilionidae > Baronia > Baronia brevicornis. Next base: position 214,271 of record JASFAT010001741.1, read on the forward strand.
CCGATAAGCACTTATTATTGAGGCGGGTATATATGTACATACATAGTTGAATGATACATAAATATAACATTATTATTTAAAATTTACAGTGAAATAGAAACGGAGAAAAATGCTTTTTTAATCTATTGATATGTATTATTTCACAGTTGTTCAAAGTATCCTAATAAATAAATCAATTCAAATTCAAATTGTATATATAAAAAGCGCTGAACCCTGAAATATAAGGACCATAGATTTCACAAAGTCATTGTAACTACTAACGTTAACCTTAAGACCATGGTAGGTACCCTCTGTTATTGGGCTATTGAAGCGTTTATATATTTCCGAAAAAAATAACTTGATCAAAATGATTTGTGATTTTTTTACGAATTTTATCGTTGTGAAGATTAAAGCAAAATTGAATCACACAACTGCAACTCTGCTTAAATCATAGTAATTATAAAAAGATAATTTAAAAATTCTCGTCTGTAGCCGACTTAAAACAATCTGCAACCCCTCGGTGATTTAGCCTGGGACCGGCATCGGCTATGATTTGTGACGGTCTCATGATAGTGGAGCTAATACACCTCCACACTAAGTTACATTGACGAGAAAATTGACCGAGATATTGATCTTTGGGACCCCGCGCGCGTGTTACGTATACGTACCAAATAAAGGGGTTGGAAAATTATTTATCAGCTAATATTTCATATTCCAATTCATATTCCAATCGTGTATCACCACACATACACAAGGTACTGCAATTATTTGTTAAAACTTCTGTTTAAATTCCTTGAAAATTATTGTTTGATCTTTAACTTAAAAAGCTATGTATGTACCAGAGCTTTTCAATCATAACAATATATCTATTAACATAGAGCCAGTTTCTTTTTATACCAAAAATTTATCTTTTTCCTCAAATAATACATATTGTGTAGAGTCATGTTAGCAATACAAGTATATGGTTTAGTTTCGAAATTATTTAAGGATTGAGCTAACTTGTTAAGAAGGATAAAAAAATTTGAATTTTTTGTTGGTGATTTATTGATAACATGTCACTAGACCGTTAGCATGTGGACAGTCAGAATTCTTACTTAGCTAAAATTCGCGACAAGCAAACAAAGTAAACTTAACGGTTGTCTTCCGTAGAGTCTACTATACCTGATGATACCTCGTGTTGAGGCAAAACACGTGTCGTGTACATTGTGGAAAAGCGGTGGTGTGTGTTTATGTTGTTGATAGTGGTGGGGAAGTGGTGAATTGCTGACGGCCATTTTTCTCAGTAAGATTTAGTTTAAGTTCCCTGTAAATCCGCTTCTTCCAGTAAAAAACACACATAATTATTTTTCTATTTTTGTTTGTTTGTCGCGGTTCTTAGCTAAGTAAGATTTTTGACTGTCCATATAGTCATGGATTTCCAAAAAGTAACATCTGACTCCATTAATCAAGACTGACATTGCTTTCGATCAGGCGACACGCTTGCTCGTTTACCCTCCTATTCCAATAAAAAAAACTGTTAGCGTGGCCTGAATTTTGTGCCCTATAACTATATCATCAACATCAATTAACTTTTAAACATACATTGAACTCTTCAAAAGCAACGTTGGGCAGATTAATGCGTGACACAGACTCAATTCTTCCACTAATAATAATACTGCATTCGTGGCTAGCATTTTATCACCAACTGAATGCATACAGCCGATAATCGACTTGGATGGCACAGCTTAGGGGAAGCCTATTTCAAGTACTGGACTGTCGAGGTTGTTAATTATGAATCAGTCTATGATGCTACAAAGAAAGCTTGCATGCAATTTATGGTTGAGATAACAATATTCGAATGTCTTACTTTATTTTGTTATAAATATTATACTGTATTTGAAGCACAAATGTCAATTTTTGATAACTATACTCAGCAAATTATTTTCTATTTCACAATAACATTTCGCACAGGTACATCTTATTCTTTATTCAACGTTTCTATTTCTTGTCTGATATTTGAAGTCCAACATTCTAAATAACTTATGTCGGTGGTATTATTTTTTTAAGCGATAACACTGTGTAATACAAGTCAAAATAGTGTGTCCCGGTCTTATATAGCGTTGTCTGCTATTGTAGTCTGTGAGCACTTTGTACTTTTTATTAAGCACTTTATTTCGCTCAATACCCTTTTGTTATTATCGCACAGAGTTTTAGACCGTGGCTAGAATGGTTTGGCATTTGCTATATAGAATTGACGTTGGTTAAATTGGATTGTGGTACATTATGCTATCTTGGCTATTTGATCTTCATATATATAAGTATTATTTTTAAATAACTGCAAATAAATGTTAATAGACATGCGAAAAAATTGGAAAAGCCTAACTTTTAATATCATTGCTGTGTGATATTCAAAAGTGGATTATAAGTATATTGAGATTTGGATAAAGATCATCTTATCACATTATTTTATACAATTATGTATTTTATTCAAATATATACTAAAATTACTTTAATAAGTTCATTAATTTAATAAGTTCAGAGTTGTGCTTTGTGGTTTAATTCTAACTACAATTTAATATTTAAGTGAACCATAATTTGGAAAACAAACATTATTAGTTCAGCTAAAAGAGATTAAAAGAATTCTAATATAGTGTAAAATTAAAATTAAAATTTTAAAATCATAAAATATTACATTTTCCTGAAGGCAAATTTTACTAATAAATAATTTGCTTTAAATAATAATTAATATTTTACGAATAACAGCAAGTCAACTAAGTGATTTATAACAAAAGAAATTCAAAATAGAAATTATATACTTCATATTTAAAAAAATAAACTTACCAAAAGAAAATTTAATATCCATTCCGTCTAATTTTGAACAATCATTTAGTCAACAAAAAGTAAAAACGCAGTTGAAGTTGAGTTCTTAAATCGAAATTAAGTTCTTTGTGACTATTACAATATATTTATTTGAAGAAAAAGTTTAATAATTGCAAAGTTTTAACGTTACCTTTTTATAAATTGGTTTCTATAGAACAAGGAAAACCTTTCAAAAGCAAAAGTATCCGCCGTACTCAATTGACATTTAAAAAGAACCCTCATATGGTAGAAAAACAAAGCAAAGTGGCATTTTACTGCTATCCCTCAATTCATGTCGATCCCCGGTGACGCAGGGACGTACTGCAGGTCGGGCGCGTGGTGGGAAACCGCGCCGGGCGGTCTAAAACGCCGAGGGCGGACGTTCTGGGGCAGGTTGGTGGCGTGATTCACGCGAACTCTGTTCAATGTCAACGGAAAGTCATAAGTTTAATATACTCTTCTGTTCGTTAAGTTTTTATTTCAGTACTTACTTTGCACTGTTCCGCTTTAAAACGAACACTAATTTCTCTTTGTAGTTTTATAAACGTATTGTTGCATAAATATTATTAATTTATAAACTTTAACGTTCTTCTATCCAATTCGGCAACGGTAACCTCTTTTAGGAAACCGCGATAGGTCAACTGCATATAATAATATTTTTTACCTTACCTTACTAGGCAAAAGCACTTTGTCATTCTGAATCCTCATTAATGCAATGCAACAATTTAATACGTTAACTTTGAGAAACATAAGACAACAAATCAAAAAAAAATAATGAAAATTTTAGTTTCAGCCGGCTCTATTAACCTAGAACTCATGGCTTTAAAGTCTAAGCTCTAACCACAGAACCATCCGATATTCATAGATTTTTTATTTTTAATAAGTTTTTAGTCTCTTATTAAAAATTTAATAAGCTTAATTATATTTTTTGATATGATAATAGTCCAATTAATTAGTGTTGGTTCATTTACTAGCACAACCGTATTATTACTAACCATGTTTTTCGGACACATTCAGAATTAATTCAATGGAATTATCTTTTATATTTATTGTAGTATGATGGCACATCTTTTATAATTAATAAATAAATAATGTTTCTTTAATTTATAATTTCAATTCTTTTAGACTTTAAGGATGATAAATATTTCCTTAACAATTTTAATTCTTAACGGACGCCATAATGTTTCTTTAACTTCAAAGCATTTCACTCTTAACAAACTCAAAAATAAACTTGCTTTTATGGTTTTAAATAGTAAGAAATATTTTGAATCAAAATTTTTTACACAATATATAAAGAAGAATAAGTTGTCTACTTTATAATTTTTTACGTATTTCCAAACAGATATAGATAATAATATAGTTAAATACGACGGCCCAGTTGATTTAGTGGCGTAGTCAATGGTTCCGAATTCCACTCCTGCATCGTGATAGTTATATGTACGAGTATATAGAATATATAGCTTACAGGTATTTATTCCGAGTCTGGATGTCCCTTCAATCCACCTTGGACAAGCATGGTGGGGTACTAACATACATTATCCCACCATGCTTGTCCAAGGTGAAAACCACGAGAAATCAGGAGGATTTTACCACCACGAGAAATCAGGAGGATTTTACCTAATAATTAGTCAAAATGGGCTATATATATAAAAAATAATATTAAACCAAACAAAAATAGGAAACTTTGTAACACGCCATTTTCTCTATCCTATTTCACCCCACATCATTCGTACACCTGATCGTTATTTACGCCACACACCTATCGCAAATACCATTTTACACGATACATCTTCTGTAAACTGTGTCACGATTGGATAGAGTTTACAATTGCTTAAAACGCTTACGTGACATGAACGTATCCTCGGGCATGCGAGAGGGATGGCTCCATTTGGCCCGTTTCCCCCTCTCGCAATTAAGTACGGGTCTTGTGTCCCGCTCCGTGCGAATTTAATAGCTCCGTGTTATATCCCAATTAGTTTTGTGTTATTTTGGATTATAAATATTATTTATGATTTCATAATTGCTAGCGATGTTTTTATTGTCGACCTTACCAAAGAAGCAAAATGCTTAGAAATATCTATTACAGTTAAAATAAATCGCTCTTTTTTAGATCATACGTTACTTTTTTCGTTATATTTACAAAAGATTTTGTCACTATCAAATTAGACAACGGTTGCAAGCATTTCTTTTCAAAATTACATATCTATAACCATATATCTATAGCGACTAACGGAGAGCCGTTTCGCTGGGATAAATGTGAGAGGAAGGATGGATGAAAAGATGGATAAGTGTGGAGGAAGCAAGGAAGGTGTGCCGGGATCGTGGCGGATGGAGATCTATGGTCTCTGCCTACCCCTACGGGAAACAGGCGTGACAATATGTATACATACATGTATCTATAATTATTAGGTTCATCTTTTTTAATAATAAAATATTATAGTATGTTTCTATAAGTTACTTTTTCTATTAATTTAGTTATTAACGCGCATACTACATTACCGTAAAAAAAGAAAAACGGAACGTCGAATATATTGCATAAATATCACTAGTAACATATACCGTTTTCTATTTTGCGACGTTGTCTTATTTTTTACTTAGATTTCATTCATTACATTAATTTGCCGTAAATCGTTCAACGCTATACATTTTTATAGTTAATAGAATTTACTATTAAGACGAGTTTTTCAAAGCTTCCCGTCACTTCTAAAATTATAAGCGTTTTGATTTTAAAATTACAGCGTTAAAAAAAATCACGAAGGTAAAACAGAAAGAGAAACAAACTGTAATTCCAAGTGCTGAAATATTAAACAAGCCTCTCATTACTTGACGAACAAAATTAGATATTCTTTATGCGGCCAGCGGATGGGGCGAAATAACCCGGAGCAGGACTGGGGGAGGCTGGCTTTAGACGTATTTCCATCTCGTAATGTTTGCGTTGCTCCGTGTTATGAATTTAAAAGCATATTAAAATAGAAAATATGAAGTGTAGTTTTCATCCGAAAACTTGATATCCATCATCCAATACCATATTGTTTTAAAGGTCAGGTAAACAGTTTTAACTTCATGATAACAAATTTAAATACAAATCAATATTGCCAATTCATTCCGGTTAAGCAGACTTCATCCTACATTTTTTGAACATCAAGTCGTGAACTGCTCAAATACGTTTATTTCCAACCTTTTATATATTTAAAATTTGGCTAGATATTGCCTTAAAGAACTTCTAATAAAAATCGTAAAAATGAACAAAGTTATAAAAAACAGTAGTCGAAATCACTTTTATCCGTTTTTTTGTACGTGAGAGAAGAATGAAAAGAAAATTGGATACTATCAAAGTCTTAAACTTATATCGTCATAATATGAGATGGAGTCAAGCGTTAAGGTATGTATTTAAAAAAATATTCTAGAAAAATTTCTAAAACTATTGGGGCATAAGTATAGGTTTTACGTTATAAAAAAACAGTAGTCGAAATCATTTTATCCGTTTTTTTTTGTACGTGAGAGAAGAATGAGAAAAAAATTGGATACTATCAATGTCTTAAACTTATATCGTCATAATATAAGATGTAGTCACGCATAAAGGTACAATTATTTTAAAAACATAACTCTATTCTTAAAAAATTTATAAAACTATTGTAACAAAATTATAACATAAGTATACGTTATACATGAATCTAATAAAATGAGATATAAACTGCATACTATGTAAACATATCGTATTTCCACAGCTGTCTAAATACATTTTTATAAACATTTTTCTGTTTGCATTTTACATAACATTTGTATATCTTGAAGTCGTTCTATCGCAGCGCACTAACCCAAACTCGTGAAACGAGATTATCGCGCAGTCGGACGACTTTCCTCACTGCCCTATTTTCCCCAGCCGCCCCTCGACTGGAGCCTTCAGGGACTTTGGCGATATAATCCAGTTTTACCCATTCTCCTTTGAAAATGGAAAGCAGGAAAAACCAATTTATTTTTTCTCTCCCGTCTCGCATTTACACCCTTACGTCTGTAAGAATAAAGATTTAATGTTATCGTAGCAATTTTGGGGAGTTTCGTTTATTTTAGACGTTTCGTGTCCCTTGAGGATTACGGACGTGTTACGTTGAAGGCAATAAATCTTATGTTTTCTTTGTCATATCAAATATCCGCTAAAATTTACAGTTAGATATGTGTTAGTATCTCGCACATTTTAACTTAATTGCACGCCGCAGACGAATACTTTGTCAAGAATGGCATATTATTTCTCTGTAGCATAAATAGGCCGGCGCGCCCGGGCAAGTACCATACTCCCACAGAATAAACCGGCGACTGAATGGTAGCATAGCTACCACGCTTCGTCGGGTAAGTGGTTGAGTTTCAGTGGACCAACACCCCCCCCCCTCCTCCTCTCCCACCCATAATGACACTTTCCTTAAAGGGCGGCAACGCTTCTGCACTGCCTATGGCACTGCGGATGTCTATAGGCGGCGTTGATTGCTTTCCATCGGGTGACACACCTTTTCGTTGGCCTTCCTATCCCATAAAAAAAAGTTTCGTACGTGTAAGTATATTACTCGTATACAAATGAGAATTAAGTGTGGATAAGCGTAAGTAACCTTATATAACCTGGTTCATATTTTCGCTTCAGTCGTCAAATTTGTGGAAATGAAACAAATTTAGCTGTCTTGTATATAACTGAAAAAAAAAATTACATATTTAAAAAGGTAATACACAATTATGATATGGGTTCAATAAACTTTGTTCTTTGTATTTATATGGCTATTCTAGTAATAATAAAATAAAAAGTATTTTGTGTAATACAAATTTGGGTATACGATGGAATATTAGTAAAAGAGTTCTTTTTATTCGTCATTCCTAATCACATTTTTTTATTTTTATAAAATACTTGTTTTGATACTTTTAAAAAATTCAGGATGTTTTAAAAAAAGACTATCAATATTTTGATATTATTAGAACTCTTGTTAACCACTAAGCTAATAGTGCTGTAAAAAATATTAATTTAAAAATATTGGACTTTTTATCTGAATTACTGATCTGAGATATACATCAATAGTACAATGGTAGAATCGAAACCCCTACATCAGATCGTAAGATCATCAGTGTGTAAAAAAATAAATTATCAATTTCTGTAAAATGTCAATGTAGTGTAAAACAATAAATAATCAATTTCTGTAAAATTTCAATGTAATGTAAAACAATAAATTATCAATTTCATAAAAAATACAATACATATTTTGTTTTTATTTTAAAATATTCAAAACTAGAATTATTCATTAATATTAGCCTTCTAGACAAGATTTCTTTTAAGACAATTTTTATGTATTTGTAAAGTAAAGTGATTAGTAAGCAACACACGATATGAAATTAATCTTTTAAGAGTTAAGTTTCTGTCGCTTTAAAGCTTAAAGTTTTCACAATGTGGGGCGTGTGCCAAAGCACTTGTGAACAAAGCTTGGCGCGGGAAACGTGGAGAGGTCAAGCGGCCCTCAGCCGTGCCCTATCGCTGCCCTCTACTGAGGTGCACTCAGTTTAACCCTGCCTAGCTCCGATAAAAATGCAAACTCGAATATTTTTTAACATAACAGAACAGTTATAAATTTATACTTTATACTTAATTATTTTTTATGTACATTCCTCGGCTATTTACACAATAGAAATGAGATATAACCGTTTGTTATTTCGTATATATTAATGCCAGTCCGCATTGGACAAGCGAGGTGGGTTAATGTCGTTTCCAAAAATGTCCAAAAATGGAAGTCCTTGTCCAGCAGTGAAACAAAAACCGGACGACACACAAAAAAGTCAAAAGTCAAACTTGAGTGTATAAAACCCAATTTAAGTTCGCGTTTAAATCGCTAAAAGCGGCTAGTCATTATAGATGCAATCGATATATATGGATTCTACTGTGTTTATATATGTAAAACTAGCTTTTCGGCCTATCAGCTGCGGCGCCTCAAAACTACGCAAGCGTTTCGGATTTCTGCCTAATTACTACGAAATTGGTCCACAAAAGACAATTTTAGCTTTGTATGACGGCCATCTTATTTTCCGTCATTTTGATTTTTTACTTAGGTCCAATCCTCCCCCTTACTTTTAACGTAGTGTCATGACGATATTAAAATCGACACACACATTTATACCTCCGACACGGCGTCGAGCCGATGCAATCCGCGATTTGCGCAGATTCCCAAATACATCTTATTTGGCTAGTATTCGATAAAGCTAATAAAGCCAATGGACTACTAGCATTAACATCTTTGAATCACATACTTCTCTTCTCCGTAAAAATTATTGAATTTTATTTACTATTATATCTATATCCTTTGTAGTTTTTTTATTATTTATGTCTAATATAATTCCGCCATCGGACACCCTATATCAAAAGATAATACAAAGTTACATGTACAAATAGTAATTTGAACGGTAGTAGAGGCCGTCAGTGGCAGACAGGGGCGTAAAACCCCCGCGGCGTGCCACCGAACTAACGTTCTACGTAATCCATCGAAACACCACTGTATAAGTGTTAATTAAAAAGAAATACTAAGTTTAGCTAGACTTTCTACAGTGGTCTAGAAATATATATAATGAAATTAAATTTCGTAAGTAATTAAAAAAGCATTAACTACAAAAATATTTTAAATTAGATTCTATTTCCATGAAAAGTTTATATCATCTACCTAGAACTCATTTTAAAATAATGTAATTCATAAACACAGGGCTTAATCCACAACACACACAAACATAAGTAAATATAAAAAGAAATATATATTAACGTACTTATAGACATACATGCACACATATACTCACACACACTTAAATATGCATATATGTATTCTTTGCTTTCTTATCGTTTCAAATAATAATAACTAGTAGTGTAAATACAAGATCAACGTATTAAAAAACAAATCCCTTTTTAACATTGACTCTTGCTTTTAGTGAGACCTGGTTCGTATCGCTTGCAGACATGGAAGCAAAATACACTGTTGATAGTTCTTTAGCAATCACTAATGCTACTATTTATTGTTGAAGTATATATGTGGAATATCTTAGCTTTCCCGTATGGACTTATTTAGCTACTTACAAGATGCTTCAAAAAGACACACACATTCACACATCGACTATTATATAAGCTACATTGCTACATATATAAGCCAAATGTAAATATGTAGATAATATAAACATTAATTATAAAACATATTTGAAGCACTGTTGTTGCATGTTCTCCAGAAAAATACCACGCACCCCAAAATGCCGAATTTTGAGTAGTACTTTCGGTGTTTCGTTCGTTCATTTGTTCCCTTTGGTCCCTTTCATGTTATTAACGAACTATAATAATAATCCATCTAAGTAATTTAATCAATAGCAATATTTTATATAAAAGTCTAAACGTTTAGATGGTGAAATAGATTATTGAAGAGAAAACTAAACAGACCACCAAGGTCCCTATTATGTTTTTGGCATTTAATTAATACTAAAATAAATACGCCCTAAAACAAGCAACGGAATTTACCGTTGAAAATCCTTTACAATCCACCCACGTCGGGGAAAACGGGTCTAAAAGCGCCCACGTTAACTTCACAAAGTTTTTGATATAAAGTAATCATTCGCATAAAACCTGTCTGAAAAAAGTCAATAAAAAATTCAAGGCCCGCCGCTGCCCCTCTGTCTGTGTATTCTAGGTGCAGGTCAGTCCCCTCACCCCTCTACTCTCCCCTGTCCCGCGGGGCGCTCACGGAGGGCTACAGTACTCCCTTTGCAAAATTAACTCGCCCTCACTCACCTGCTCTTTGAAGATGCCGCCTGTACACCTTCAAGCAAAATTGGACTTAATAATTTCTTCAAGCGAGATAAATTATTTTAAAACATCTTCTGCAATATTTAATTCACATTAATTAAAACTATATTAAATTTAGAGTGCGAAAGCTGATAGGGCAATATTTGCATTTTTCTGAGTGTAGATGTAGTGTCAATGTCATCTATGATTAAAAATAGGGTTCCCTCAATATAAGAAGTAGACATGATAGTCCAGATTAATAACTGGTGACTAGAATGGTCTGGTCTGGTAGAATGGTATATGGACTGTTAAAAAAATGTATTGAATTTGCAAATTATACATTATATACATGTATAATGCAATTGAATCAAACAATAAATTGAATTCAAAACAATAGCACTATTTGTGATGTAAAATTTTAATCTTTAGACTAATCAATACCTAATAATAATAATAATTAATGGTAAATACACCGTGTACCTGTACGGCAACACGACGGGGTGTTACGCTCCCATAGAAATTGCAATTTCATTTAATTTTAATAGGAATGTTTACGTTCGGCGCGATCCCGTTGGGGCGCACCTCGTCGCCTCGGAGGGGACTCCTCATTATGCAGTACAACGACGCCTGCCAAGTATACCACGCGTTAAAATAACGACTATATTTTGTTTTGGGATTTTTATAGCTGAGTACTTGAAGCTATTAGCAAACGATAATAAATAGTATTTAAAGTTAACAATATACCTTCAAATAATATTTTTATGAAGCCAATTTGCCTCTGTATCACTACACTTTTATTTTATATTTATTCTAGAAGTAACCATACCATATCATATATATATATATATATATATATATATATATATATATATATATATATATATATATATATAGTTGACATTTTAGTGATTTTGAATATTATCTAAATTATTAATAGAATGATCAATATTGAGACGCATTAACGTCACGAATAATAAAAATTTTTATTGAACTAAAAAGATTTTTACGTGTAATAGCTTTCCTCAAAAATTAAATATATATAATCTCAAATATTATACATATAACGATAACTTTATAGAAGATTCTTTTTATCAAATTTCTACAACACCTAACTGACTAGTCTTTGGTAAATTTTACATAGTACCTTTATTTAGGTTAAGTATTTTATATACAATCGTTATGTAGCTTAGAAATGGCAAACGTGAAGGCAGAACAAAGAAGCGATAACTCGACGCGTATCTTAAACCCACCCTCATTGTGCCTGAAATCCTATCGGCACTAGAGTTGTTATTACAAAGGCAAACACTCAAAGTGCTTCGAGTGCTCATCTAAACAACCCTCCGAATTAACGACAAAGGGATACCAGACAAATGTAACATTTTCCTTTCACTTCGACTACAAAAACGGAAGTAAATAATTTTAGTACCAATAATGAAAATATTTCATCAACAGTTACGTTTGTCATTCTTACTATTTCATGTAATATTATTTTCTTACACTTTCAACAGATTTATAATCAACGCAAAAAAACGAAAACGCTGTAAATGACACCGATGTCAAATTTTTTTATTGCATATTCGAATCAGAAAACAATACGGCGTTGAATGGTCTGGTATTATTATCCATAATGTTATTTTTCTCCTATATGCTATATGTCCTACATTGTTATGTTTGTCTTATATACGTTCGTAGACCACACCCGAACGAGATGAAACTGGTGAGTTGTTCTGCATACGCTCACGACGTTTTCTGGCCAAAAAAAAAGTGAACCGGACCGGACAAATGGTATTATTATAATAAAGGCATTAATAATTGAGAATTAATACATTTTAATAAAAAGCCATGGCGAATGGCCATGGCATAACAAATGGATACAAATCCTAACAAAGTCACGCGACGCTTCCGCTAATGTACTGGATTCGTGATTTATTTCTGCTAAATATATTATTCGGGACAAGAGAGAAGCGATTACGACTAACTTTTTTCTTGAAACTCTTTCTATTACCGTTCACCATTACCATCTTCATTATCATCCAGGAATGGTCTAATGGTTGAAATAGACCATACACTATTATGCTACATACTCACCGTGTTCACGACAAATGTGGATGGATGAAAGGCGATTGTTAAAAAAAATTACGTTGTGGATGTTGATGGAAGGATTGGCAACAGAAGACCAAGAAGAACATACCTTAACCAAATCGCTGAAGCTCTCAAAAAAGGCCGGGTCAAATGTAACCAACGAGCTTGTATGAGGAGAGTGATGAGTGTGGATGAAGCAAAAAAATGTGCTGGGATCAAAACAGATAGAGGTCTATGGTCTCTGCCTACCCCTAAGAGAAAGAGGCGTGGTCGTATGTATGTATATACGACAATAGAATAGCAGTAGTAAACAAAAATAATTTAAAGTCAATTGAATCTTCTGCCCCTATCTAAACTAATTAGGCTGTTGCCCCTTCAACATATCATCCGCTTAACTATGAGAATTTATATGTAGTATGAGATTTTCTTTTACAGTTCAAGAAATTTGTATATCAAGAATGATACTGCTACTTTAGGTATACAACAAGTAAGAATACTACTACTTTAGGTTTTAAACAGGTATTTTTTGAGATAAATACGAAGTATTCTATCGGATACGCTTTAAGATTATCCATTAAATGGCATCAAACGTGAGTAGTGAGAAGAAATACATTTTTTTGGAATTACGAATGTCGATAGTTAGGCCAACGATATACAAGACTATCCCCTTTAATCATCAGTACAGCCGTAACAGTTCACTGCTAAACATTGGCCTACTTTAAAATTCTCTTGTAGTATTATTTGCCCACATAGCCATACCAACGGCAAGAATAATTCCATAGTACGCATTTGTCGCATATACAATATATATTTATTGACCACGGTACAGAAATGGTCGATATTTTCAATATCAAAATACATCAATTAGAGCAATCGCTCTATGATATCTTTAGCAGCCAATAGATGACAAAATTATTGTTATTCTTCTTTTTTTATATTTCTTATTTTTTTTTTAATGTTATCTGTTCAAATTTATAATATTTCATTATTTCATAAGTAACCCTATTGTTAAAATGTAGCCCTGATGTGCGCAAATTTAAAGAGTTATAGTCCGGGCGTTGTTAAGTTTATATTATATATACTCTTTAAGACTGTAACTTGTTTTTGTACCCAATAAATATATATATATATATATATATATATATATATATATATATATATATATATATATATATATATATATATATATATATATATATATATATATATATATATATATATATATATATATATATATATATATATATATATATATATATATATATATATATATATATATATATATATATATATATATATATATATATATATATATATATATATATATATATATATATATATATATATATATATATATATACAGCAAAATTACTGTTGCAGCAAAAGACGTCAAAAATAACAGACTATACTCAATAGCGATCAAATAAGAATTGTTTTTATGTAATGAAATAAATGAAATAAACTTTTTCTTTTTCTAATACACATTTTTCTTCTCTCCATTTAACGATAACTCTCTATAACGTCAAAATATGCACAGTCCCTTGAGGGTCGTTATAAAGAGTTTGCACTGTACATAAATAATTGAGGTGAACGTTTTTCATACTGGAATCCACACAATAAATATATATAAAATATATTATTCATAGTGCATAAATAATTCTTCCGAAACCCCTTCACTAGAAACTGTGTCACATTCGTCTCTGAAGCTTTAATGCTTACGTATATTTTTAACCATGACCCAAGCGATGACATAGCCTTGCCCCCCTTCTTTTAAAGCATTTCTCAGAAATAAACGGTACCAAAGGCCGGTAGTAGCCGGTCAATCGACCAAGGATTGTCGGCTAGAGCACGCAAACACGCAAACCGATAATCAAATAAACTTTATTACATTAAGAAACGGGAAGTGGTTTTTGATGACTGCAATTTATTCTAAATGTACTTTTATAGACTGGTTATGATTTTATTTCATCATATTAAATTTGATATTCTAGAAACAAAAAAAATATAATAATATTTTGATAACTCGTTTTAAGTCTTATAGAAGATCTTTTAAATAATCTTTATGACTATTAGGAATTTAAAGAATACCTTTATTAACTTAAATGTATGCAGCGTATTTCGTATCAGCCAAAGTTAATACCTAGAAACATTAGCGATTGTCGATGCAGTTCGTTTTTTTTCAAACAATTTTATTTAGTGTGATGAGACTATACGGGATATTTGTTTGTTTCAACTCTTGCGACGGCTTTTTAAACAACTTCTACTAAACCGATTCTTATGAAACTTAGCACACTAATTGAGTTTCCGTGACAATGAAACATTATAATAACTGGGTAGCGAGGGTCTGTCACGACGTGGACAATGCAAGTCTTCAACCGTTACTAGTAACCCCCTCGAGTTTGGAGTTATTTCATTTATTTTGACGAGAATTAGACTTCTAGAACAAAATACCAAATTAAAAATTAGAAAATAAAAATAGATTAAAAATCTTTTAAGTTAAAGTCTTATCAAAACACTAAAATAATACGTGGAGCGCATAAGAGGCTGTACGACGACTGTATTAATTAATACTCTTATACGCCCCCTGTTTATATATATATATGTGTTAACAAAATCGTTCAACTTAAAAGTTTTTTTAACTATTATATTTTTATTCATAATTGATATAATTGACATTGCCAACACTGGCTACGACTTTCACCCTGAAATAAATACTTTTTCGATACAACTTTAATCAATGGGATTTACAGAATTTTTTGAACTCACAGATTACTGTCGTAATACGCAGTAGGTATATTCAAAAAAAATACTACGAAAACGCATCTTTAACGAAAACACAACAACGCATTCTTTCTCCGAATACTATTGTACTAATTAGTTAATTCACGATCAATCTAAATTAGTTCATGAATAGCCGAGAAATCCTTAAAATTGTACTCTGTAAAAAGTTTTATCTACTAAAATTATTTTCCCTCGTTATCCTTTCCTACAGCAAAAACTACACAAGTAGGCACTGAAGTGCTTTGAATAATACATTTGCTAGCAGTCAATGACTCACGAGATCCTTGCAGATATTCCGAGCCAGCGAATAAAAATAGATTCCATTAAAGTCTAAGATTTTGCAAAACAAAATCACTTTTAGAGATAACGCTCAAGTTTTTATAAGGTTCTTTTTCGATTGTATTTCTTCTTTTATTTATTGTGCAATAAAATGTATTCTTTCGTTATACCTAAATTCACTTAAATGCTTGGATAAACACAAACAATAAAGTTAATTTACTTAAAGAGAAATATATTCAAATCACCTGCGAATCAATAAGAATCAAATATTGAATAGATGATTGAATGAAACCTCATTTTCGTTCGATATCAAAGAAAACGAACAAAGAAAGGACCCCTCCGTTCCGGCTGAAGTCGGCTTCTCTATAAGAGGTTGACGGGATAAATTGAATTTCGGTTAAACAAGTCGTTAGAATTACTGTCTCTGCTCGTCTACGTCGAGAATTTTATATCGTATAAATATATTTCACCGTATATTGAAATATACTGATGTATTTTAAATTAAGTTTAATAATATAGCTATAAATTTTGTATTTACTTTTTAAATTATTATAAGTTTAGCACTAATGAAAATTCTACTAATGTTCTTGACACAAAATATCGGTTTATGCCTTGGGTGCTCGTCAAAGCGACAAAATACTAAGGATGAAGTCCTAAATTCTAATAATTAAAAATATGTTTGTTAATTTCTAATATTAAGAGAATTTTTAACATCGTCTGAGGTGTAAATGTCTGATCTGCAATCCGTCAGCATGACGATTAGAATAATTATATTTATTAATATTTTAATAATAAAATTGAATAATACCAAAAGTACTGCACATGCTTTGCCTGCCCTAAGGAATAATGTTCGTTTAGAGAGAGAGAGAGAGAGAGAGAGATGCAGGAAAGATAGGGGGGTGATAGAGAAAAGGAAGGCCTTCGACTTTCATTGATTGCCAAACGTGAAAAAACAGGGTGATATATATATATATATATATATATATATATATATATATATATATATATATATATATATATATATATATATATATATATATATATATATATTTGCTGTGTCATATAATAGACATAAGTGTAATGAATCTTCTTCTGGGTCCTAAGTCCCTCTGGTGGTGCATAGGATAGCCACGATGTTTCTTCATTCCGTTCTGTCGGAGGCCACGCGTTTTACTTCGCTGCAGTCTAGTACTCTTAGAAATAGAAATAGAAAAAAATTTATTCATGACACCTTTTTTTACAATAGCTAAAATTAAAACCTTAATAATATTATAATATACAAATAAACAAAACAAAAAGAAAATATTTTTAATCTAACAAGTGTCATAAAATGGTTCTATTGGAGCACCTGGCGCTGATTTTCAGCAAGAACCAACGTGGTCAGATCGCGGACGCATCGCACCCTTATAGCAGAAAAGATTTCATGATGGTGTTAAAAACTTTTAGTTTCACTCTTTTAGAGAGGTTCTTTGACTGCCATACGGGATGAAGACGTGCAAAGGCTCAATTAGCTTTGATGATGTCACGTCTAAGTCAGTCCCTCCGGTTGCTGACAAGATACGACGAATGAATTAACGCAAAATTTTATATTAATACTTAATAGAAACATCTCTAGAATCGCTAGAAAGCAGATTGCGTCTTATATAAATATAAGACGCAATCTGCTTTCTAGCGATACATGTTATTACATGTAAAACTGAATTACAGTACCGGTCTTGGCAATTGTAGTATGAGACGCCCCCAGGCCAGATGGAGACATGGTGTTCACAGGGTAGCTGGTAGAAACTGGATGCGTGTTAAAGAAATGGCTAGTTGTCGTGCCTTGTAAGAGGCTTATTCCAACTGTCACAAAATCATAATAATGATTTTGAATAAATAACCTAAATACATATATAACTCACACAAGTCCTCACATTGCTCTTAACAACCATAAACATATTTTTAATTCTATAAACATATTTTTAACCTAAAATATTGTTACATATTTTTCTGAGAGTCTATAAACTCCTTGATAATTATGCCTAATAATATATATGTGCTGTGTTCAAAAGGACTCTGAATCGTCTTTGAAAGCGAAGCTAATGTCGTACGTTATTAGTATCGGGACAGAGGAACCTTGCCAACTAACAGAAACAAAGATCGAATCAAATTCCTTTTGAAACCATTCATGCCGCTTCTGCAGCGGAACTCAATCAGTACTGTTTATGGAAATGATAATCAATTGATCATTTCTGTTTGTTGTCAGGTTCCGAAGTCCCATTCGGGTGTCGCGGCGGGTGCTAATCAAATGCTCACTTGTCAAGGTTAAACCAACTGCCGTAAGAAGACATTGTGCGACGAAAACTTGCCTATTAACATGAGCGGAGCTTGGGCTAAAAGCTAGTCTTTATTGAAAAGCTACTAAAAATATATAAAAATGGCGGCGGAACCGCAAACAATATGGCAAAAAATCGACAATTCCATCATTCCCGTAATAAACTTGGAGGTAAGAGAGGTTCGAGAGATACTATGGGAGAAAATAAAAGAGCCTACCTCACAGAGGAAGATTATTTTAGTGATAGTATCCATTGCTTTATTACTGGACAACATGCTCTACATGGTCATCGTGCCTATCATACCGGATTACTTGCGGTACATAGGTGCATGGGGGGAAGCTGGCTACGACCATGTCGTCACTCTTGCTCCATACAAAGAAGGTAATAGGACCATAACACCGACGAAAATCATACCAGCATCCCACGAGGGTCAGGAGTCAGCCACTGGTGTTTTATTTGCATCAAAAGCAATAGTACAACTTATGATTAATCCTTTCTCTGGTGCCTTAATCGACCGCATAGGGTATGATATACCTATGATGATAGGACTTATAATAATGTTTCTATCCACTTCAATATTCGCTTGCGGACGAAGCTATAGTATGTTATTTTTTGCGCGAAGTCTTCAGGGAGTTGGTTCTGCGTTCGCCGATACATCTGGACTAGCTATGATAGCTGACAGATTTACAGAGGAAAACGAACGATCAAAGGCTCTTGGTATAGCGCTTGCTTTTATTAGTTTTGGTTGTCTTGTAGCGCCACCTTTTGGTGGTGCTCTGTACCAATTTGCAGGAAAAGAAGTTCCCTTTTTAATTCTCGCTTTGATATCTTTATTGGATGGATTTATGCTATTATTAGTAATGAAGCCACTCAAGACGCAAATGAAAGAAGCGAATGAACCAAAAGTAGCCGGCACTCCTATCTGGAAACTTCTCATGGACCCCTACATCGCAGTTTGCGCAGGAGCTTTAATGATGTCTAACGTAGCGCTTGCTTTTCTAGAGCCCACAATTTCACTTTGGATGGAAGACAACCTCACCAAGGATAATTGGAAAATTGGTATGATCTGGTTACCTGCTTTCTTTCCTCATGTTCTTGGTGTGATAATAACGGTTAAAATGGCGAAAAAATATCCACAGCAGCAGTGGTTGATGGCTGCCGGTGGGTTAGCATTAGAAGGCTTGTGTTGTTTTATAATACCCTTTGCTAACTCATACAAAATGTTGATGATACCCATCTGTGGAATCTGTTTCGGCATAGCTCTAATTGACACAGCTCTCCTACCAACTCTGGGCTATTTGGTTGATGTACGATACGTTTCTGTGTATGGTAGCATATACGCTATTGCTGATATATCGTACTCTTTCGCATATGCTGTCGGACCAATAATAGCTGGAGAAGTAGTCGAATTGATAGGTTTCACTGCATTAAACCTGTTCATTGCCTTCAGCAACTTACTATATGCGCCTGTCCTGATGTACCTCAGACACATCTACGACTTCAAGCCTTTTGAAAATGAGGCAAATATTCTTATGTCCGATCCACCGGATAAGGAATACCAAACATACAGCATGCAGGATCAAAAGCCCATAAACGGAGAGTTTAAGAACCATTTGGAATATTCTAATACATCTGGCCAAGACGGTTCGATGCAGGAATCAAATATAGATATGAATGCAGCACAAGATCAATACCAGGGTGGTTATCAAAACTATAATCAAGGATATGAACAAAAGCAGAATTACCAACAACAAGAAGGGTATACACAAGGTCGGCAGCTACCGGCACAGCCCCAACCATCACCTAGCAATCCCTTTAGAGCTGCTACATCACCGGCACAAGCACCAATGTCTGCACCGGCCCCCGCTCCTGCTCCAGCTGCCGGACCAGTACGGAATCCGTTCCGGCAAGGCTTTTAGATCATTCCAATTCAGTGTTGTTGTCTATATTTTTGAATTTTCTTGTTGTGTAATTATAAATGTCTTATAGTTCACGTATTATACTAATGTTTCGATCACTGAGCCGCGAACACCAGTGGCCTATTGTTTAGAGTCGACTAGATGTCTATTGTATATGTGCTTATACTGAATTATATTGTAGTGTCTTCGGCGACTGCTCACCAAATCACTTTATTAGGAAGTGAGTCATAGAATTTTTCGGTATATGTTATTATATAAACCAGACCGTAATAGAAAGTACTAAGATAACAGAAGATGAAATTTGAAGGTGGTTTTGTAAGCAGCGTTGAAATTTTTTTGTTAACTTGTATTGTTCTAACTAAAGTGTAACTATTATATTGTTGGACATAGTCTCATAGTTATTTGAACATCTAACTTTTCTGCATCAAAAGATAAAATATTTTTACTAGCCCTTTGGGTAGTAAACATTTCAAAGTAAAGCTCGAATGAATATTCTTCAATAAATGTTACTTACGTAATAATATGTTTACCAAATCGTAATCTATGATGATTGATGTAGATTTAAGAATAAAATAAGTATGAAACTATCTGTAAAAATCTTAACACATTCGGTAGAGCCATATATCAATACCAGGCCTAAATAAAGTCAAGATAGCTCAAAGAAAATCCCTAGCAAATAATTCAATAACATTTAAAAATTGTACACACGTATCCAAAAAAAATACAATGCTTGTTAAAAATAATCTGTGTGCAAGTCGATATATACTTACTGATATTTAAAAATTATCTCGCAATATATGTATATTGTGTATAAACATTATTCTGAAAAAGTATATAAAATATTTGCCTTTATTAACGTGAATGTATTGTCTGTCATTGTAATGATTATTCGATCAACTAACATATTTTTAGATGTTATAGATATAATACGTGTCTACATTATTACTTTCTCCAGCTAAATCAGCAATATTAGATTAAGTCATCACTTTTATCAATTCGTATTGGACATATTCAATTATAGTATCAATTAGTACTATATATAATATAATGGAACTATATATAGGTTAAGATCAACTTGTGATAAAGTTGCAACCAAGGTAACGAAACATATCAGAATCTATTGATTCACATTAGGTTAAGAAAAGTAGAGTTATATTGGTGTAATTGTATTTTTTGCTAAGTGTACAGTCGTATTTAATGGATGTTCCATTGTAAGAGGTATATGTCGAATTAAGCATAATACATATCAACTTGTACTTGCTTATGTTTAGCTGTTATTTACGACGTGTGCGGTTATTTTGGAGGCTAAACAATCACTGTAAACTTCTTAAAATGAGCGCTTAATAGAATGCTAAAACATATGAAAAAAATTTGGCAAAGTTATCGATGAAATTAGGTAATTTAAAAAACTAGCTAATTGAAATAAAATGTTAATACTTCTACCGTATTGAAGATAGATGTGGCGATCTTTTGATACAAGATAATTGTCTATTATGTACCTTATCTATATATTGATTGGTCCCTGTTGTATAATAATATAAATGAATCTAGACGTAGTCTTGACAAGATTAACAATAACAGATTTAGAAGGCGAAATTAGAATGTTTGCAATGAATTACTAAAAACAAAATACAGAAAAAGGCATTAAAAGTAAAGAAGCGGCAAAGCATTGAATTCACTAATGTTATAAATGAACGTAAAGTAAAAGCTTTGAAAAGCATATTTTTAAAAAAGAAATAAAGATTGTTTCGATTAATATTTAAACCAAAAAAATTTTATTGATTAAAGCAAATGATTAAACACAAATATCTTGAGTTTGATATAGTAAGTATTATCTTAATTTACTACAAATAGTTGAAGCGGTTGAAAACATGTAAAATTTAATATAAGAAATGCAAATTATCGCTTCTTCATTTTTGGTGTATCGCCGCAATGTAATGCTTCCGTGACTTCTGCGGTGTCACGGTTGTCTATAGGCGGCTTTGATTGCTTTCCATCGGGCGAAACGCCTGCTCGTTTGCCCTCTTATCACATAAAAAATCATTTGAAAGATTATAAATAATATGATAACAATAATTATTTAAAATTGTTTTATTTTATTATAAATTGCCGCAGCTGTTTAGACCTCCAAAATGACTGGAATCGATTTTACTTTGCAGATGACTCGGTATAAAAATACAACTAAAATGATATCTAAAGTTAATTGTACAAGAAAATGTGACGAGCCCGACATGTCAATTGAAAGAGTGTATAAAGATAAAAGTGATTATTGTGAATATTGTCTGTTAAATTTTATTGTGTAACGAAGACGCTGGGGTTCGCTTTGTTTGCGTTTACGTCCGCGACAGTTTGTTGATTTTTGGGGATTGTTAGCTTGTTTGTTTTATATGTTTGTGGGATGTTAGACAGTAGCCTGCTAAAGTACAATAGTATTCGTAGAACGAATTCTTCCGAGCACAAACTGATTTGTTCCGCACAAGTGTTTCATATCAATTCTTGTAGTGTTACTTACTTAAGAGAACTTGAGACGCATTATAATTTCACCGTCATTACTTTGGCCACGTACAGTTTTGTGAATTTAATAACATTAGTTATAGATATGATTATTGTAGTTGTACCACCAGTAAGGAACGTTTTAACAGCGGGTGTGATCTATGTTGTAAATGTAAGTGTAGAGTCAATTTTCGTGTCAAATTCTCCCGAAACTCAATTAATTCGTAGTATATAACGCTTTCTGTGTCCACGGATTTTGTCGTGTATTTCACATGTTAATGATTTAATATTTAAGAAATTATATACTGAAAAATTATATAGCTTGAATTTAGTATTATAAATTCTTAAAAGAAAACGTTAGCCAGCCTCAAAAATATTTTAAATTATGAAAATGCAAGTGCTGTTTCACTATAATTTAAAAAAATTGACCGTTTTGCCTTTTTATGGCATTAAAATGCCATAATGCCATGAATGGATGGAAGGATTAACTCAGTACAAAAGTTACTGAATCGAAGACTATAATTGTATAATAACCCACAGATGTTTATTTGAGCGCTCTGTCTGAACGTGATTAGTTAATTGAGTAAGAAACTTATGAAATGCGAAAGCCCATGCCCACAAATGGGACGTATATGGGTAGTAAAATATTTACAAAAGAACCTTGAAAGTGAAAAATCTAATTATTCGATCATCTAATATATTCTGATGTGATGGACCGGTTTGTTTTTAAAAAAAATATATAGTGAAACAGAGAGACAAACAAAATACTGCACCAATTTATGGCGACACAAAGCATTAAAATGTAACATTATATGTTATTATTGATTACATTGAAAACACGACAGGTCTCAGTATAATGCGTCAATTTTTATTATAATATTTTATCACTGTACTGTATCTACCGTGTAAATGTACTAGCTGTCAGCAATAATCGAGCCGATATCGCATACATATCACTAATTTTAAGGATATACATACACGTAGTACTTTAATATGTATCACTAATTATAACATACATTTTTAAGAATTCGATTTTGTATATTTTTATGTTATACATAAAAATATTTTTGAATCAGCGTTTAGATTTGTGTGTATATTTATTAAGAGAATTTTATAAATGAATAATTATTGCTGGAAATGAAAGAATAAGCTTTTAAATTTTTAGCTGATCATGCAAGTGATTCGATATTGTGACATATAATTTATGATAAAATTAGATGCAGCGATAATAACATTTTAATACAAAGTATAAAGCTATTATAAGAATAAAAGACAAGCTATTTATTACACACGAAACAAGAAAGCTTATTATTCAATTAGATACATCGATAAAAATATCTAAATACAAGGCGTAAAGCTAATAACAAAAGGTAATGGTGCACTTGTTTGGAAAACAATATTATTTTTTTGTTAAATTTGTTTTTTCGCAAATCTTAACAAAGTAATTTTTGACAGTCATAGACCTTAATAATGGATTTCCACAAAGAAACGCCGGACTTTATTTATCAACCAATAAATAAACGTATTAATAAAACTATAAGAATATTGAAACACAAAATTAAGTAGCTAATTCTGCAATTAAATATAAGAGTAAAAACATTCTATTAGATTTCATACCTGTTATATCGACGAAATCAATTTTAACGATAAAAACGTGACTTAGGAATGAGCAAAAAATCCTACATATATTTTATCTTTAGTTACTTTTGTAACAAATATTAAATATATTCATACTTCATATATGTATTCCATTTGATGATTGTTTTGTGTTTGTCTGTACGTTCTTATCTTAAAAATCAGACTAGACTTAATTTAATACTTATGTAATTTTTTTCAATTCATTTCAATAAGATTTTTGCTGCAAACATATGAAAGCTAGTCATCTCGGCAAATTTTGATACTATTTTAGTCTTACTACTTAGTATATCTATATATAGTCTCAATATACAATCCAAATGCATATAGTTGTAAGTAGCAGTATAGTGGTACTGCACTGCTATATACACAACATTATAAAACTTTTTCAATTATACTCTGTTCACCGAATCGAACTGCTCAAAAACTTAACGTATTGATACTTGATCGTTCGAACTTAACATTTTGGTATTTGATCCAATACGAACTAAATAATATTGTATTAAGAGTAATCGATCCCTTGACTTTTGAAACTAAATCTATTCTTTTGTTTTAATACATAATTACAAGAAAAGGAAAACGCTCTGCTAGATCATTTCGATGAATATAGAATAGTAAACCATGTCACATTTTACAAAGTTATATTTCATACTGCGTAAAGCGTATAATATTGTAATCTTGTCGCAAACTCTACACGATAGAAAATGCGAAACGATATCCAAAACTGAATAATAACACTGTACTAAATAACATGTAAAATATAACTTATTGCCTATAAATTGAAGCTTTCTATTATTAAAACCTGCAATCATTAAACATTGTGTGGAGAGTTTTCAATGCAATGCAGCTGCTGAAAAACTCTGCAGTTGATACAAAAGTAAGTTTGTGTAAACTGTAAGTTTGATCTTAATGTGATTGTTGTCTTTCTGTAGGGAAAGTAGCTGCGAGTGTTTACTTTTCGTTATACCAACAACATCATTGTCATTGCCAGTGTATCCACTGTTGAAAGTGGGCACTTATCAAATTGATAGAATTAGCCTATAATCACGAGGCACACGAATTGAATTCTTCATAGCCGAAATATTTACTCTTTACTTTATATTAACGCATAATATGGAAAATTTTTAGGGAGGTCTACGCTAATGCAAGCAAGACAATCTGGAAGATTGTTAATAAAGGCTAGTATTATATATTATTAACGCATAATTAAATTTTAAATAAAATTAAACGTACATCAAAATATATTTATGAAATACATATAGTAGTTGATAAATATATTTTGATTTAGGCCATGATTTAAATATAGAAAATGTTTGCAGCTATTTTCCACTTTAGATCAATACCCGTCCGTTAGTTCTACGACTTTAAATCTATTGTACAATACATTCAGCAATAATAATACGTGAACATTAATATCCAAGATGATAAAAATCATTATCACAAGCAGATTATTTCTCCATTTCAGTCCTAATCATAATTATATATTTATATATAACACAACGGGAAACATTTAGTAACATTTTGTCCTATTCAGTTAAAAAAGAATAAAGGGAGTAAAAAAGTAAAATATAAAGGAAGTTAAAGATTATTCTCAACTAAATTTATTTGACAGTAACGTATTATTCTTGACGAACGTAGATACCACTTAATTGTATACTATCTAGACATCTTTATCCTAATATAATCAACCTTAAATATTAAGAATTATAATTCCTAACTATCCTTATATAATACTCGTACGTATATTGTCTCCTTTTGTTGAAAATTTAAGAAAAGTTTTCCTAAGGCCAAGTATTTTTTACTGCTTAGTCCACAGAGAGTTAGTTATATATGTTTAAACTTTTGTATGGGGAATAAAAGCCTCTCTCTTGTATAATAATAATTGTATGTTTATTATTCATATATGTATGTACGTACTTCATATTCATAATATACTCATATATTAAACTGTTTAATAATTGTGACATTAATATTTTATCCATAGTATTGGTTAAATTTATTGTTGCTTTTAATCTTTGTATACAACCTCTTAATATTTTAAATGCCTTCCCTAGAGATTGTCTGATCGAGAATGAATTCAGTCGTTAAATCCACCTGATGTATCAAACATAGGTATCAAGGTTATAGTATATCGATTAATATAAAAATATTAATTTAATTATGCAATTATTTTAACGTTTTATCTGAATTCTTCTTTGATTTCATACAACAACTTTAAAACGCTTTACTTTATTTCTAAAGTAAATTCGAACTATATATATAGTTAGAATACTTATATTAATATAAAAGAGTAAATTGTAAAATAAGATGTTTCTCGTCGTAAAATTATAATAGTACATAAACGTCATGCATCGTAAAATTATAATAGTACATAATCGCCACATATCTTAAAATTATGATAGTACATAATCGTCACGCATCGTAAAATTATAATAGTACACAATCGTCCCACATCCTAAAATTATAATAGTACATAATCGTTACACATCGTAAAATTATTAGAATAATCATAGCGTACTCAAATCATTTAACGCTATTGGAAAGTATCATAACATATTAAATAAGAGTCGTCGTACGTTAATGTAATTTGTAAATATATCGCGAACGCCACACACACATGAGTGATAGATGTCAAATAAAGAAGTAGGTTTTTAAATTATCTCGCCCTTCTTACTATTTGTTTCTATTCTTTTCTACATCAACCTATCAAAATATCATCCTTCATATATAATCAAATTATCTACACTGTTTTATGCTTACACTTCTTTCATCGATATAATGTATTATACTAATCACCGTTTAAATATAACTACATTAATATGTTATTGATGTAAATATAATAATACTCATTAAATATTCTAAAATAATTAAGTTGAGATATCTACTATATGAAAATAATTAGTATTTCCAATTTATAAATAAATAATTCGTAGACGTTATCCGAGTTACCAATTTACATATAATAATACTATATACTTTTTAAATTATTATCTTTTCTGTAAATGGAAAAAAATATTTAATATCATGGTTTATTTTATAAACAAATAATATATAGTAGGCTTACTGTTTCAAACATATGTAAAATAACGCTTCATCAGGTGTGTATACTTTATTTTACATCATTTTTTTCAACTAATAAGTTTTAACATTAAAACAATTACAATCGATCTAATCTATAAAAAGCACAATACGTTGGGACATATTATCATGTAGAATGTATATAAATATACCTAATAATTTTATTTTAAACGATACTAAGGAATCCCTCATTCTATTATATATTAACTCATAAAATGTAATGTATGAAAATTCATATTTATATGTAGGTTGGTAACATTTATTAAAATAAAATCTAAGGCAATTAATGTATAACATTAAACTAAAAATTTCAGCAAATCATAAAAAATAGTGCTTATGTGATTATAAATAAGCCTGGATTGTGCTCCGGGCTTAAGCTAAAATTTTATTTTAATAATAAGATCAATTTCATTTTACTATGTTTAATAATTGCTACAAATGAGGCGAGGTGCCATAAGGCAGGTCATATCTGCCCCTCTAAAAGTTACTAAGCACGCGTACGAACGCTCTGCAAAGAACATTACATTAGAGATATACATTGCTTGAAAACAAAGACGATATAACGGAAATCTTAAAGCATTAGAAAGAATTTACATTACATTTAACTTTTCATTATACATAAACTTAAGAAAGTAAAATAGCAATTGTAGTTAAATTTTTGATTCATGTAATCGTTATTAATGTTAAGGTCATATATCTGTTAGAATATCAATTTGAAAATAAATTCATACTTCTATTGAGTTAATGGTTGATATTATCTAGGAGTTTGAAATTCAGTTGTTTCGTTGTTTCCAGTATAGTTTAGTTTTGTTTGTACTCGCTTTAGGTTTACCGTGTAAAGCATTATCCATACAAGATTATATCTGAAAAGGCATTAAATAATTGAAATTATTGTATATTATTAATTAAGGATACGTTAAACGTAAATGTTTTAAATTTGAGAAATATTGTGAATAATGTACTCTTTCCTAAAATATTTCTAAACAGGCTGGATGGAGTTTGACGAATGAAACGAAAACTTCATATTCGTATCACAGGAGGGATATCTCTGCTAACATTTTGATAGTACATCTATATTGATAGCTTCCCTGCTTACATTTAGAGTATAATATTATTTTTCGATATCTCGATCGATAAATTAAGACTTATTTATATCGTATTGAGACGAATACGTTGTTCTACTTGTATATAGCAAGTATGACAAAATATTGAAACAATGTCCATGGAGACTATTATTTTATCGATTTCTGTGTTTTGTTTTCCTTTTGATATTTATAAGTAACTAGCTATTCATCATGATACACAATCATTAAGCGTTATTGATTAACTTAAATAAATAATAATAACAACTATAAAATAGTTAATATTAGCAGGGGTGTCAACAACAACAACATATCTATTTATAAATACAAAACAGCCTATTGGAAATATGTTAGTTTGTCTTACATTGGCTACGCCAAGTGTTCATTGATTTCCTCCATTCCAATATGAAGCAAATGATTACGAATTAAATCAATTTACCTTTAGGACAAGGATCAATGATGTACTTGTGGTAGCCGACATGTCGGATAGTGTTGTATTTAGATAATTAGAGAAATAATTATCATATAACCGAATATATTCTATCTAGTGGTATGTAAAGTGAACAAAATAAATTCAGTGATCGAATAAAATTGTTACAACAAATATGATGCCTTTTTTTAAGCAAAATATAAATTCCTAAATATATAATAAGAAATATTTGGATGTCGTATAATGAATGATTAAAAGAATCAAACATTTTTCGATTATATCAGAAAGTACTACGTTAAAAGTAGTAGGAGAGAAAGAAGGGTTCCAACTCTAGACGCTGTTGCTCATCCACTAGCATTTGCTACTATAGGTGTCTCATAAGATAGCCACAAGAAAAAATAGCCACCCCTTTTTTTTTCCTATAATAAATCCGATTACCACAGAGGTTTTTTCAAAACCAATATACTTAAATTCATTTTTAAATATAATCTGTTTCTTATTAGAGATAATTAAAAGTGAGTGACACCTAGTTTGGCGAAACATTCACAAAAAGATGTGGACTTTGCATTGCTATAAAAATATAGAAAAATATTCAAAATATGAACGCAAGCATTATATTGCAGTCCACAATACTTATGCTTCCCATTTTCCTAACGAAATTTTTTAAACAATGCTACGATAGGATGTAGGTTTGTGTCTATTTATTATACCTACTTAATATGACCATAATTTGAATATCATACTCTCGAAATGTATTTTAAAGCAGTGAAATTTATATTTTATTTAAAATGTCTCAAGTTTTAATTAGGTTGGCAGTCGTTGAAAAGGGTTTATGCCACCACATACAGGGTGCGGCGAAGTTGTTAGGGAGTCAATTAGTGAAATTAGTGGGCTACGTGACGGGGGCTAGACGTCGAGGTAACGAGCTGCACACTACTCGTATAATTCTGCAAGAATAACAATATATTGCTAGTTATTTTTAGAGACTACACGAACTTACTCTTCAAGTATACCGTAACAATGTCACTTATTATAATCCAAAGATAAACTAGATATGTTTAAATTTAAATTGCATAAATTCAAACAAAAAAAAACAAACTTTCGAAATTAATTTATTAAAAACAAATTTCACATGATGTTAATTAATTAAAATATATATAAAATCGCATACAAGTGTTAACGTTCGGCGATTGAACGTTGATGAGAATTTTGTAATTAAAGTCTGTCTGTTAATCGTTGAGCTGTCCCTGGTAACTGGATACGAAGAATGCATTCCATGGTGTAAGCTTTATTATTAGGCGATTATATAACATGTTCATCTTTGTTTATTTTCATCTTTTACAGGTTCTAGAAACATCGTTGTGTTTATCGACGCTGTTTAAACACCAAATATTAATTAAACTCAAAGCAAATTTTATTAATATTACTATAATTATCATAATCTAATCAAAAATAGTATATTCAATCATTTATTCGAGCTACAATCTTTTTTTTACTCCAACTAATTATAAAACTTGCCGAAAGTTATAATTGCCAATTAAGGAATTTTTTAAGAAGGCACAATACTTCGTTGTCGTTCTCCGCGTCTTATTCATGAAAACTGTATCATCTTCATGCAAACTTCGAAATTATTCTAAATTTTGACAGAGCATAATTTGAATTCTCTGTTTGAAACAGCCATAGCCCAAAAGATTAGGCATTGCGTTTACTCTTACCATTAACTTGAACCACAGTTTTCTAACACAAGCACTTTTATTTTAGTACTCCATGTAGACAGTTAGAACTTCTACTTAGCTAAGATCCGCGATAAGGAAACAAAAACAGAAAAATAATAATGTGTGTTTTCTACTGAAGGAAATGGATTTACGGGAATTTAAACTAAATCTTACCGAAAAAGGGCCGTCAGCAACTCTCCACCTTCCAACTACTATCAACAACATCAAACACACACTACCACTTTTCCTTTACTTAGCTAAGTAAAAGTTCTAACTGTCCACATAGTAATGGATTTCCGCAAAGTAACTGCGTAACCCCCTGACTTCATTAGTCATCTTAGTACTTCAACTAACAGGCAGTCAAGTCAACAAGAATTCTAGTAATGTTAAAAATATTACCTTTTTTATATATATTCTTTTGACTAAAAATAATAATAATTGAAGAGGTAGGTGTCAAAGAAAGTTCTAAGATGATGCAAGCATAATATAAAGCGAGAAGGAGGTTAAGATTTAGTAGGTTTAGGGGTAAAAGAGATTGGATTTCAAGTTTTTTTTATGGCAGGATAGGCAAACAAGCATGCGGATCAACTGGTGGTAAGCGATCACCTCCACCCATAGACATGCACAAAGCCGGAGACGTCGCAGGTACCTTGCCGGCCTTTAACGAACGTATACGCTCTTCTCTTAAATGGGCCCATCTAGTAAACATGTGGGAACACCGCAGGTGCTAACTTGTTTCACATTTCAACAGTTCGTGGCGGAAAACTGCGTCTAAATTGCACGATGGTTGATGGCCAGCCATCCAGGTGATGAGGATGCAATCTTTTGTTGTAGCACGTAGTGCTATGGTGTAACTGTGCGGCTGAGAGATTAATAATCTCCTCACAGCATGTGCTGTAATAACTCGATAGGTACACTACGCAGAGAGCTAATACATCTCTGCGAACAGATAAAATATCGAGCCTATAAAAAATCCTGCCGTCGCCGACGGTTCGAGACGCTCTCTTTTGGATGGGGTCAAATGGAAGGAGCTGGTACTTGCGAGCTCCAGCACACAGATGTGAGCAGTAGTCCATATGCGACCGCACTTGTGCTTTGTACAGCTGGAGACGGTGGGCACCAGCCATACCCATGGAGTACTGGCTCGATCTGCTTAATTCTCATCGTTCACCGGACGAAGGGCAGTAAGAAAGTTGTAACATACAAGACGATCTTCTGAAAGTTAAAGAAGATATTTCCCGTCCTTACAGGCATTATTACATACAATCAATAGTACAGTACAGTAATGAAAAATTGCCATCAGTGTGATTATACGACTTATTTGACTTAACCATTTTTCCACAATAAACCCCGCTTGGCACAAATCCCGGTAGTAAAAATGTATGCTCCCTTTCTGGTAGAAGTCTACACACTAATAACAATTATTGGTTCTGATGATTACTGCATCAAATATATTTTATATTATTTTATATTTTATATTAATTCACACTAGCTATCCCTAATTCGCCAAGCAGCGCCTCCAATCTGAAGGCCAATGTTCAGCAGTGGACTATTACTGCTGTATTGATGGTGATGTGGAATATGTAGATTATTTTACATACTTGATATAAAAAAAGGACCCTAGATATCCCAATTACTATTGCACCCTTCACACCACGATCGAGTAAGGGATCGAGGGCACTCTTACCGATGTTTGTTTGGCAAGAGCTCAGCTAGTGATCTATGTTTACCTGCAGCCTCACTTTTACCGCTCTTCAAATTCTCTCCCGTGATAAATAATCTATAATACGCCATAAATAAAAGAATTTTTGTTTTAAAGAAGGATAACAATATTTTTAATATTATTAAAATTACTTTTAACCATTCCAGCTTAAGTACTATTAACGTAAACTTAAGTAATGCTGGTGCTAGAAATTGGTTTGCGTCAGTCCAATGGAATGCTACTTTAAATATTTCTAGATGTTAATATTCACGCCCGTGCTCCTGAACACTACTAAATAAAATCTAAAATCTTCTTTCTAAAAACTTTTTTTTAGAAAAACTTTTTTTTAGAAAGAAGATTTTTTTGGGAAAAAGTTTTAGATTAATATGCAGAAATATCAGCCACCTTTTGACTGTTTCACAACACTATAAGAAATTACAATGTTATTGCTTCAATATCCAACATGGCGTCCGAACTCATGGCCAATCATAACTGAGGGATAGCCGCGCTGGAATCTTTAACGATTTGCAAAAGATCTAACTTCACAGTGCTTGTGGCGTCCTCGACGGAACTAATTCGCAATTGATACACGATCATGAGAAACTTATAAAAAAAAATTATTATAAAACACCGCCTCATTTTCAAAATTGCTACATTTTCACTGTAAATTCTGTTTTTTCAGAAACCCTTTAATCCATTCAACCGGGTACACACCGTTGGGTCGTTTTAACAAGGCACGCAACGCGCGTCGTGAAAATGTAACAAGATTCTACAACTGGTTCTAACTTTGCAATTTCTTTTTCTTTGATGGCAATAAGTTAAAACTATTATGCCAGTGTCAATAATATCCAATCTCTTGAAATGTAACAAGTTAGCTTATCACGTTACGTGGTGATAAAATTTCACTTATACACCTTAATCGAACTATATTGCCTAATACGCCAACACAATTAAACAATATAACTGATAATAATATAAGATTATGAAAATGAAATAAAAATACAACGTCACTGATGTAAGTTGCCGAGGAAAGAAAACTTCACAATTTATCTCAAATAGTCCGAATCCAGGCTAAAATAATTATTAACGTTAAGGCATTGGGATACCACTGTTCTACATTTTTCAATTCTCGTAGCAAAATTCAAATTTATATATTATTTTAAGTAAATAATGTATAAAATAGCCTTTTTCTGGAAATTGAGTATCGACGCAAAAAAGCGAAAAGGTAATAAACCGCAAAATGAAAACTTACTACCAAACAACAAAAAAAACTTTTAAGTTTTCTGAAAATTACATACATCATTACTCAAAAAGAGGCAGTTCCAACGCTATTCAAAGTTTTTTATTGGTCCTAGAGTTGTGAGACTCAAACCTTTCGACGCACATTTTTTCTTATGTTTTTCTGGCGCAACAAAATGTTTTGACATATGTGTCATTTACAATGTTTTCGTTTTTTTCCTCTATATGTACTTTAATTCATCTTGTCGTAGCAACGTCGTAAAACTGATAACATTCCAAGTAGACGGGACTAATTAGAATCCTCGTCGTTAATCAACGTAATCTAAGCTTAAATATGTAACAAATAAATACACAAAATATTTCTAAATTTTTGATAATTATCTATAATTTCAAAATTTAGTAATTAAGGTAAGCTTTATATCTCATGTAATCTAATAAAAATATTTTGAATTATTAGAATTTTTATCGAAAATAAAATGTAGATCTGTTGTGTAGGAGACAATGTTAAATCAAACTGTCGTGTGATTAATGGAGTCAGGCGTGACTTTGCGGAAATCCATTACTATGTGGTTAGTTAGAACTTTTAGTTAGCTAAGTTCCGCGACAAGCAAAAAAAACAGAAAAATAATCTCCAGTAGAAAACACACATTATTATTTTATGTTTTTGTTTGTTTGTCGCAGATCTTAGCTAAGTAAAGATTCTAACTGTCCACATATCAAACTGTAGTAGGTAACTAAAGAGATAAATCAGCTACATTTCCAATTTTATTTAACAGTTATATATGATTTTTTATTATAATTTTCTAAAATTTATAAATAATATATCACTTAAAAATTTTATTTAACTCTCCATAAATTACTGTTACTTTTCACTATTTTTGCGTCCAGTAGAAAATCTATTAAAAATATTTTAGTACCGTTCTCCCATGTGAATTCTTTTAAATCTTAATTTACGCTGTCGTTTGTTTATACGACTACAACTTCGCATAAACTATATGTTTAGAGGTCAACCCTTAAAGTACGTATAAGCATAATCGTCCTACATTCGGTTGAAATAAGATAAATAAAACCACAAGAAACTTCTCAACGAGACATATCACTCGCGATATAAAAGCGGGTTTACGATTCTATATTCTAAATCCTTTATCGAACTCAAAGTTTCTAACTGCACTCAACAAATTCCACTAACTCCAACGTATACGTGCAAACTAGAAGCGAAACTCGAAATGTGTTTGCGAAAGTTGGAGTGGAAATGGGGATGAAATTATTAATAGATACGATCATTAGTGGCTGTACTGAAAGGGAGACCAAGGAAATGGTAGGGGGTGTGTACGCTGACAAACTTGTAAACTTATATTAACTAGCCAGTAAATGTCACATTACCTGTTTTTATTAGTTGATTGTTGTTGTGAACGTATATATTATAGATAGTATCCTACTTAGTATTCATTTGATATATCAAGTATATTTTTATGGGTTAGGAAAGCAAATGAGCAGTTATTAACTGGAGTTTAGATATCATTACATCTATTTTTTTAATTGGTATATTTGATAGAACTCAATTGACTAAGTTAAGAAGCTACCTCTTTCGAAGTCAATGGTCGCAGTATTACAAGGTAAAAACAAGTATTTATTCTAGGTGTAATTGTTTCGTCAAATTGATCGTCGAGTGTCGAGCGTTTGGTATATGTCTTGCACTAATAATGAGGAGGCCTCATACCGAGCAGTAGAACCTTCTAGGTTCAACTATTGTGTAACTTAAATATTGTTTTAAGGCCGGCAAAAGGCTAAAAAGTAAAACAGTCCGCCTTTAGTAGGTAGACTAATACAAATCTAACCCCATTACCAGCACAGCAGACGTTTGACAACCTCAAAAAAATAAAAACACCAGTCCATTTCGTAATCGGTGTGCATATCTCACATGTGTAAGTTGGCGCAAGACAGGGCGGGCGGGCAGCACACCTGGCGTTTGGGCGATCGATACCGCGCACCTGCGTCTCTATGACTACCGCCCGCCCCGCGCACACGCTGCGCACTTAGTGACGGAGCTAAAGCGATTCTATATCTTTTATTTATTCGAAGTGACAAAGAATGACACAATATTAACAATGAGGAAAATAAAAATAAGAAGGAAGTAAAGGATTGGTTCGTTTCTAGCTCTGTATAAATATATGTGGTATATATTCGAGTCTGCATATTCCGCTAAGAGGCCCATAGGACCATGTAGAATATAAATCGGCTGTGTAAAAAAGTGAAAGAGGTTTCTATTACTATAACTTTTATTATTCATTTTAATCTTGAGATTTATTTTTACTTATTTTATTTTCTTAATTTTTATATATTTATTTAATAATCTAATACTCGTTGTAAACTAAAGGTTAATAATAAATAATCCAATACATTTTGGCCAAAATTCCTACTTATTTTCCAACGATCTACACGCTTCGCAACTAATGTTATTTATTTCAAAATTTATATCCTGCTAAATATCTTATATAAGAGAAAAATTTTGTCCCATATAAAACTAACATTAATTATTGAATTAATATTTGAAAAAACTGTATTAACATCAAGGTGCACTACCACTTTAAAAAAATATTATTTGTATTAGTATTTGAACTTGAGTGGATGAATAAAAATTATTTTATCAACTGTTGAACATTTGAACAAGATATATAAATATACATAGGAAGAGTGTAAATTAATAGTAGGAATTGAAAAATCGCTTCGCGTACTATTGCAGCGCACCCCGACGGCAGACGGCATGCATCACGCAAGGGTTACTTAATTAGATTGCGGCGAAAACGAGAGAAGCGATAAGTATCGTGTCGACACGTTGCTTTGCTCGCAACACGCCAGCCAGGTCAGAACACTTTTAGATACTCTAAGTTCAATTGAACAGCGGGATTCAATTAATTTTTATGCAATTTCAAGTTCAACCCGTTAACTCTAAAAAAAACCACAAGGACGCTTTATATTTTGGGTGTAATAAACAATGTAATTGTTCTTAACCTCTTCGGACCTTAGATCTGTAGAAGTTGATAGCTAAAATGTTGTTTAGCTACTAACTCCTACTGATTTAATGAAAAAATACTAAATATAGCAATAAATTATGTAATTTTTTCAAAGCCGAATTGACTACTCGTACTAAGATATTTTCTAAAAAATCTCATAAACAGAAACTACATATCGTCGTCTCTTTTTTCTAAGTTCAGGTGTACCCATGTATAGAATGCATTATTTAATGCAAATTCTCATTTAGCAATAAATATTTATTTATTTATTTTATGTGAAAATAACTACTTAATCTACGGATACATTATATAGACGATAATTGTATGACAAAGTCAATTACTGATACTATTCTAATAAGAATTAATTTACGTCATTAATAAATGAAAAATTAATTTAAGAGCAACATTTGAAAATAAAGACAATATATAAAATGTATATAAAAAGAAAAACAGTCAGTAACTAGACGACCAATTGGCTCAGTGGTGGGGCCCTCCCCCAGCGGAGTCAACGGTTTAGGGTTCGATCCCCGCATCGGAATAAATATATGTATGGATTACAGATATTTATTCCAAATCTGGTAGCCTCGCAAATCTGCATTGGACAAGCGTGATGGGTTAACGTCCGTTCCTCCAAGAATGGAAAGGCCTGTGCTCAGCAGTGGGACATATATGGGTGTTTAAAAAAAATCACTATCATATCATATTAGTATAGTAGTAGAATAATTCATGTAAACCTAAACTTGTTACTAAACGATTTATAGAGTTTGTAATTCAGAAATCAAGTGCGATAAAGGCTTTTTCCATTTATTTTCTTTTCTTATTTAATTATTTATTTTCCATCAAAATACATCAGTAATTATTTAATAATTTATATAATAAGTTTAACGCGAATAAAGGTAAAATGTATGTATGTTCACCTAATATTGCACGGCGAATCATTAAATTCTTGTTACAATATACGAGTATATGTACAACACAGCGCTATTCTATTATTAATTTAACAACAAGACACCATCGCAAGCATTATTAGATCGTTCTTTGTCCTCGTAACAAAGGTCGCACATTTTTTACAATAAAATTCAAGCCCCAAGGAGCTCCAACAAAGACTTGCAATGTAGCAAGATAAAATAAATGCGAAGGCAATTTATTGTGCAATTAACTGGAGCTTCCTTCTGCGGGTTTTTATAACGTTTATAAGAGCCGTAAAAAATATTTTTTTATTTTATATATATCATTTAAATTTAAGGCGATTCATATGTATAGTATACGTTGGAATACTTAGGCACTTGAAAGAAAATGTTTGTGCTGTCATACGCAGAAAACAGATGGTTAACATATAATATCAATATTTAAAAAAAATGAAAGCTATGTGTCCTTTCATATGCATTACATGGTCTTTTAGTCCTTAACCATTAAAATATACCAATCTAAAGGCAAAGTTTCCAAGTGTACACAAATATATCTCAGTCTACCCGCAAATCATGCAATATAGGCGCATATTCACATCGAGTTGCGAAAATCAGCCCGTTTTACCATCTAGTCTATTTGTATTATTGTACAAACACTGAAAGTATCCAAGTTGGGATAAGATTTAATCTATATATTAATGTATTATATACATAATAATACATTGCACACACAGAGGAGTGTGTGCTTTAGCATAAAGTTGATATGATCGGGCTAGGTGGCACTTCTTGGCGGAAGCCAAGCCAAACCAGCATTGGACCTTCTTCTGTTTGATTAAAAGTTTGTATGAAGAAGAGAGGAATATAAAAGTAAACAAATAAAATTAAAACTTTAATTAAAGGTCGAATTTCGACCACTACGACGACTACTGTTTATAATTGGAACGCGAGATTATCCATACGAATATAGGAGATTGGTAATTGAAAATAAAATCCTTTATTTAGATGACATAATTATATCGCACGAATCTCAGAAATTATAAATCATATGTTTTATTACTAAAATGAATAATATTCTAAAATAAAACCTATATGAAGTAAGCAAATATTTCACCTGGAGTCAGCAGCTCCCTACACCCCGCGTTCGGTGCGCAATAAGACGCCACAGTGTCCCATGGGAAACAACACCTGAGTTAACACGGCTGCCGGATAAAATATGAGGGCGCTTCACTTTACACCAAGGAAAATGAATATGAGCCGGGTCGTTGACCTCCGTTATTGCATAAATCTGATTATACTTCCATAGTTTTTGTAGGACGAACCACTTTCCATGACGTTCGCGTGCATATGTATTAGGTTTTTCACAATAAAACTATTTTTTTCTGGGTGGAAAGCAGTCTAAATTATTTCTTATAAAATCCTAAATATTACTTTAAAGAAAATAACGAATTAAAGTTATATAAAATATAATTCATTCGAAATAGATTTGTTTTAAACTGTGTTTTTTTTTATTTTAGTAAAAGAACTATTTTAACAAATCAGTTATACAATAGATACTCCAAAACTAAGATAAAAGCTTATTACAACAACAAGCAACTACTGTTCCGATATGTACTGCATATTAACTCGAAAACCCATATAAAAGCTCATTACGACAACAAGCAACTACTGATCCGATATGTACTGTATATTAACTCCAAAACCCATATAAAAGCTCATTACGACAACAAGCAACTACTATTCCGATATGTACTGCATATTAACCCCAAAACCCATATAAAAGCTCATTATGACAACAAGCAACTACTGATCCGATATGTACTACATATTAACTGCAAAATCCATATAAAAGCTCATTACGACAACAAGCAACTACTGTTTCTATATGTACTGCTTCTTAACTGCAAAATCCATATAAAAACTCATTACGACAACAAGCAACTACTGTTCCGATATGTACTACATATTAACTCCAAAACTCATATAAAAACTCATTACGACAACAAGCAACTACTATTTCGATATGTACTGCATATTAACTCCAAAACCCATATAAAAGCATATTACGACAACAAGTAACTACTGATCCGATATGTACTACATATTAACTGCAAAATCCATATAAAAGCTCATTACGACAACAAGCAACTACTGTTCCGATATGTACTGCTTATTAACTGCAAAATTCATATAAAAACTCATTACGACAACAAGCAACTACTGTTCCGATATGTACTGCATATTAACACCAAAACTCATATTAAAACTCATTACGACAACAAGCAACTACTGTTCCGATATGTACTGCATATTAACTCCAAAACCCATATAAAAGATCATTACAACAACAAGCAAAAAGCGTGTCTTCCCTGTACAAAATGTTTCTAATTTCGCTTCCAGAACGATGCGTCATCTGTCATTGTCCACCCCTACGCTGCAAATAGCCCCTGTCGTTAGAGGAACCATATTTATTTATTGACAGATACGGACATTTTGTGAAAAATGTTAAAACAAGTACTATCGCTTAATCAACAGTGCTATTTTAATTTACATTATAAAAAACACATCAATTAGATATTTTTTGAAATACATTTATTTATATCGTTATAAATAAACCAAAATAATATTAAAAATAATATCCAAATTACTTCGCCATTTACTAAGATAACGCCGAAGAAAGAAAATTTAGATTTTTTAGCAAAAAGTTTAATATGTTCATATTATTTTTTAATTAAAACATTGTGATTTTACACCATTTTATATCATTCTCTTAAATAATTATGCAGGGAACCGTTTTATTAATATGATTGCTAGTCTAAAAGTCGCTGAAAAAATTCCTTACCCATGAAAATCTTTAAGGGCGATCCATTCACAAATCTTCAGAGATGAACATCTATTCTGCCCTCCGCGATGGAACCAATAAGCGTCAATAAATTCGTATTATTCTTTACAGTCTTTGACGTGTATGTTATTCGAAGTTGTATTCCATTTTGTGAGTTTGTTAATTAATTAATTTGAACTAAAATCATTCACGAGACAACAGTTAAATTAATGAAGATTCTTTTAATTCAAAACAAGATTCAATACGTGTAATGAAAATGAAATTGTTTATTTCATTCAAAAAATATTTTTGTTGTGTTTATAGAAACTGTTGTTGACATATAGTAAGATATATATATATATATATATATATATATATATATATATATATATATATATATATATATATATATATATATATATATATATATATATATATATATATATATATATAAAAGAAGAATTTTCGCCAACGCCAATTTATTACAAAATTTTACGTTGATTTAACACTTGTACGGTAAATGAAACACGCATAACGTCTTGTACAGATGTATAAACGGTTACTTTCTTATAAAAACACTACATACAACTAGGATACACCCACGTGCAATAAGACTGAGCAGTTTCAGTTCAAAAGTTGAGATATTAAGACAATACAACAGACAGAGGTAAATATTGAGCAACTTACACATAAACTTTACAATTTATATTACAAAATTTAGAAAAGTTCATCAAATTTCAGAAAATATTACTTTGCTGTTTCCAACAGCAAATAATAATAGAATAAAATATTTCATAAAGTCCACATAAAACTGTTAGTTATAATATGTAAATCCTACCTATCCTACTAATATTATAAATGCGAAAGTTTGTGAGTTTTCACGAAAAAACTACTGGATGGATTTGGATGAAACTTTACAGTAATACAGGTTATACATCTGAATAACATATTTGTAATGATTTTATGTTATTTTGGTCGCAATATAATTTTACTATTAAGTAAAAAAATATATATTTATTTAAAATGATCTGTCACGAAACTTAATGTGGTAGACCAAATTCCACGCAAGCGAAGCCGCGGGCAAAAGCTAGTATATTATAATTCACATTTTATTACTGCAATTTGCACGGCAAATGTCAATGTTTGGATGTTTGAAATATTAGTTTGTTTCTATTCTTTTAGCATTTTCTAAAAAAATGCGATGAAATGCATAGTCATACATACATATATATATGTACAGGGTCGGTCGGTTGTAAATCGTGTCCGTGTATTCAATAAGCACGGCAATGTTCGGACAGGTGCAATTTCCTCCGACAGGATATTACCAATATGTCTTCACACAGCCTCCACCAAAGCCCTCACCCCTTCCGCCCACCCACGACGAAGTGCATAGATAGGGCTATTTGAATATTTACGAAAATTGCGAGATATACTGTCGAATCGCTAATCTTTTTAATACGCTTGACATGTAGGTATACATGTCGCATTAGCGTGAATATATTTTTATATTTTCATTCATCTAATTATTGTCATACTTAAGCTTTATTATGTTAAAGTTATACTACAGACATTTTTGTCTAAAACATAATTGTAAGACATTCACGTAGAAGAACGACTTCTGAGCTCTACACTTAATTTAGTGAGTGCCAAAAAAAGTCAGCACAACCTCTTCCTCTCTCTCCTCCTCGTAACTTTTTCCTTTCCTAGCCTTTCCATTTATTTACTTTTTCTTAAAACCAGACTGTCAAGTTTTAGTTTCTATTACGAACTACAAATATATTTAAAAGACGTACTGCCGTTCACCAAAATTCTACTAGGATTTATAATACAGTAAAAGCTTATTCGCGCTTTCTTCATTTGCGTTTTCACTATTCGCGGATTAAAAAAACACGACCCAATTCCTATATTCGCGGCTAAAAGTTTTTTTACTCGCGGATCTAATAAGTACAAACAAAACAATAAAAGGATTCCAATAGGTATCCAACCCAATATCCTTTGTAAATGGCGTTAAATGGACTAATAAAAAAAGTAAAATAGATCTTATTACAACTTATTTTTTTTTATATATTTGTTTTTTTTTATTTTTTCACCTAGGAACGGACCATTCCGTATTCATGGTTTCTGCATTCGCGGCATATTTATGGAACATATACCCCGCGAATAAAGAGCTTTTACTGTACTCTAAATCCAATTGTCTCATTTTGCAGCATGGGGCGAGTCACTACTATCGCTCCCTAAGCGCTGGCTCAGCACGCAGGTGTACGGCTCCGAGGACGAGGACTTTCAGGTAACTTAGACTTAATAAAATACTGTATTAAATAGAGTTGCAGCGTTCGGATAATGAATGCCAATTTAAATGCAACTTCGAAACATACAATATTGACAGAAATAAAAAAAATATATATATATACAATATTTCATGTTAAAAATTATGCACATAATATTTAACGCCTTGTAATATTTTTATTTTCCTTAATTTACTCCTCCGCCATTTGTGTGCATAATTGCGCACATGCCGAAAAATTCGGCAAACTTAATAAATATGTATGATTTTTCACACGTTTGTGATTATGATGTCCTTCTTACTAATAATTAGTATAAAAATTATTTTATTATCCATTTACAATAATTCAGGTCTGAAGAGGTTAATTTTAGTTATCTTAAGGTAAGTAGCTAGCTAGTGTTTTCATCGTCGTTAACAGCCTAAAACAATCTACTTATCCACAACATTATATATATAATTTACGGTCACCACCCTGGACAGTGGTATTTTTAACTGTAGAGTCAGCTGCTGTATCGCATTGGCCTGTGATAATTAACGCCTTGATTTGATTTTAGGATAGATAATACCGTCATGAAACAATTGGTACAGTGGCAAAACTACGGCTTTCAGTGACAATGTATATAAACAGGTATTTTTTCAGTATTTAGGTGCTTTTTGGACAATCGTGATGGGTCTGGGTGATGCGTTGCGATTTCTTCACAAATGGGAAGACACATGTTCAGTAATGGAACATGTATGAGCGTATATTTAAAAATTGAACAAATATTTTTAAAAATCCATCATCAGCTATTCGGCAGTACTGTGTCTGTTAATTACCAATCCAAGATGAAAGTTGAATTGCCATGATGCAGTCGAGCCGCCTTACCCGCATTATATTATTGAAAATAAAAATAATTTACTTTCTAATAGAATGTCCAACTACCGAAGCTCCCCGTGCCCGACCTGCAGGCCACTATGGAATCATACCTAGAATTTGCTTCGGTCATTGTCGGACAGCAGCAGCTAGAATCCACGAAAGTTTTGGTCAAGAATTTCATGGAGGATCTTGGCCCAAAACTTCAAGATACACTAATGGAGAAACAGAACGAAATGAATAATTGGGTAAGTTTTAATATGAAATTTCGTAAGTGAGAATTAAATCTTGTGATAAACTAAGATTAAACATAACTTCAGACTCTCATTTTTATGTGATTTTTCACCATCTTTATCGTGTAGTTTCTCTAAATTACGTTGTAATGTGTATCATATTTTAGAGCCATCACGACGTTATTAGGAAAAAACTTTAACTGCATCGTGACTGAAATTAGATGTAAGCTACTGAGAATTACTAGACAATTTTAATCATTTTTCACGATAAATGAAAATTTCCCTTGCATGCTGTTGTTTCCTCTATGTTCAAAAGCTGTCTTCTTTATAAAGGCAGGTAAGTGATTTCTCAAATGTCAACAGCTGACTAAGGTGGTGAACTACCAGCTCAAATAATTGTAGTCTTTACTACATATGACATTTCGTTCTTACCGTATTGTAGAATTGTTTAATTAAGACAATTTTATTTATTTTATTTAAGCAGCAATAGGTCAGTTGATAAGGTTTGGGATTACAAAGTGAAATCGTGCGTTTATATCTTCCACTGAAACATGTGAACTATTTTCCTAGCACAAAAGTTATTACCTTAGTTACTAACAAGGTTAACTATATTAAAAATATTACTAGTTGACTAAGTAAACACTAAATAAATAAAAAACAACGTATCAGTGCAAACACCATTGACCATCTTATCGGTCACGTTTCGATTTGAAAACAAAAAACGAAAACAATAATTCCGCTACAACAGAATGTTTTGAAAGTCTATTATTGCAGTTAACGGAAGCGTATAATCAACATGTCGCAAGAGTTAAACAAATCTATTGAAGCTCTAAAATGAGCTTTAGCATTAAAATAATATGTGTGTTGTGTATAATCTCAAAAACACTACAAATTGGATTAAAAGTGAATAACAAAGCGTTTAACAGTTTTGAAAATGGTGTTGTGCTTATGAAGGTTCTTGAAGCAGTTGATAAAGCTAGCAATAACGAACAATTATTTAATGTCACCCTCGATTTATTAAATGATGTTTGCGTTTGCCTGCGTGATTATATACAAGTAGACAGGAAAAATTTGTCATTTAAAAGACAAGAAGAAAGAAATAAGTATATAAATATAGAAGTAACATTTAATCTTTTAAAACAAATTCACAATAAAACTTGTAACACTTTACTTCAAGAATTTATCAATGATGTAAACACAAAGGCCATATACACAACTATAAGCAAAAAACTCCTGACTCAGAGTAATACCCTGAGCACATTGAAGAATTAT
Organism: Baronia brevicornis; assembly: GCA_031353405.1. Taxonomy (NCBI): domain Eukaryota; kingdom Metazoa; phylum Arthropoda; class Insecta; order Lepidoptera; family Papilionidae; genus Baronia; species Baronia brevicornis. Next base: position 259,000 of record JASFAT010001741.1, read on the forward strand.
ACAATTCGCACCAAAACTCAACAGAAGTTTAACCTATTTGTGACTTTGCAAAAAGGAGAAAAAATTTATTTCAACGATACTATTTATGACATTCTAATTAAAACTAATAAAAAGCATAAATATTGTATTAAAAAGTATAATTTGTATGAGACAGTAAAATATTTTAATGAAAGCGCAAAAAGAGCTGTTATAGTAATTATTACGTTAAATACTCAAGATCAAACAAATGTCGTCATGGAATCGGCATCAATTAGCAGTGATGAATTAAATAATGCAATCAATAGTAATACATCCGTGGACATTGACTTTATTGATGCTAACTTTAAATCAAAAAGCGAAAACGAAAAAATTTTAATTTTGAAGGAAATTTCTCTTTGTAATTTGAAATCTATATTTTACTATTTACTGAAAAGCAGCAGAGAGAATCTTATAAAAGTATTTAAAATTTTTCGAAAAAGAAATTCAATTAAACTATATATCAATCTTATGACAAGCGACAACCATGAGAACTACACCGGTATATGCTGCCATGAAAACCTTAAAAATCGCTTATGTGATATAAATTTTGACAAAAACATTAAAGAAATGGGAGTCGTAGAAAGAAATTCAAGTCATGATTATAACCCTAAAAAGAAATTAAACTCCATGAGGGAAACTATTTTTAAAATAAGAAATTTCATTCTCATATATCTTGAAAAAATAAAATGTACTGACCTAAAATCATATAAACTTGTTTTAGAAGAGTTGGGTGAAAAGAAAATGAGAAACATTCAAATTTTATACAATTCATATATAAAAATTGTAAATGAAGTAATGAATTACACAAGTAAAAATGTTTATAAGCATGCAAACAGAAACAATAACGAAAAGATAAGTTTTACTCAAATAAATAAAACTTTTACTAATAACTATACATTTAACAATGACACAAGTAATTTCATAAATTTTAAATATGAAAACATGAAAAGTCTAAACGAACAAACAACAGAACAAGCTCATTTAAATAATGCTTCAATTCAAAACATAGATAAATTTGATAACATGAATCTTAACGTGTATAAAAATAATAGTGAAAGCAAACACTTGAATTCTTTAAATTTAATTAATAACCATACGAATAACTTTATTATAAAGCATACATTAAATACAACAAAAAACTCAAACTTTAATAGTATTGATAATATAATAGAACAAAATAATCAGAATATGTCAGTAGGCAAGATATTTAATGAGCCTTTTTTCAACAATAAGGAAAATAGGAAAGTTTTTGGAAAAATAAATTTCTATGCCAGCATTAATAACAATACAAAACATCAGACAAAAAAAGATGATGACTTTTTAAAAGCAATACATAAACCAAATAGTGATAAATTACAAATGCGGTATGAACTTCCATTTAAATCAATTTCTCTTCTAGATACTGATATGGAAAATAATATACTAGAAATAAATAATCCAACTGACTTAATAAAAGATAGAACTAGGAGTATATTTAATTATACTCTATTCCCCCCCATACAGAAAAACAAATCAATCAATGCATCTGTAATAAACAGATATAACTCGAACTCAGATATAAGCAAATATACAATTTTAAATAATATATTAAATGTGCCAAGAACATCAAATAGTTTAAATAGAAGAACTAAATTAAATTTGCCTAAAACAGATAACGTTGCATTAAAAAGTTCAGAAACTAACGACAATTATAATAAAATAATTACTTCAACTGCTCTCAAAATGGTAAATAGAATAGATGCGCCCTTTATGAGTGCAATAAACAAGACGCCACCTACTATTTTCGAATTTACTGATATCGTAACAAGTAACCCTGTATTGAATTCCACTTATAATTTTGATATTAGACAGATCATTTTATCTAATTTGAGTAGCGAAGTCTGCAAACCCTATCACAAGAGAAAAGAATCAACTACTCAAAAAAAAGAAAAAGATAGTTCAGTAAATGTAACTCTTATCTCCAAATTCAATTTTAAGCCCTTTGTACTTGAAAATGTAAACAGGAATTTAACTTATTTTAGGCATAAAAAATTATTACTTTCGACAACAACCGCACCAGAAATATTTAATATACAAAGTATTCTTGAAAATAAATTATATGATTATATTGGTCGAAGTACTATCGATGAGAGAAATGTGATTACTTTAACAAATCATTTAAAAGCCGTGGCTGAAGCAACAAAACCGATAATCATTTCAATTACAACAGAACAAAACAGTTTTAACAGTTCTTTGAAAACATTCACAATTAAAAAACAAATCAAAACATTATCTGAAAAGAAACAAAAATTGGGTCCAAACTTAAAATTAACAGCTAAACCTGTTCAAAAAGATGTGTATAATGTAGATTCATTTAAATTAAGTCCTAAATATATGGGACTCACAGATTATAATTATGCGGAAAAAATGATTCCTTTTTCAAACACTATTGAAAAACTTAACCAATTTACATCTGATTCGAATTTTCAAAAATCTCAACTTATGCAGAACACAAATAATCTCACCAATCTTATGAAAAAATATACCAGTAACGTAGTTTTAGTATATAACGACAAATTGCGCTATACCGAACCTTATTTAAATATTAATAACCTTAGTTTACAAAATCTTTTTGACAATACAACAAAAAAATTACAAAATTCTGCAATCACTACAGAATCAATATTTACTAACAATATTACTACATTCATGAGTTCAATACAATTAAATGAAACGAAAGAGAATGTTGATAAAAAAACGAAAATAAAATTGAAAACAATATCAAGCAAATTCATTACAAACCCTGAATCACGAGATCCGGAATCTATGTATACAAATGAAATTCCAATGAAAACAAAAACTTTATTTCGTGATAGAGTATCTTTAAATATTAAGCAATTTGCCACTAATACAGGGAATAACAGTTTGCCATTACCTGCATTCGAAAATATATTAGAAGACAATGAAACTGTCAACGAAAAATTTAAAGTGAATGCTAATAAGGAAAATAGCAAGGAAAGACGTAAAATATATTTCGTAACGACTACTAAAAATGCAGCAACATCAAAGACAACATGTCAAGAAGCAATACCGCAAACACCAAAATTGAAATATATGGAACTTCCTTCATTCTTACAAAGGACTGCGTATCTACAGGAACATAAAACAACTAATATTGATAAAAATATATTAAATACCAGTCTTACTATGTCAAGAATAGATGGTATTTCGTTTATGAATGCCAACATTAATACAACAAATACAATTAAAAAAATAGCATCACTGAAACCCACAAAACTACTAATAAATCAACCGGTTAAAGAAATCGTACCGAATAAAAAATTCATATCTTCAAACACAAAAAATAAATCGGCTCAAGAAAACATTACATCGACAGCCAAAAACGATATATTATCTTATCATAAAAATCGGTTATTTAAAAAAAACTCTATTGTTGATAATGTAAACAACTTTACATTACAAGCAATTGAAACAAAGCAATTTTCGTTAAGTAAAAAGATGGGTACATTAGAGACAAAGAGTAAATATGAGACAAGTTCTTATAAATCTGAGCATAAAACCAATGCTTTTCCATTAAATACTTTTATGATGGACACATCTAAATCAGACAAATCATTGAATGAAAAAAGTGATGCAACATCTACTAAATATGTAAGTCAATACGAGCAAGATAATATATCTAGACAAATCGTTACAACAAATAAAATAAATTTGTCTTTTGTGCATTCACCGTCAAATTTACAAGCATTAAAGTTTACAGTTTTAGCGTCTAAATTACAAAAAGCTCTTAATAATATGACGAAAACTTTAAATTCGAATAAAAATAAAGATATTGTTGTTAAAAGAATCACAGAATTTCCCTCTGCAATTTATCAACAAACTGAACCATTCTCTAAACATCAGAAGTCTATCACTAAAAGAAAATTTATAAATCAAAATAAAAACAGTACCAAGAACAACTGTTTAATCATAAAAAGTAAACATAATTTTACATATAAAAATATTTTTGATTACAAAGAAATGTATGGTGCTACACAAACAATACCGAACAGTTTTGTTGGAGAAATATTACCAACAAACTTAACAAAGAACACTATTATGTTAGACTCCGCTCCTAATATTGAAAAAAAGGAATTACTACATATTGTGAACCGTGATACATTTCAACTAGAAAATTATACTACCAAGGCAAAAACACTAAATGGGAGTGCAACAGAAACAGTAAAAAAAATATTTAATAAAACTAACTTGATAAATGAACATTTGCCTATAATTAATATATTACGAGACACAAAATTAAAATCAAGTAAAATTATGACCAATCAAAAGAAAGAATATACAAAATTAATTAACAATAATGACAAAATAACTTTTAATGGAGCAGTAGTTCCGACATTCAGTAATTATTTTCCAATGTTTGACATTTCTCATCTCACACATGAGTCTAGTTTAGAAAATATTTCTGAAAAGAATGATATAGAAACATTTTATATGACAACTAATAAACCCAAAATGAAACGGATACGGATAACGGACGAAAAAAATTCTTTTAAACATCAAATCCAATCAATTAATCCCATAACAATAAATAGTTATCGTGAAAATTTTCCATTATATACAACATATATATCTAAAAATATAATACAAGAACAAAAAGGTAACGTACCATTAACAACACCTTTTTTATCATCTAAATTCCAAAAGATAATCAGTACTACAGTGGGAGCTATAGATGTAAATGAAAATCAACAATCAGCTGCTAAAATACATAGAGAAATCCCATCTTTAATTTATGAATCAACTGAACCACTCTCAAAAGTAAAGACTTTAAGCAGTGCAAAACCATTCATGGATCAAAATCATTTAATAACCAAAAATAAAGATATTTTTACACATAACGATAATTTTGTCCACAAAAATACATATAGTGTGACACCAAACAATACAGTAAAAGAATCGAGTACTATACAGAAAAATAATATCAAAATAATATATACAAAAAATTTGAATTCGACAAATAAAACTGTAAAAATGTATTCAATGACATCCCTTATCCCCGAACCAAAAGTCATCAAAAATAATTCACTGCAAATTCCTAATAAATATAGAGATCAACTCGAAGAGTACAATAGGAAGTCTAAAGGGCTAAATAAAGGTCCCTTAAGATCAGAAAAGCAACTGTTAAATAAGACTACTTTACTACATGAGTTTTCCACTAGAACATATAGATTAAATGCACAATTAAAATCAAATAATCTTTTAACAAAACCCACTATCAGAAAAACCTCTTCAGAAAATAATTTTATAAATCAATCAACAAATTTGCAATACGTTACAAAATTCTTTCATATTGCCAAAATTAACATATTTAATACTAACGACCCAACAACAAGCACGTCTGCTTCTTTTTTTACTAAAAGTAAAAATTTACTGAACAGTACAAATAAAAATGTCAAAAAGTTTAATGAATCGCGAACCGATTTATCTTTTTTAAACTTAATATCATTACAAGAAAAATTTAAAAACGTATCGAAAGTAACATCAAATAAATTAACTGGAAACAATAATTACAATGTAAATCGCACAAACATTACTCTTAATAAAGAAAGTTATAAAAAGCCAAACCAGACCTTTATACATAATGCAAGTACTGTTATGGTAGATTCGATGAAAATGAAGAATAATAATTATAAAACGAAGGCCCCAACAGCTAAAATGCAAGGACAAAAGAACAATTCCAAAACTTTTTTAAGTTCCAGTTATAGTCGTGAAAAAGAAAGTTTAGCTTATAATATCGTTAAAGAAACAAAACAATACAATAAGACAAAAAAAGTATCATCTAAAAATGTTAATAATATGACGGCAAATAGTCGTTTAAACATGCTGATTCCTATTTCACGTGTTTACTCAGAAAATAGATCATTGACTAATTCAATTGCTCCTTCAAAAGCAATGCCTGAGTATAAGGCGAACTCTGAACTTTCAAAATACTCCTCGAAAAACAAAACTAATATTGCAGAATTTCAAGGAACCGTCGAAAGTCCTTATTCAAAACATTTTTCATATGTAGATAAATTTCAAGAATATTTGAATATTATTAAGTCTAATGAAGATACTAGGAAGATCCCAGAAAAAGCATGTTTAAAACCATTTTTATTTTCCAATATGAATTCACCATCAAAAAAATATAAAAGTTATAATATCCATAAGAATAAAAACGCAACTTTCGAATCTAAAACGAAAGTTACGAATGCTTTTTCATTTTTAAAATCAGGGCCTTTGAACACTATAGAAACGTTTAAAAAAATTGAATCACCTGAATTTATTAAAAATAGTGGTTATCGTCAAAATGTTTCATTTACAAAGAAATATTTTACCATTGCAACTACCACACACCGCTCTACCGTTGATTTAAAGAATACTGAAATAATACATTTTAATAAGATGTTCACTAAAAAGGAATGTAGTAAGAACAGTGAAGTGTCCATAATGAAAAATAAAAAAGCGTTAGTAACTCAAATTTACACAAATCTAAATATTGATATTAAAAAGACATTGAAAAATCAATTAACTTCGCCTACATTAGCTGCAAAGAGTAAAGAAAAATATATGACAACTAGAACTCCACGCTCTAAAATGGAAAAACATATGTTCGAAACTTTAACAAGGACTACAGCTTTTGGTGAAATTGAAAAAAGCAAAGTAATACATAAAGATTTCTTAGAACAAATAAAAAAACAAACAAAAACTACAACAAATTGTTGTAATAATAAAATAAACGTGCGAAGTAAAGAAAATGACATGAAAAAATTAAATAGAAGTAATAGCATAGAAAAACCTAAACTGCGTTTTCTTAAAGGTACAAGGGATATATTTACTGAACCAGTTAAAACTACAACGAAAAGAGAAATAGAAAATATTGTTACCGAAATATATAAAACAAAAGTAAAAGAAATATCTACCAAAATGAAAGCTGAGAAATTTTATCAAAACCAATATAGCACAGGTAAAAGTACCATACATTTAAAAAAACCTACATCAAAAACCTTATTGCCAACATCTAAAAAAGTTAAAATTATTAAATACAACTCATACAAACCAAGTTCTAATGAAGACATAGATATCTCATTAGATCCTCAAGTTCAACTAGGATTAGAGTTGGCTGCTAAGAAAAGAAAAACTTTATCTAACAAGTCAATCAATTTATTGAAGAAATATGACCACCAAACCTCCGATTTCAACAAACTTTTTAAGTTACCTAAAAATACGTTCCTCGTTCAAAATAAAGTTACCTCTTCAACTACAACAAAATATAAAAAAATATTTAAACCAGCAACTAAATATTTTACTATGTTGTATCATAGACATAATTTAATCACCAAAAGAAATACTTTGCCAAACACTTGGTTTCGTTCAAGTACCATGAATCCACCGCAAAAACTAAAAAACATTGTGACGATCAAAACAAAAGACTTTATTGCACACAAACGTGTCTTAACGAAAAATGTGTTCAGAAATATACGCAAACCACATCGTATCCCAGTATTGCTTCGTGACCATGCAACATCCAGGCCTAAACAAATTATTTTAAAACCCGTTTTTAATAAATTAAGGGAAGATGAATTTAGACGGCAAGATTATTTTAGAGTTAAACCACTACTTATTAGAAAAGATACTCAAAATTTCAAGGATGACTTTAAAATTCGACAAAAATATTCAAACATTAAGTCTAAGCACGATAATGTTTATATTACAGATAAATATACAACTGAATTACCACTTTCAGTTCTAGCGAAGCCTATTATGGAGCCCATCATAAAATCTAAATTTATGAAGAATAATAAAAATATGTCACGATATAAAATTTACAATTCAGATAACACCCATTTGAAAATTATTCCAAATATGAAAGCGTACTTCTTAGAATCAGCCAGAAGCGGGTTTGCAGATCCAATAAAATACATTTACGGGAAAAACGACCAAGACAAAGTCATGCCTATTATAACAACTACAAGTAAACCTACCAGAAGATCAAGGAGGACCATTTTCTTTTTAAGTCCAACTATACCTTATAATCGTTATTTTTAAATATTTTTATAAATAAATGAATAAATAAAAAGCATATGTATTTTTTACTATAAGCATAACATTTCAGATTTAAATTGACTAATCAGACAGTTATAACACAATTTTATGTTGAAATGTTAAAAAAGCATATAACAATAACTTAATTTCTTAAAACGTCGTTTGTTCAATTCCACCTACCTTGGAAAATAAAAATACATAAAACGATCAAAATTTTTGTTTCCTAAATGTTCATAAAAAAGATGAAACTTGACATGAGGTCGATCGACAGGTAACAGACTGGTGGTTGGACGACATGTACCTAAAGGTGCGATTGCCACTTCCTATCAACTCCAACCCAGGGATGGTATTCCCGCGGCGACACTTCGCAAAAATGGAGGAGGTGGCTGATCTAGGAGCGCTGTTCATCGACGACCTACTTGATTATAAAGAAATGTTGGATAGGTAAGGATATACCTTCATCGAATTATTTCTAAATTTTACGCATATTTTAAATAGAAAATATTATTTTATGAACGAAAGGTTAGAGACAAATAAACCGACATAAAACGACACATAAAATCGAAAACCGACATTTTTTATATATTATATATTTTATAACTTTTAAAACACGCATCATCTTCACAATTTTGTATACTTACGTAAAATTTTGTTTGTTCGATTCAAACACGACAACATCTGTATAACATAGTATTACAAAATTAGATGTAAGAATAATTATCATAATGTCGACTTATCGAGCTAGCAAACTCGTGATAAGGGCCTGATCACGTTTCTCAGAGAACGTAAAACGGATGAAGTACAGGAGTGTCTTGACAAACATAATGTAGAACACCCCTAGCCATATAGAATGCAGTTTCAACGTAGGGCAGCTGACAGTAAATTGGATGGGTGTAGCTAAAGATTAAGTTAACGGAAGGCCTATATCCAGCAGTGACCACCGCAGGCTGATGAAGATAATGCATACCAATCACATACGTCTTATAAGTTGGTTTTCAGGGCTAAATGACTTATACAATTTATGTCCACCTCAAGATATTTTAATAAAGTCAACAAGGTCAGCGAGATTAGCCCAAAAGAAATAGAGTAAAAAAATATGCATACATTAGTACCTTGTATTTGTACAGGGGAGAACTGCCACTTGAAAGAGCAACGAGCCGCGAGAAAGGCCAACCGTTATGCATGGAGCAGTTTTATCGATTGCTTGGCGTGTGCCGCATCCCCGAGGTTGGCAAGGATCGACTTGAGCTTCCACGAATGCCTAGTGACCCAAACGACGTTGAAGAACTTGTAATCGTGGCCTGCAGAAACTACGTTAGTTGCTTACTGTTAACATTACAACTATTCACTGTTGTTTATTCATTACTTGTTGATGTACGTATGTGACATGTAAAAGCTATAAGCCATTTTTAACTAAATTAGCCGTTTATTTGTTTTTACTTAATTTGCTTACCGCGTTTCGCTGCATTTAAAATTTATAGCTCGAAAAAATTAAACGATTTTGCTTCTTCTTGTTTGATGCAGAACAAAAAATCTAGGTCGACGAGTGCTGAATTTGCAAATTATGTTATTTTAATGAAATATGTTATGTGAACGCCTTACATGTATTGCAACCATACCTACTATATAATCATCTAGCTAACATGATTCTTCAAAAAGGTAAAATGCAAACATCGCAAATGTTATTGAAAAATTAAACCTTTGCATACAATCTTACGATATTTCTTATAATTTCTCCTCACTGTTTTTATAAAGAATGAATCTATTTATAATTTATTATAACAATACTTGTATACTAGCCCATCTTCACCTTTGAAGAAATCGCTTATGCGTGGTAAAACCAAGAATAAATAATCTTCATTTCCATTTATCTCTTTTGTAATGGTGTGGAATAAAAAAATAAAACTTTCCATGAATTTTAAAAGGTAAAGAAGGAAATAAAAAAAGATTATATAATACATTTTGTATTTGCAATAAATAATAATTAACAGTAGACACTTCGTAGGTCCTATCGACATATCGTCGGCCTAATTATTAGAATTTATAAATCATTTCTTTTTCAGTTTTCTTTGACGTTCCTGTAAAATTAACTCATATGGACTTACATATTATTGCCGATAATTTTTTGCCGATAATTTGTGAATGTTATACCGCGATGTATAATATTATAGTTTACAACGACTTACAGCGACTTATTTCATTAATTTCGTAAAGGCTGTATAGTTCGTCGTCACCGAATTGACGTTAAACTCGTTACTTAACTCCGCCGGCAGTAGTACCTACGTTTTATCACTGAACTTGCGACAGACAAAGTTTGCAGAGCCCTAACGATAATACGATTGGGGTTTGCGGACAAAATTGAGACGACCTCATATTGTTATTTAGTATACCGGGGTTATACCACTGTTGATATATTGTCTAAGGGAAATTGCAAATAAAATACTTTGTTCTAATTTTTATGTAGTAAAAATCAGAGTAAACTATTTACATCTACTTTCAGTCTAATATTCTTTTATCTTATTTTTTTCTTTCAATCTTCAATCTATAATTCTTGGGTCTAGTCTATAAAAGGAGAAGAAATCGGCATGCCTTTACCGACCGAGCGAGGCGGGCGAACGGGCGAGACCGAGCCGTCGTTAATGTTTCACATTTACCAAGCGTCCCTTGATGCTTCTCTTTTTATTATATCTTTAATGTATAACTATAATATATAAAGACCAAAATATTTTTATACGTAAAATAGTTTAATAACCGTTTCTTGTAGATTTACATCGGTTATAATTTTTTCAATATTGGTGATTATTCTAATAATTAGATACTTGTATATCATTTTACTTGATTTGTATCATTTAAAATTTAGATATATCGTCAAATGTTGGTGGAATAAAAAAATAAATAAAGAACATAACATATGTACATCACATGCAACTATGAAATAGTCATTTGTATTCCTTTGTGCTTTTAAATGAAAGAAAAAATCATAATGTGCATACATACAGAAAAACTTTGTTGAAGATATGTGAAATCAGAGCATGCAAAATACGGCCTCGTAGCCGATTCTAGCTAAGATTTCTTTATTAAAAGATATATAATATTAAACTACAAAATAACATGAGTAAAAGGTGTCGTAACAAAAGTTGAGAAAGGGATGCTAACATGGTTTGGGCACATAGAGAAGGTAGACGAAAAACAACTGATAAAAGAAATTTACGTTGCGGATGTGAATGGAAGGGTCGGTAGGGGAAGACCAAGGAGAACATACCTTAACCATATTGCTAAAGAAAGGTCTTAAGAAAGGTCAGGTCAAAAGCACCCTTAACCGGCGAGCTTGTATGAAGACTTATCACCCATAAGTGTGGATAAAGAAAGGAAAGTGTCTACCCTTACGGAAAACAGGCGATGATATGTATGTATGTATGCATAATAAATGATAAACATAATTAAGTTGACGATATTTGTATAGTTCTACCCGATCCCGGTAAAAGCTGTGGACCGCGGACGCCTCACTCCTGGTGAGATCCAGGCTCAACTGCTACACGCAATGGTGGATGCAGCTGGAGCTCCACCCGCAACACGTGTTGGACTCCTGACCGCCATGGGTCGCGACTACTGGGCTAGAGCTAGGGAACAACTAATCAGAGGTAAGTAATTACTAAATTACAAAAACAATATATTTAATATGTGAAAAGGTGTTGTCGCCTTCACGCGCTTCGCTGCGATTTCACGCGTTTTGATTTTTTACCCGTTTCCTTAATTGTACCAACCAATGGAATATGAAGGTTCTTACAACATTTGCTGCGTGGTTCCCGCCATAATACAGAGCCACCGTATTAGGTTTTATCGTTGAGCCGTGTAATCGCAAAGAGGAGGGCGCCAGGTTGTCAACATACAAATAATAAAATTGAGGGTATTACATACATCACAGTTATATATATAAAAACGAGTTGGCGATCCCCAGTCCATTGCGTGGTGATTATGTCACCACCCCTCATGAGTAGAGATTTGTCATTGATTAACTGTTATCCCATCACAACATTTTATCTAACTTAGAAAATAGTCTAGTTCTCTAATTTATTATGTATTATACATTCTTGAACAGAGGAAAATAACCGCTCGAACTTAGAGCTTATCTCGCGCGCGCTGTGCTTGCTGTGCGTGGACGAGGCTGGCGCTGACCGCGATGACCTTGACGCAGACACTAACGCCATGCTGCGAGCAATGCACGGCGGCGGCGCTCGCCACCACTCCGCCAACCGCTGGTTCGACAAAACTGTGCAGGTGTGCGCTGCGTCTCGTTTACTTAACACATTCCCTGACAGACCGTGATTTGAAGATTTTACATTCAAGCCGCGTGTTTGTTAAACTAATGCATAGAGAAATAAATTTATTGCATCATTGTAATATGCATTTAAAACTTCACTTTGCCTAGATTATTATGATTATGCAAAATTATTTTAATTATGTATATAATAATCATAATTAAAATAATTTTGTATAAAATAATCATAATTAAAATAATTTTGGTATCTAACGACGATCTAAGCTACCACTCAGACGTCGGTTACGGTGGTCGGCCGAGTTCCAGAGGCCCAACATCCTCCCCTCCCACTCCCCCCTCCCATTCCCACTCCCATAATGACACTTTTCTTAAATTTCGGCAACGCTTCCTCACTGCCTATGGCGCTGCGAAAGTCTATGAGCGGCATTGATTACTTTCCATCAGGTAACACGCCTGCTCGTTTGCCTTCCTATCCCATAAAACAAATGTATGTATGTACGTCACCCCCACTAGCTCTTCAGTTGATATATTAATATATTATTGACATTGCATCCCCACACATCTGACATAACTATTTCATTATTATTTTTTGGTCCTTCGAGCCGGATGTAACGTAGTGCGCGAGTAAAAGATGAGTGTCAACCCGATGAGGTATTTTTAGACACCAACTTAACATAAGTACATTCATGTTTCGATGAATGAGTTGAGTTGTAGTTTACCATTTCGCCACCGTATATAAAGGTCGTGCGTCACCAATCATACTATGTACAAATATGATATTCTAACCGTCATTATGTGTGAACGGTTGGATAATCATAGTCAGGTATCACACTGTCAGATATTATTTCATTACAGCACTGAACAAAATTGTTTCATTGCAGCTAATTATCTCTTCGGATGGTACGGTGGGTATGTGCTACGAGCACAGCGCTGCTGAGGGCGTGGCGGTAGTGCGGCTGGCGGAGCGAGCTCTGGCTCGTGCCGCGGTAGCAGAGCGCCCCGCCCCGCCTCCAGTGCTCCTGCCCGCTCCTTTGGCCATGCGTTGGAACCTCACGCCTGAGCTGTGCACCACCATTGAAGTGGCTACGAAGGAGATTGACCGGTATAACTACAATAACCTAACCGGTATAACACACGCGCGCGCACGTACATACACACATATAGATGCACGCACACATAATCACACTAAAGCAGGCCATTCTTTTTCATTTTTTATCTCTTACAATTAATATAAATAGTTAAGATAGATAGTTAAGATAAAATAGATAGTTATGATGTAATTTTGTGTCCCGAGATATGGGTAATCGCCTAGTTCAGGGTCCACCGGCAACGCAAACCTTGATGATAAATAGATTAATACCTTTGTCAACAATAAATTACGAACAAATGTCAATTCTATGCTAACTGAAGCCTGAGTACCACGACCTAATTGGCTCTGTGATGGAGCTACCGCATTCAAATTCAATTCTACAATTTTAACCTTTGAATTAAAGCTTTAATATCATTATAATAATTTATAAAAATGAAATTTAACCAGTAACACTAGGCTCACATATAAAATATATAATATATACCTACGTAGTATTTTATATGTGAGCCTAGTGATATGTTTATGAGGACATAATGTATGTAGTCCATAAAGAAATATTTTTTAATAATGCGATGTTTCTCCTCAGACAAATAAACAACCTGGACTTCAAAGTGTACACGTACCGCGGGTACGGACGCGAGTTCATGAAGTCCTGCCGCACCAGCCCCGATGTCTACATCCAGCTCGCTCTACAGCTCACCTACTACAAGTAATTCGTATCACATGCATAACTAAACATAATAGGGAGGCGCAAACATGGGGTAATGTTTGCGCCTAACAATGGGCAAAATACATATATATCGTCAGGCCTTTACATATATTCGTTTCCCGTGTTGCACCTTGTACCCACACAGGTCACAGGCAGAGACCACAGATCTTCACCCGCTACGCTCCAGGTACACCTTCCTTTCTTCCACCACACTCATGTCATCTTTTCATCCATCCTTCCTCTCACATTCATCGTAGCAAAATGACAGAAGGTATCTTCATTATGGTGATTCCTCACGCTGAAACTACAACTAAGACTCTGACGACAGTGGTGAACAGAAATGGTTAGATGACTGAATCTAGGGCTGTCAACTCGTCTACCCAGCATGACAACTGGGACAAATCCTTTCAAATCTGTAGAGACCTATTTATAACAGTCAACTGTACAAGGTTGACAATAAGTGCAAATTTTGCAAACACCAGGATGTACGGTCGTCTCGTGTCGACGTACGAGTCAGCGTCCCTCCGACGCTTCCGTGGCGGCCGAGTGGACAACATCCGAGCAGCCCACCCAGCGGCACACGCGTGGGCCGCGGCCATGTGCACACACGATCAGGAGGAAGACACCAACAGGAAGGTCTCCTTCAAATTGAACGGGGTGTGTCTATATATTGGAGAAAATTGAAAAAACACTAGATTTGATATCCTACTCAACTTAATGTCATAATTTTGTTTCTATTCTTAATCGTTAATAAAATAATTTTAATTCATCCACTCAAGTTCAAATACATTTATTTGAAACTTGTAGTAGATGAGACTTGATGTTAAATACAGTTTTTTGAAATAATCAATTCATTTAATTAGTTAATTTTAGTTTATTATTTAGTATTAAGATATTTAGCAGGATATAGATTAAGGAATAAATACAAAGAAAATTGAATTTAACTTTTATTGTTTCATATTACTTTTTACTAAGATACGTCTGCAAATTCACTGCACAAATACCTCCTTCAAAAACCAAAGCAATACCTACATTAATCAGCTAGCTCAAACTTGAGCAAATTGATAATGATTTTAATAAACATCATGCTCTTAACTTATACTAATCTTGCAAAAATATTATATAATAATATTTCCATAAATTAAAATTCTTCCGACTCATTATATATGCTTTATGGCATCTTACCGAGCCTCATAATATATACAAGCTTTCTTACATAGGAACAGAAGAAATTAGAACTCTTTGAAGAGGCGGCGCGTAAGCAGACAGCGATAATGGAAGCCAATATACTGGGTCGCGGCATCGACAACCACCTGCTCGGACTACGTGAAGCAGCCCGCGAAATGCTGGGCCAATTGCCACCACTCTTTACCGATACAACTTACAAGCAGATGATGGAATTTAAACTCAGCACCAGCCAGGTGACATTTTATCTAATACAAGATGACTTCGTTTCGCCTACAATTTATTTAATTCAAATCAACTAAAATGATATCTCCTGGTAGGCTTATCTTCCTCTTGGTATCTGAGTAGGTACTGTTTTTTGTTTGAATATATAAAAACTTTTTATTTGAATATATTAAAACCTTTTATATTATACTACTTCTTTAAAAAATTTGTAATTTTAAAGTTTAAAATAAAAAGGAAATAATTTGTTTTATAAAAACAAAAAGATTCGATCGACTGACGTCTCGGATGTAACATATTATTGATAAAGTGTGAATAAGATATAAATGTACAGTGAATAGAAAATCAATCGTTGGAGTAGACGAGTGCTGGAGTGGAGACCGCGACTCGGCAAACGTAGTGTGGGACGCCCTCCTGCTAGATGGAGCGACGATCTGCGCTAGGCTTAACCTTCCTTGTATTATAGCATACGAAATAAAAAATATTCAAATAGATCAAGTTGTTTTTGATTATTTATATATACACAGTGACACAGTGTTTGTTCAAATTTTAATTTTTATGATGATATTTAATAGTTCAATGTTTCAGCGAATATCAGTTCGTCTTTTCTTTCACTTATAATACAATCCGCTTCATAAGTGCACAACAATTATTTATAAATATAGTATAATATCGATATACTATGTTGTAGGTGGCGACTACCGCTGAAGGTACTTTCATGGGTTACGGCGCTGTGGTGCCAGACGGGTATGGCTGTAGCTACAATCCAAAGAAAGACTGTGTGATCTTTTGTATAGCGTCCTTCATTTCGTCCAACGAAACCAACACCGAGGCCTTCCGCTTCGCACTCGAGGAGGCTCTTGACTCCATGAAGCGTATGTTCGAAAATCGAAAAACTGACAACTAACAATCTTCAATTTTACCTATAACGTGTCAACTAAGCCAATTATTAAGCAACATTTGCTTTTTTACGATAACTGTAGCGTTGAAACTTTAAAAACTACTACATAACTGAAAATTATATAGTGCGATAAATGTTTTCAAACTTTTTAATGTTAATATAGATTAAAAATAATTTATTATATATTGATTAACATATCACATGAAATTATTCAGGGTCTCTGAGTGTGTACTTAAAAGTATTTACTAAAAATCGTGGGGAGAAAAAAGTTTTTAAAACTATCACTATCCTAATACAAAGCGTATTATATATCTAAGGATTTTGAATATTTACTAAAAAACTTGATTTTAATAATATTTTTATCAATATGTATCTACGCAAATTTTAATCACTTATTATTAAAATAAATATCCGATATCACAGTGTCGATAGAGGAATATGAAACATATCAGTAGCTAAAATAAGATTTACAATTGCTGTACTTACTGCGAGATATGATATTATTAATGTATACACATTTAGAAAATGAAATATTTATATAAATGTATGAGAATGGAATACTTATGTATAATGTATTTATATCGACGTCTGTTCAATTCGCTGTTACCTACTAGGGTAGATGTTAGGTTTAGGACTGATTATTGCCGTGCTCTTTATGTCTTATGGGAATTAGCACAATGCGACGTAGTCGTGTCTTGTTGTAACTAAATTTGAGAATCACAAATGTAAGTTTTAACATGTGTAATTACGGGTTATTTTGTTTTTATATGCATAAGATAATGTGCAGTATATATAGAATATTTTGTTGAAATAAATTTTACAAAAAATATTCATATCAATTGTTATAGAAACAGATAGAGAAATCATAAATTTGCGTTTAAAACCTCATAAATGTTCGCTCTCAGCTTATATTTTATTAGATTTATTAAATTAATTTTTAGAAAAGTAAGAATAGCCAAATATACATTTTCGATTGTATTCAAAAATAATAATTATTCGTATTTATATGCACAATTTAAATTTATAGGTGTTAGAAAAGTCTATCCAACATGATACTGTTCAGTTTAGAGCTTTTACGCTTTTCATATTTTATATT
Organism: Baronia brevicornis; assembly: GCA_031353405.1. Lineage (NCBI taxonomy): Eukaryota > Metazoa > Arthropoda > Insecta > Lepidoptera > Papilionidae > Baronia > Baronia brevicornis. The sequence continues at coordinate 276,585 of JASFAT010001741.1, forward strand.
GACTCTGTATATACATTTGTTGAATCTTGTTTATTTATTTACTATAATTGTTATCACTATGCCAAAGGTATGAACTTATTTAGCTACATAAAATGTACGAATAATAGTAATATTTGATGAATTCAATATTGTTTTAAAATTAAATGATATTTTATACAATTTCAATACCTGTGGTAATATAAAAATGTGAATTAGGCACCAAAAATAAAAGAAGCGCTTAATACAATTAACAGAACGAAAAAGTAACTACATTGAAATTATTTTGCAAATTTACAATAAAGCACACATATTTTTATAAATTAATTGCTTATTAGGTGTGTAATTTAATGTTTGTAGATCTTAATCTTTTTATAAATTATATAATAACTAGCCACAAGGGTTTTAATTTTCTAGAATTAATGATATTATTAATTGTTATCCTAATTAAGGAATAAAAATGTCAATGCTGTGGTGATAACATAACATTTAGATTTGTAAAATAACTCTCTTATTGTAAACAGTAGTGTCTAGGTTTGTGTATTTAGTGGGGTGAATTGCTTTTTTCTACTTGTCCTAAAGCATTAAATAGCAAAAAATATTGACTCAAATGATACGTTTCAACCGTAGAGTATATATATATATATATGCTGATTTTATCCAATAAAATGTTATTTTGAAGTTTCTATACAAATATATATGGAAATAAAACTAGTTACTGAAAGTAATACAACAAATGAGAGCAACACTGAAAATAGGTTATATACATATGTAGGTATATCGTCTATTTTTACTTTTGGTTTCGTTAACTAGGTGGGTAAAAAATTAAAAATATTAATGTGTTATGATTATTGATATTCATGATTATCGATATTTATTAGGTATAAGACGTTGAAATCAATATTTCATCAACTTCGCTCTTTCACGTTTGCTTAGATTCTTTCTTTACTAGGGTTATAAAACCCTAAGTAGAATGATTCAGTAATTTAAATCGGTAGACACTAAAAATTTGTTAAAATAATGATTTCAGACTCCTGGATAAATATGTTTTTATTATTCAATACATTGCATTCGAATTTCCACCCGTCTCTCCAAAAAAGATTATGGACCTTATTCTTGTCCTTAATACATTAAGAACTTATAATCATAACGTAAGTAGGTTATGAACTCCTATTAATGACTTATCTATACATATGGTTAAGAGCACACTATTCGAATGAAAACCTATATTACAAAAATACAAAATGATTACTTATAAACTTGAGTAAAATATATATCAAGTGAATTTAACACTCATTAAGTGCTACCTATGAGCGTTAAATATGTGCTAAAGAATGTACGCAAAGCACAAAAATTCTTATACTTGTGAGACAGCGGACGCAACAACAAATATTTGTCCTAAATATTCTAGTCTTTATAATAGATATATGTAGATATTAGTGATAAGGTAACGTAAACATATCAAAATGTGGGTCGTCATGTGAGACATGGCCAAGAATATCAGAAACATATCAAAGTAACTTAAGTGTAGATACGTGTCGTTTAAATGTTTAGGAATGTTAATTATATACTAATGTCTTACACCCTTGTTCATGAACGACACTATGTAGCAGGTTACATACTGAATTTATTTATATCGTAGGGCCGTTAATTATATTATTCGCTAAAATGACCGTACACGGTGAAAAAATTTATATATCTTAAAACATAATTTCTAGGAAGGTACTTCATCAAACTGCGACCATCCAGTAATTAATATAAAGATTTCCCTTTATGCGCCATTCAAGACGATTTGTAACTTCACGCATCCAGTCAGATTTGTCCTTGTGTAGATCATCGCTTTATTTAGCAGAGGAGCCTCACACGACGTTTGCGAGTTATTATTTGGACTACTATTCATTTACTCGAAAAGCACATTGTTATACCTACTCTTCAGATTTGTTAAATCGTTAAATATATATTTGCAAAAATATGTTAACCTAAAAAAGTAATGACTCAAAAATCTCATAAGCCTTGTATATCTTTTATGTATAACATAGGTTTATTATCTCTTTCAAATCATATATTTTTAAACATATTTACAAGTAATACTCGATTCAGATTAAAGTTGAGATTCAAATAAAATGCAATTCCTATTAATGTTATTTAAAATGTGTAGTAATCCATATTTTTATTGGTTTTTACGCCTATTCTGCATTCTTTAATATGTATGTATACAAAATATTATTTAAATAAATAATATATATATATATATATATATATATATATATATATATATATATATATATATATATATATATATATATATATATATATATATATATATATATAATTGTTATTTTGATTTCAAGATATTGAAATATTTATCGATCTTAGGACGAACGAAAGAATAAACGAAACAATAACTCCATCCTTCTTCATTCCCCATTCGGCTATCTGTTACGTTATCTGTACTACGTATATATTTGGTTAGACAAAAGTATAGACCGGCATAATTTGCATCTAAGATTCTTCTGTTTATAATTACTTTTTTATTTCATTTAATTACTTTAACTCTTAATCTTTTTTAATAGAATTTATACTAAATTTGTACCTATTTTTAAATGAATTATTAAAAAATTTAGGTAAGGTATATATAATACCATTCTAGGCTGCATCGCCACCACTGCATATTGTTGCATACATATCACTAGATCGTAAAATATATTTGTGTCAATTTGATATAACTGTCATTATTTGATGTTAATCTGATTAAAATATAATATTGCAATTAGCTATTTAGTCTTTTTCTTTTTTTCATATCCTCTAATGGCATCTGTAAGTAAGCTCTCAGTTTATATCTTACCTCAACCATAAAATTTTAAAATATAATTCTAACTTCATATGAAAATAAAATCATATTTCTTTGCTGTTTCAGCAAAGAAATGTTCTTGTAAAAATTGTAAACTTTTGTAATTTGTGAGTTTGTATAACTTATCATAAATATTTCTATATTATTTTACTATATTAGACTATAGAACCTTTTCGATTGTCGACATCTTAATTTTGGCCAGTTCAATTAGTACTCTTAATTCATTGTTTCAAAATAATCATAAAGCAACATGATCATCGCAACTAGCGAGATTTTGCGTTTTTGGAAAAAAATTCCATTAACATTAATAGACTCAAAATCTCATCATATGTTCCTTTAATAAACTTAGTCTTTTTAAGGAACAACATGGATTAAGTAATAATTTTATTTATTATATCTATTTCAAGCGAGCCACAATATAACGATTATAATATAAACACAGAAACATGGGGATGTTTATGAGTGGCGTTATGATCTCATAAAAAATCATACACAAATTTGAGTATATTTTTTAAAAAACCCTAATGAGATCGTTGAAATTATGTACTTTTTTATATCACTTTAACCCCTGGAATGCCGGAACGTAGATCTTCGCAATAAGGTTAAACTGCCGGAAGGTAGATCCACCGTGAAACCAATTATTTGAAATAAGGTCAATTGATTTGAAAATTATTTGCGCATGTGTCTAAGAGCCTAAACAGATGAAGGGGGCTCGGCCACAAAAAACAGCAGCTGAGTTGCTATTCAAATAATTGTATGTCTCGTGTAATCTCGCAGTACAGCAGCCGCACCGCTTAGCCGCGCGGATGCATATAATTAGGCGCTGTGTTAAACGTTATCTTACAATCTAAAATCAAAAATTACAATAGAAAATCATAGGTCGTTCAAACAAAGTATTGAAATATTTAGTTATTTTCTGTGTTCTGTGACAGACCTTATTAACACATCAAAAGTTTTATTTTTTAGTACACTAAATATTTTCTAATGTAATTGGGTTCAAAATATATCTAGGGATAAAATAAAAGAAGGAAAAGAAAAATGAAATCCCTGCTTTTTTTATTCATATTTTTCAAAATTTTTCGGTTCCTAAAGAAGAATTATAATGATAAATAAATACACAAATAATGATATTCTACTAAAACAACTTTAGTTGTCTGTCATTGAAAAATAAAAAACCGGTAAGAGGTAGGTTTCGATATCTTGGAGATGACATGTCAAAAAATTTAGTTGCACGACTTCGCGATTGTTGATATTTCTCGACACGCAGAATTTTGTGGGTCACAGCATTTCAGGGGTTAATAGTCATGTGTAGATCAAGCTTAAATGCCTAAAATTCTATGAACAAATTTTGTTCTTATGTGGTGAAGAGATAACCATTGCTATGTGTAAAGTAAATATAAGAGCTAACCTAATCTGTACAGTAGTATAAAGTATGTCACTCACTGTCAATGTCAATTATTACATGATTAGCTTTGCACGTTAGTTTCTTTTTTATATTTTAGTTATTGAAAGCCATTAATTCGAACGAATGAATGAATATTTTACTTTTTCATAAAAATAATAAGTATTAATAACAAATGTAATAAAAGTGCTGTATATTTAATATATACCTATTTGTAAAAAATAGTTTATAAATATTTACTTATCTGATGATATTTTGAACAATTGGATATTTTTTGCAATATCTCAGTATTATTTGTTAGAAAATGTGATTCTAAAAATTCCTATAAACTAAAAATAAAATCCGACAATTTCAGGATTATAATTGGAGAATTCTGATTGTAGTGTAGTGATGTAGAAAAAGGGATTGTAAATGGCTAACGACGTAGATTTCAATGACATATTAGACGACATAGTTTTGAATGAAAATAAACAATCTCAGGAAAGTTATGAAGAAGGCTTTCACATTGCTATTGATACCGGTAATCAAGAAGGTTATCACTTAGGCTATCATAGAGGAGCTGAAATTGGAAGAGAACTGGGTTATTATTTGGGTACTATAGGAAATCATTTGGATGCCTATAAATCTAATTCGAGGCATTCTGATAAAGTCATAAAGCAATTGGAAAAGGTAAAAGAACTTATAGATCTATTTCCCCGCACAAACTCTGAAGAACATGATATAATGTATATGCTTGAAAATATTAGAGCACACTATAAAAAAGCCTGTGCCTTATTGAAGATATCTTCAAATAACCCATTTAATGCTGATGTATCATTTTGAAGGATTGCCAAGTATTATGGAATCCTCAATTATAAAAATCCACAATCATTTAGATGCAATTCTGAAATATATGACGCCACTTTTACCTATAGCAAATTGTCACATGGTTGAGTTCTTTACTCAAGGACACTGGGAGAAATTACTACCAAGTAATTTAAAACAAACATTGGAAGAAACAAAATTGAATCAAGCAGTAGAAAAATTTTGGTGCTACGCTTCACAAACTGAAAATAATGATGCAAATGCACTGTGTGATTGGATTCATAAGGCAAAGTTACACAATCTCACTATCAACAATGAGTACTGTCTGTCAATTAATCAACTGCAAGATCGTGTAAAGTATTGGGGAGGTGACATTAAACCAGAGATAGCTGTTAAAGAATTTATGAAAAACAAGAAAAGTTATGAAGTACAAACCATGTCACATCTTGTAGCATCACTTTATAATACTTGCCATTCTACCCATTGTTTAGAAGCTGGTGGTGGTAGAGGGCATCTGCTAGTAGCACTCAGTCTGGGTTATAATATACCAAGTCTCACTGTTGATTGTGATGAGAAAGCTTTGACAAATGCTGCTCACCGAGTAAACATTATACAGAAACAATGGAAATCAATTACAAAGAATGTAACTAATCAGAGGGATAAACAATTTTCAGATGTAAATAGTAATAATCACCGTTTTGCCAGTGCATTTATAACAAAAAATACAGACCTTTTGTCAGTTATTAAACAATCATTTCCCGAACATGTTAATGAAGATGTAAAAGTGTTACTCACTGGACTTCATACCTGTGGTAATTTGGGTCCAGATTCTCTTAGAATATTCACAACCCAGCCATCAACCAGTGGTCTATTCAATGTTCCATGTTGTTACCACTTACTAACAGAAAACGTTGATGCCAATATGTTTGATGTTTTCCAACGGGATTATGGAAGTGACCTGCAAATGGAACATGGTTTTCCTATGTCTGAGTACTTGAGGGGATATAACTTGGGTCGTAATGCACGAATGCTGGCTGCTCAGTCTATAGATAGAGTAGTATTTCAACGCCAATTACCCTCAAAAAGTTTGTTGTATAGAGCACTTTTTCAGGAGATTGCAAAAAAATATTTACCAGATTCTGCATTATCTGAAGGAAAGCTCAAACGTGTGGCATCAAAGTGTGAAAATTTTACACAGTATTTTTATATGGCAGATGCAATTCTAAAATTAGGATTAGTTGATCAGTTACCTGAAAATTACTTGTCAGAAGTCTGTGCTGATATTAATTGTCGATGGAAACAAATTGTTTTATTTTATTTAGTTAGGTTATGTTTAGCTCAAGTGATTGAGAGTGTTATTTTGTTAGACAGATTACTCTTTCTATTGGAGAATGGTTTTGAGAAAGCACATTTAGTGAAGTTATTTGATCCTGTTCTATCACCTAGGTGCTATAGTATAGTAGCTATCAGATAGCAAATTATATATTTGTATTTAAATAATGTTTGATTAAATTAACATACTGAAAATGCCAACACATTTAATTTTAGATCATCTAAACAATTTTTATTTTTTCATTTATCTTATATTCTATATCACACAAGAATTGAAAGCATAAGTAAAAGAAATGAAATGGCCATGATCTGGACATATCTATTGCAAAAACGACTATTAGTGTAAGTTCAAAGATTGCATTTGATAAACATACAGGTTAGGATGGTATAGTAAAGACTATTTATTTGATAACAAAATTATATAGAAAACCACAACAGTGGCACACTTTGAAATTCTGCCACAATATACATTGGTTTCAACATTTGTTAAATGAACCTTTTAGTTCCATCAAGAGCACATGTATAATGCTAAACATGTTTTATATAGAAAATAACAACAACAATAATACAATATTGTTTATTATACAACCCAATTTATACATTTCAATGTATATTTTGTAACAATTTCAGATATAATATATAAACAGTAACAATGTCCACAGGGTAAATTATAGTAGCTATCTCACTTTTGTATATTAATATAAAAAAAGCCTAAATATGTTCTACAGAATAAAGTTGTTTCATACAACCAAGACATCCATTTCTTTTAACTTTCTTAACATGTAAGAATTAATTTAGACTGTCTTCAGGAAGCTGGTGTCCAAGAAGAAATATATATAAATAAGGTTTTTTTACAAAATATATCAGTACAACATATAATAGATGCATGAAAATATAACACAAAATTTTTGATCGTCCAGGCTTTGAAAGGTAAAGAAAATGCAATGTAGCAATCATTTAAATAGATTCCAAGTTTTTCAAGATTATTTAAAATCACACATCTATCCATCCATTTTAGTTTATTTATTTACATATGACAGTTCTTGTTAGTGATCAAAACATATCATATAATACATACAACATTATTATACAATTCATTAAAAAATTACTACATATTAAACACAACATTATTTAAAGCTAATTTTATTTACTAAAATGGGAATGGCTGTTGCGAGTTAATGTATATAATTATAAAATATAAAATATCAATTTTTATAAATTTATAAAGTTACAGATATATTTTTATAAACTTACAGATATCTCAATTTTAGTCCAATACATATTATTTATAACATAAAAAAGTCAACAAATTTTTGACAAATTTCTAAAAACAATTAAAGATATGTTTAGATCATGAAATCGTTATTTAAAAAAAAAGAAACTACAAACGCCATTACATTTCGATAACAAATTTCACGTAAATGTACAGAGTAAGAATTTTAAATTCCAAACAATAATATTTTACAAATACATTTATAACTTCTCTATTTGCTTTTCTGTATATTGGCTTAGCAGAAACATAATATTATAAAAAAAATTCCATTATAATAAATATTTAAATATTTCTATATACAGTAGCAGTCCACTTAAAAATACAACAGGAACTATTTGGATATAATAAATACTGTTGTTTACACTAAATATAAAATAATAAGTTCTTGTCTATACATAAGCTTTGTATTGTTATACACTGGTATAATGCCTAGTTTAGGCTCTCATCTTGCACAAACTATGTAAAAATATTTTTTTAAAGTAGATAAATATACTAAATGCATCCTGTAATACATGGATTGTACAATAATTGGGTATGCTAGTAATTATTCTATATTACTAAATATGACTAAATTTTCAATTTTGACATCTAAAAAACATAACAGTGACTCCTAAACATTGCTAAGATTCTCGTTCATAAAAACTAGCTGCAATATTTTTATAATTAAAATATTTTATTATTGCATTTTCGTTTTTTTTCTTTCACCTATTTTCTCCGCGCCATATCATTCACTTCTTACTTTTCTTTATAATATATTTACACTTATCTTTTCTTAAAAGTTGTCTTCTATCCAAAATTGAGAAGTTATGATAAACATTTTATTCTTAATGTATATTCGTTACATTTACGTTACGACTATCCATTAAGATATACATTTTATTCGTAACATATCTTCGAGTTTGTTATAGTAAGAAAAAAAAAGCCTTACACTTAGTGTTTCGCTTGGATGCCTGTCATACGGACATACAAATGACATCAACCAACACCCAAACTCAATAAATACAAATATCAATCATGATTCGGGAAATGTGCCCGTTATATTTTATTCGAATTAACCAACAGTTAATGCGAATAAAATATAAAAGTCGAGAGTATAAAAATATAAAAAACAGATTGCCTGTTGATTACGCTTTAAGGAAAGCTGGTTCGCACTTGCAGTCCTCATCCGATGATTTGACCTGAAAATATTTGTTTTTGAAAAACCAACCAAGTATCACTTTCTCAGAGTTGTAAGATGTATGTAAGACAAACAACTAAAGACCATGATTGTTTTAAATAAAAACAAAATTGTTTCTAATATTGTAAAAATATCAATAAATGTAATTAATATACTCGTATATTGTATACATTCATTCATTTGGATTCTCGTAAATTGTAAATTTTAGCATTAAACAATATCAAAGTCTTTAATCCAATATGGCGGCAACAAGGTAGGAAACGAGATCGTTACCACAATCTTATACACAGGACTTGTAACGAAGCCCAATTTCAACGGTGACAGATTAGTACGATCGTGTCACAATTTATCTTTCTCGTTAACGCTGCTGTACGTCGTTGATATCGATGGTTGTAAACCGGTTGAGCGACTGTAAGCGGCTTATTCGATTGGTTTATCGTTGTATTTATTCCATTATAATTGGTTATATTAAAAGGGACAGAATGCTATTCTGTCTTCGTTACACAACACACCTATCTATCGTCAAGCCTCTGGCGACCGTATATTAAAAAGAATAGCGCTACCATTAAGCCGACGTACCCCCACTACTGTTAATGCAAGACCTGTGTATATGATGTGATGATTACTAATAAAACAAAACAGCCAAAATTTTTCTATGCGTCAATATTGTCTGCAATTGGTTTCAATTTTATCTCGTGTTAAGGAAAATACATAATAAGATGGTGTACCATAAGAAAGTGGTGCAGGCTGAGTGCCTCGGCCCGTGGACGCAGATCAGGGTCATGCGTGAGGCACTGCATACAGAAGTCTTGCCCCTCCTGCGACAGACTTTCGGGTACAGCCGGCCGCCCACCCATGCCGACCACGAACATTATCTGGTAATTGCTGTCGTACTCCGGGAACGGCCTCTGTGAAAAAATTCAATTGAAGAACAAAAATCCATTTACTTTTTCTACTGCTCATTTACATTCCACTGTTGAACAAAGAGTTCCTGCTCATGCTGTCAATCACGCTTGAACAAGGCGTATTTGCGTATATTATTCATTCATTCATTTGAATGAATGGCTTTCATTAATGCCAAAATGGCACGGATGATTTCACCAATCTTACGTAGAATGGAGAAGACACGAAGGAGATTAATTCGTTCGGTTGTGATAAGGAAGGTATAGAATGGAAAGGACACGTAGGAGACTGATCGGAGGTAAGAATGGAGAGGCCACAAGGGAGATTAATCAGTACGATCGAGATTACAGCCTCAATAGAATCTTGAAGGGAGTAGATAATAGGTATTTATGAATAAACCTCAACCAAAAACAACACAAACATTTAAAATACGATAAACTCCAAATTATTACTTATTATTATTCAACTAACCATATGATTAAAGTGGATGAAAAGTGATTGACAACTTTAAGTATGGTCAATAAAAATCAAGCTTTATAGTTACAGTTAATGAAATACGTACTTATTATAGATGGCGTTAAACTTTAAATAATTTATTGTATGTCTATAAAAACCGCCGACAAACTTCTGTGAGGGAGACTCGATACCAGACAACGGTAGCACACGCAATCTAAAAATCATTCGTGTGCCTATATTAAAAATTTCACTAAACATTACTTTAAAAATATATATGAACTAAAATTCTATTGAAAATTATTTATACATCATCATAAATAAATAGCATTGTTGATAATCCAGTTGCATAGATATACACTGTCGGCCAAAAGTACCACTTATAAAAAAGTTGTATTAACACATTGAATGCCACGGGGGTCAAATTGGCAGTGGTGCCATGGGGGCCACCGGTGACCGGCGCGCCCAGATTGATCTGATTTATTTAAAATACTCATTGCAACGGGAGTTACCAGTGATGCGGACCAAACATAGTTATACACTGTAACTTATCTATTGAAGATAATATTTCATCATTATATATATCGCATAATAGAAAATTCAACATGGCGCCAAGGACAATCAATCCCTATACAACTAATTGTGCGTGTCATTCAAAGTGTAACTATAATTAATTAATAATACATGAAATACAAAACAAATCTGCACATTGGCAAATTCTAATATTAAAGAATGTCTAAAAGGTCATTCTTTGGTATATTTCTATCATCATCAACAGCCTGCGGTAGCCCACTGCTGGACATATGCCTCCCCTAAGAAGCGACAACTAGCCCGATTTTCGGCTTCCCGCATCCAGTTTCTGCTAGTCGCCCTGCGCAAGTCATCGCACCATCAAGCTGGGGAGCGTCCCACACTACGTTTGTCAAGACGCGGTCTCCACTCCAGCACTCCAGGGATTGTTGGATCTCCGCCAAACGTGACCAGCCCATTGCCACTTTAGTTTGCTAATTCGAAAGACTATGTAGGTGACTTTAGTTCTCTGGTGGATTTCTTCCTTCCGAACCATATCTACCAGAGAAACTCCGACCATAGTTCTCTCCGTAGCTCATGATGCTCATGAATTTCAAATTTCAAATTACTGTTCCAAAAGTTTAGAACTAACAAATAGATAGAAATCATTGTTATATGTATGTCATTACATAATGTGAAACAGTTGCATGTCTTTTAATGTTGCATACCTTCCCGGAGGCCATTTCAGTGACGACACAGCCCAAAGACCACACGTCGGCCGCACGACCGTGTCCAGATGACTTCATAAACATCTCCGGTGCCATATAAGCTGCAGAAACAAAGGTGGATGATACAACGCGGTAACAGCGTCAATAAAAATTAATGGTGGAAAACATCATAGATAGCTATAACATCACAGACTCTATATAGAAAATGTGCGTGATACCATTAAACATCTCCTTCCACTAACATTAAACTAGATAATCTTATCTAATATATAAAAATCCCATGATTGTTATATATTATATAAGATCTCTTGATTTTTATATATAAAAACCAATATGATAATTCAAAACATCATAGATAATATAATAATTACTCTGTGTAGAAAATGTGCGTGATACGATCAAACATTTATAAATATTAGGTGTACAAATAAGTTTCCGCGGTTTGTCAAAAGATGGCCCCACCAGAAGGTTATGGAGAAATTGTCAGATGTAAAACGTAATATCCCAAGTTTAGTCATCTGGCAACACCATAACCTTAAAGTACTAGTGATTCCGTATCAGCATCACGTAATTTTTTTCGTGCAAAAATGTCAAGTTTTATTCCGAATAAGCATCATTTGCGGGAACTTTTGATTTACTTCTTTAATGTGAAAAAATCTGCAGCTGAGGCGCATCGATTGCTTCTAGAAGCATATGGTGAAGCTGCTTTAAGTGAGAGAAGTTGTCAGGAATGGTTTCAAAAGTTTAAGAACGGTGAGTTTGACGTTAAAGACAAAGAACGCAGTGGAAGGCCGAAAGTGTACGAAGACATGGAATTAGAAGTACTATTGGAGGAAGATTCGTCCCAAACGCAAAAAGAACTTGCACTTACTCTACAAGTGACTCAACAAGCAATTTCACATCGTTTTAAATCGTTAGGAATGATTAAAAAACAAGGAAATTGGGTTCCATATGAACTAAAGCCGAGAGACGTTGAACGCCGATTATGCATGAGTGAAATGCTGCTTGCCAGGAATAAAAAAAGAGTTTTTTGCATCGTATAGTCACTGGTGACGAAAAATGGATTCACTACGATAATCCAAAGAAGAGAAAGTCATGGGTTAAGCCCGGCGAACCATCAACATCGACAGCTAAGCCGAATATTCATGGAAAAAAACTCATGCTGTGTATTTGGTGGGATCAGCTTGGTGTCGTGTATTATGAATTGCTGAAACCAAGCGAAACCATTACTGGAGCTCTCTACCGAACACAATTGATGAGATTGAGTCGGGCACTTAAGGAAAAACGCGCCCATTACTACTCCAGACACGACAAAATTATTCTTTTACACGATAATGCTCGTCCACATGTTGCGGCGCCGGTAAAAACATACTTGGAAACACTCAACTGGGAAGTTTTACCCCACCCGCCGTATTCACCAGACTTAGCCCCTTCTGATTATCACCTGTTCCGGTCGATGGCACATGGTCTGTCTGAGCAGCGCTTCACATCATATGAAGACACCAAAAATTGGGTAGATTTGTGGATAGCGTCAAAAGATGAAGAGTTTTTTCGACGGGGTATCCGAATGTTGCCAGAAAGATGGGGAAAAGTAGTGGCAAATGATGGAAAATACTTTGAATAAAACGTAATGTACTTTTCCTTTACAATAAATTCCTAATTTTTTATAAAAAACTGCGGAAACTTATTTGTACACCTAATATATCATAAAAATCTTGTGTCACAGTGTTTATTATCAAACTCCTCCGAAACGGCTGGACCGATTTTTATGAAATTTTTTTTTGGATACTTGATAGGTCTCAGAATAGGTCGTAAACTATTTTTTATACCTACATCTAGAAATAATTTATATGGCAAAATAACGTTTGCCGGATCAGCTAGTATATATATAAAAAAGAATCCCTATTTCCCTTGGTCACGCCATAGCTTGAGAACGGCTTAAGGGTCTCATTTATCTTTCTTCTATAAATGTCCTCATACGTCTCGTAAGATTAGAAAAAAATAGAAAATTGCACAGAGACTAGAAAAAAAGAAAAGTATTCAAAAAATATAATGACTATAGAAACTTAGCGTATTTTACAGTTCGCTATGGACTTCGCGCGTTTGAAAAATTATATATTTACAGTATGTTTTTTAAATAACTTTTTTTATTTAATAAGGTTCTAATTGATTATTTATAGCTAAGACAGGAAAATGTCCGTCGGGTAATCTAGTTATTTTTAAAAATAGGCACCGCTCCCCGACGTTAAACACCTATTTTATACACTTAGAAGTGGGTTATAAACGTAAGTTAATCGTGAATAGCCATTGCATTTTATGGGTAGTGTATAAACCGAGTGTACAGCATCTTTCAAACCAGAATATATACAGTAAAAAAACCTACTGACCTCACAAAAGTATTTTACATATTTGTACATTATCATCAAGTATTAGAGTAGGTATACTGATTTAGGGTCAATAATCTCAAACGTATAATAAGGACAAGCTTCCAGAACTTCAAACTTCGAATTTCTAGTGTAAATTTAAAACTTTTTTCAACTTAATTCAAAATAGTTGAAAAATTCATTTTTAAATAAATATAAATTTTATAAGTTTTACTGATACCACCTTTAAATATGGAATAATACCTAAGTCGTAAGTAGAATAGAATGATTTTTTTTTATGGGATAGAGAGGTAAACGATAAGCGTATCACCTAAGGGAAAGCAATTAACGCCGCCCAGACATCTGCAATACCAGAGGCATCACAATTGCGTTGCCGGCCTTTAAGATATGAGTAGCCTTGTTTTTTGAAGGTTTCTATGTCATATCGGCTCGGAAGTACCGCCAAAGGCTCAATTTATTTGCAAGTAAGACACTTTTAATAATATTTATCTAATTCTCGGAATTTCAGGTACTGATTTGTGAAAACAGGACATGTCCACGTATAACAGCATGTTGCAAGTTCGTACAATCAATACTTACTCCGATCACTGATTATCACATAAGCTCACCTTGAGTGCCGACGAAACCCTGGAGCTCCCCGGGTACGGTGGTGTTAGCGCGGATCTTAACGGCGCAACCGAAATCGCCCAACTTCAGACAGTGGCCCTCGTTCGTCAGGAAAATGTTACCACCTACACAACAACGTAAGGAAATTAAAAATTCGCCAATTTCTAGATGCTAAGATGGTTTAGGCACATAGAGAGGAGGGATAAAAGACGACTGGCAAAAGAAATTTACGTTGCCTAAGCGAAAACATGATCACAACCTTCATCAAATTGCCGAAGTTTTTAGGAAAGGCCGGGTCAACAGTAACCTTAATCGGCGAGCTTGCATGAGGAGAGTGATAAGTGTGGAGGAAGCAAGGAAAGTGTGAGATATCGTAGCAGATGAAGATCTGTTGTCTCTGCAGGAAACAGGCGTGACGATATGTATGGAAATTGTATATGCACCAGTAAATCTTGGCCTAACGTGAGTATTATATCAAACTCCGAAATAAGGAAGGTTTCACAACGCCCAGCCAAAATACCGACTCACTCTTGATGTCGCGATGCGCGATGCCACGCGCGTGCAGTTCAGCCACAGCACTCACGAGCTGTTTGGTGTAGCGACGCACCGTGGGCTCACCCAAAGCACCCGCTGTGCCCAGTAATGCCTCCAATGAGCCTTCAACGCACAACTCCATGAACAACAGCATCTCTTCCTGCGACACAAATCGTGTTTAGAGTAAAGCTTTCTAGCGAACCGTAACAACGAGGGATACTTAAAGGGCCGCTCTCGATTTTCATCTTCTCCAATCCTACTCTATTGCTAACTGACTTCAATATTGTATTTAGGCATTTAAATGGCGACGTCTACCGAAACTCAACGAATGAAAAGAAATATATATATATATATATATATATATATATATATATATATATATATATATATATATATATATATATATATATATATATATATATATATATATTCACGCCTATCCCCCGCAGGGGTTGGCAGAGACCACAGAGCTACATCCGCTGCCATTTACCGCAGCGAAACGGCTCGTCATTGGTCGCTTTTCGCCCTCTCAATAATAGTATATCACTTGAGAACAGCTTGTCGAGTAAGGATTTTGTGAAAACCATACCATAACGTAATCATACCATAACTCACGCTTCGAACGATGGATATGCATATAATTCTTTATTTTGTTCGTTATAGTTCTAGTAAATTTGTGAAGAAAAAGTGGGGCAATAAAGGAAAATCCGTACAAATCGGAAAAACCATAATATTTATGCAACTGCGATCATAACTGCTGATAGAACGACATATTTGGTTAATTCTTTTTTTGTTCGTTATTCTACCGGGATAGGAATAATTGAATGTATTTTTGATGATTGAATTGATAAAAAAAGCTGGAATTTACAAAACTGCAACAAACAAATTTATTAAAATTTGAACAGTACGTCGGTCGAGTAAGCTTCTATAATATATAACTTGTAATTAAAAAAGCTTTTTTATATCACTACTAGTTGCTCGCACGCAGGTGGTGTGTCTAATGAAGAAAATAAGAAAAACTTCGGAGGAAAGAACAGCACGAAGCATAGAAACAAAATGTTTCTTTTAGTTATACATAAGGGTAACTGAATATGAATTATTGTCAATACTGACATTTAATTTGTTAATCATAGTAATAGCGCCATCTATTAGTTATATTGCAATTCAAAATGACGGAAAAGAAAAAAATAACAAAGATGATAAAAAAAGAATTATCTAATTTGATGTAGTCATTCTGAGGTTATACATTTCGGTGATTCAGTTTTATTTATATAGATATGAAAAAAATAATTCGTAAAATGAACACGTACGCGATGCAACTCGCACCCATAGTAGCGGACGAGGTGCGGATGTACAACGCCTTCTAGTACCCGCAGTTCGTTGGCCGCTCGCTGCAGGGCTCTTCGGTCCCCCGCGCCTATGCTCAACTCTTTCATAGCTAGCAGTTGTCCGCTTTCCGTATTTACTACCGTGTACACCTGAGAAACAAAAGACAACAATATAAATCATTATATATGGAAACACTGTACATAAAACTTTGACCTTGAAAGGTTGGTACAGAATGCTCAGTGGCATTAAGTCCGCCTGTTGTGCATTAAATGCAAAATAAAGATTAAATAAATAAAAATAACGCCAAACACTATAAGAGGACAATACATTTACCTTTACATCTATTATTTTCTGTTGTTCAAACTTATCTTTCGTTGCTCTTCACTTCAATCCCTAAATAATTACCCAAAACTCAAACTCTGCGTAGTTTGAGTTTTGAGTACAATGAATTTCTCTTGTTGTAGCATTCAGGCAGGAATAGAAATCCTTTAGCAGCTAGTCAGTTATGTTTTGACACTGAAGCCAACCTTCTCTTGCAAGACTTACCGCCCATAGACTGGACGACTCTCCTTTAGTGCAATCGAACTACATGCAAAATATTTTGAAATCCTGCCATCTACTACGATCTCGACATACTTTCCTTGCTTCCTCCACACTCATCACTCTACTCATGCAAGCCTCCTGGTTAAGGGTATACTTTACCTGGCCTTTTAAATTTTGGGAATTTGCTCATAATATGTTTTCCTTCCCAGTAGTGACCCCTCCACATC
Source organism: Baronia brevicornis (assembly GCA_031353405.1). Taxonomy (NCBI): domain Eukaryota; kingdom Metazoa; phylum Arthropoda; class Insecta; order Lepidoptera; family Papilionidae; genus Baronia; species Baronia brevicornis. The sequence goes on from JASFAT010001741.1 coordinate 293,617, forward strand.
CACATCAGCAATGTAAATTTCTTTTACGAGTCGTCTTTCATGCATCGTGCTATATGCCCAAACCATCTAAGCATCCCTTTTTCAACTTTTGTCACGACACCTTTTACTCGACATCGCTCCTTAATATCTTCATTCCATATTTTATCATTCAAAGTTACTCCACACATACTTCTTAATGCTCTCATTTCCACCGCATTTAGTCTATTTTCCTGATTCTTCTGCCAAACCCAACATTCACCACCGTACATAGGAATCAAAACAAGCACTCCCTGATGAACCGCTAATTGAGCTGTTTTAGACACATTCTGATTTTCATAAAGGAGTGCAGGGCTCCATTAACCTGATTACTAGCTTTCATCCTCCTTTCAATGTCACCCTCACATTTTCCATCTCTCGTAAATAATGACCCCAAAGATTCAAACTCGTTCACTCAACTTTTTGCCTTACAATCAGCAGGATTATTTTTTAATAACAAAGTCTACTAATATTCTAATCACACCTAATCAAAGTCATTGTTAGATTGCTGCCTGAGACTAAACATTGGATGAATGACTCGCAATGTATAGAACACCTTACCTTGCCGAATGTCCCCGCGCCGATCTTAAGGCCACGTTGCCACTTGAACGTGAGTTGACGCAATTTGGGCTCGTAACTGGCACGAGCTGACGCGACCAGCACACGACCCACTGCCTTTTTCTCTTGAAGGTACTCATCGCGAGCCTCGTCCAGGCGCTGAACGGCTTCCAAGACACGCTTGCTGCGATCTCCTGACGTATCTATGTACGCACGAAACGAAACAAACAATACATTTATACGAAAAATAATTGCTACATTCTATATTAAACAAAACTGTATACAGTAAACCCTCCAAAAATACGTTAGATTGGTTCCGCGTTATAGGAAAACACGTTTTACGAGGAATCACTCTACGTATAATTAATAAAAACTCAAAAGCTAGGAACAATCAATTAAATAATTTTAATTTTATAAGAACAAGATGTGCAGAGGTAACAAAGTTGATTATGAACTGTCAAATCATTATAAATTTCACAGTACAAATACATGATTTGGGAAAACCCCACGTTATAAAAGCGAAAACACGTGTTATACGGGGGATATGAGATCGGGTTATAAGAAATCGCGTTATAAGAGAATCGCCTTATAGGAGGGATTACTGTATATCAATTTTGACTTAAATAATAGAAAATGAAATATCATACAAGAAATGAATAGTTATTCTATTAGACCTAAAAGTAAATAAAACTGCTACATTAATAAATACTGAGCACTTAAGGTGTGGATGAGAATTAAAAAAAGTACCAGTGCAGTCTGGGGTGAGTTGAAAACAGGGCGGGGCTTCAACATCAGCGGGAGGCGTGACCATCACTACAGGCTCCCTACCCGGACTCGTTACACTCGGTAATGGACTCTGCAATAATATGAAATACATATAAAGTGTTGACAATGTACATTTTCTTTGAAAAAACAACCACTATTTTAATCTTAATTTAACTTTACTTAAAGATAATCTAAATTTAAGTTTAGCAAATAAAAAACACATACATAATTTATCTATCGTATTGGCCACAGGAATGGCAAGAACACCTCTTTAGTTCTACGCTATACGCCGAAAGTACGGTCTCTCAACCAAGTTGACTTTGCTGATGGAGGCTAGCAACCAACCAAGGTGGCCTCTGTGGTATTAATTCAAATTATTTATTTCTTCGTAGTCAAAAACTACATTTATAACTTCAACCTGCCTAGGTTCTACGTGTCAGTAAGCCTTCTATGGACTGCGTCTTAAGGGAGGCCTATTTCCAGTAGCGGGCTGCCATAGGCTGTTGTTGATTTTTTAATAACGCAATACCTAAATAGCAAAAAATAGAAAATAATTGAAAATATCGACTTACGTGTAAGCGACCTCTATGTCGACGTGGCGGCGGTTCGGCGAGTGGCTCGGCGCGCAGATCGGCGCGCGGCGCGGTGGGCCGGGAACCGATCACATGAGAGATGCATCCGTCCATCAACTGCTTTAGCTCCTACATACAGAAACATATAAACATATGTTTAGAAAACAAATTATATAATGCATACGCATAAACCACACACAATAACGCTGATATGACATATGCTTCGTTTAAAAATGATTTTTTTTTCATCGGACAGTATGGCAAACACGCAAACGTATTGTCAAATGGGAAGCAATTAATGCCACGAATATATCTGTAAAACTAGTGGCATTTCAGAAAGCAAGCCAGCCTACCTGACGTATGAAGCTACAAAGGGAGGAAGTATAAATAGATGGACAGCATCGCCTACATGAAAATAAAACAACCCAATCCGCCCGCCATGCGCAAGGAATACAAAGAAGTAAAGGAAAGTAAGAATAAAATAGAAAATGATATAGATCATAGGTCCCCAACGGGGGTTGGTACCGACCCCTAGTGAGCGCTAGTGCTTTTAATGGAGTAGCAGGTCCAAAGGCAAATGGAGAACGTAATGAATTACCTCAATTTTATGAAAAAAAAAAACATTTTATGTAGCTTTTTAAAATGTTTATCTTATTATGACGTAAATTAAATGTTTTTCTTGTAAAGGGCGGTACTCCATAAAAGGTTGAGAGCCTATGAGAACTGTATCATACATGCCCCTTAAGATGTCTATCTTTAGGGGCATATCGCTTAATCTTTTGGTGGTGCACCTCGATTTTAAGGGAGACTAAAAGTCAGTCATAGACTATTACAGTTGTATCGACGACATCATGATAATTTTACCGTCCGAGCGATTAAGTTAAGGTAAAGGTGAAAATGCACCTCTTTACAAAGATCTTCCCATATTACAACTAAAAATGAGCAAAAAACACATAATAATAATATTTAATAGAATTGATCCATTACCAAGCATAACCAATTAAATTTAAATCATACCTCAAACTCTTCATCACTAAGGTGCTTGGTGTTGTACGGGTCGCAGGCAAGCATGAGAAACTCCAAACCTTGACTCGCCCATCTGTGGAGTTGAAGGTCGCGACGTTATAAAAAATAATCTAAAAAGGCTAGCAATGAATCTGCGTTATCCCATTAACACACTGACTTTATAGATATTATAAGTATTGAACTATAAAGACTTATGAATAAATATTAATCTTAACGACACTATAAAAAAGTATGCTCTTTGTAAATTACGAAATCACAAAATTGACTTTTGGTGCAGACATACTGATACTCCATAGTAATTTTATGCTTTATTTGAATATTACATAACGAAAGTAATAAATAATACTGCATTTTAATTAATTATATCATCTAAAATGTCAAAAAGTTTCTAGCTATTAAATCAATTTTTTGCTAAATAAACTGTCTGCATATTAAATAGCAACTACCGTTGGAGTAGATAAGTGATAGAGTGGAGACCGCGTATTGACAAACGTATTAAAGAATGCCTCCCGGCGAGATGGAGAGACTATCTGCGCATGGTGGCAGAGACAGTGGACATTTTCTTTTCGTATCAGTGGCTCGATCTATATTTTTCGGGCCCAGTAATTCGCCACTGCAATAGCGGCAGCATTATTCGCCTCGATAAAATATTAGAATGTGCAGGTGTTAGGGCACAGTGAGCAGTCGAACAGATGCTCCATGGTCAGACTTGGGACCCCACAATCATACCCCTTTCACTGCAGTGCGGTATAGCCCCATTTGCACAAATTATGTCTGCAACGGACCAACTGTGTACTGAGTCTGTTAAGAGATCACCACGTAAGCCACTGCAGATCGTACCCAGGCAGAAGCTTCTTTTTCTGACGTACGGAGTTGGGGGGATTCTTTTTCCACCGCACAACCCTCTTTTCTAAATCCTTTGTGCACCATACGAAGCTTTTACGGCTTTTAAACCTAGCCAAGGGGGGGGGGGGAATGTGATTGTAGAGTCATTGCCGCATGCTGATGATAATGATGACTTTATCCACCTTTTCCCTTAGGCTGATATAGTGACTAAATCAAAACGCGTAGTAAACCGTAGGAACTTACCTAGGCCGTAGCCCGCGCCCTCGTTCACACCGTTCGACCACAAAGTGCATCCAGCAGCGCGCAAACTGTATGACCGCACGCGCTACCACACCCGCCCAGCGCTGTTCTGCCTCACTAGGCTCCTCACTACCTTGTTCTTCTTGCTCTTTTTCTGCCCGTACGCTCTGTTCACCGCTCTTGCCCTCTAATAACGCCTCCAAGTCGTATTCATTCTTTGGAACAAAATGTATTTCAACAAATTAAAATCGAAATTACCTTTGGGCCATTGCAAGGTACTCGATTATAGGAGTAATATAATAATTAAATACATATATATATATATATATATATATATATATATATATATATATATATATATATATATATATATATATACATATATATATATATATATATATATATATATATATACATATATATATATATATATATATATATATATATATATATATATATATATATATATATATATAATACACACATACATATATTTAAATTGTTTTATAAGTATATTAAAAAAATATCGTAAAATAATAAATAATTAATTTTCCAGTAGTTACAAACGGCATAAATTTTTCCCTTGTTAATTATCATGTAACTTAAAATGAAAGAAAATGAACGTTTTTAAACATATAATGATTTCCTGTAGATTAATATGAAAAGGTTTATATCTTTTTTATATAACAAAGAATTTCAATGCGTAGAAGCCATGAAAGAAAAATAGCCACTTTTAAAAAAATGAACTATAGTTAACACAATATATTTGAATATTTGGAAGTCAGGTGCCCAATCCATTCCCGTTCCTGTATTTGATCCCAAACCCCCCCCCCATCCCTCCCCTCTTCCTCTCCCATTACTCATAACTCACCCTTAATTAGCAACAAATTGTAGATGATCATCAGTTCACACAATTTTTGCTTTAAGAAATTACTCCACACAAAACGATAATAATGTATCTATATAGAAATCTTATAATAGGTTAATTATATTCCTAGAAAGACTTTTTTTAAAAGAGATAAATATTAGGTTTTATTAACGCATTTGCTAAAAATATCCAAGCTCTTAAAACATATAACAGTCAGATTTCAGCAATATTGGCAGTGTCACATATTGTTATATATATATATATATATATATATATATATATATATATATATATACATATATATATACATATATATATACATATATATATATATATATATATATATATATATATATATATATATATATATATATATATATATATATATATATATATATATATATATATATATATATATATATATATATATATATATATATATATATATATATATATATTCTACACAATAAGTACAGGTTTTGACTGAGCCATCGCCCATTTCCAACTGTATGTACTGTTGATTATGTAATAATTTAATGTGTATTTATGTGTGTTGCTGCATAAGGAAATAAATGAATCTATCTATGGACAAGGAAATATATCAAATGAGAAAAGTTTGCAACTCACATTAGTCTCGGTGGTATTCTGAAACATGCCATCATCGACGCTGTCCTCGACGATGCTCTCAGACCTCAACAACTTATTATAGCGCTTCCTCGGCGGCATCGCACCAATCATAGAGGGCGCAGCGGGGGCGGCTCGGTTCCATATATCATCGTTCACGAACCGGTGCAATTGCCTGTGGATCTGAATGAGACAACACCATGCAATAGTCAATGTAGAACACAGCAATTGGAAAAACCACCCAAGCTATAGGATAACAACAATAAACACACCCAGCTGTGATCAAATACAATATGCAGATTGTAAACACAGATAACAGATAGATAATAAAATATTCTTCGTGATTGAATATCTACATATATATTAATACCCTCTTTAAGCACAGCGGTGGATTGTAAGATTGACATAAAGTTCATATGGAGGATTGCAGAAAGATAAAAATATTTTGTGAATATGAAGAAAACTTCTTCATTCTAACAAAGCATTGGTTCCAGTAATAACAGCAGCCCCTAGCAACAGCCCCTCCCAACAGTCCAATATGGCGGCGATGAGTAAACGAAACCAAGTTTGTTAATTAAACAGAAATATTGTGTAACGGAGATATAAAACAATATGGTAAAACGATTTTTGTATTAAAATTGAAGTATTTGTAACCTGTAAGGTTAGATAAAATGTTACTGCAGCGTAACTGGCAGGATCCGTCACACGACAATTAAAATGAAATAATTCGAATCTCAGTAATGAAGTGATTCTACCCATCGATAAGTATTGCAAACAAATATGACGAATTGTATGAATGAAAAATATTTATACGACGACGACGACCGATTGGCTCAGTGGCGGGGCCCTCCGCCCGCGGAGTCAATGGTTGCAGGTTCGATTCCCGCATCGGAATAAATATTTATATGGATTTTTAAAATGTTTATTTCGAGTCTGGTAACCCCCCCAATCCACATTTCCTTTCCTGCCCCTTCCTTTCCCTTCCTCTCCGCCAATCCACGGTCTGCCGTGCCAATGGATGCGTGGCTAGGGGCGAGCCTAGTCGTAAGCGTGCCGATCGTCCCGGGGTCGGGCTCCCCCGGGAACTATGGTGCCTTACCTCAGCATGCAGGGCTCTGCTGGGGCTGACCTCCATCCTCCCTTGCGGCTCGTGGGATTCACTAAAGACGAATTTAATATACCTAATTTGTCGAAAATGACGGCGACGTGGTTCGCCACCCGTCACGTCCTGATTCTCACGAGGGCGAAAAGCGACCAATGACGAGCCGTTTCGCTGCGATGAATGGCAGCGAATGGAGCTCTGTGGTCTCTGCCAACCCCTGCGGGGGATAGGCGTGAAATTATATATAATATATAAATATTTATATGTTATTATGTCACTGTACAAAAGATATTAAAAGCGGCAAAGCATGTTTGAGAAAGCGTCCCAATATTAGCGAACATTTCTAGGAATTAAATAAAACTAAGAAATATAATTTTACAAGATGGACTTGACATAAAGCACACCGGCTAAAAAGTTATCCAATTTCAACTAAAGAAACACGCGTACACACAACCCGACCTTCTCATTCCCACCGTTGGACGTAAATACGACAAAATGTCATCCTATATAACGTATAGTGTCACAATATTCCTTTGTACATCTGAATCTTTTGAAAATCGATTGTATAGTTCATTCACGGAGAAAGACTAATATAGGTCGTTCTCTTCCACACACATATAAGCAAAAGGAATGCACGATCGCCACAAATTACAATTATTATTGGTAATGACAATAAACCTTCCTATAACGCGGTACTCTTATAACGCGATTTCATGACTTCATTTTTATCATAGTTTCTTTTTTATGTTAGATTTCCGAAGTCATATATTTGTACTGCGAAATTTATAATGATTTGACAGTTCATAATCAACGTTTGCACATCTTGTTCTTATACAATTAAATTATTTTATTAAGTTTATGTTCACAGTTTTTGAGTTTTAGGAACATTGATTATACGTACAGTGATCCCTCGTATAACGCGTTTTCCTATAAGGCGGAACCAATCTACCGCGTATTCGTTATCTACGGCCAAATATGTGTGGTTTTCATTTGTCGTTCAAATATTTATTAGCTATGGGACACCAAAATAGCATAGACTATTTATTTCAGTTAAGCGGGTATACTTATGTGATATATTTTGCACAAATGTCTATCTTTATCAGGTTAAATCAAAGTACTAAAGGAACAATAGTGAGGACGTTTTGTCGATTCACGTCGTACACAGTGGGTAAGAGTTGACGTTCGTACCAACGGGTTGAAGGACTCGTGTACGAGCACGGTCTCAGGGCGGCGTCGAGGGGACACTACGCGCGGGTGCACTGTGACTGGCTGCAGCGACGATGGCCGCTTTCGACGCAATGTCACTTCTCTTGCGCACTCGAACGGTGCCTGCGCCACTTTGTACATCTCTCTGTGCAGCTGAAGGGGTATGGTCAAATGTGAAGAAATTTAAAAAGGCTTATCCGAAACAACTCTACATAAACACTGCAGCAAGTAACTATTTTTGATGGTGCTCTATTTCTGCCACTACTCTTACAATTTAACAAAATTCGATCCTATTTATTAGCTTCAATTACCGATGGAAATTACTCAGAATCTCAGATGTGTAATAAAATACATAAACATGGAATCATGCAAATCTGTAAATAATAGATTAAAATAATAATTATTTAAATTGAATTTCATAATTATTTATTTAAATCCAAGTAGTCATGAAATTTTTAATATAATATATAATAAATAGGTCTGTAAATGTCTTTTTAAAAAGTAAACTCACCATTTAAATTAATCAAAATCATATCATGTAAGTTATTTCAAGTTAAGATCAAAAATATATTATTAATATCAAATATAACATTATATTTAAGACTTCATAGTTTATAAGTCACCTATTCCTTTAAAGTAAAAATGTCAGTTCGAAAATCAAGAAAAACTAAAGTGAATACATATGTAATATTATATGTATTCTAGAAAAAAAATTAAAAACCAAAATGCCCAAAATGATGAAGACTTTCATGCATGACTTTCATAATATGTGTTAGCATAAATTTCTTATAATAGGATGCAATATACAGTAATGCAAAAAATAAAAGAAAAGAAAACAAGGCGCTCACCTCAAATCCCAGTTTGTAGCCAGTGAGCAGCACCTCGCGCACGCGTGCCGTCATACTCTCGGTCAGCTCCGGCGTCCACTCGGCGCCCAGCTCGCCCGGCGGCGGCAGCCGGCTGTGCGCCACTATATTCTCGATGTGTTTCACCAAACAATCGCGAAGCTTCATCAAGCTCTCCTGATCAAACGAAAACTGACTTTACAAAAAATATATACATGTACAAAAAATATGTATATGTTTGTGAGTATCAATTTTGTCACTGTGGTCCGTGATCTGACCATGTTAGTTTTTGCTGAAATTCAGCTGCAGGTGCTCCAATAGAACGCCTGACATACGCTAAGCATAGATTTAAATTGTTTTCGTTTTATTTGGTTATTTTACAAAAAGTGTCATGAATAAAGATTTCTATTTCTAAACATAGATTTTTTCAATTTCAATATCGAGGCCCATGATATTTCAAAATATATGTTCCTACATGGAGTATTCAATAATAAACTCGACTGTTCAATATTAAGTAAAGATATCAGTAAGGTGAGTTTTTCTAAAAACTTGTTTCCACCCACCACTATCGTAACCGATACGACATTGGAACCTTCAAAAACAAGCCTAATCTTTTCTTAAAGACCGGCAATTTGGTGAAAGTATGTTTTCCTTAATCTTCCTTTACCGGCCCTTCCATCGACATCCGCAACGATAATTTCTTTTAACAGTCGTCTTTCATACATCCTCTCTCAGAGGCAAGTATCGCAAAAAAATTAGTTAAAAAAAAATTTAGTACAAAGAGCTGGTCTCTCAACGTGCGCGACCGTCGCGGCAGACGGGCCGCCAACGCGCGCGCCCATTGCGCGGTCTGCAAAGCCGCCTCTCGCTCGCTCGCGAACACCTGCTGGGCTTCTCGACACAGCGCATACACCTGATGCCTGCACGAAAGGTAAACACAAGTGTCAAAAATGAAGCAGTAATCAAATAGATCCGATCCGACATATAGATCACTATAATCAATAAAAGCCGACGTTTGAGAATCCACGTTCACATGCATCTTCTCCTATAGAAGATGCAATAAGATAATAACTGCTCACCTAGTGGGTTCTTCATCGCCTTCAAGAACATCACTGACGACCTTAAATTTGTCCTTGAACTGCTGCACAAGCCTCAGCAACTGATTGCACGCAATGTCCCTGCAATATAAACAATTACTGAATTCTTTTTACATGTGGTAAGAGCATTCGTTTTCACGCATGACAAATTATTTTTTTGAAATGATTCAGTAACTGGTAAAAATATCTATTATATTTCTATAAATATTAATGGTAGAACCATGCACGAACAGGTCGGCTCAAGCGGGAAAGCGATACACCCTCATAGAATATCGGCATTAGATGTATTACATTTTCTGTTACCATTTCGTATGGTAAGTGCAGAGATCCAGAAGCCTAATTCCTTTCCCCCTTTCTTCTTTTACAATCTTTTACCCTTCCCATAAAATCCATTTTTCCCCTCCACTTATTATCCATACCCTATGCATCAACGATGCTCTTAATACTGCAGATGTTCTTAGTTAGCGGTGAATACTTACGCCGTGTACTCACTTGCTAGTTTCCCTAATTCTTCTATTAAAATCCCTATTTCTATCCCTAATTTTTTTTTTTGCTTTGCTTTTTCTTGTACTAAAAAATATAGTTCTATCATGCACATATGTATATACAAACATTCATAAATATTGCTTTGCATTTGACTTGAACATAATCTACAATACATACAACTACCATATAATTTAACAATCTCTTGTGAATATACTCACACAAAGGCCTGCGGTACTTGTGTCGCGATAGGCGGTGCCCGCTCCCACAGGCGGCTAGTGAACGCCCATTCGGACTGCATGCAGGCCCGTGGCAACCACTCCGTCTGTGAGATCGTGCGCAAGTACGACAGGTATTGCTGCAACAGATACAACACCTAAGTGCACCTTCTCAGCTTGTCGGAATAGCCATTGGACCATCATCAGTTATCAACATCAACAAGCCCCCATTAAACATTGTCCTAATTGCTGTAATCCCAACGCTTGGTGAACGGATTGAAAATCGCAGAATGGATTTTATTTTGCAAGTAGACGCTGCTGCCCAAATACTAAAGTTTACACCCAATGTCGCCACTCATGAAATATGGAATGGCCTTAATTGATGTCGGATACCACACCTCAAATAGGACGAAATCATTGCATGGGGCGGCCACGCTTCCTTTTGCCTTCGAGGTTCCAATCTAGGGCATGCTTCCAGCAGAGTGTGGCCGCTCCAGTTCCACTTGCGTCGCTTGATCTTCAATCTGATGGGGATTTCGTTGAAACGTCGCAGGTCTTCGTTAGTTATTATCTCCGGCCAGTGAATGCCGAGAATGCTGCGGAAGCATCGGTTTACGACCACTTAAATATCACGCGTGATTTTCTTGGTCATCTTCCACGTCTCACACCCGTAAAGTAGGACGGATATAACGTCGCTCTTGCTTTGGAGTCATTAATTTATTGTCATTAGTGCGCTTCACGATGCTATCAAGGATCACAAGGAAAAGTAGAGGTGAGAGAAGACAGCACTGTCGTACACCCGCATGGACTGCTATATCCTCGGAGATAAGACCATCATGTGTAACCGCACAGGAATAGCTACTATAGATGGCTTGAAGCACTTTGATGATCTTAGCTGGAACTCCCATTTCTTGCAGTCGAGCCCAGATACTTGACCACTTGAGCGTATCAAAGACTTTTTCAGTATCCCTGATGTACACACTGACCTGCAGGGCGGTGTGCACGGTGTCGTCGAACGTGCGCAATAAGATTAACAAGTCGGCGCGCGCCGTGTCCACGCCGCGGGCGCCCCGCAGCGCCGCCGCAGCGTACCGCACGAACGCCGCGCGCATCTCCGTCGCTATATCCAGCCCCTCCTTCAGTTCGTGGATCAACTGCGACAAAATCACTTCTGAACGTGAAGATACGGTGAATAATTCGAGTAAATTAAGAAATAAAAAGTCTGTAACATTTATAAGATATGTTTGTAAAATAAGTTGATACAAGCCGTCCAGAGAGCTCGCATCTTTAAGGCTGAGTTCTCCGCTTCTGAACCTGGCATACCTCTTTTGAACGCCGCGATCGGTACCTACAGATGCCCCGCAGACATTGCATATTTTTTTCGCTACTTGGGTTGCGTTTTTCGAAAATCATACAACATAATATGCCTTCTACTATACAAAAACTAAGTAGCAAAATTAAATAAATTTTACACTAAAATGTAACCACAAGTGTACACTACAACTGACATTACGAAAAAATCCACCTAAATATTTTTCGTCCAATAGGCGTCAATATATGCGAGCCAAAATACGAACGATCTTATGTGGCACCCCAATACAATGCAAACGTCAAAGGTTACGCACCTGTTTAACTGTGAGGCAAGATGGGTTGACAGAACGCGTTTCAAGGCGGAGCGTGAGATAATCGTGCACGGCCTCCATGCACACGCTGCACAGTAGTAGGAAGTGACTGCGATAAGATGGCAACCGCATCGATAACGTCTCCGAACTCCAGCATCCGTACCTGAGCCAAACATTCACATTGGTACATTCTGCCTATGACCAAAGCTAAGTATTGAAAGGAATAGTAATCTTGTAAATAATTAAAAACAACTCAGTTAGATAATTAATTCCGTTGTTAACTACAACCAGGATACAATGTAAAGTTTTAGTTAAAAGATTTTTTTTTCTATTTATATCTCAACAGTATATAATTTGGACGCGCGGTTATTGGTTACTGTACTTGATGATTAAGGACGGAAACATTACCTGCGCAACTCGAACAAGTCTCTCTCTGCTTGACTGGCTTTATCAGTGCATTCTTCAGTGTCATTTGTGCTTCCGAAAGGATCGGTAGGGTCTTCAAATGCCGCCTCAGGTTGCATGTTCTGTCAATATAAATCTATACATTTAAGAGTAACAATAAGTATTAACATCAATCAGCGGCAGTCCACTGCGAGAGACAGGCCTCCCCCGAGGCGCAACACCTAATCCAACCTGCAGCTACACGCATCCAGTATTTGCTAGTGCACAGACACTCGCTCCATCTCTAAGCCAGGGGCTTCTTGGAGCATGTTTGCCTTTAAGTAGTCTCCATCCCAGCACTCATCTACAACACTTTTCAGTTCAACAAACATGACCGGCCCACTACTAATTCAGATTACTAGCTAGAAGGGTAGTGACTCTAGGATTTCGTCATTATGAATTACATCCAGCAGATATACTTATAACAAGAAAACTCACCTCAGGTTGCAGCAGAGTCAGGTAAACCTTGTGCAGAACATTGAAGCACATCTTGTGTATAAACGTAAGGCAACGCCGCACCCCTTGCGTCTTCAACATCTCATAATGGTACTCTCTGCAGATCACAAAACAGCATGAAAAAATTATTTATCTTCCAAATGTGCTATGAAATGAATGTCACAAGTTATAAGTAAATGTGCCTTAATAGGTAAGCTTCTGCTATACAAAGAACAAATATGAATATTTAATTTCGTAATAAAACAATATTTTAATGGATTTACTTATGTGATTATTGCTTAATATTAATAGGGAAATGTCTGTCCACAGTTTCAAAATCGCAGAAAACCGAGAGATGGAACTGAGAATGGAGGACATTAAAGAATAAAGTCAACTCTGTCTAAGACGAGAGAAGACTAAATCCGGATATATTACTAGGAGAAAGAAGTAAAAACTTTACTAGTGAGGGGCCCGGGGCTCCTACACCATGTAAAGATGGCAAGGTGTAGATGTCCCTCTTTACTTTGCTTTTTGAAGTAAAATTGATTTTATAAAAGAAAAGGGATAAAATATATGTATAAATATGTTTGTGTTCCTCTCCTATGCGTTCGCGCATTGTTCATCTAATTGTCATAAAAGGTCATATAGTTATTATTAGCAGTTACGTGAAGGTTTCTGACACAGTATACTCACACACGTAAAACATAGTTGTTATGAAGATTGTTTGCCATAGCAACAATTGTTAATCCCTCCTGAAAAATATACGTAGTCTAGGCAACGCCGAGTACAATTAAAATAAAAAATAATATAAAACAACTTGTATGAAAAGTCAGAATGTGTCTAAAACGGCCAACTGTCCGTTGATCGGGAAGTGCTTGTTTGTGTGCACAGTGTGTGCGGAGTGCGGTAGAAATGAGAGCATTAAGAAGTATGTGTGGGGTAACTTTGAATGATAGAATAAGGAATGAATATATAAGACAGCGATGTGGAGTAAAAGAAGGTGTCGTGACAAAAGTTGAGAAAGGGATTGGCTTAGATGGTTTGGACACATAGAGAGGATCGATAAAAGACGACTGGTAAAAAAATTTACATTGCGCAATGTAAATTTTTTTATAGGGGAATACCAAGAAAAACTTACCTTGACAAAATTGCCTAAGTTTTTTAGGAAAGGCCAGGTACCAAGAGTACTATTAATCGGCAAACTTGCACTAGGAGAGTGATAAGTGTCGAGAAAGCAACGAAAGTATTCAGAGAACGCAGCAGATAGAGGTTTGTGGTCTCTACCTACCCCTACGGGAAAGAGGCGTGACGATATATATGTACGTAAGAACCTGTAGAGTGAGACATAGCTCTTGCCAAGTAGCCGTAGCTGTGTGAGTTCATGCGGCACGTTCATGTAGAGCGCGGCGGTGGTGTCGCTCGACGAGCCGCTGGTGTCACTCGTGCCGTACACGCTGTCCGGAATCACCTCGGGCGTGACGTCACCTGTCTCTACAAAACCCTATCCTTATACAAGATGCATAAAAAACGAGCCAGGCTCAGGCATCAGGCAGATTACAATTTAGTATTAAATGACGACCGATTGACGCAGTCGCGGGGCCGCCTGCCCACGGAATCAATAGTGGCGACTTCAATCCCCGTATTGGAATAAATATATGTATGACCTACAGATATTTATTCCGAGTCTGGTAACCTCGCCAATCCACATTGGACAAGATTGGTGGGTTCCTCCAGAAATGGAAAAGCCCGTGTTCAGTATTGGAACATATATGGGGGATAACAGTTTGCATATTGTTACTTTTTATACAAATTTTTGTGGAACAATTTTATTATTTTGCTAATTAATTTATAGCGGTCACCCTAAACTACGTATCTATGTGATTGGTAGATGCTTGCGACATATGTTCATACTATTATAATAATAATTAAATACAATTCTAAAAGTTCTTACCGCATCTACTATCAAATCCACTATCCACTGCATCTTCAGTAAATCTATGGTAATTGTTGGTGTTAACTTCTTGTTTGCTCAAATCCACACTCTTACTTTCGGCATCCTTGTCGACATCCTCAAGACTCACTTGTGGTATCGGTTGATGTATCCCGCCCTTATCCCGCTGCCTTTCCTCCTCGGGCAATTGATCCAGGCCTTCCACTCTGCTCCGTTCGGGCTCGCGGTGTCCATCTGAATGCGAACTGGCCTCGCTGTTGGTGGAGTCCGATGGTGTGTTGCTCACATTGAAACGGACCTGGCCTGGATGGGCACTGTCTGAAGATTTTCTGCAAATACATATCAGAACATTGCATTACTTAAGTTGCATAGTAGGACATTCTTAATGTTGCCTTAAACATTGGTAGGTAAGGTAGGTTGGTAGCGGGTAACTATGTTACCTTTTGAAATATACTAAATGTCTCCATTTTGTCATTGTTAATATCAATACTAACACCTTTCCCCTTGCTTTTCATCAATTTTCCCCTTCCATTACTCAGATCCTTACCTTAAGATAGGTAATGGATCTTCCTTTCCTTGATGTTACAGATGTTCTTGAACAGTAATTACTTACAATCAGGTGACCCGCTTCCTAGTTTCCCCACCTCTTCCATTAAAAAATAAAGTTATCCCAGCAAGACACGAGCATAACTTTAACTGAATTCACACTGATTATAGAGAAAATATGTTGGATTAAGGCACCTCCACAAGCCAATAAATGGTTTGTAAATCATAATATTCATGCATGGTTCTACCTAATTCTCTACATAATTCGATAGAAAATTCGAAATTTTTTTTTGACTAATCTTCGTAAGTATATAGTAAAATAACCATCTTCAATACATCAATTACAAATTGATCAGCTTATTTCTGTACATTATTTATTTAAACTTTTTTGCACAAATTGCACAATAGGCGGATTAAATGCCATAGGGCTATTCTCTTTCTCTCATTATTTCTGTATTTACTTCACAGTTTTTGATATCTAATAAAACATCTAATAATTCTGGCAACTATTGTAAAGCTTACTTCTTATATAAAACTATAATAGTGCATGTGTAGATAGATACCTGCTTAGGTCAGAATCACTTGAGGTGAGGCGGTCGGTGCGGTGCACACTCTTGGCACGAATGGACCGCAGCATGCGTCGCAGCGACACCATGTTAAGGCGCATGTGCAGTGCGGTATTATACCACAAGCACATCGCCTGCAATAAATAATAAATAAATGGATATACTTCACATTTATAATAATAAAAACCTTTTATTTTTAATTATCAGATAAATTCCCTAACTTCAGTGTACCTTTTGGCATAGGCCTCCTCCAATTCCTTCCATTGCTTCAAGTCTTCTACTACTCGTATCCACAGCATAGTCCTACTGTTAGTTTGAGATCATCCTCCCATCTCCTCAGTGGGCGACTTTTCCTCTTGCTATCCCTTAAATACCATACTGTGACCTTTTGGCTCCATTTCCCTAAGTTACATTGTATAATGTGTCGGGCCCACCTCCATTTCAGTGAGTCTATACGTGTAAGAATGTATGTAACTCTGGTTTTCACATGTAACCTAAATAAAACTTTTACTATATAAAATAGAGAAGGTTTTTTATGAGATTAGTGTTGGTAGAGCCACACTGCAGATGAAAACTTTGTCAAGAATGGTATATTATTTGTATGTAGTCTACCCAGTCATGTGCCGGCTCGCCCGGTGAAGCACCATACTCCCGCAGAAAACCAGTGTCGAATGGTAGTAGCTTAGCTACTGCGCTTGGTCCGGTGAGCGGTTGAGTTTTGGATGCCCAACCTCCCTCCCCCCTCCCATAATGATACTTTCCATAAAGGCCGGCAACGCTTCTGCACTGCCTATGGCGCTGCGGATGTTTATGGACGGCTTTGATTGCTTTTCATCAGGTGACACTACTGCTCGTTTGCCTTCCTGTTCCATAATAAAAACACCCGTCTACTCCAACGGCAGACGTTTATCAATTGCGTATAACTCACCTTGACTCTGTGTTGTAAGTCCGGCCGGGCCAACTGAGGCATGTCAGCGCTAGCTGCTCCAGCCGATGGGTAGAGTGCGCCCACCGCATCGAATGCCTCCAGGAGCGCTACCACCGCACGCATACCCGCGCCCAGATTCGCCGCACAACGGGAACACTCCGCCGATAGACATGTTCCATTACCTGGCAACACAAGTGTCACTTCTAAAACTCGCATTACCACTCTGACAACTATACGTTAGGGTCCGTTCACACAGACCGGCTCGGAGAGGAAAGATTTTGATCGCAATTAAAATACAGTTTTGGATGATTGAAACAAGGTTTATTTTTACACTTCACTTCTTTTTTTAGTTGAGAGCCAGCCTAATGTATTTAGTGTGAAACAATAAGAGAAGCCGACCGGCTGCCTCTGATGACGTCGACCTATTACGTGCACTTTCGCGCTCGCGCAGCCGAACGGCTACGGTTGCCAACAGTGCTGGCTACCGAATAGTGCTCTTCCAGCCGGTCTATGTTAAACGGCTTTGTCGGCTCTAGTCACTTCTGCGCGTATAATCCGCGCCGATCTGTGTGAAAAGATAGAGCACCGTCCGATGCTCTCCGAGCCGGTCTGTGTGATCGGACTCTTACACGGTAAATCGGCTTCATATTGAGTAATTATTATTGTTTTTTTTTGTTATTAATTTATATCTCTGTTACATATACATATCGTCACGCCCGTCTCCCGTAAGGGTAGGCAGAGACCACAGCTCTCCATCTGCTACGATCCCGGCATACTTCCCTTGCTTCCTCCACACTCATTATTCTCCTCATGCAAGCCCGCCGGTTGAGGGTACTCTTGACCTGGCCTTTCTTAAAAAGTTCAGCAATCTGGTCAAGGTACGTTTTTCGTGGTCTTCCTCTTCCTATCTCTGTTATAATTTCTTTATGTGTTTTCCCATATATGTGTGGGTAGCATATAAGCACATTAAATGCACATCTGTTTCTATACTTTATTTTTGATGACCTGCGTTATGCACTCGCAAATAGTTTTATATTTTCTATTTCTTTAAACAATGGCGCCACATCATATTGGACGCAGTAGACTAATTTACTAAAAAATTTCCCAATTTCATTGAAACTTTACACTGTTCGCTAAATAGTTTAATTAAATAGTGCCGTTTCCTACGTTTTCTAAGCGATGGAAAAATCTTTCATAATGACAGTTATCTCGTTATTAATCTTTGTTATTAAGTTTGTCGTGTTTTATAAACATTCATTTCTATAATTTTTTTTTCTATTAATGAGTTATTCTAAATTTAAATTATTTTAAGAGTTATTCTGAATTTAAAACATTTTAAACCAGGCAATTTAGCGATTGACCAAAGACTAATGACGTTTTAAGATAGACAAATTTATATAGATAAGTAATATTCATAGTTTTACGATATAAACCAAAATAACAAGTAGATATGTACCAAACACTAACCATAATCGTCGTCGGACGATGAGTTTAGACCCTCTGGCACAGCCGCGGCTGGACATGGATAAGGGTTCACGAATCTGAATAATAAATAATTTTGCATTTGCAATGACATACGACCAATAAGAGCTTATTGAAATTTCTACAATATTATAATGGACTAGATGGCACGGTGAACTTCGTTTCACCTTCAATTTATGTTCCCCTGTATTATTCTTCTCCTAGTATATTAGGTATAACGCATCTATTGAAAGTAATTGGAAGTAAAAAGATTTTTTCATTTTCCAGCTATTTTTTTTATGGTTTCCCTATATTTTTGTATTTGTAAACCTTTTAGACCGAACTTAGAACGAATTAGACCGAACAAAATAAAACAATATTCAAATCGATCAGGTCGTTTTTTAAATCTCAAAAACGGAGCAAGACCAACATGTACTATTTAAAAATCAAAGAAATTAAAAATTTATAGTCCTTTTATCCCACACCAGAATGAACTGTGTCATGATAACCATTGACATCAATCGAAACCTAGATTATGTCTAAGTGGAAATAACTGCATCGGTTAATACTTGCATGTACAATCTTACGTTGTAGTTTTTAATTCACAGTACTTCGAGTGGTTACAAAAATTATGGATCTGCTCATAAAAGCACTAGGGAGAAGCCGTCCCAGAGAAAAGTGGGCCGATGAAATAATCAGCCTAGCTGGAGAGCACTGTATGAGGCAGGCGTGAAAGAAAAATTATTGGAAAACCTTAACCAAAAGAATCATTAAGTAGTTATCTAATTATAATTTTTCAGATTTATTTAAATAATGTCAAAAACAAGTTAAGGAAATAAAGGCTGATTATTATTATTAATAAAAGTACTGTTATTTTGTTATTAAGTATATGTGTATAAAATGTATAGGCACTCCTTACCAATTTAAAAATAGGTCAATTGGTAAGGATTGATTTTACGATCTCACGTCGTGGAGTTAATTTTACCATTGGACTAGTGATGTGAACCATATTTTCTTTTTTGACGACTTTATAGGCATAAGTTGTGAAAATCCGATGAGTACATACTGACTCACTTGTAATCGAGGATGCTCTGTATGACAGCGGACACACCATCACGCTGACGACAGAGAAAGGCGTCCTGTTGGGCTAATGTGCGCCCGGCCAAGCGGGCTTGAAGCTCTAGCCAGATGAGGTCCTTCAGCTCGTTCTGCCACACCTGTTCCTCGCGGCTGATCTGGTGACACGCATTGTTACTTCATAAACTACCAACAATCGGCAATAAATGTTACGACATCGAGCGGTAAAAAAGAGGCGATGACCGGATTCGACTTTATATTAGAGGTTGTTTATAACGTAAAATAAAACACCTGTTACATCTATACTTGTTCGAATGAAATAAAAGTTCCAGTGTAACTTGCATTAGCCAGAATAAAACAGAACATTTTTCGCAACAGGTAACAGCTGCTATCTCTTTCGTATAAAGGCAACTTCCATAAACTATGTCGAATAGACAAGAGGTTGTTCCATTTCTGTTATTGGTATGTTCGGTCGGTCGTGAAACAGGAAATATTTTTACGCGTTAGAGATAATAATTCTATTTTGTACTTTTTTATAACCAATAACATTTACATAAATTTCTATTATTATTTAAAATATATGTACATAAATTTCTTACTCCCACTTTTTATAGTTCTCACTATACCACACTGTTTATATTAGGTGTACAAATAAGTTTCCGCGGTTTGTCAAAAGATGGCCCCACCAGAAGGTTATGGAGAAATTGTCAGATGTAAAACGTAATATCCCAAGTTTAGTCATCTGACAACACCATAACCTTAAAGTACTAGTGATTCCGTATCAGCATCACGTAATTTTTTTCGTGCAAAAATGTCAAGTTTTATTCCGAATAAGCATCATTTGCGGGAACTTTTGATTTACTTCTTTAATGTGAAAAAATCTGCAGCTGAGGCGCATCGATTGCTTCTAGAAGCATATGGTGAAGCTGCTTTAAGTGAGAGAAGTTGTCAGGAATGGTTTCAAAAGTTTAAGAACGGTGAGTTTGACGTTAAAGACAAAGAACGCAGTGGAAGGCCGAAAGTGTACGAAGACATGGAATTAGAAGTACTATTGGAGGAAGATTCGTCCCAAACGCAAAAAGAACTTGCACTTACTCTACAAGTGACTCAACAAGCAATTTCACATCGTTTAAAATCGTTAGGAATGATTCAAAAACAAGGAAATTGGGTTCCATATGAACTAAAGCCGAGAGACGTTGAACGCCGATTATGCATGAGTGAAATGCTGCTTGCCAGGAATAAAAAAAAGAGTTTTTTGCATCGTATAGTCACTGGTGACGAAAAATGGATTCACTACGATAATCCAAAGAAGAGAAAGTCATGGGTTAAGCCCGGCGAACCATCAACATCGACAGCTAAGCCGAATATTCATGGAAAAAAACTCATGCTGTGTATTTGGTGGGATCAGCTTGGTGTCGTGTATTATGAATTGCTGAAACCAAGCGAAACCATTACTGGAGCTCTCTACCGAACACAATTGATGAGATTGAGTCGGGCACTTAAGGAAAAACGCGCCCATTACTACTCCAGACACGACAAAATTATTCTTTTACACGATAATGCTCGTCCACATGTTGCGGCGCCGGTAAAAACATACTTGGAAACACTCAACTGGGAAGTTTTACCCCACCCGCCGTATTCACCAGACTTAGCCCCTTCTGATTATCACCTGTTCCGGTCGATGGCACATGGTCTGTCTGAGCAGCGCTTCACATCATTTGAAGACAACAAAAATTGGGTAGATTTGTGGATAGCGTCAAAAGATGAAGAGTTTTTTCGACGGGGTATCCGAATGTTGCCAGAAAGATGGGGAAAAGTAGTGGCAAATGATGGAAAATACTTTGAATAAAACGTAATGTACTTTTCCTTTACAATAAATTCCTAATTTTTTATAAAAAACTGCGGAAACTTATTTGTACACCTAATAGTTCTCTTTGTTTACCGTTCTACAAAACTCGGACAAGGAGCGTCAAAAATGGTACCTCGTGGTTTTAATTAATAGAAGTCCGACTTAACCCCTTCGTATATATAACCCCGCAATGGAGAGGTATCCATGTGGAAATATTTATATGAAATATATAGAAAACGGTCCCGTAATCCCAATAACGACGACGACGTATAGGCGCCATGGGATTTAAGCAGTCGATAAACTTTGATCAGTAGGAGTCTGTAATAATCATGGCTTTGCTATGATTCTAAAACTTATGAGTGGTATGACGTAAGGCATATTAACTCTTTGACTTATTAAAAGATTCAAGGGGTTTACATGGTAATTTACTATATTCCTAAAAAAATCCGTACTAATATAAACATGCTATAAGCTTTTTTTAATTTTACCATACAAATTGCTAGTTCGATAACACGTTGAACTACGCAATTAAACTTCGCTGTTCTAGATTTTTATATTTTTAGCTGACGGTGATAAATTAATCAATGTTATGCATATAGACATAGTACAGACTGCGATATGTAGATAAAAAACATTAATCAAAATACCGCTTATCACTACTCAATAGTTTGTACAAATACTAAATAATTGAAATAAACAACGCATTATCTTATTCAATGTAACGTAGTTTGCCCTTGTTGCTACGAAGGCTAGGCGAATTAGTGCTGCAGTCTGGACTATGGCTTAACTCATTAGCTGTTTTTCATTGAAAAATAATCATCGAATAATCGAATACATATCGTATTCGATTATATAGTATATCGATTTATTTTGTGGTACCCAACGTAAAATAGGGGCACCCCATTTTGTCTCCCAGTATAGTAGGAAGTAACTATGAGAGGAAATACCAATAAATGGATAAGAAGCAATCTGCAATCTCCAATCCGCCTGCCATACATGGAGATTACGGCCGCATTCGTCAATGGAGAGGGAGGCCAATGTTACACAATGACTGTATTAATGACATAGCTGGGATGCTAGCAATGGCGCAGTTGGTAAAGATTGTGCTTACGTTATGGGGTTGTGAGATGCGATTGGAATATTATTAAAAATTGGAATCTGCCATTGCAATATTATTATAAACCATTTCCTAGCACAACCATTATTAGTTGTATGGCTCAGTTGGAATAGTTAACAAGAATTCTAGTAGGTAATAATATGAAAAACATTGCTAGTCTTGTTTTAAAAAACTATGCTGACCGTCCGTCGACAGCCCTTATCAACGTTGCCCATGTTGATGAGCATGCTGAAGGTGCTGTGGAAGTTGACGCGGCTTGGCGGTAGCTCGCAGTCGGCCCCACGCGTTGGCACCGGCCCGGCTGGCTCACCAGAGCCGCGGCACTTCAGCCGCGAGCTCAGCGACATGAAGCGGCTGCACGATTCCACCTGCAAACAACACTCCGCTCAGTCCTCACTGTGTAATCGTACCGCACCGCTGGAGGTGAGACAACCGAATATCTCCCAATTTTCAAAAAGCTTGTCAAAAATCACTATCTATCTTTATAAATATCTATGTATCTTTTCATTTATTCGTTTATAATTTAAAGTTAACTCATATTTATATAAACTTATATTTTTCCTTATGAATATTAACCTTTTTTTATAAAAAAAAAATTATCATCTTGACGATAATGTATCACCAACCTACATCAATTAATCTTTTCAACACTGTGTCCATCCTACAGTCGTATGGAAAAATCGCTATTAGCTATTAGACCGCCATTTTTGTGTACATTAAAGAATATATCTATCTAATTGTATTTAAACGCACTTGTGTTAACATCTTGTAACATACCAGTGTGGGCACAGCAGGGGCTATGCCGGGCGAAGGCAGCGAGTCAGCCTTAAAGTCACGTTGCCCCATGGTCTGCTTCCAATCCCGCTCACGAGCTCGTACTAGTTTCAAGCTCGCACGCTTCTTCAACCGCTCTGGAACTGGAGACATAACGTTTTATACTATTAACGTATTTTTTTAATTATTATATGTAAGCATCATGACCAGGAACCTTTCTGAAAATAGAAGGGTAATGCCAACATTTTTTTTCACAGCCCATTTATGACCCACTGCTGAGAACGGGCCTCCCCGTTTGTGGAGGAATGGACGTTAACTCACCACGCTTGTCCAATGCGGATTGGCGAGGTTACCAGACTCGGAATAAAAATCTGTAGGCCATACATATATTTATTCCGATGCGGGGATCGAACCTGGAACCACTCCGTAGGCGAGTTTGGTCGTCAACTTTTAAATAAAATAGTCAATTATTTGTCATATATCTTAATGGAGGTAGGAAAGCCATGCAAAGATCGACGCAGTTACAGGTCATATGCCTGATCATTAAACATTTTTTCCTCCCATCACCCTTCACCTTTTCGAAAGGCCGCCAAAGCATGTGTCTGTAGTGTCGGAACAGTCAATGAAGGGCGTTTTATAGTTCTTACAATCGATTGATCTGATTGTTCATTTTACTACATCCTACAAAAGTAATTATTTCAATATAATATCTAATAAATCATTGTAATATAGAAATAGGATATTTAATGAAAAAATAATTTGTAAGAGTGTTGATTTATATTTTCTATCTAATTTCTAAGAAAGAAGACAAATTGTATTTATTGAATATTTATATTATTAGGGTGGCACTTAAATGAGTTAATTTAAATAATTGATTTAGATAGTTTTTAAATTCAGAATTCTCTGATATTTGAACATTAAAATCTTTATGCCAGAATCACTATTGAACCAAGTACACAGTCTATTATAAAAATATAAATAGTATCTAAATGACCAAACAAGTATTTAAATGAAGTAAACACATCAGGTGTAAGTAGTACACATTTACAATAAAGAAATTAACTCTCATAATCATAATGCTCTTTGCAATAGTGTCCCTCATGTCTAATATATTTCATTTATATTACATTATCACTGAATTTACTATTTCATAAGCAGATAGATACGTATCGAAGTGTCAATATAAAATGGTCATAGCTAGTGACCGTGACCTCGAATTATGACCGCGTCAACTCTACTAATATTTGAAGGAAATGGACAGCAAACAATATACAGCATTAATGCTAAGCTTATGCATAACTTGTGTATAAATATCTACATACTTTTATTATTAATATAAAATTAATCGGCCAGTACAAGATTCAGCGCCGTAAAATGTATAAACATACAACGCAACATAACTACTACAGGGCGAAATAAAAAAGGACATCTCACGGCGTACAGCAAAAATGTAGCACCCTGCGTAAATATATTCGTAAGTATTATGGAATATTATACAGGTAGCACATTTCCCATTTAACAGCAGTTAACTTTAATAGTAATATGATAATCGAAAATATTATGAAATATTTTTTTACATACGTACATATCGTCACGCCTGTTTCCCGTAGGGGTAGGCAGAGACCACAGATCTCCATCCGCTACGATCCTTGCACACCTTCCTTGCTTCCTCCACACTCATTCATCCTTCCTCTCTCATTCATTGTAGCGTTGCGGCTTTAAACAGTATACTTACAGCAATAAACATAATCTCTTGAGATCTCTTTTCTAGCATTTAATACCATCACTATGGACCAAGACATATTTTGTGATGGTGTGCAATCGGCAAATCACGATTCATTTCAGTGCGATTAAATCTGTATTTAACGGTATATTCAGTTTGTTTTAGGTTTCTTTTTACTACACGTACTTATATGTTATACGTATGCTTGAGGTTAATGCCTCCTAACATTCCTAAAATATATTTAATATTTTACATATAAACCCTCTTTTTTAAAAATAGAACATTTCCAAACTTACCCTGCGGGCTGTCTTGTTCCTGTACATCGTCCAAGAGACTGGCATCGCCGGCGCCGAACCGCTGCAAGCTGCCGTCCACGTCCGTGTTGCTCCTGTACATAGGCCTGCTGCAAATTAGTTACTGCAACTTCATCTAAAAACTACCCACAAACAAATGGTGACAGAATTAGGTTATAGGTCGAATAATCAGTAAACGCATGCTTACTAATTATTTTTTGCCAATATTGGGAGAAGGGCCTGCCTTCACCTCACTCACATGCTTTCAACAAGATGGCGCCATGCCTCACACTGCTAAATAGACCATAGAGCCTCTTCGCTATTTCTTCTCTAACTTAATAAGCTGTTAACTAAATTTACCCTTTGCGGTCGACGACATTTTCGGCCGGGTGAGGTGGCAGGTCGACGCGATTTTCGCGAATGTGTCGGGCACGTTATAGGTACAATAAAATTACCGTCTACATAAATTATCTTATAAAAATGTTATATTTTGATAGTTTATCTATATTTATACCATTCATAATATAATTTTGTAATTTTAATCTCTGTATTTTAGTTTGGTATGATAATTTACAAAACATTGTCCAAGATGTATTCTTGGTTTATCTGAATCATGTATCGCAGTATAATGTTGTTCGCGTCTTCCACCTGGTATGTTTCGGCTGGAACAAACTTTACAATCTCTTTTTGTCCCACTTAACATTACGTGGAGCTTTCCATTGAGCCGAATTTCATCCGAGCTGGAGGTAATTCTAATCTTATCTCCGTTAAGATGTGTCATTTGACACTTCTCATGAAATCTACCCACAATCAACAGTTTAGAAACCTCCTCAAGTGCCAGTAAGGCATTCCTATCGCTTGGAGCTAACGTAATGTAACATAAACACCGTTGTCGCCGCTCGCGCGCCATCCGACCTGCGGCCCGAATAGCCGTGGCGTCGGAGGGGCGACTTCCGACCGCAAAGGGTTAATAAGTCGTTTCGATGATATCCCCAGGTCGACGAGTCACACCCCTATTGACGTTTTCCTGTAGGGATACCTCAAAAGTATATGAAATAAACCCGACGACCACCTCAATACTAAAAGTAAATATCTTCCGCGAGGTTAACGGCATCCCGACGTCAGTGGCACATAATACTAAAATACAGAGTGTGTGTGAAATAATTTAAATATTTTTTAACACACACTTCTGTTCTTCTTTCACACTTCACACACTTTTTCGTAGAAGTTATGGAATTTTATTTATATCTTTTATGGTTTTTTATATATGTTTGAAAACCTAAATCTGCCACCGGACACCTATAGTTTACCCGAATATATGATGTTAAGATGATACAGTAATAATTTTATTTTTGTAATTAGCAGTCCGTTGCTAGCTTCGTGCATACATCATGTGTTATATAAATTGTACAAATAGACATATAGGATAGACATATAGAACGAAAAAATAATAAATAGAGGAATATTGTTTTAGATTTTCAACAATATCAAAAGTTTTGCCTAAGTTTCAAATGGCAAAAGTCGAATTTATAGACTCACTCGCGAACAATCTTACGAACATGCACTAAAAACTCAACAGTTAGTGCCACATTGTCATCGCGGGCTATCATAACGACTCGTTATCACCGCGGCGCCATGCCGTGTGCTACGAGTCCGGTCATCACTAGCAACCACCCACCGATAATGGACGGGATTTCACAAACGATAACACGAGTGTAGTGTTAACAAATGTTTATAGATCAATTATAATCACCTTTTAACCCGTGTTTATACTAAAAGTATCGAAGCAGGTTCAACCAACGCTTCACTGACATAATTAATCTATCATCGACGACCAAGGGCTAAATCAGTGGCTAGTTTTCCTGACTACGAAACCTATTCTAGGCTCACCTAGAATAGGTTTCAAATCGCGGTTTGATTCCCTCAGATTCATTTGTGTATTGTTAGAAATCATACATTAATAATTTAAAATGAGGCTAGTATAATTGAATGTTGAAGAGAATGTTTTATATACCTATTCGTCCCCTAATGTTACATGGTATCAGGTAGTTCGAACCCACTCTTTTTTGGGCAATCAGCCGGCACTGTTTATTATTTATCTCTTCTTTAATACATACATACATACATATATATCGTGACGCCTGTCACCCGTAGGGGTAGGCAGAGACCACAGATCTCCATCTGCTACGATCTCGGCATACTTCCCTTGCTTCCTCCACACTCATTATTTTCCTCATGCAAGCCCGCCGGTTGAGGGTACTCTTGACCTGGCCTTTCTTAAAAAGTTCAGCAATATGGTCAAGGTAC
The DNA here is from genome assembly GCA_031353405.1 of Baronia brevicornis. Lineage (NCBI taxonomy): Eukaryota > Metazoa > Arthropoda > Insecta > Lepidoptera > Papilionidae > Baronia > Baronia brevicornis. Next base: position 321,175 of record JASFAT010001741.1, read on the forward strand.
GTTTTTCGTGGTCTTCCACTTCTTTAATATCTTTATTAAATTTTGTACCAACCAACATTTTTAAGGTGGCTAGTTCTAAATTGTAGTCATTCTCCTTCAAAAATATAGATGCTGCACATTTAAAGGAGACGAATTTATTATATACTGAAGAACAATGCCGTTCCAAAGCATACGGAAGAATTTGGACATTTGTTTTGGTGCATATATTTAATGCATTAAATATACTAGTTGGTCGTCCAGCCTTCCACGTTCGAAATTTTGTCTTCCTGCACTTCATCCTCATATGAATTTTTACTATGCCAAATCTCGTGCTCTGGGGGAGTGCGCAATGTGCTTAATACGGAGTATAAAGTTTTTTCCTCACATATAAAAATATCCCCGTATTTTTGACCCTTCGACAGTTTCTCGTGTTATATCGCCATACTTAAATCACAGAAAAATGTCATCGTCATAATAAGGTAGTATAGATCACAAAATAACGAGCATATTTTTCCGATTATTGAATTTCGGCGAAGGAAATGCAATATTTGTAACCTAGAGCATTCCTTATAACGTGCTCTATTTTCCCTTGGAAGCCCCGTCAAAATATGTTTCCCTAATAAGCCCGTCAAAAATATAAAAAGTATTAAAAAAAATTGGTAATCGTGACAACAGTAATTATATTATCATCGTCAATACAGCCTTAACAGATCACTACTGGTTATAAGCGTCACAAAATTGAAGGGTATTTCCGTAATTACCATGTTTGGCGGTCACTAGGGACTAGGGATCATAGGAGAAATGTTTATGACTCATGTACAAGTTGCTACTTGTCTACTGGTATTGCCTCACATAATCGCTTCGTGAAATATTCACGAAAAGCAATAATAGAGTGGAACTACTCGACTTTATGCCGGGAACCATGAAGCAACAGACATTTTGTTTATCATATATTGTAAGATAAAGTCTGTTCGGAGGCCAAGATCCATTTTGAGTCACTGCGCTAAAAAAGTTAATTTTTTTTATATATATATTGAACTTATAGCACAACTATTTTCTTGTTTTTAAAACTGTGGACTAGGAAATGTATAAAGTTAACCAATGACTCACATCCACTGTAACTGTTAATCAGGCGACTCTACAGATAAGATATGATCGGTATGAGATATTATCGGAACGCATTTTTTACGTTTATTTATACGTTTACGTAGATGTTATGTTAGCTTTAAATAACTTAGTTATCCTAGTTTATAATTATCTTAGTACAAGTTCCGCCAAAAAATATTTTTAGGAAAATCCTTTCTTATTAAAGCAAACTCAATTTATAATGAAAAACATCAATACATTTAAAACTTTGCCGTTTTAAAGCTTTGCTTCTGCAGTTAAAAAGATTCTGTAAAGTATTTATTATTACAGTAAGCACTCAAGAATTGAATTAGCTCTATTCTACGACAAAATCAACATAGCGACGTTTTTGTTAATATGTTCAGATGTTTGTGTGTTTTACTTTGTATTATTTTACGGATGGAATGCCAGCTCTGTCTCTATGCGGCAATTCCGGCAACATCACAGCTGGCTTTGATTACACTGTATATTATGATCATGCTAGGTCACAGTACTAGGTCTTTATTTATATAGTCCACACATATACCGGCCAAGAAGAGCATAAATAAGTATTCAAGATACGTACCTCCTTTTCTCCTTATCACGGATGCGTGTGCGCGGTGGCGTGGTACCCAGCAAATCCGCCTCGGCACCGTCGCCAACGTCTGCTAGCAAGAAGCCTGCCGAGCGATGCGGATGTCGTATCACCACCTCTTCGTTGGAGCTATGAAGAACCGCAAACTTTATTTGACGACATGAACTGACATAAATAATCGCCGCAAAAAAGCGAAAACGTTACTACGTAACGCAAAATAAAAAATTAACACCAGAGAAAAACACTTAAGATTTATGGAAAATTTGTATCTGATCACTCAAAACCAATCAGATTCAACGCAGAACAAAATTTTCTATTGGTTTATATTTTTTTAAATTTGAATCAAATGCAGTGTGTTCGCTTTTTGCGTCGATATGTTCTGTGTGAGTCTTGAGGTTTCTTCATAAAAACAGTATATGTATGTCCTTATGTTGGGTACATACCTCTCCAAGGTCATTTTAAGGGAATGGATATTAATCTATCAATTCACACTACTCAGAAAAAAACTACGTCATGCATTGAATTGTTAAAGACAGTTAATAATGATAAATACAGATAAAAACGCAAAATGACGGCGACGTAGTTCGCTACCCGTCACATCCTGATTCCCACGAGGACGAGAAGCGACTAATGGAGAGCCGTTTCGCTAAGATGAATATGAAAGAAAGGGGCATGAAAAGATGTATGAGTGTGGAGGAAGCAAGGAAGGTGTGCCGGGATCGTAGCGGATAGGCGTGACGATATGTATGTATGTAAAAAAAAAACAAAATTGGACGAATGCCTCAGTAGCAGAATGTTTACTTGCTGAGATAAGTGTAATGAATGGGTCCAACTCCCGCGTCATGATAAATATTTGTATATTACATATATTTTATTCTAAGTCTGGCTTGCTCTTATCATTGTGTGTATATATAATGGTCCTTACGCCACGGGGATTCCTAGTACGTGCTGATGAGTGTAAAGACTTTTATTGTTTTTTAAAGGCAACAAACACATGTTTATAATTCTACTACACACGTTTACATTTCCTTTACTTCCTTCTTATTTATTTATTTAAACTTTTGCACAAAACGCACAGCAGGCGGACTTAATACCATTGCGCATTCTATACCAGTCAACGTGCCGGCGAAACAGAGAAAAGTAGTTTGGAGGTGGTGCAAGTTGAAATAAAATAAACTATAAATTAGTTACATGTTTTGACGACATATAATACATACACAAACATGCATATACATCATATGTAAATACATACATAAATATCCATACATATATACATATAAATACGAGAGAGAAAAAACAATTTGGAAAAAAAAATTATTTTATAGCCAAATTTGTTGGAGACATTTTTAATGTCAAGTGAACATTATCTACACCTTCTTCACCTTCTACTAGTTCTTTCTTTCCCTTATATTAAATTCTTTCTCTCCTATCGTTTTTCACATCCTTACCTTAACGTCTGCGACACCCTCAGTATTGCGGATGTTAATCGGCGGCGGTGATATCTTACCATCAGATGACCAGCTTGCTCGTTTGCCTATCTCTTCCAGAAAAAACCACTTATATTTCAAACGCACGGTTTTTGTTACATTAAATAGTAAATCGACTTCGATAGCAGCAGCGTGGCATCGTCACGAAGCCCGATAACGGCCTTGCAAGATACTCGATAACATGACACTATTTATTACACACGCGTATATTAAGATGTATAACAACATCATACAATTCAATACATGGTATGTGTAAATGCCGTGGTACCACAAACAGGCCGGCTAGACCGGGAAAGTACCGCATCTCATACACAATACCGGCATCAAGTCGTAGCATTTTACTGCGTTACCGCGTTGTGTACCTTGAATGCAGGAATTCGAAGGCTCAATTCCTATCCCCTACCTTGTTTGCCTCTCATTATTCATATTTTTACCCTAAGATAGGTAACACATTTGCAATGTCCTTAGTATTGCGGATGTTAAACCGATAGCAGCGGCGTGGCGTCGTCACGAAGTTCGATACCGGTTCTGCCGGCTCGCCCGGGGAAGTACCACACTCCCACAGAAAACCGTCATCTGAGTGGTAGCTTAGTTACCGCGTTTCGCGCAGTGAGCGGCTGAGTTCCGGAGGCCCAACACCCTCCCCCTCCCACTCCCATAATGACGCCTGCTCGTTTGCTTTCCTATCCCATTAAAAAAATATGCGATCTTCGATAACATGACATACTAGCTGTTGCATGCATATACTAAGTTGTATAACACATCATATTCACACGAAAATACGTATATTCACACAAAAAAAGCGAAAACCCTATAAATGACACAGACGGCAAAAAAAAAAATTGAATATTCGGATTAAAAAAAATACTACTTCAAATGGAGTCTCACAGCTATACAATTAATAGAAAATTGTATACAGCATTGAAACTCGCGAAATAAGAGGAGAGTTGTGCTGAATTGGATGCCAACTTTCGCTAGTCGGAGAAAAAGAAAACAATTGTTTAAAAAATTTTCGAGGTTATCAATCCACTAAATTTTGACCATTGAATTGAATAGAAGTATACTTAGCTGAATGTCAGAAGGACATCTCACGTAACCGTATAAATATTAGCAAACCTCTGAGAAGTTGACATTAATGAGCATTGCTATAAATTGTCTGAGAAAAACCTTAGTGATACTAGTAAAAAAGTTAAAGTAAATGAATACAATACCTAAAATCAAGCATTACACAGGATTCGTAGTTATATTATAAAAAATCGACCAAAATTTTAACAAGATTTTAAAATTACAATGTTTCGCTTACAATTATTGATGAAGGTTATAAAACTAAAGACTTATTTAGATAATCCTAATCCTTGGAATTGCTGTGTGGTAACCAAAGTAGACAAAGACACCTATCTTGCCGTAGGTGTTATAGAAGATGAATATAGAAACAAATTCCGATAGATGGGCAAATAGCATCTACTTGAGTAATAAATAATAATTTGCGATTCCTGCTCCTTTCAACAAGCATGGCGATTGCGGCAGCACACCACATTTCTGAGGGAGACCAATGTCCAGTATTGGACTGTTATTGTTATATTAATCATGATCAGTGCTATGTCTCAAGGTTTCTGTTGAGCTTACATGCGGCGGCTTCTATGTAAATATTGAGCGGGCACTCAACCATTAAAAGATAAAAATGGATTTTCCGCTCTTCCATGCGGGCTGCTATATATACATGCATACGATACGATACCCTCTAATCAACCTTGACTCTACGATTCGTTCAAAAAACTTATTATACAACCATTTAGATGTACGCTAAATTGGTAGCGTTCCTAAATTAGTAGTCATACGAACAAGTATTTTATAGTTAACTTAACCTAACTATATATTGTGACATTGATATTGATTGATACATATATATATATATATACACATACGTATATATGTATATGTATATGTATATGTATATGTATATATATATATATATATATATATATATATATATATATATATATATATATATATATATATATATATTAGGTGTACAAATAAGTTTCCGCGGTTTGTCAAAAGATGGCCCCACCAGAAGGTTATGGAGAAATTGTCAGATGTAAAACGTAATATCCCAAGTTTAGTCATCTGGCAACACCATAACCTTAAAGTACTAGTGATTCCGTATCAGCATCACGTAATTTTTTTCGTGCAAAAATGTCAAGTTTTATTCCGAATAAGCATCATTTGCGGGAACTTTTGATTTACTTCTTTAATGTGAAAAAATCTGCAGCTGAGGCGCATCGATTGCTTCTAGAAGCATATGGTGAAGCTGCTTTAAGTGAGAGAAGTTGTCAGGAATGGTTTCAAAAGTTTAAGAACGGTGAGTTTGACGTTAAAGACAAAGAACGCAGTGGAAGGCCGAAAGTGTACGAAGACATGGAATTAGAAGTACTATTGGAGGAAGATTCGTCCCAAACGCAAAAAGAACTTGCACTTACTCTACAAGTGACTCAACAAGCAATTTCACATCGTTTAAAATCGTTAGGAATGATTCAAAAACAAGGAAATTGGGTTCCATATGAACTAAAGCCGAGAGACGTTGAACGCCGATTATGCATGAGTGAAATGCTGCTTGCCAGGAATAAAAAAAAGAGTTTTTTGCATCGTATAGTCACTGGTGACGAAAAATGGATTCACTACGATAATCCAAAGAAGAGAAAGTCATGGGTTAAGCCCGGCGAACCATCAACATCGACAGCTAAGCCGAATATTCATGGAAAAAAACTCATGCTGTGTATTTGGTGGGATCAGCTTGGTGTCGTGTATTATGAATTGCTGAAACCAAGCGAAACCATTACTGGAGCTCTCTACCGAACACAATTGATGAGATTGAGTCGGGCACTTAAGGAAAAACGCGCCCATTACTACTCCAGACACGACAAAATTATTCTTTTACACGATAATGCTCGTCCACATGTTGCGGCGCCGGTAAAAACATACTTGGAAACACTCAACTGGGAAGTTTTACCCCACCCGCCGTATTCACCAGACTTAGCCCCTTCTGATTATCACCTGTTCCGGTCGATGGCACATGGTCTGTCTGAGCAGCGCTTCACATCATATGAAGACACCAAAAATTGGGTAGATTTGTGGATAGCGTCAAAAGATGAAGAGTTTTTTCGACGGGGTATCCGAATGTTGCCAGAAAGATGGGGAAAAGTAGTGGCAAATGATGGAAAATACTTTAAATAAAACGTAATGTACTTTTCCTTTACAATAAATTCCTAATTTTTTATAAAAAACTGCGGAAACTTATTTGTACACCTAATATATATATATATATATATATATATATATATATATATATATATATATATATATATATATATATATATATATATATATATATATATATATATATATATGTATCAATCAATATCAATATCAGCCCGCGGCAGTCCACTGCTGGACATAGGCCTCACCCAAGGCGCGCCACCTAGCCCGATCTTCGGCTACATATATGTATATATATATGTATATGTCTTATTTCTTATTTAACACTTAAATCGTAGAATCAGTGTTTTAGTCAATATAAACAGAAAACCGTGTGAAAATGGACATTTTTATGGGTATAGTGAAATTAAGGCTATATATATTTATAATATTTTAATTAAACAGACAAAAAAGACATTACAAAAAATAATAATAACAAGTATGACCTCCCCTTGCAGCAATTAAGGCATGCAATCATTTCCCGAAGTTTCGTTCACCCGAAGAAAGTGATGTTGTGTATTTGGTGGGATGTAAATGCGTACTCTACTATGGGCTGCTACCGAATAATCAGACTATGACTCGGTCAAATTGTGTAAATAAATTAGCAGTCTGAAGACAGGTTTTGCACAAAAACAGCCTGCATTGTTTAATAAACGACGAATATGTTTTCACCATGGCAATGCGCGACCACATACATCTGTAACGACCGTACTGTATTTGGTAGGGTTTCATGGGATATTCTACCACACCCTCCATATAGTCCGGACATCGCACCATTCGACTGCCATTTATCCGCTCACTACAAAATTATCTAAATAAAAAAATTACGCATATTTGGACGACAAAAAAATTCATCTTGAGAGATTTTTCGAGAGCAACGACGAAGCCTTCTGGAAAGATGGCATTATGCAATTGTTTGAACGTGGGGCCAGAGTGATACAAAATACAGTTAATAATAAAAGCTTAGACAATATAGTTAAAAATATAGATAAAGACAATATAGTTAAAAATAAAAGCTTTTATTTTAGAATAAAATACATTCTAAAAAAAAGCTTTTATTTTTTAGCTTTGAATAAATGTTAAAAAACCGAACGAAATTATGCGACAACCCAATATTACTACACTTATAGGGTCTGGGTAAACTTTGTTTTGCCACAGACCGCCCTCAGAGATAGGAAGGTGAATAGTTGGTATTGTATATATATATATATATATATATATATATATATATGTATGTAGTTTTGGATAAGGAATTTGCAACAAATATTAAAAAAAATCCTTAAATTTTTTTTTTAAATCACCACAACAGCTATCGGATCCATAAGTTTTTTATATTTAAAGCTGGAATCAACCGTGAAAAAATTCACAGGTAACACAACTTTTTTGTGAACACAGTGATACGTCATTTATACACTACATACATAAGATATAAGTAGATAAGATTTCAATGACTGAACTGCTTGTAACGTAGATTTTCAGAATCGTGATCAAATCTCTTGGCGTTCTTGCCAGAACTAAATTACGATTGTAACCAGTAAAAAGTCATTCCACGAGCCTGACTCATGCTATTCATTTATCTCATACTAGACATTTTTTTTTGGTCCTTGGGTTACGTTTTGCCCTTTTCGAAAATAATACATATTACGTTATAGGCCAAAAATGCTCATTTTGCTCTTCCATTTTACTACACACGAGGTTACAAACTAAGTAGCACAATTAAATCAATTTTATACTAAAATGTAGCCACAAGTGTACGCTTACAACTCACGTTACGAAAACGTCCCCTCCACCTAAATACTTTCCGTCCAATAGGCGTCAATGAACATGAACTTATGTAACAACCCAAAAAGGATAAGGAGAAAGAAAAAGGATAAGAGTTTACGCAACAGCAGTGTCACGTATAACTATATGACTATATGACAGGTCAGCATCATTCCGATCTATTTAACATCAATGCGTGACGCCTGCCGCTTGCACCCAGATTGCATCTAGCTAAAGCATAAAGAGGGGTTAAATATGCTATAATCGGACTTATGTACAATTTCATTATTTAGTAGGAATAAACAGTTGACAAAAAAAAACAATGCATTTATGGACCGAAAAGCGAGATCCATTGATAGAACCATTCGCGAGATCGCCTATAATTGTTAATTGAAATATATTGGAACATTATTTGCAAACAAAATAGTCTTTTTTATGGAATAGGAGGGCAAACGAGCCGAACGAAACCTGAAGAAAAATAATTAACGCCGCCCATAGACATATGCGACAAAATAGGTATTACGGAAGTGTTGCCGGCCTTTAAGGTATGTGTAAGCTTGTGTTTTAAAGGTTCCAATATCGTAGCTTTCATTATGCGTTAAATTAGACGGTACAAATATTCTATTTGTTGCCAAAATTAAACCTCTTAGGAAGGTAAGATTCCTTATATACGGCGATAAAATACAATTAAACGTGAATTGATCACAGTTTTTTAAAGTGATAACTGTTTTGTCAATTTATTTTAACTTCGTGCATTAACTATTATGAATATTATTAGTACGAGTCCGAATAAATCTTTATGCTATACAACGAAATTGGATACGACGAGAGAAGAATTAGATGAGAAAATCGTTAAATTAAAACATCAACCAGTCGATCTTTTAGTGAAGTTGATCGTGGCAGGGCACCAAGAAAAATTTAATTTTAATATACATAAATTACTATTATATATTATACAATTTTATTATATGCATTTAAAAATATTTTAATACACTTGCCTCATGTAAAAGAGCAATGTTAAGTTTATGAAGAAGTACTGATTATGTATAATTACTGGTAGATCTTGGATCTAATGAAGTTGGCTATCCCTAACTTAATCCAATCCAACAAAAATTTAAAAACCCGAAAACGAATTATTGTTTTTAAAACAAATTTAGATGTAACCAGAACTTGGACTTGGAAATCTTGGACATTTATATATACAGACAATGAAAATAAAAATTTGGAATATTTATGAAGTAAGTTCTACCAAGAATTGGAGATACTCAGACAATGTAAGTATAAACGGTAGCGCATGTTACTCAGAGGTGCACAAACGATTTACGGACAGAGGACGGGTCATAGCAAACAAAGATGACCTTGAAGCGTAATAATGATAACCAAGGAGCAGCTCATGTTTTATTGATATAGATAACCTGTATTAATCTATAAAGACGATGTTCAGGTCAGTCAGTCAGTAGATTTAGAGGAGTAGATTTTTTCTCTCATAAAAAAAGTGGAGGAGTATTTATAAATATACATAAGTTGCAAAGTACAAAATTAATAATTATAAAACGATATTTTTTTTTAATTATATCGAATTTATTTGCACATTCTTTCATCACATTAAGACCTACATATGAAAAAAAATTAAGACATACTGAGAATTTGACCCTATACCACTATAATATTTCTTTTTTTTTACTTTACCAATGATATTTTGGTACCAATTATAAAACACTTAGACCTACAATCCCTAAAGCAGGGAAAGGTACTGCTTGGTGTGACATAATGTGACAAAAGGAGACAGAGGGTCTAAAGAATATAATGTTCACAGTTCACCACATAATTTACTATAATTTTGTTAATTTATTACTTTTGTCTTAGGATAAAAATTCATTTGTTTCGTAAAATGTATGTATATTACGCGAGGTGAAGAAAGATTACATGTAAAAATTTACTATTTGTATATAAGGAAACAAAATACAATCATGAAAACAAAATAGGCTGCACACATAAAGTTAGATAAGACAGTTTATTTTAAAAGCCACATTATTCTTATTATCGAAAAAATTGTTAGGCCACATAAATATTCATGTCCTTTGAAGTGGTAAAGCACACAAAGTCACATTGAAGGAAAATCTGATAGATAGGTACTGCATACTAAAGAATCTCAAAGATTAATTGAATGTTATATGTGTACTATCATTTATAATGCCATATAACATACCAATTACAAGTGGTGAGAAAAATCATACTTCTACAAGGAAATGTTATTAGAAAGATATATACAGACAGTTCATACAAATTGCAGAATAAACAACCAATAGAATATTGCTTAAAAGTATACTGCATCTCTGTAAAACCAGTTTAGGCCACCTGGAGTGATAATCATATGCATAGCATAGTTAGCAAAAAGTAGATGTATGATATTGAAAATCTAATTAATTCTTGTGCCCTGAAGGAGGCTTGCAGGCCTCCTTCAAGGCACACCAACTTGGCTTGGCCAGCAGTGGAGTGCTGTAGATAAATTCATTTAGATATTATGATAAAACACAGTACTCAGACTAGTTTATTAGCTGCTTATAAATATTAATATATAAATGGAGAGGTAATAACAACAATTTACACACTATGTAACTAGGAATAATATACGCTCAACACCACTTATGATACTATCACACCATATCAGACCAATTTCCATATCAGACCAATTTGATAACAGTCATGCTTTTTAAGTATGCTCTTATGATACAATAATTGCATGGTTTTATAACCCTTAACAACAATAATACTGATAATCTGCTTATCAAGCCAAAGTTATAAATGAGTTAATCATACCTGCATAGGATAAATGCATGGACAGGAATTGAATCAATTAACCGATAATATAGCCCTTGAAGTTAACTGCCAAACAATGTCCTCCTCAAATTTGACAGATGATGTGGTAATAATCATCACACTTGGCCTTGGCCCCTTGGCTCTTTTTAACTTTTTGTAACCATAGTAAATTTTGAAAATCATGAGATGATATTTTCATGAACACTTTTCTTCATGTAACTTATGAAATCTTAGCAGATTTCACATGCAAAGCAAGGTTAGAGACACACTTTGAACTATTTATATTGAGCAATAACATAACTTTTAACAAAATTTTTACATATTTGGGCTCAGTATTTCATAATCCCACATTTTTTTTTAGTTGGTAAAGTAAAATGTTGATAAAATAATTTTTACCTTTAAATGCTTTGCTTTAAATATTAGAAAATTTGAAATAATCACCTTGCAAGTAAAATACAATATAAAAAATGCGAATATTATCATATGGTAGATATTGTTTACATATATAAAATATTTTAACTTATGACACGGGAATCAAAAACTTTTTACGTGGCATATTAAACACTGATTTAATTTGTCATTTGTCATTAAAATATTGCATGATAAATATTTTTTGGACCTTAAATTTTATACAATGTTCAATTTAACCACAATATGTAAAAAATGGGTTCCTTTGATATGATTCTAAGAATTTATTAGTACTTACTAATCGTCATCAGAGCTTTGCCCGGAATCATAGTTAATTGGAAAACCAAGTTTCTTCTTCCATTCCTTCTCTTTGCTTGAATCCATTTTTATGTTTTTACAAGACACAAATTGCCGCATCAGCTTTTCACATTAATTACATAAAACACACACAATTCATATTTTCAAATTGTTTACATCAATTGCATTTTGAAAAACACTGATTTCAAATTTTAATTTAAATTATACATCGCAACACAATAAACCGATTAAAGTCCACAGAACGAGTTTAAATAATCACATGCACAACGCGTACGCTAAATATCTGACGCGGGTCAGACAGACGAGACCCCTATATTTTTTAAATGTAATGGTATGAACCGTGCTACATCGATTCATACCAACCTAACAGAAATATAATACAACAGAGGACAACAAAGATTACATTATTTACTTATTTGATGGCAATTACCTATAAATATTATGCCAGTGTCAAGTAAAATACCGAAAATATCAAATCTCTTGAAATATAACTAGTCAACTTATCTAAAGTTTTGATAAAATGGTAGCTATTCTATCAAAACCTTCTATGGACTTTTTTAGTCAACTTAAAAGATCACGATACGCGATGTTATTTCATATCAATTCAATTATACGCTCTAATCAAACTATTTTATATAATACACCACTATAATTAAACAATATAACTAATAATAATATAAGATTATGAATATGAAATAAAAACACAACGTTACTGATGTAAGTTGGCGGGAAAAATCCCAAAATACACTACGTTACTACCATATCTATATATATCATTTGTACGAATATATATCATATATACCCTATATATAATAGATTATTTGTACGGATCCAAGTGTATCGATATTTTTAGAGACTATTATTTTTATTTATTTTTTATATATTCACGCCTATCCCCGCAGGGGTTGGCAAAGACCACAGAGCTCCATCCGCTACCATTTATCGCAGCGAAACGGCTCGTCATTGGTCGCTTTTCGCCCTCGTGAGAATCAGGACGTGACGGGTGGCGAACCACGTCATCGTCATTCTTCGACAAATTAGGTATAGTAAATTCGTCTTAGTGAATCCCACGAGCCGCAAGGGAGGATGGAGGTCAGCCCCAGCAGAGCTCTGCATGCTGAGGTAAGGCACCATAGTCTCCGGGGAGCCCGACCCCGGGACGATCGGCACGCTTGCGACTAGGCTCGCCCCTAGCCACGCATCCATTGGCACAGCAGACCGTGGATTGGCGGAGAAGAAGGGAAAGGATAGAGAAGAAAGAAAGGGGCAGAAAAGGAAACGCGGATTGGGGGGTTACCAGACTCGGAACAAACATTTATAAATTCATATAAATATTTATTCCGATGCGGGAATCGAACCCGCGACCATTGACTCCGCAGGCGGAGGGCCGCGCCACTGAGCCAATAGGTCGTCTTTTAGAGACTATTGTATATTTTGAAATAAAGATTTGTAATTAAACATTAGATTGACATTTAAAATTGTGTGATTCTCAAACATACAACATTTTTTTTTTCGTACATCTTTAGCAAAACAATTATTGACTTTCATCATTTATTTACATATTTACATACATTTATGTATATAAATCACCGACCCTATTAATCATTGTGTATTGATTTTTCGTAAAACATACAATATATTATAGAATTTTATAAATTTATAATTTTAAATTTATAATTTTATATTTATAAAATTATGTAATATATATATTATTTTATTATTATACAAGTCATGAAAATAGTTGCTTCCTACTAATATAAGCGACTATACTGTGCAAAAGACATTGTTAACATCATGACATAATTAAAGCCAGTACACATCTTACTGACCCGGCAATGTCTAAATAAATTTGCAGCTTCCGCAGATTTATTTATTTATTGATTTATTTAGATTTATTTTAGATATTTTAGTATAAGTCAGAGGACTGCTAGTCATAAGGTCAAGTTCCAATGAAGCTGAAAAACCAAAATTTACCAGCAATAACATTACTGAATCTGAAAGACCAAAGTCACGTGCATTCGTAAGTGTCTTAAATACACACCATATACAGTCTCTATAGTGCTTATCCTCACACTAACAGTACACTGTTCGATACTTACCTCTATAAAGTTTTTTATAGCAGAGCAAGCAAACGACGAGCATGCGGGTCACATGGTAAGCGATCACCGCCGCCCATAAACATCCGCACCGCCGAAGGCTTCGCAGATATGTTGCCGGCCTTTAACGACCACATACGCTCTTTTCTTGAATACCCTCATGTCATAATCATGTGGGAATACTGCAGCTGGAAAATTATTCCACATTTCCACAGTTTGTGGCAGAAAACTGTGATGAATCGCATGACGGTTAACGGCCAACCGTTCAGATGATGGGGGGTGGAACCTATGAATTGAAAGGTGTCTCCATAATACGCACGTGCGGAACCCAAGAGAAAGAAATGGTTTGTTCGTAACACTGTAATGTTTATTTTATATTATTATCTAAATAAGTATGATACCATTGTGTAATATATAACCGGTGATCAATGTAGGTATAGTATATGGAGTGTCCCAATATATATTTGTATTTTATCGAGTATTTGATAGATTCTAAGAAGCATTTGCACCAGTTTCATATAATATTTTCATTTAATACTTTCAGATATTCGTAAAGGAATCTAATTAACAGCTTATCTCGCAATTGTATCACAGTTATTCACAAACTAAAGAACACACCCATTAAGCAAATATCCATTTAATTAAAGAAAATATACTTTTTATTATTCAAATAGAGCAAGGAACCAGTTGAAAATAACCTCTATGACAAAAGTAAATCCTATATAATACTTCATTACCAGCAATTTCACACACACCTGGATATTATGAAGAAGTAGAGCAAGATGTGAAAAAACTAAGAAAAAGATGAAAGTAACAATGTCAATATATTATTTGTAGACATATTTTAAAAGGGCTATTGTAACTAATGAAATAAACAAAAATATAATACACATCCCTTTTGCAATGGTTTGTTTGCAGTAAGTACCAACTCGGATTGTCCTTGGTATTACAGTTATAGCTCTATTATTACATTGGCATGATATCTAATGTAATTAAGTGCTTTAACTTAATTTGTATAATATATAAAGAGGAATCCAGCATTTGTGGGGCAAAACGTAATATCTGAGAATAATAAGTTATTTTTTGTTTTGGTAAAAATTACATTTTATATAAATTAGAGTTCATTTTAACATTTACTATTATTTTTAGATAAAACTATACTATACAAATACTATCCTAAAAGTATGCATATTATTGCACACTTTAAAGGATTTGGAAGGAAGAAGTAGATCACATATGCACAGAATACACCACATAGTGAAGTTAACTAATAAAGTCGTCTTCTGTCTGTCTGAAGGTTCTGTAAATGGATACATTAAATAAAATCCTCAGTGTGTAAAATCAAATATAACTATTTATTAAATTAAATCCACTATGATTATCTCAAGAAATTTTTAATGATTCTGGGTACATGAAAAATAATACACTCAGTACTTGGGTGCAGGGGATTCTTCCTTGGAGTAGTCTCTGATGGGAGAGTAGAACTGCAACAAACAAATCATACTTAGCTTCTTATAGTAACAGAAAATTATTACTGAAAACAATTGAATCATTTTAAAAGATATCATTATGAATTCATATAGAATTTATGAATAAAATATTTTCCCTAATAACAATCAAAAAGGCATATATAACTGCAATAAACATTTAGATGTAATTGTTCTAGATTTTCATTTGTGGCAAGAAATAGGGACTGAATTGCAAGATACAAAGATCACCATCAAAAGACGTAAGTTATTTTTAAGATGGGTATTCAGGAAAAGAATTAATAGAGTATATCAAACCATTAGCCTAATAATCAGAATTTATGAATTCAAACATTGTTTCTCACTTTTGATACCATCCAATAGAAAATTTCAAAGCATATCCCATGGAATACTTCATATTTACCTTAAAAAATAGGTTGCTTTATTTCTTAAATAATGGTTTTTAAAAGTTTCTCAAACTAAGAATGAAAATCAATGTTTTTCCTGAAAAATTTGTTCATATGAACTTATAAATTTTGATAATTCGGCCAATAATATATTACATTCTATTGATAAAAATGCCAAAAACATATCTTGCTATTGCCGATTACCTAGGCATAGCCAATGGACCAAGTTTATATGAAAAAGCTTTGACCAAATAGACAAATAGTGGCATATGAGCAGACAAAATTTTCAAGTTATTACTTATAATAGTAGTAATAATTTTAATAATTTTAACTATAAAACATTATAATAGTTGAAAATATATACTATGACACATACATTAAACATATATTATTCTGGTCACTAACCTTGTACTGCTTATTTCTATACTCCTGCCAGGGCTCAGGGTTCGTTTTTTTGTTCCAGGAAACATCGGGCGAGCGCGTGGCTAGCCTCATCAAGTAAAAGACTGCACCGCAAGCTCCAATCCCCGTGCAAACATACAAGGGGATCAACTAGATAACAAAGATTGACCAAATGAAACTAACTTTGTTGTAGAAGCTTTTACATAATCTACTAAGATAAAATTCAGAGATATAACTGTAAAATAAATATTATTGTGGAATTTAATTTTGTAAACTTAAGAGACTGATTTGCAGAATCATATCTGATATGATTATTTTCACCATAAATATATTTTATTCCAAAAGTGAAATGGTAGCTACTCATTAATAATATTCAAACCTGTATATTGAATTTATAATAAAATAGCAGAAATTACAATTATATGGCAATTTAAACATGAGAAATCTTTAGAAATTGCAGGTTAATTATATAAGAGCTATTGACATACAAATAAAAGCTATTGACATAAAAAGAAAAACGCTTATACTAACAGCCTTATGTCTCTTCAAACTTTGAAGACTCATTCCCTGCATTTTGAAAGATTTAATTAGTTGCACTCAATTATTTTCAATATATACGCAATTGCAATTGCAGAAGTTTACAGAGCAAGTCAAGAAAATTCTAGTCGATAAAAATATTGACGTTTTTTTAGAGTTGCCACTTGTTTTACAAATAATTATTTTGTACATGTTTTAGTCTGTGCGCTGTAGACTTGCACATAACAACATTTGCCAAAGGATTAATCGCTGGTAAATGCAGCTTTTCAAATCTGAGACTGTTGAAAAAAAGTTAACTTTTATCTTACTACTTTTGTACGACTTCTTCTTAAAGTTTATCAATTTTAATGTTAGAATTTTTATACAAAAAAATAACTAAACTATTATAAAGTCATTTACCGCACCGTCATCTATAACACTTACACTGCCATTTATGAGATTAGTCTTGAATAATAGAATATTTGATAAAAATAAAGAAAAAACAGTGTTTTGAGTATAAGTAATAGTCTTATAAGTGTTTAGAAAATTAAATTTACAAAGATTTGATTTGGCGACGTTGCACGTTTATTTATTATTAGTTTATTATAAATAAAATTGCAAAGATTAGTTTTCAAAAAGTAATACGAAAAGATAATAGTAAGGTTTACAAACAATGATTACTTTTTGAAGATGTTACATGATTATAATAAACTGCAACTCCTGCAAGAAATTTATTATTTTAGTTTTTATTTATGCTAGTAATAAATTAATCTCCATCCAATACTTTAGTCAAAGTCAAAGATTTTGTTATTTTATTGTTAGTGGTGCCTAATAGTGAAAGTTATATGAATCTTCTTTGTAATATTATTAATATAATAAATATACAATATATTTATTTAATAAATTTCATTAGCCTTTTAAAAATGTGTAGTACTACTCTTTACAAATAGGACATTGACGTTGTTATTGACATTAGAGTAGATGAAAAAAACCAATAAACTTTTGACAAGAGTATCAAAAGATTTTTATTGTTATTTATAACCTAATTTTAATATCTTGGTGCTAGATAAGTGGATAATAGCTTAGTTATTATCATCGTATTAGTATAAGATCAATATGAGTTTTCTATTGTAAGTATATATTTGAAAATTTCCACCGGATCCTGTGTCTATTTTTATCTTATAAGCATTTGCTAACATTTTGCCTTGTTTACGTTTCTCATGGAGTTTGAGGAAAGATTTAATTATATAGCAGCAAATTAATTCATTGACTATAATAGTTAGACGTTTGTAGCGAAAATACGGTAACTATATGGCAGTATTATTATACCAGATAATGTTTCAATCTGTATTGTATATATTCATTACTATTATTTCCTGTAGATTGCGAGGCGACCTCGTAGAATTTTATCGTTGTATGTATAACTTTTAGATCACACTGAAAACGAACAAAGAATAACATTTAATATATTATTTGCATTTTATATGTTGAAAATTGGAGGTTTTTTTTTGTAGAAGGTTTTGAGTATTTCTTATATTACAGTGGAAGTCGATCAAATAAAACTTTCAAACCAAAGAAAAATATTCCAGAAGGGACACATCAATATGATCTCATGAGACATGCAGCAGCCACTTTGGGCTCTGGAAATTTAAGGCTTGCAGTTATGTTGCCAGAGGGGGAGGATCTCAATGAATGGGTTGCAGTAAATAGTTAGTATTGTTTTTTCTTACAAGCCATCTGAATTCAAAGTAGTGTTATGATAAAAGGAAGCAGAATCACATTTTATACTATAAATTAAAAATATTAGTTTATGTATCTGATGTCAAATCCAGCATTAAAGTCAGGAGAGCAAGATGCTAATGAAACTAGTGCTAATAAAACCAAACTCTTGAGTTATAGAACTGTCAGCAAAGTGTATTATTGTGTGAATATGTTCTTTTAAAAATGTTTTTCTTTTCTCTTTTGGAGGTATATAACTTGCACAAAAACAAGGGAAGCATTATTCATTATGTGTAGCATTAGCAACTCAATGTCAAGCAAATGTCAATTTGGATTGGAATGTTGCAACATTATGTTGAATCTACCACAAACTTATTTTTAATATGTAAGTATCTGATAGATTGTCATATGTTACAGCGGTAGACTTCTTTAACCAGATAAACATGCTATATGGCACCATAACGGAGTTTTGTACAGAAGAGTCATGCGCGGTTATGTCAGCAGGGCCCAAGTATGAATACCATTGGGCAGATGGACATACTGTCAAGAAGCCCATTAAATGCTCCGCGCCAAAGTACATTGACTACTTGATGACATGGGCGCAAGACCAGCTTGATGATGAAACTCTTTTTCCCTCTAAAATTGGTAAGACTACTTTTACTGCTGCTGCCGTTTAATAGTGTTTATGTGCATGTGAATTACTTTGGTCGATGGCTAATTAGAGTGGAAAAAAAATATTGCATATTCGGATCAGAAAAAAATACTGCGTCCAATGGTCTGAGCCTTACATTCCTACGAACAATAGAAAATTTTGTACAGCGTAGAAACTGACAGTTTTTGAGTGATTAGATACAATTTTTTGAGAAACCTTAAAAGTCTTTTCGGGTCTGGTAGTTTTCATTTTGGTTAGGTTTACTACGTTTTCGTTTTTTTGCTTCGATATTTTTTTTTATTTTATGGGTTAGGAGGGCAAACGAGCAAGCGTGTTGCCTGATAGAAAGCAATCAACGCCGCCCATGGACATCCGCGACATCGCAGGAGTCGCGGAAGCGTTGCCGGCCTTTTAGGTATGTATAGGCTTGTTTTTTGAAGGTTCCAATGTCGTAGCGGTTCGGAAAAACTGCCGAGGGTAGCTGATTCCACAAACTGGTGGTGCGTGGAAAGAAGTTACGAGAGAAACGCACCGTAGTAGATCGCCACTCATCCAGATGGTGGGGATGAAATTTTTCTTTACGGCGAGTTGTGCGGTTGTAGAATTCGGCGTCGGGAATTATTCCAAACAATTCCTCGAAGCACTCCCCATGATAGAAGCGGTAAAAAATGCTGAGAGATGAGACATCTCTCCGCAGCGCTAAAGAATCAAGCCGATCGGTGAGATCTTGGTAATCGAAGATTCGGATCGCACGACTTTGAATGCGAATGGAATATATATAAAATATATTAGCACATTCATTTATGTAAAGTATGTTTTCACTTAAGATTTTTACATTTTATGTGAGGCTTGTAATTGTCTTATTGCATGACTATGTTGGCATGTTACAGGTGTACCATTCCCGAAAAACTTTCTCTCAATGGCGAAGACGATACTGAAGCGACTGTTTCGCGTGTATGCGCATATCTATCACCAGCACTTTCCCGAGGTGGTCCAGCTCGGCGAGGAGGCACATCTCAACACTTCATTCAAACATTTCATCTTTTTCGTGCAGGTGAGATGTGTGTTTTCATATCGGCATATTTAAATACTAAACCCTTCATAGTGTTCCTAATGAACTAGTGTCACGCTTTTTGTATGTTCCATATTAATGGGGATTCCAAGTAGAGAATGCATTTAGTTCTGTGGAATGGGAGCCAATCAAACTCAAACTCCTGTGATGGAGAGTATTTTCGTACCGGAATACTATCCATACTGTTTAAAAATATTTATAGAAGGTCTAGATGTTGAAAATACTTATTTAGAAAGTGCAATTATTTATTTTATTTTTATTATATTAAATGACTAAAGAAAGCTAAACTTTATTTTCGTGCTTCAACTGTTAACATCCCACATTAACAGTGCATAATTATAATATAAACTGTTTATTCTTTGCATTACACGATTACTGAATGTAATGGATTTTAATTCCTATGCTTATACTTGTAATATGGCACTAGCCTCTGCCTGCTCATTAATTGACTGTGGTCAAATGTCTTCTACCTGATAGACGGTGGTGGTACAGAATAGAGTTGAGTCAGTACTGTAAGACTTGTTGAATTTATACATGATTGTACTTATGAATTTGCCATACCTCGTGAAGTATTATTCAAGGCAGGTTTATTATAATTTTTACCTATCGATTGTATAATACTCACACTTCAATTTAGTTTTTTGAAAGGGATGATTTAATTGTAATAAATATATTAATAATTCATAACAGATGTAAACTTCTTTTACTTATTCTCTCCATCAAGTTTGTTTAAGATAAATTAAAAAAAAAACTCAAGAATACTGAACTTCGAACACCATTTGTAAGACCAGTAATTCAATATGGTGAAGGATAGCAGACTTGGTGACGAAAGATACCTCTGCTTGACGTTATAATTCCTCCTTCACCTACAATGTAGTCCCATCAATAACACTTTCAAATAAATTTTGTGAATTCAAATTCAAAAGTTTTACCACAATTTCGTTGAAGTTCCTCTGAACGGAGAAGATACGGCGAATGAAACTCTCAGGTATCCTCTTACTTCTTTTTTGTAACATGTAAATATATATAGATCAACTTACAGTTTCGCAGATAAGCATGAGAACTTTGTTCAACTGTGCACTGGCTTGTGAATTCTTAATTTAAAAAATTCTTAATTTAAAAATTATATGTTTATAATTTCTAAGCAGTAATCGTATATGTTATTATTGTGGGTAGTAAGTTTATATAAAAATCTATTTATTATGAGTTTTATAATTTTATCATATATTTTTCCTAAGACATTTTTATTATGTAAGCCAGATTCAACTGTTATAATTAAGATAGATATCTTCAACTGCTATTCTATCGCAGTAATTTGTGTTTACCACAGGAATTTAATTTGATCGAGCGGCGGGAGCTGGCGCCGCTTCAGGAGCTAATCGAAAAGCTGACAGCCAAGGAGGCGCGATGAGGAGTCTCACGTCTTCTATTATACCTCACTAAAGCTGTCGCTGCTCTGATAACGTTATCACCAGCAACACATTTAAGTTCATACTAATACACATACACACACAAAGGAAGATTTTCATACACACACACCTCAATCAGCACTCATGTTTGTACTCACGCACATTCTCATGTTCACAGTGAACTCATAATTTTACGAACCGTTAGTATATATTTAATAGGGTCAGCCGTTACTTTGTGGCAATTCATTGTTAAGATGAAAAGTCAAAACTTACTTGACTAAGAAGCTAAAAAATTATAACAATGATATTGTGTTTACAAATGCGTAGATACAGAATAACTAGTCCAAATTGTAAGCAAAAACGGTTGACAGTAAAATCTTTAACGCATTCACCACCTCAAACGTCCACAGTCTCTAACGTCAAAAACGTAAAACACACCTCTTTTCGACAATATATGTATATACGTTAATAACTTATAACGATATGCCTTAATAACTACACTTGAAGATGCCTTTCTTCTCCTTTATAAGTCAGTTTGCCTCGTACTTGACTGTCAAATATTGTGCCTTGTACTAACTACATCACAACATGTATACATTGTTGATAAGTGAGGTTGTCTTTTTCACATTATTTTATTAAATTTGTTTTCGCGGTACTTGGCAAAGTAAGTTTTGACTTCCCATCGTACGTAAGCGTTTTCTTTGCATTTTTTTTTTACATTTACCATGTAACGCTTTACGTTAACCCTTTGACCTATAATAAGTATTAATCTATTTATTATAGTCAATAAATATTACACTTTTATGAATGCAAGTGATGATATATAGTATAATGAATTAACAGCTTAAGCAAGAGAAATGGACCGTCCTTCGGACATGCATATCGGCCTACGAATTAATAATAGGATTTTTTGAAACGCTAAACATACGCAGTAGTTACATATAGATAATATTAACTGCGTGTTTATCTAGGAATGAATAGAGGGATTCAAATACACGAAAATCTGAATTGAACTTGCGATTGACGTATACAAGTCCGCGGGCTTCGAAGGACGCCTATTTGTATTTTATATAGCAAATTCGCTATAGTTTCATATTGTTTATAGTAATGTACATTCATTAGACACCTGCCTTATTTTCAACAGGCACTGCCGAAGCATTTAAAACGTATTATAAATATTTGTGCTTGATACAATTTAGGTATCGCATATTGCGTTTCAGAGTCAAAACAAGACGTGATTGGATAAAGATGCTATGTAACATTTTTATATTTTTTGATTTAAATATAAAAAAAACATATATGAAGCGTTAAAACTTTTTGATCGGACTTTTTTCACCAATCTACATCAGTTGAGTTATTTTTTATTTAATTTTATAATGTCATATTATTATCAATTATATTGTTTAATTCTGGAGGCGTGAAAATGCCTATGCATATGAAACAAATGCTGGTATCGTGACTTTTGACTGCAGAAGTTCATAGGTTTTGTTAGAATAGCCACCATTTTATCACACTTTTTGTTATTATATTTTACTCGACACTGGCTTAATAATTATACCTAATTGCCATCAAGGAAGAAGAAGAAGAACTATGTTATTTCACCCCTTTAACTGCAATTCATTTTCAGTTAGCAGTGCTCAGGCAGACATTTTAATTTTCTAACTTGTAAGAGGAGGTTTTGTTGCTCAAATAATTTGTTATTATTAAAAATAATATTTGTTTAACACATTTATATGAAAGTCTATTGTTATATCATACATATAATAACATAATTAGTGTCGGACGAGCTGGACTCGTCCAGTTCCAGTGGTTAAAATTACTTTTGAGCATTTATACAGATTATCTTCTTTATTTACTACGAAGGCGTTTATGTATAATCATATTCACAAAAAAATGAAATAAAAATGTTACATACCACATTCATTCACCCATATTTTCAAATATTGTATTATTAATATTTTTATAATAGTTAAAAATTAATATATATATATATATATATATATATATATATATATATATATATATATATATATATATATACATATATATAATATTTATATATTTAATTACATAGCAGATAATATTAATACCACACACTTTTCAAGTATACTTCTACTTCTAGAACTTGAAGTCATGTTAATAATATTTTACTTAATTTTACATTTAAAACAGATGTATTATACTAAATATTTAGTTTTTGAAAACGTGATGTAAAATCTAACCGTATTTTCTTCATGCTTTACTTACATGTAACGCTTTGAAATTTGGAATAGTGACAGTAGCATAATGGGAGATTTTCAAAATGTTATCTTATGCTTAATAATGTTATATATGCTTTAAAAAAAATGAAAACGTACACATAAAATAACTTTTACAATTTTTTGTAATGAAATTGGGTGTAACTCTTGGTCGAAATTTGTGTTTCTAAGCAATGAACTTATTGCTTCTCAGTAGTTCAATGATTTGGATACTTATTGCATCCACATTGTTAGGTGCAAAACTTAAATATTATAAGTGAATCAATAGTTTATATATTAATCATCTTATATTTATGTTATGAAATTATTTTGTAAATGTAATGGAAATGAAATATGAAAAATTTTGATTTTTGAAAGCGTTTGATTTGTGAAAACTTATTTGCAAATAAAATTCAATCTTCGTACATAATTTATTGTATTGAATTTAAATTGAATGTATTATATTTGCCTTCTAAGAGTAATGCTTAAATATCGATCTTTATCAATCAACAGAAAATCCAAAAGAAAATCTTGAATATATGAATCATAGACCATTTCGTCATGGTGAAAAGTATCCATGCATTGAAACTTGTATTTTATGCGGTCTTCATTTGGAAGAAGTAAACATAACAATATTCGTGATATTTTATATCATGAAACATTTATTATATTTTTATAATATACTAATGTATTTGTATACATGAAAATATATTTCTAGGATCTTATATTTAATCAATGATCTTATCTTATATTAACTGTCATTAACACTGCAAAGTGTAACTTAGTTTAATATTGTAGTATAGGTGTGCAATGAATTTATTATTTTTGTAAAGGTAGGGCGGTAGTGTGCGCGACATTGTAGCAATTTAGGAAGCCGCCTCTCACCGCAGATACAAGTGATTTAAGATATTTCCACACCGTAACATAACTTTACACGTAAAGATAAAAAAATTCGGAACAAGAAAATACATAGAGCGTGTGTTGTGTTTATTTTTTCAAAATATTATAATAATAAAAAATAGAAAACCTAATTAGCTCAGTGCGAAGCTTTGTCTGATTCAATTTTCGCATCAAGTTTCTAGTAACTGAAAACATTATTTGCAGATCCGTGTTTGTATAAAGTTTAATTTATTTTTATCTGTGGAACACACAACTGGCCTATTATTCGTTTCTTCTCGTTCATCTAATTATTTTTCTTGATCCGAAAATACAACCTAGTCGAAGGCTTGATATGAATTATATTAATGAAGTAGCCTATATAGACGGTCGTAAGAGTATCGGTCCGCAGCGATGTGGGTGGGACACCTTTGTACTTTTGTAAATGAAATAAATTTGATATTTATGTATTTCGCTTTTGTCATAGGGTGGGGCGGGTTAGTTGAGCAATTTAAAAAAAAGTTAGATTATGAAAACAAATGATTGAATTAAATCCAGATCCCTGGCAGTCGTACGATAAGTTCTTCTCCCTCACCCTTTTCTTTCCACCATTTGGTGTATTAATGTGCGATGTATAATTTCTTGAGATATTTCGATTGCCCAACATACCCCTGTGGTCAACTACCCACGCTCTACTCTACGCTTGTATAATTTACTGCATATGGACCTAGTTGATTGGTTATTTTCTGCCGAGTGCTCCCGGGAAGTTAGCTTTAGTTGTATATATTAAATAACAAAAGCATAATATGCGGGTAACGTATATGAGTATATAATAAGTCCCGTACTATACATATAATAAATTTGTATAAATGGTATTTTGAGCCGACGTTCCACTGTTTAAATCACAGAAAAATATTAGTATACGGGTCTGGCTGTAATTGCGTATGTGCATTGTCCATTTTTTTTTTAATTATTTTGCAACCGTATCGATAATTCATTCTGTTTTAATCAATGAAAACATCACAATTCCGGTCCAAACTCGGCAGAATTATTTAAGTTCCTTATTTATTTATTGTGATCATTTATTACATGTTAAATTCATGTAATACAATTTACTTTTATCATTAATAACACCTTAGCGTTGTCTATTGAGACGTGAAACAGTAAGTTCGAAGTACGAGGCGTTTAGTTGTCTTTAGTGCAGGCAGGGAAGAAACATCTTATATATGAACAGTCAAAAGTTTTACTTAGTTAAGATCCGCGACAAGCAAAACAATAACAGATCATGAATAATTTTTTTTTTATTTTGGGTTAAGAGGATTTATTTGGAACTTAAACCAAAAACTCACCGAAAATCGGCCATCAATTCTCCACCCACCAACCACTATACACAACACCAAACACACAATATCACTTTTCCATCTCGTAAACGACACGTGTTTCGCCCCAACACGAGGCATCTTCAGGTATAGTAGACTCTACGGAAGACAACCGAAAACTTTTCGGTTTTCGGTTGTCTTCCGTAGTGGTTGGTGGGTGGAGAATTGATGGCCGATTTTCGGTGAGTTTTTGGTTTAAGTTCCAAATAAATCCACTTAACCCAACAGAAAATCACACATTATTAATTTTCTGTTATTGTTTTGCTTGTCGCGGATCTTAGCTAAGTAAAACTTTCGACTGTCCATATAGTGATGGATTTCCGCAAAGTAACGCCTGACTCCATTAATAACATCTTATATGATGGGTGCTATTAGCGGTCATTGCCTATCGCAATCTATTATATTACATATAATATATATTGATCAATAGAGGTCTAAGATCGGCCTTCTTGTATTTACTATAGTAACTTTCTCATAATTCTCAAAATAGTTAATATATCGCTAAAGTACGACATACATATAACCATATTGAATATGATATTTTCAACCCTGAAAATTATATTACAGATATAAATCTAAGAAAGTTTTATTTTGAATAATCTGTACATTTTATGTTGAATCTACCCACCTTTCCCTATCTTACAACAATAACTGTTCTATGATTAGATTGCTACGTAGTATGTTAACTTAAGGCGTGACTGTGTAGGCCACTGTGGAAGGAAACATAGTTAAGAATTATAATTATACATCACTGTTTAATATTAAAATGTAATAATGGTCCTCCTCCATCGTACTTCTGGCTTGCTGCCTGAATGTTGTAGGTATTTTGTGTATTTTGTTTATAATTGTTAAATATTATCTGATATATGTATGACTGAAGTGATTTTTCTTTATTTAATTTAGACATGTAATTGACAAATAATATAATTTTTCAATTGAATTTGTGTTTAATTTTAATATTTTCTCTACGCTGCTGGGTTTGCATCTGCGATTAAAACTCGTGGATTCGACATTGGATCCATTACACATTGGAATGTTTAGCAAAAATTCAAGTAATATAAAAACATGTTGGGCGTTTTAAAAAAGATTCAGATTCATTATTTTTTTTTGTAATTTACAAAAGTATAAAATATCTGTATAAATCAAATTTCAATTCAACAACGCACCAATGCTCTTGTGTTTTGATGGCTCAAGGAGTTTGCGCAGCTTAACCGGTGAAGTACAGTGGCCACACATACTTGGGGTGGTCTAGTTTGTACCCGGGCATCCATGGCCAGTTGTATTTGAACTGTGCAGCTACGTTAACGCTGGGGATGTCGCACTCCTCACAGTTTGTATACAGGCGAAGGCCAGCCCCGTGAGTTAACACCATCGAAAGTAGAATAGATATAGGAGTCATTTTCCACACCTGTAACAATGTAGAAAGATATAAGCGCATTAGCTCACTTATAGCATTGTGGCAGTTTTATAATACTTAGCTAAGATCGGCGACAAGCAAAATAATAACAGAAATTTAATAATGTGTGTTTTCCTGCTGAATGAAGTGGATGTATTTGGAACTTAAACCAAAAACTTACCGAAAATCGGCCATCAACTCTCCACCCACCAACCACTATACACGACACCAAACACACACTACCACTTTTCCACTTTGTAAACGACACGTGTTTCGTCCCAACACACGGCATCTTCAGGTATAGTAGACTCTACGGAAGATAACCGAAAAGTGACACTTTAAAATCCACTTCATCCAGCAGGAAAACACACATTATTAATTTTCTGTTATTGTTTTGCTTGTCGCGGATCTCAGCTAAGTAAAACTTTTGACTGTCGAAATAGTGATGGATTTCTGCAAAGTAATGATACCTGATTCCATTAATAAGTTTTATAATATGATATAAATTATATTAGTTTGGTTAGTGTCTTCATTTATTCTGTACTTTATACTTATTAGTAAAAATCCGTATAAATACTGTGTGTTGCAGTAATATCAATCAAATGGTAATAAATTAAATTAGATCGTTAGAAATTCAAGTGGTATGAAGAGTATTGCAAGCTTCCCAGGGTAGTCCTTCATAATTCAGTCTAATAGTTATAGAGGCATAATACAAAATGAATGGGTTGGTTTTACCGGGGACTTACCATACCCGAACAGAATATCGAAGTTGAGTGGTAGTGTTTCTCTGTGTTACTTCGTTTTATACGGTGAGTATAGGAATTTGGTCCAACTCTTTTGTTTGTGTAAGCGGCGTGGCAACTGCGTGATGAGGAGTGGCATTTGTATGGCAACGGCGTGGTGCGGCTTGCGCATCGAGTAATCACATCGTCTTTCGTCCGACGTCAAAGACTTACCGCACCGTTATTTCATCCATTTATCTTCAATTTTTTGTTTCAAAGAAAACTGGCTAGCAATGTCTTAAAATATTACTAGAATTATTGTTAACCATTACAACTAAGAAAAGAAAGATTCACTTTTCGAGTTTGCGTTCGGGACCTTGTTAGAGACAGCGCGCTCGGAACTGAGGTAGCCTGTGACAGTGTTTCCCGCAGTTTCGAGAAATGGCACAGTGGTAGAAAAAAAAAGAAAATGGTCCACATCAATAGCCCAATGGACGATACCGCCTCACAACGTATAGATCATAAGACCGAGTCTTGTCAACTAATAGCTCAGTTGACAAGACTGATATACTTTCATCTTCCACTCTCAATAGTCACACGCTTACGGGAGTAGTCCCTTAAGCTAGGCAACATTTCAAGCCTTAATATAGCAGATGACGATTATGAGCGGTGGCGGTATTTTCTATTATGTAACTCGTTTCTCCATTTATTGCATAAAAATACAAAAGCCTATTTTTATAGCGGCAGAAACCTGCCGCTATAATAATAAATATATTAATATATAAAAATAGGCTATTTTTATAATTATATAAAAATAGGCTTTTGTACCACGGGCATTGCGAATTAAAGAAATTGCAGAAGTTACATGTATAAACTTACTGTCGAACTGGCCTTCAAACAACTAACAGTCTTCAAGTGTACTAATGGGTACGCATGGGTCCTTTCATCTTATATAAATGTTCAGCAATCATTGTTCTCACTATTTGCATTAAACGGATAAAATTTTTCGTGATTGACAACGAATGATAGTGGTAGAGCCACGCTGCAAACGAATACTTTGCCAAGAATGGCATAATATTTGTCAGTAGCATGAATGGGCCGGCTCGCCCGGGGAAGTACCACACTCACGCAGAAAACCGGTGTCTGAGTGGTAGCTTAGCTACCACGCTTCGTACGGTGAGCGGCTGAGTTCCGGAGGCCCAACACCCTCCCATAATGACACTTTCCTTAAAGGTCGGAAACGCTTCCGCACTGCCTATGGCGCTGCGGATGTCTAGGTGGCGTTGATTGCTTTCCATCAGGTGACACGCCTGCTCGTTTGCCTTCCTATCTAAAAATATCTAAAAATAAAATGAATCTACATATCAATGTATAACCTAATTCTGCATACTTTTCAGTATTTTTGACACTAAAGATACTAGGCATTTCTTTATACAATTGTTCTTAATGACCTTACTTGTTTTGTAGGAAAATTACTGCTAGCGATTTCGAAGCCAATGGACACCTGTGTATGTAAGTAAAGGGTTATATTTATATTGCGAATATGGGCGCCACACCTATAACCTTTAGACAGCAATGTTGAATATTGTTATTGAAAATGAATGGCAATGTTTTAATATTACTAGAATTCTTTTTAACCATTACAAATAAGTTAATAATGCTTGTACTAGAGAAATATATTTCACATTAGAAGTCCAATAGAATTGACCTTTTGTTATCACTTTATTTTGTTGATATCATCAGGCTATACCAGTTTACTGGTGATCCTTGTTCTCTCCCGAGTAGGAACGGATACTCGACTTCAGTAGGCAGATTGACAGCTGCAATATAATTTCGCATAGACAACGCTGCTGCATTTAGAGGCAGATATCTTCCTGTGACTGTTTGTAGTATTGTTTTAAATATGATTAACAACCACTTCATTTATTCGCCATAATAAGTAAAAAAATAATAAGTATCACCCACCATTAATTTGTGAACGCATCTCGGGTATATGATGTGGTTATAAGAGTAGTCAAAAATAAGGCAAAACGATGCCTTTGGTAAAGCCTATGTCCAGCAATAAACTGATGCATTACTTGCTAACTTTTTAGTAGGAATATGTTATGGGAGGAACAGAAAAACAGTTGAACAGTACGAAATGTTTATGCAAGTGTAGTAAAAAAATAAAAAAACAATTATCTAAATTCAATGTTTATGTTTGTGTTTCTTGAGTTTGTACTTCCTCTTCAAGTCGCGTACGGTCATCTCTGCACTGCTCTCAACTTGTTTGCTGTGATTATTTAAATTAGACGGGTCACGCTTACCGAACTTTAGCCAATCATCGGGATTATCTTTCTTTATCTTTTTCTGGTAAACAACGCGGCCGGTCCTCGTGATGTAAGAGATAACGGGTGATAGAACTTGACGTCTCTTCTTTCCTCTAGAACGGTGAATTCGTGATCCTCTGAAGTTATACTGTGCACTGTCGGAGGAGTCGCTGCAGCTGCTGCTGTCACTGTATGAGTCCGAATGGTCACTGAAATATTTGGGTCTACGTCGTCTTTTCCTTCTGAATTTCCGATCGGTAGCTTTGGAGCGGTAAGGCATTACGACCACTGGCATTTTGGGCGGGTGCATTTGTAGGGGTCCAGAAGAAGGCATGGGTAGGGGTACAGCCATAGGTGCCGGCAAATGAACTGGCATTGAAGGCGACATGGGAAATGACATAGAAGCCGGCATTGGGGCCGCCATTGGAGCCGACATGGAACCTAACATGGTATTTGGCATCCCCGGCATTTGCAAAGGATTATAGATTATAGGTCCGATTACAGCTACTGTACCCAACATCAAATGCCACAAAATGATCAAATGTATCCAAATGTTGACAAAGAACATCTGAAAATATCACCATCATATTAAACTTACTAGAAATGTGATGGTTAGAACAAAATCGTTCTGCTTTTAATATATTATACATAGTTCCAGAAGGTGTATTGTCTCTTTACTACTCACGAGACACCACCACATCAATCTACCTTGTCAAACTTTTACATAAATATGACTACCCATTTAGAAGAGAAGAATCAATTAATTCTTCAAAAAGACAAAAAAATAAAAGAAAAGTTCTAGAAAACGAATATAACATAGGCAATGTTGATAAAATGTCTTCAGAAAGAAGTAAAAAGATTTATAATAAATAAAAAAGATGTTGATTGAGATTGTCTCATAATAAAAAAGTTAATTATTATAACAGAGGTATTTCTTTAGGATGAGATGGAGCTGGCACACTGTTGTAGAGTGAAAGCTCCTAAAAAAGAAAGAGTTAAATAATACGAGTTATCGGACATTCGAAAATTACCACCCCAAATAAAGTGTCGTCCGTGCCCGTGATAGGAGTCCTTTTTGTCTATCAACTAAGTATAATACTACTGCTATAATATATAAAATTTTCAAGCTGATATACTTGTAGATGTCTAGTATACTATTGAATCAAAAGGTATTATAACTTGGAACTTTTCCCGCCAACTTACATCAGTGATGTTGTGTTTTTATTTCATTTTCATAATCTTATATTATTATCACTTATGTTGTTTAATTGTGGTGGTGTATTTTACAATATACATAGTTCGAATAAGATCTATAAGTGAAGTTAAATAAATGCGTGTATCGTAACTTTCGTAAATCCATAGAAGTGTTGGTAGAATAGCCACCATATTATCAAGATGTAACGTGATAAGTTGACTAATTACATTTCAAGAAATTAGATATTATTGTATTTTGCTTGACACTGACATAATAGTTATAACTAATTGCCATCAAAGAAAAGAAAAAATATATAATTATTATTATGATTTTCTTTTCTTTTCTTTGATGGCAATTAGTTATAACTATTATGCCAGTGTCAAATAAAATACAAGAATATTAAATATCTTAACATATAACTAGTCAAGTTATCATGTTACGTCTTGACAAAATGATGGCTATTCTATCAAAACCTTCAATGGACTTTTTCAGTCAACTTAAAAATCATGCTCCACGCATTTATTTCTTATCACATCGCTAACACCCTTAATCTAAATATATATACACCACCATAATTAAATAATATAATATTATGAAAATGAAATAAAAACATAGCGTCACTTATGTAAATTGGCGGGAAAGGTCTATTATTATAATTCGTCAGCCACAACGTTACCCCTCGAATATCTACGCTGTAAATTGTCTGATTTTACAGACGATTTACACGGATGAGAAAGCATGAGGCAAATGATGTTGGTGGATGTATAAATTATTATATACTTTATTACCTTCAGTTGTTGCTGCGAATGAGGACAATTTTTTCTTATGTTTAAGACTTAGATGACGTCATTCAAAACTCTGTAACTTGTAGCTCAGTAAATTTTTGGGTTTACCTAGTGATATTTCGATCCGTACTGCAATAAATAGCAAGCCGGCATGTTCTGTAATACAATCGTTCCTGCTAATGGTTACATGTGTGTTATATAATTTTTCATACATAACGTATATAGGTTAAGCATCCACTCGATTTTTTCGATTATATAAAATTTTTATATAATGTTTGATCAATAATACCTATAAAGTTCTGATTGAATATTATCATAATTGTTTAGGAAAACCAAAATATATTTTGAATATAATTCATCTCTTGCATTGCATACTAGAATGACACCAGCACCCAAATAACCTTAGATAGATAAGCAAATAGGTTTTAACCAAATTAATATTAAATCTTAAACTTCAAGCTTTATTTATCCTTAATATATATAATAATAAGCCCCAAATATTAAATGAAATAATGATTTTTTTATGGTATTACCGGAGTAGTATGTTTAATTTTGTTGAAATCACGTTGAGAATCCTAATGCCTATGTCAAAAGGATTTGCAAGCAGAATACCCTATGAAAACACATCATAACAAAGGAACAGGGCTCAAAGCTATTTCTTGCAGCGTTATTGATATGGGAGAATGTTTAGATTACCAGTTGTTACGTGAGCATAGCAGTTATAAGCCCTAATACGACAGTTTTACATTCGCCGGCATAATAAATACGCATTAAAAGTTATATTAAAATTACGGAGAAACTTAAGCGACTCTAGTACTCTCTCTGACTCTTGAGCGACGAGCTTGTATATAGAGAGTGATCAGTATGGATGAAGCAAAAAATGTGTGCTGGGATCGTAGCAGGTGGAGGTCTGTGGTCTCCGCCTATCCCGACGGAAAACAGGCGTGTTTATACATATGTATGTACATAAATATGAAAATTGTAACAATTTATTTTTTAGATTTTGCTAGTGATTAATTACTTGAATACTCTTTAAGTATACGTGTAAGCTTCATCCTACTGCAATCATACCCCTAATCAGCAGTACTGGTTCAGGATATGATTGCAGTAGGATGAAGCTTGCAGTTGCACTGCGATCGTCAACCTTACAGATCAATGAGTAGTGTTTCTACTACTGGAGATTTTGGTTATCTAAACTTGTCAGAGAGGTGAATCTTGTTAGCTGAAACTTCTCCTCTACGTTGGCAGAGGAGAGCTGATATGGACTTACATAAATATTCGAAATTAATTGGAGTTTTTTTTTAAATTTCGCAATAAGTTACATGAAGAACAATGTTCTATTGTGCATCGTTACGTTATGATTATTGTTGTGCACCTGTTGACCGCCTTTACAAAAGACTGCAGCGGCGGCCACGCGACATTCGTTATATGCACTATATCCCAGTCACGATAGTGTATGGAAACAAGTAAGCATTGTCACATATCAATAAATATTTGTAATATATGACTCAGTAAATTAAATCTTAACGTAAAAAGTCGTAATAAATGTTTTTGTTATCTAAAATAAATATTTTTTTATCATGTTTGATCATTGACATTACTCATAATTCTATAATTATTTTAAACGTAATCAAAATTTAGAAAAGCAGAGCTAAAGCACTCAAGGTGTGATCAGATTTTATTATAAGTTACATAATTTGTCAGTAGTAAGTTACTAACTAGTAGGTACAGTAATATTTTAAGTTAAAATGATAAATAAAATAAATATTTTCCATACTTTTAGTTGAAAACGATGAGGACACTACATGCGATTCTGATGATTACCAGTATCGTATGGGTTGCGCCTGAAGAACCGGAGTTACCGCTCTGTCCTACGAACGTGCAGTACTTCCCGCAGACCTTGCCCATGCACTGCCGCATGCCGCGCAGTGCTAACTATCCAATGTTTCCGGTAATGCCCAGCCCTACCATTCCGCCTCTACCATCTGTCTATCAGAGTCCCCCTCCAGATAAGCAACCGGCCCCGATTCCTTTCCCCATAATGCCAGGGTTACCCGGTGCGGTATCCGGCCCCATGTCAGTGCCAATGCCTATGCCAATGATGCCGATGCAAGGGCCCGCTCACAAGCTGCCTGTCATTGTCATGCCTTTCTATTCCCCCGACACTGGGAAAAAGGCTTTAGAGACGGACCGCCGCAGGCCAAGAAGGAAGCCAATGCACATCAATAAAAGGAGATTACCACGTTACTATTCCGAAACAGAGACGGACAGCAGTGACACCGACACCTCGCGTGACACTTCTACCGATACCTCCTCGTCAGACGAGTATAATTCTCGGTGGTGGAGAACGAGAAGAACCGGTAAGAGATTTCACGGAAAACATGTACTTAGCAAAAAGAAGCATAGAAAGAAAAATGCATTTTTAACCCCAATACTACAGTACGTTACAAAAGATGGATATGTAATATTCGAGAAAAAGATTAGCGAGAACCAAGCCCACAATTGGTTAGAAGGTCGAGATAGAGAAATTAATGGCCCACCAAGAGAACAGAACGAAGACAAAGAGCCGGAGCTAGCGCGTGGGAGCGATAAATCTGAGGAGGTCACTGAACACAAAACTGACTCCACTGCTGCTTATAATCTAAAAGAAAAGACAAAAGCTAAACCACATAGAAAAGCAAAAAGAAAACTAAGGAACTCAAAGGACTCAAATATGCACGAAAGATAAATTATGAAGGAAATTAGTAACATATAGTCATGAGATAAATTTAATGTAAATATTTTTATTTTAAACTTTTATACAAAAATTTTATATGTTTTTTTTTTTTTAATTTAATCCCTAAAAACATATGTAATTTAGATTAAAGAGTGTTATTTTACCACGAAAATTCCTTTCTCTTAAAAGTAATGATAGTTGTATTAAAACTAAACATTAATTATGATTACGGTCGTAACAAGGTCATAATAATCAAAATTTGTTTGTCAATCAACAAAGTTCGGTTTTTGAAAAAAATAATAGTTCTCAGATTTCAACATTTGATTGCAAAATGTTCTAAATATCACACATATAAAAAAGATCGAATTTATTTTTTAAAATATTGCGAGTGAATTACTTTTTTTAAGGTTACAGAAGGTACGAAGTTGACTGCAAAAATGAGTGAAAGCAACTTTTAAATTATTAATCTAAAATCATAAAAAAAATAATTATGAGATTCCACAGAAAGTATTCTTAGTGTCCACGGGGGAGATCGAAATAATTATTTTAAATCACTATCATATTATTAAGCTTCACATCGCCATTAAAAATACTTTCATCGCTATCATGATCGTTGAATAAGGTATCATTATGATTTTTTAGTTCTCTGAACAGGCACAACAAGATCTTTAGAATCCCAATAATTAATAACATCTTCAATGTGCTTTTTGATTTCCTAAAACTCGACATAGCACCGGGGCCAGACAGGATCCCAATCGAGCTGATGTAAGGGACTATAGAAGAATTATGCCTGATACTGGCAGAGATATTCAACGTAATTCTAAGCACGGAGATAATACCAAATGGAGTGACATCATCCTGCTACACAAAAAGGGGGCAAAAGATGATATATGAAATTACCGACCAATCAGCTTTATATTATTCAAATGTTTATAAGGTGTTTGCAAAAGTTCTCCTGGTAAGGATGACGAGAACACTGGATGGGAACCAACCAGTTGAGTAGGCAAGCTTTAGGAAGGACTTTAGCACAATCGACTATTCTGGACAAGAGTAGTAGAAGATGGAAAGCAATGGAAGGAGTTGAAGGACGCCTATGCCAAAAGGGACATTGAAATTAGGGATTTTCTCTGAATTTTCAAAATAAAAGGCTTTTATTATTATTATTGAGTATCCTATCAAGAAGTATGTACCTGTAGAAGATTTTGAGGGATGATGTTAATTGATTTTTCACAATATGAAAACAGTTTTCATACACTAAGTACTTTTAAAATTTTGTACAAAAAATAAACTGAAGCACCACGCATGAACGCCATGAATGAAGATTCATGTATTAAGGTTCATGGCATTCATCCGATGTTTGATGGCTGATAAACCAACACTAATAATAAATACTATTGTGATTTAAAAAGAACATTAAAAATAAAGTCACGGATATAAGGTTTTATATATGAAACGTATATTATAATTGGACGTGGAACTAGTTGCTAGGTAACAAACATAAGAACAAATATCAATTAAGATTGCTCACGTCAACTGAATTGTACCTAAAACCGCTCACAAGAAAATATAAATACTACTTATATAATAATAGGATTAAATCCATAATAAATAATGGATTTATCCATTAAAATGAATAAGGACAATCACAATATTTCCGTTAAGAAAAAGAAGTCAAAGTCTACTATTCGCAAAGAAAATGAGAGTAAAAAGAAAAAAGAAGAACCTTATATTAATGATAAAGAAAAATTAATTGAAGGTAAATTAATAAAGACTAATCCATGTATAGGAAAGAACTGTGGAAAAGATTGTGGCAACATACCCGAGGAAAAACGTCAGAATTTATTTTATTATTTTTGGAACCTTAACAGTCACCAAAGAAGAAAAGACTGGATAGCACAAAATGCTATAAAAAAAATTGTTAAAAGTCCAAATAAAGAAAATAATGTTAGTAGCTGCGCTTACGACTTCTTTATTAATGAAGGTGAAGGACGCAGGAAAGTTTGTCAAAATTTTCTTATGAATACATTGGATGTTACGCAACAATTTATTCTGTACAGTTTAGAAAGAATGAATGATGGGTTAGCGAAAACTGATGAACGTGGAATAGCTGGTGGTTATAAGAAAACTAAAGAGAACGTCATAGAACATGCAAAAGCTTTTATAGAATCTTTGCCGATAATGCCTACGCATTATTGCCGAAATTATTCGAAGCGTTTGTATTTTCCTTATGAATTTAAAAACGTAACTAAATTATATCACATTTACAAAGATAACTGCGAAGAAAAAGGAATCAAAGGCATGTCTTTTCAAGTCTTTAGAACTTGGTTTAAGAGTTCATATAATATTAGATTTTACATTCCTAAAAATAATAAGAGCAGCAATGATAAAAATAATCTAGAGAAAACCGAAAAATAGACTAAAGATTTAAGTATCGTCAAAATATAAAAAGGATAAGAGTACAATGTACGCAAAATTCGACATGCAGAAAATGTTGAACACCCCACACGGGGATTCAGTGATACTGTACTACAAGGAAAGGATACTGCAACGTACGGTCGGAGACAGATGCACATCGTGACCTTAAAGATATTTCTACGTGCTACACGACTACATCAAAAATGTAGATACGTTACTAGTATTAAGAGTTGATTGTGCTAAAAAAAGAACCATTAGTTTTGGTATTTGCAATTATTTTTTGTTTTAATTTTTTATTATTCCTTCAAGATATCCTACTGAAAACAGTGATTTACAAAAGAATAAGATGAGGTAGAAATACAAGATTAAGATAAGAAAAGAAATAAAATATAATGAATATTAAAATATTTTTATAGAATTGATGATTGTTATTTTTCAGTTGTTTAAATTGTGCTATAAAAATATAGGTAACCATTTTTGTTGTTCTTTGTTACTTTTTGATTGTTTCAAGATTTAAACTTTTAAAAAGACAATAAATGTCTTTTCATACTTACCCCTTAATAAGTTTCTAATTTTTTACATTTAAGACATTTCTAAACACTTAACTAAATGAATGTATTACATTTAAATTCAAATGAAAGAAGTGGTTATATTTATTATTGACTGGTTAGAGAATTTTTGTTACATATTAAAACTCTAATTAAAAAGTTTTAAAAATTATTTAATGTACATAAATATTATAATAATAAATATTCCGGCACTCATTATACGTAACGTCGATTTCAGATTGTTTCATTAATAGGAAATAGAAGAGCTAGTGTCGGCACTGCTGTAGTCACTGTTTGAGGTTTCGTCGCTACTACTGGAGTACCTTTGTTGTGGTCTTCAGCGTCTACGTCTCCTACGTTCTCTCATCCACTTGTGAATCTTGTGCAGCGGTGGGTGATCGTGAACCACCGGCTCGTACACCGTCCGCGCGTACATTACCTGCGGGAGCTGCATCATCGGCATTGGAACGGCAGGGATGACACTTGGATTGTAACACGTTCCAGTTTCACAGCAGACATCTCCGGGACACGAATGAGCCGCTGCAACACTGGCATTGGCATGATATTGATTTTTAATGTCGGCAACTTCGTTAGTGCTAACGTTTCTCTTCATCACGACTTTTATCATCGAGGGAATATTGATCTTTAGGACTGAAGGAACTACATTTTCGAGACACCCAGTGCTCTCTATTAAAACGTACGTCATAACCAGAGTTTCAAACGTCTTCCACCTCATCGTTAAATGAAATACTGAAAGTTCGTAATGGGTGGTATGCTATGAATTGCAAAGTCGCTTTTGGTAGCATACTAAGAATTACGCAAGTGCTATATTGTTACATTTTTAGTTAGCAGCATGAATGGGTTCTTGTGTGATTGTTTTTGGTATTTATATAATACATCATCTACCTAATATGCATTTACTAAAAATAAGGTTTCAATACCTATCATATTAAAAGTGTAGCGTAGTGTCTAATTTTTACTGTTTGTAAGATTCTTCAAAGTAAGTTTAATACAACCAAGCATCGAATTTGCTGCGTATTTCCCGATATAGATTAGAACCCGGCTTGACGGCAATAGAAGATTCTCCCATTTTGGCACAGACCTCGTTTAGCTGTGGATCACTAAAGGCATTTATTTGATGGTGAGGTTGGTATCCTAATATCACATTATTTTCTGCGCGCCAACTGATAATCTTAGTAGTTTAAAGAAATGATTTTCAGAACGTGCAGATTGCCGAAATATATAAGACATGAAATTGTAATAATAAATGTACGAGTATGCAGTACAAAAATTCTTATTTATTATTTGGGCTACTAGTAAATTAAATATAGGTTTTATTTTTAGCAAACATAGTGATTTATTTACAAATTATTTAATGATATTCTTCAGTAATCAATACAACTTATAAATAAAATCATAATATAAAACTACAAAAATAGTAAGTAAAAACGACTATTCCTAGTTGCATTTAGTGTTTACCGTAATCTACATATTTTATATGCGTATAAAAAATGATCGTAAAATTGTATTTCGTCCAAACAATTGAAACATTTTTGTGAAACTTTTATTAAGAATTACGATGATTTTACAAGTTCTTTATGCTCGCATACATAGTATGTTGCCCCAAGTGTACATCATTGGAGATCAGTTTTAATATATTTTTATCATTTCAATATTTGCATCCACGAAGATCCAGTCATGCACAATCTGTCTTGTAACATTCATTAGGATATTTGAAACGATACTGATAAATTGCTGATCTGTTTGTTAGCCGGTGATCGAAATATCATCTCCTTAGCGCCCTCACGTAACACGCGATTAGGTGAACCACCTTCCATAACGTACTGTTTCATCCTCCTGCCATTCAATGCATGTCGTGTATTGCGAGAGACGACCACTACTTGCGGCTTATTTTCTACCTCGCTTTGTGGAGCAACCTGCTTTTTCTCTCCAAGCAAATGTGCCGCTTCCGAATTACTGATTTTTGTCTTAAACTTAACGTCGCCTGTCTTCGAGACATAACTCAGCACCGGCTTCACCACTTCACTGTCGCTGCGTCTTGCCATACGTCGTCTGCTTGCGATATGTTTCCATCTTCGACGCTTTCTCTTACGATTTTTTGACCGTTTAAAGAAATAATCAGAGTCGGAGTCGGACTCGGTATCAGTGCTGCAATCACTGGAAGTGTCCGAGATGGTGTCGGTATCGGAAGAGTAGTACGGGCGTCTTTTACGATTATTGTCAGGTCTCCACGGTGGGCGTACGACTGGCGGAAAGGGAACGACTACGACTGACGAAGGTGCCGGCACAGGCATGGCATACGCCGGTCCTTTAACCGGAGCGGGAGGGTTGGGTGGTAAGGGAACAGGTGCCTCGTTCGGATTGCGACATCTGCATTTCAAATGGCAAGGAGAGCAATATGAGAAAAATGATGGTGTGCAAGACGGCAGACAGAGGCATGGCGGACATGGCGGGCAGTTTGGGGGGCGCGGCTTAGCTCCGCAGAAGTGGGGCACGGGGTAGCCGGGAACTGCGAACTGCACAGGCATAGGTACTGGGAGTGGTACGGGCACCGCTATACTTCGCTGTGTGGTGGTGGTGGTCGTGGATGTGGTGGTGGAGTGGGGTAGTTGTACGGCCACTGGAACCACGATTGGCACCGGTGGCGCGTACATCGGCACCGCGTACTGTACCACCGCCGAGCGCGTCACACACAGCAATAATAAAACGACCCATTTCTCCTTCATATTCTATCTTCACGTGCCATTAAATGTTCATGAGTTGTCTTGCAATAATTAAAGTACACTATAATCGGTTTACCTTAAAATAAGGTTAACCTCAAAATAACTATACAGACCACTAAAAAATTTATCGCTCGTTGAATTCGCTCGTAACTCGTTTTATGGTAATTTTTACGTAATGCACATTACAATGTGTGAAATGTGCAAAAAGAAAAAAATCAATTTGCAAGCCGTCAGGTGAAGTGTTTTGTAACTTCCTGCGTTTAGTAAAGGGATACATTTTTTTTAATTCAATGTATTTCCTCTTTTTTGTTTATTTATTGTGATCAGATACATTTTTTTCAGAAAACTTAAGTTTTTTGGCTCTGGTGATATGTTCATTTTGCCGTTTACTACGATTTCGCTTTTCTGCATCGAAATACAAAGAACATTTCCAAGGAAATCCCCGTGTTCATATGACCAAAATAAAAAAAAAACATTGATAAAAAACATATTTATTCACTACAATTTTAATTACAAAGATTTATAACATATGAAGCGCGTTCCGATGTAACAGGCGCAATATGGAAGAGCGCGTACAATGCAATAAATATAATTTACATAAAACTATAATATTTATATATATGTAGTACCAAATCCACTCGGATAGCACCTACCCAGTAAAATAAAATAAAAAAACTACAAACAGACACAAAGTAAGGCATCCAATCACAGCACACACTCACTACACACTATTCGCATTGTGTCCGTCCGTCACGCAACAAATTATGTGATGTTAACAAATAACTAATTGATTATAACCGCATCTCAACTACAATTCATTATTTTTAGTATCATTAGAACATAATTCAGTCTAGATTCATTTCCAAAATTTGTTAGAAAGTGCATTAAACAGAGTACATTTTTCTGGAATCAGTCCACATTCTGAGAACTTACAATCATTACTTTATTGAGGGCAAATAAAAAATAAATCTGTAATAAAACTTTGTACATAAGCCCTTTTCTGCCCCGCATGTTCGTCTTAACCTCTTAGGCACGATGCGCCACTATAGTGGCTTTTGCGAATATCTTCTTTCTGAACGACGCGCCATTATAATAGCTTTAGCGGATGTCATTTTCCTGAAAGTAACACACTAGCTCACCGTTAAAATTAATAATTTTCACATATTGTTTCATACTTGTTTTGCCTTCACATCTGCCGTATAGAGAAACAGCTCCGTACAAAATTCAACCGTGCCTAAGATATTAATATAAGGAGAGATTAACAATTAAAAAACAGAACACAAAGCGTTTGGCAATTGAAATAAATGAATCTAGACTCATTATTTAAAATTATAATTTTTTACATTAAATATTTGTAAAACTTTCATAATAGTACTCTCAAGACACGTTGGTTTTCAGCTCCATGTTGAATTGTCACAATGGGTACATCTATTAGAAAAGAAGAATGTTCCAATACTAATTTAGCCTTGACTTAACTGAATCCCGACATCTATCAACCGGAAAATCCAGACAACAAAAGCTGTATTATGGAGTTTCATCAGTCTTATTTCCACTTTTTAATTCAATTTGATCTATGAAATATCCCTGTAGGTCCATGATAAATCAGTGACAGCTATTACTTTTAAATAATTTTACGACATAAAATAATAATAAATATTTTAATTTTGAACAACGTGTCAAAGACAAAAAAAATCGAATTATTTCGTAATTGGTCATTATGAAAACATACAAGATAGAGCTGAATCCCATCGCCCCACTATCACAATTCTGATCCACCGTGTAGTTAACACTAATATATTTTTTTAATTTCAATGATTACATGGTAATTCATTTTGAGCCTTATATATAAAAATGCGTAAACAATTTATTATAATCATCTATCAGCAACAGTCCACAACCGAATCCATCCTGTAAGACGATAACTTTACAATACGTTGAAGCTTAAAATAATTACAAGGGTAATATGTAATTTCTTTCCATTATTATCATTAACAACATTTCCTTGTGTTATTGAATAAGATATGTGTGGTATATTTTCTTTCCATTATTTTCATTAATAATATATCCCTGTGTTATATGTGTGGTGTGTGATATGTGTGGTGTTGTATTTCATACAACACCACACATATCTTATACAATTTCAGAGGGATTTAGTTAATCATCTTTTATGAGGTATCTGCTTTATTTTTTATGAAAAATCAAATATCAAAGTGCAAAATCATTTCATAGAAAAGAGAAATTAAATATTTTTTCTTTTAATACAGAAGTTAACATGGTATAATATAGCTATTCATTTAGCCACTCAAATTGTT
This sequence comes from Baronia brevicornis, assembly GCA_031353405.1. Lineage (NCBI taxonomy): Eukaryota > Metazoa > Arthropoda > Insecta > Lepidoptera > Papilionidae > Baronia > Baronia brevicornis. The sequence continues at coordinate 364,275 of JASFAT010001741.1, forward strand.
TTGGCAACCATGGTTGCCAACATTTTGATTGTTGGCAACTGCGGTTACCAACAATTTTTGATAATTTTTTAAAAAAAGTGTGTTTAGTATGAAGCACTTGAGCGGTTAGATAAAAAAAATCCGGTTTTTAATACATATAATACTTAGTTTCAATGGTAAATACAGGTTATGAGACGTTACGTCATCATCGATTCGTCGATTAACATTTTCACATTCTGCGTATCTAACAGTGGGCTGCAGTTGCTCGTCTACTGTTGCCGGTAGGGCTTGTAACGAGCGAGCGCGCCTGTTCGCTCGTCTACTGCTGCTGGTAGGGACTGTAGCGAACGCATGTCCCAGTTTGCTCATCTACTGTTGTTGGTAGGGGCTGTAGCCGGGCGGCGGTGGCTGCGGGTAGCCGGGAGCTGGAGCCGCATACTGGTACGGCTGGTAGGGCTGGTGCGGCATGCGCGCGTGGTGCGGGTACGGCAGCGTGGCGTACGGGTTGTAGAGCGCGGGCATCGGCGCGTACATCGGATACGGGGCCGCGGGCGCACCGTACGGCACCGGCATACCTGCACCACACATCATATCCATTTAACCATTTCGATACGGAGCGCTTTCGTCAAAATGTCATCGCGCATTACTGAGTCGTTGACACTGAAGTACTGAAGCTATCAAGTAATTAGAAGTTGTTTCTTGTTCTTTTAATTTTACAATGATATTTATTATATACAGTAATATCATCTTAATTTATAAAATAAAAAATTTATAAGAATAATTTATTTTTTAAATATTATATTATAATGTTCATATAATATTTTTAATACAACGAAATTACTAAAGTATTTGAAGCCGAACATAATATTAATAATCAATTTTGGTATGATAAAGTTGAAAGCATGGAGCCACACAACAATAGTACCTCGAATCACTTTTTCCTCGTTTACTGCAGATGACACATTTTATTTTATGAATAGCCAATTGTTTTAGGCATGCAGCATTCCCACATATTCGATTAACAAAAGTATCTCAACTACGTAAAGTATATAATAAAAGTATATATGGTATGAACATATATACATGTACGCTCTTCGTACCCGCGCACTCACTTTTCTAGAACGTATGTATACACTCTTCGTATATGAATGGTCATTCTTCGAAGACATATATATACGCCGGTCGGAGGGAAAGGGTTAATCTCATCCTGATAACTCTCGGTATAGTTAGCGTGTCATAGTGAACGAGTATAATCGGTCTACTCGTTAAACTCGTATATACTCGAAAATCTCTCATTTATTTTGCTTTGAATTATACCTTGTGGTTGTGTGGGGTAAGGCAGCTGCGCTCCAGACGTGGTGGGGGCTGCGGGGGCAGCAGACGGGGGCGGAGGGCGTGGAGGTGGCTCCTTCTTGGCGACTTCAGGCTGCTGGAATTTTATTATTGTTAATATAAAATAACTGTTAATTTGCTACCAGAACACAAAAACAGTTTTTTTTGAGTTCTGTTTTCTACTTAATTTTTCTGCATTAAAAACAACAATTTTTATTATGTTCTTATTGCAGGAATATAGCTAATGTTGTCAAGGTAAAGATTATTAAAAAAACTGCATATACTTTCTATTTGCTTTAAATTTCGTAAAACTTTTGTGGATTTTGGTGTTGATGCGGGGCCCCTTCAAGTGCGGGGCTTGATAATGCCCTATGGCCCTGAATACGGGCCTGGCTATGGTCATAACCTTATACGCTTTTACGGAACACACATATGTATTTGCAGACGCACCTGTTCTGGGGTGGCGGAGAAGTGTTTCGGCTGGGCGGGAGTTGGCTGCGAGGTGGCGCGTGACGCCTCCTGGGTCAAATCTTTGAGCAGTTCATCCTTCTCAGTCTTGCGCGCAAAGCAGAAGTCCGATACTTTGTTTTGGAAGGACACCAGTAGCTACGAAAAAAGCACCATTACTTTATAGTAATAATTACACTCTACTATTTCACATTAATCTTATAGAGTTAAGAAACATGAATTTGAGATATGTTAAATTATTTATTTATTTATTTAAACTGTTGCACAAAGTGGACAGCAGGCAACTCAAACACGAGTAAAAAAGTATTCACTTTGCATCGAGTACCCATATCTTAACTAAGTAGACTTAAAAAATTGTCGGTCTTTGACTTTAAAAATGAATCTGTTTGAGGCTTTTATAATGTCAAGAGCAATGTTATTCCAGACTTTTATAGCCGTTAAGGTGAAGGATTTAGAAATAAAGCCAGTGCGGTGTGAGGGAGTATATAAAAAAAATTAATAAGTTCTTTTTATTACAATGAAGGCTATGCAATAGAATAATAATTATTTCTTTGTGTTTATTATAGCATGTTTATATAATTAACAAAATTATGAAATAACAAAGAACGTGAAATAAATACAATAGATGTTTGACAGATTATTTAAAGATTTCCATTATTTTATATTTTTATAGTTTAGATTTGTTTTTAACATTTATTAACTTCAAAACTAGCTCATCGCGATTTAAGTTTAATGAAATATTAAAAAAAAAGAAGAAAGTGAGTTACGAAAGAATCGTTATCGTTAACAGGGTATACTAGTTTGAAATCTATTTGCACAATTCCTATCAGAAAAACGAACACAGAAAAAAAAGTAAGTTAATGAAATATTTAAATTTAAACACTATTTTTATAAATCAGAGACTGTTTTCAATTTCCTTTCATTTCATATAAATATTAATTATGTTGCAAATATTTATTATGTAGTGAAATGGTATAGTTTTTTTTTATATATATATTCACGCCTATCCCCCGCAGGGGTTGGCAAAGACCACAGAGCTCCATCCGCTGCCATTCATCGCAGCGAAACGGTTCGTCATTGGTCGCTTTTTGCCCTCGTGAGAATCAGGACGTGACGGGTGGCGAACCACGTCGCCGTCATTCTTCGACAAATTAGGTATAGTAAATTCGTCTTAGTGAATCCCACGAGCCGCAAGGGAGAATGGAAGTCAGTCCCATCAGAGCCCTGCATGCTGAGGTAAGGCATCATAGTCCCCGGGGGAGCCCGACCCCGGGACGATCGGCACGCTTGCAACTAGGCTCGTCCCTAGCCACGCATCCATTGGCACGGCAGACCGTGGATTGGCGGAGAGGAAGGGAAAGGATAGAGAAGAAAGGAAGAGGTAGAAAAGGAAATACGAATTGGGGGGGTTACCAGACTCGGAATAAACATTTAGAAATCCATATAAATATTTATTCCGATGCGGGAATCGAACCCGCGACCATTGACTCCGCGGGCGGAGGGCCGCGCCACTGAGCCAATCGGTCGTCTTGTGTAAATGGTATAGTGGTATAGAAAAAGACGAAAAGGGCGACAAATAAAGGGATGGGAAGTCTGGAAGAGTAATAGATGAGCTCGTTACCTGTGTAAGGTCGTTGTAGAACTTTACGCCCTCCTTGAGGTTGCCTGTGAGGTCGTTGTAGGCGTCGTAGGCCGCGCACAGCCGAGCCAGCGCCGCATCGCGACCCGAAGCGCCGCCACGGGACTCCATCAGCGCCGAATGTAACCTCTGCGTATACATTACTTTACAGATAACAATGTGCCTCCTCTATTAAGGTGTCTTAAAAGTGGCTTTACGTTTTAAAAAAAGTATAAAGCTATGTTACTTATTAATCAAACATGTTTTAACAGTCAAATTTCAGCAATAATGTTATTAAAACGTATTTTTTATGGTTATGTATAAAAGGCTCAATTGAAGGTTAATATGTTGGTGGATCACAAGTATTTATATGGGAATTGTGTTTCTCAAGTTGCGCTGCACTGCATTCCCGTGAGAGTCGGGCGGTAGCAGAAAATCAATTTCTCTGCTCAATAAGTGGAGGTCTTAACTGAGCCATCGCTTTTCATGGCTCAGTCAAAACCTCCACTACTCCTCATCCCCAGTTTCGGGGCTGACAATATATCTGTAAAAAATCAATATGGATGGAGAGGAGGTGGGAGGCTAGTTTCAGATATGATAACGTCTTCTAAGAAATCCCAAAGTGGCAACTACTTAGGACATATTAAAAAATATAGAATAATATTAATAATAATAATACTACGTTAATATCGAATTCTCTAACATCCGATTTAATCCGAATTAAAAATTTGAGTACACTATTTTGGTAGAAACTCAAAGAACTATTAACGTTTAGTTTCGACCGAAATCTGAACGTAACTCATATATACTTACAGTGGTTTATAACAATCATTGCTAGCCGTCGTTAATGAACTATAAATAATAGTGGATCGTCCGTATATGTCGGTGTATTAGAATTAATATCATTATTTAATTATTTTATGCAATAGACAAAACTTAGTCGGGCGGCAAAATTTAGTCGGGGCGAGTTAATTCTAATTCCAACCGTTGTAGACGCTAAAATATACGTACTTGAATGTCGGCCACAAGTTGCTCCTGTCGCCGTAGCGTGTCAGCGACCCGGCGCTGCAGCGGCGCCAGCGCAGTGCCCAGGGCTGCGGCGGACCGGGAAGGTTCATCCAAAGCGCCGTCTGCCGCGAGCGCGGACAAAAACTGCTCGCGGAGGTCCACCGTTACGTCTTTCAGCTCCGACTCTAAAGTGTCACGTTCCGCTTTCATCCCCTCCACCTGACCACGTATTTATTTTTAAAATGCTTCGTCACACTATTACAAGTCACTGTTTTTTTTTATATGGATCATTATTATCAACAGTCTATGGCACCTAGCCCGATGTTCGGCCGGGGGGCATTACCCTACGATTTATTGGTACATTTAATTTTTGACGACAAGTGTGTCATCAAACTCCTAATGTCACCAAACTTATGTTGCGCCTAAATTAAATTATAAATGAACTACAGGTAATTCATTATTTCAATGGCTCACCTCCCTCATGAGGGCGCGTAGGTCACCCTCAACGCTGGAGTCAGAGGGTGAAGAATCTGGTGCGTCGGGCACACCTGCTTTCAATTCTCCTTCACTGCTGCTCAGAAGCGCGATATTCTGGAATATAAACGCTGTCTCTTATTTTACATACCAAATGGCTACAAACCAACCAACCATACCATTACAGGTAATACCATATATTAGGTGTACAAATAAGTTTCCGCAGTTTTTTATAAAAAATTAGGAATTTATTGTAAAGGAAAAGTACATTACGTTTTATTCAAAGTATTTTCCATCATTTGCCACTACTTTTCCCCATCTTTCTGGCAACATTCGGATACCCCATCGAAAAAACTCTTCATCTTTTGACGCTATCCACAAATCTACCCAATTTTTGGTGTCTTCATATGATGTGAAGCGCTGCTCAGACAGACCATGTGCCATCGACCGGAACAGGTGATAATCAGAAGGGGCTAAGTCTGGTGAATACGGCGGGTGGGGTAAAACTTCCCAGTTGAGTGTTTCCAAGTATGTTTTTACCGGCGCCGCAACATGTGGACGAGCATTATCGTGTAAAAGAATAATTTTGTCGTGTCTGGAGTAGTAATGGGCGCGTTTTTCCTTAAGTGCCCGACTCAATCTCATCAATTGTGTTCGGTAGAGAGCTCCAGTAATGGTTTCGCTTGGTTTCAGCAATTCATAATACACGACACCAAGCTGATCCCACCAAATACACAGCATGAGTTTTTTCCATGAATATTCGGCTTAGCTGTCGATGTTGATGGTTCGCCGGGCTTAACCCATGACTTTCTCTTCTTTGGATTATCGTAGTGAATCCATTTTTCGTCACCAGTGACTATACGATGCAAAAAACTCTTTTTTTTATTCCTGGCAAGCAGCATTTCACTCATGCATAATCGGCGTTCAACGTCTCTCGGCTTTAGTTCATATGGAACCCAATTTCCTTGTTTTTGAATCATTCCTAACGATTTTAAACGATGTGAAATTGCTTGTTGAGTCACTTGTAGAGTAAGTGCAAGTTCTTTTTGCGTTTGGGACGAATCTTCCTCCAATAGTACTTCTAATTCCATGTCTTCGTACACTTTCGGCCTTCCACTGCGTTCTTTGTCTTTAACGTCAAACTCACCGTTCTTAAACTTTTGAAACCATTCCTGACAACTTCTCTCACTTAAAGCAGCTTCACCATATGCTTCTAGAAGCAATCGATGCGCCTCAGCTGCAGATTTTTTCACATTAAAGAAGTAAATCAAAAGTTCCCGCAAATGATGCTTATTCGGAATAAAACTTGACATTTTTGCACGAAAAAAATTACGTGATGCTGATACGGAATCACTAGTACTTTAAGGTTATGGTGTTGCCAGATGACTAAACTTGGGATATTACGTTTTACATCTGACAATTTCTCCATAACCTTCTGGTGGGGCCATCTTTTGACAAACCGCGGAAACTTATTTGTACACCTAATATATATTTACCAGATACACAGTTTTCGCCGTATCATTACGAATATAGAGAAACGAATTGCCTTAAATCAAAAGATATGTTACAATACGTCATTTAACGCACTAAAAATGTTAAAAGCAATAGAAGAAACCTGAGAACGTGTAAAACTAGCGTCCTAAAGTAGCTGACAGAGACATCTCCCCTGAGCTGAAGTCTTTGGAGTTTAGCATTGAAGCTGTACCCTGCCTGTAGAGTATAAAGACCCGTGTTCGCCGTCGTGATGAGAACCATGCCATACAAAATTCTTGTCTGGTAGTGAATAGTACGTACTGTAGTGATACATTAATTAATTTATCACTAATTTATAAATACTTTTTAGTTGAATATAAAAAAACGTTTTTTAATATATTACTTCTTTTTTAAATATTAGTAATTTAAGAAGAATTTATTTTTTTGAATTAACTATGATTTGATTGTTTGTCATAGTAGATTCAAGTTGTAAAACATATTCCTTTCCTTGCACAAATGAATAAAGTGTGTGATATATATGTACATGTGATTTGAAACAAAAAATGGATTTTATTGGAAGTTATATTTGAAGAAGAAGCCCCGTAAATATCCGGGTCTCCGTACTAGTACAGTTGACCAACCGCAGTACTACATGGATTTAGCGGTCACCTACCTCCTTATGAGTCTGAAACTTTTGCTGCACGATGGAATCGGCTCGCACTGCGTTGTCGATTATTTGCGCATATTTAGCGGCGTTGGCGCGAAAGGCTTCTGTGAGAGCCGCCGACTCGCTCCGCGTCCAACGAGCGCCGAACTGTGCGCGTAGAGATTCGTCAGCTTCACGTTCCTCACGAAGCATGCGTTCCGCCTAAAGAGAATACGTATTTGTCGGCGCATTACAATTAATATCTTTATTTAATTATTTTAAGCAATGATATATATTTTTATATATATTCACGCCTATCCCCCGCAGGGGTTGGCAGAGACCACTTCCCCGCCCCCTGTACACTCATCCATCCTTTCATCCATTCTTCCTCTCACATTCATCGCAGTGAAACGGCTCTCTTTTCGCTTCGAAATTGGGGATCAGGATCAGGATAGGGAATCAGGGCGTGACGGGTGGCGAACCACGTCGCCGTCATTTTTCAACGAATCCCACGAGCCGCAAGGGAGGATGGAGGTCAACCCCAGCAGAGCCCCGCATACTGAGGTAAGGCACCATAGTACCCGGGGGAGTCCGGTGAATCCCGTGACGGTGGGTACGTTAGCGACTAAGCTCGCCCCTTGCCACGCATCCATTGGCACGGCAGACCGTGGATTGGCGGAGAGGAAGGGAAAAGGATAGAGAAAAAAGGAAAGGGCAGGAAAGGAAATGCGGATTTGGAGGGGGGGTTACCAGACTCGGAATAAATATTTATAAATCCATACATATATTTATTCTGATGTGGGGTAGAACCCGCCACCATTGACTCCGGTCAACTGAGCTGAGCCAAGCGGTCGTTTAAGCAATTAACTAATTTTATTTGTGTTTTAGCGCCATCTGTTGGCAGATTATGTAAAGATAATGTTGGTTTATATTCATAAAAGTTATAATTTGTATAAAATAAATTATTTAGAATTATCTCAAATTTATATAATATAAATATGTAATTTGAATAATGAGCTGTATTTTAAGAAAAGACTTATTTTGGGAATGGCAAAATACCTCGTCAAGTATATCCTTGTTTCGTTGCAGAAGTTCTGGCAGTTCAGCCATGAGATGTTGCAGAGCTTCCAGCCCACCTGCTGCGCGCACGGATGCTGCTTTCTCACGGATAGATTCTGGCAATGCACCACCCTGAGACTCCAGACAGGCCGGCAGATTCAGCGATGCCAGAATGCTGCAAGCATTAAACCATAGAGCTACTAATTTTGTAAGAGAATGACATTTGATACGATTACCTAAGTGGTACTCAACCTTTTTTAATAGGGTTTCATAGGTCTTGTAACCTCGCCAATCCGCATTGGACAAGCGTGGTAGGTTAAATTCCAGAAATGGAGACGCCCATGCTCAGAAGTGGGAAATATATGGGCTGTGAAAAAAGGAAACTATAACACTATTAAAAATAAAATACATATTATAGTTTTATACACAGAGCGAGTAGACTAACCTATTGAGTAGTTGGGTAGCCTCGCGTAGCTTGTTGATCTCTGTATTGACCAGTTCCGAGCGCCGGGCGTCGCTAGCCTGCAACGCCTGATGCACCGCCATAGGGACCAGCTTGGCGAACAAATCTGTCAAAGGACGTCAACAATGACGATAAAGCACCTATCAACTTTCATCACCAACAGCAACTTGCGCTTCATAGCAATCTTCGGGTATACGCATCCAGTTTCGCATAACGCAGTCTCCTCTCGAGCACTCGTCTACTCCGGATACTACTTCTCAGGTAAATATGACCAACCTATTGCCGCTTAGCACTTAGGCCAGGGATTCCCAAAGTGGTCGAAATCGGTGTCCCAGGAGTCCACATAACCAAAAACTAATTTTGGGGATCAACGAGGTCTAAAAATCGACCACTAATAATTAACACAACTTCTTGATTTGAAATTTTCACGATACGTGAAACAAGATACACCAGGAACACCTATCTCATTGATTAAGAAGCAATAAATGTTTTGTCACTTTACTTATTATTTAATTAATATTAAGGTATTTACATTTCAACACTAAGATTTCTCATAAAACTATTATGTAAAAAATGTAAAATTACTTTTATAAATGTTTTAAATCATAAAGTTAATGTACAAATACGTATCATGCCGTGATAGATAGTTTTCTTTTAATTAAATGAAAATTATTTTTGTGGGGGAGTCAATGGAGTTTTTGAAAAATTATTTAGGGGTAGATGATCAAAAAGTTTGGCAGCCCCTGACTCACGCGAACTAAGATTTATTTCACTTCTTCACTTGGGTCATAAAAATTCAATGAACGAAAACTAATTTTACTGATTATCATACATATACATGAAAAGTATGAGAAAAGATTGTTTTTTAATTTAAATGTTAAAGCCTTATTATGTAATAAGATATAAGGCTTTACCTTATATCTTATTCCTGACGAACACTTTATGCAAAAGTTATTGCAATTAACCACAATAGGAAAAGACGCTTTTTTTCTCTTTGGAGAGGACATGCATAGCGTGTACTTACCACTAAAAGCAGATATTGTATTGCAGACTAAAACAGTGTTTCACACCACTAAAAACAGATATTGTAATGTTAAATTATTGGCTGTCTATTCGCTAGTCAAAGGGACACTAAAAGAAGTGATAGATATGACGTACCTCTGGTAGGCTGTGACCAGCGATCCTGTGGCGGGAGAGGCTTCGCAATAGGCGCTCGTGGTACAGGCTCAAGCGAGCGCGCGTCGGGTATTCGCTCGTGGTATATAAAGTCGTTGTCGCGTTGCGCCGCTGCCAGGGCGCGCGCCGCTTTCACGTTGATCTCTTGCAGTATGCCGCCTGCACTGCCCACGTTCTTCAGTAGATCCGTCGCCACCTAAACAATCACGTGACGTCAGTACAATAAATCAATGCCTTGAATTGTAAAGTCTAATCTTAAGTCTTAAAGCCTAAATTAAAACTTAAGTATGTAAACTTGTGAACAGGTGTTCAATAGTGATAGAGCTACGCTGCAGGCGAATACTTTGTCACGAATGGCATAATATTTGTCTATAGCATGAATGGGCCGGCTCGTCCGGGGAAGTACCACACTCCCGCGCTTCGTACGGTGAACGGCAGAGTTCCGGAGGCCAAACACCCTCCCCCTCCTCCCATAATGACGCTTTCCTTAAAGGACGCTGCGGAAATCCATGGGCAGCGTTGATTGCTTTCCATCTGATGACACGCCTACTCGTTTGCCTTCCTATCCTATAAAAAAAGATGTATCTTAATCAGGTCTGTTTTTGCATTATATTTTTGTTTTACTAAAATATTATACTGCAAACATATATACATATATACGAGTATTACAGTTAACACAATGATAATTTTTTTTGATTAACCGTGAGGCTTTGTTAAATAATGTTAGATATTAATTAGTGGCTTGTAATTGAAAACTGGACAGAAAAGAAGTGAATGCCCACGGACTCTGCAAGTGAAAGTGACAGGTGAAGGATACATAATTCTATCCAGCTAAATGACTGCACTTGACTATATGCTGCCAGATACCAGGTATATATTTCATTAAAATTTATAGTTATAATCAAAACGGCCCCTATCCCTTTTGAACAAGATTCGTAAAGCGAAGTACCTGTAGGCGCGCGATCTCCTCGCCGACGGCTTTATTGGCATTGCAGACGAGACTTTGATAGTATTGTGTAAGCCCACGGAACGCCGACTGCTTGTTCTGCACCTGAATGAACAAAACTTACATTTAGGTTACTTTTATTGTTAGAAGTATCTAAAGGGCTGGAGTTTTAAAAGATTTGAAATACATATCAATTTTTCTGCCTACTTACATTAGTGACGTTGTATTTTTAATTCATTTTTATAATCTTATATTATTATTAGTTATATTGTTTAATTGTGGTGGCGTATTATGCAATATGGTTCGATTAAGGTGTATAAGTGAAATGATATAAAATAAATGCGTGTATCGTGACTTTTTAAGTTGACTGAAAAAGTCTATGGACTTTTTAACCGTCTATGGACGATTTTAGTAAAATGGCCACCATTTTATCAAGACGTAACGTGATTAGCTGACTTGGAATATTTCAAGAAATTGGATATTATTATATTTTACTTGACACTGGCATAATAGTTGTAACTAATTGCCCTTAAAGAAAGAAAGAAATATATATTTACGGTTGGTATCCAGTCTCTTTCCCAGAGAGCCTTAAGCTGGTCTTTTTGTAGCGAGCGTAGCGCGTCTGTGTACAGTTCCTCGCATTGCGCGCACACCTTAGCGACCATACTTTCCTTCATTTCATCTGTGTGAAGTAAAGATATCAGTGAGTATGTACTTTTAAGAAATGACAATAAAATCATTCATTTGTTCACAACTCATATACAATACCGCTCAAAAGTATTTGGCCACCTACATTTTTATTGAAATTACAAACACACCTTTAACACGCCCTCCATATCTCAAACTTTAATGTCTAATAACATTCCTTTATTTTTTTATTTTGAGTTTTGTTTTTTGAAGTAAATGGGTAAAACTAAGGAACATTCTCAAGATATTTGAGACATAATATTCGGCCTTCATAAACCCGGTTAAAATAATCGTGAGATTTCAAGACTTCAGAGGATACCAAGATAAACTGTTGACTACATTGAAAAGAAATTTGCGTCTGAAGAAACAATCTGCACCAATCGTTAGGGCTGTTTTGTTGTTTTGACTCCGACATTTTAGATCTCAAGGCAATTCAAAAACCCAATAGAACTAATGTGGTATCAGCTGGATAGACAATTGCAAAAATGTTGTTCTACATCTCAAGAAAATTTGTGGAGAAAACTTGTGACAGATGATAGAAGATAATCAATGCAACATTTGAAAAATTAGTAGCCAGGTTTCCGAAGCTTTGTGAGGCCATCATTAAAAGCAAAGGTGGACATATAGATGGGTCTAAAATTTAAAAACTGCATTATTTATAAAGTCTAAAAGATTGTTAAAAATAATTCAAATGATTATAAAGTAGTTTTACTATTGACACTGTTAAAGAAGGTATTTTACTGGGTGGCTAAATACTTTTGAGCGATAATGTATGTATGTTCCACTGCAGAGCTTAGGCGTCCCTATTTCTAGAACAATGGACATTAATACACCTTCCTAGGCGGATTGGCATTCACATCAATAACTACTTTTACATTGTCACTTTTGATTATTTATTTACCTTATTTATTATGATTAATGGAGTCAGGCGTTACTTTGCAGAAATCCATTACTAGGTGGACAAAGAAAGACAACCATTAAGTTAACGGTTGTCTTCCATTGAGTCTATTATACCTTATGATGTCCACCAAATTTATTACATTTTATTGTTCACATTAGAAATAGAGTAAATAAGTTGTTGATGCCCAACTTATTTACTCTTAACTCACCTCTTATGCACTTGTAGGCAATGACTTCTTGAGCCTGTGCAAGCATCAGCTGTGACAGTGCTTGCAATGTGTCAGGGTTTAAGTCTGGTGTAGTCTCCTGGTGTACTGCCATCATAATGTTAGCTTTCAGATACGCAAAGATACCAGAAGATTGCTGTCAACAAATATCATAAACAAATTACAATCATCATTCAATATCAATTATTTCCTTTTATAAATACAGTGGACCGGCAGTAATCTGACAAACGTTTTGCAGGGTCATGTCAGATTATCAAATTTGTTGGATTATATGTAGTCTGAAACTTTTTGAATGAGTACTTTATAATTTGCAAAAAACAAATCAAAGAATCTATTTGAACTACGAATCTTACTACATAATTAATATGAAAGTGGAATTTACTAAATTAAACATCACAATGGAGAGCTAATAATATTTTATAAAAATAACATTATCAGTGCAGTGTATAGAACTTACAAAAACAATAATGGTGGTGCTTACAAATCATAAAATGTCCATCAATTCATGCATTATATTAGTGTAGATGTGTGATAGGCATATCGGATTACAAGAGGCACCGGGTTAAACAGGGTCTGGATTACTGTAGGTCCACTGTATACTAATTATCGTTATGAAGATGACATACCTGTAGCAGCTTAGCAGCAAGTTTGAGAGAGTCCTCAGTGTCCAATGGCTGTTGTGCTGCTATGGCACTCTGCATGGCTGCCATGTTGAACAATATGCACATGCGCTCATATGCAAGTGAGCTAATAGCTTTAATAAATAAAAATATTATAAGATAAACAATAAACTTTATAATGAGCTGTCAAATAATAATTTGAATAATACACATTATTTAAGAGCATTTTATATGAAAGTTGTAATAGCCGATTGGAAGAGAAGATTTTTATTTACAGCATGAATATAGTTACATATTCTAGAAAAAACTATGCTTTAAAAGAACACTGAGTAGCACTCTTTCTCATGAGTATGAGGGATGGAAACTAGTCCTACCTGCATAATTCTTTATCCTAAACTTTACCTTGATTTTTTAAACTTCAAATAGATGACCACAAAGGAATATGCACATTAACATATCTGACAGTTGAAATGTAACAAGATGAAATGAGGTTATATTTAATAGTGTTTAATATTTTAAATATGTTCTTTAATACTTGAATATTTAAATCATTGTTAATAATTTAAATGCTTAATATTTTAAACTACTTCTGTTCATACAAATTTTGCACATTCACCATCAACTGTTGAAAATACATTTTATACCAAATATAATTTTTAAAAACCAAAAAAAGTTATAAGAATTTTTCCTCGTGTGATTACATCTCTAGAGTTAGTCGAACATATATGTGGAATGTATTTTTACTCAAACAAAATACAGACTTACTGAGACTCATCCGACCTCCAAATATCGAGCCCTTGTCAAAGGCATCCTTCCATTTAAATGGGATTTGAACCTCCTGTGGTGGAATCTTGCTCTCAAGGGACACCAATTGATCATAGTAACTGAAAAGGAATTAGCTTGTGTGAAAAACAACGACGTACGATCCATTCATTGTTTAACACAACGTAGGATGATGTTTGTTTCGAAAGTTAAACTTCATTTTACTCCTAATACTAGCAATATCACTGTTTGTATAAGAAACATTAAAGCACAATTAAATAATGATTCAATGATTCGGGTGACTCATGCAACGTTATTATACCTGTAAATATTTTCTAAAGAAGACTTCTCAAACACCTTCCAAATGGCATTAGCTCTGAGGCGGCTAAGCTCTTCAATGACATCACTATAGTCTTCATTATTTCCAGAACTGTTATATGTCGATTGGATCAAATTTTTCAATGGTTTTACTATATCTACGTCGGATGATTTTTTAAACGGAACAGCTAGTAAGTCAGCCATTTCTGCGACTGACTAATGACTTTGTTTGTGATTTAAGTAAATTGTTAATGACAGCTGTGACACCAAGCTGACAAGCGATATGTAACAGATAACATAACTTATGCATTATTACAATATACCGAGGAATTGAGAAAATAGTTACATATAAGGCCGAAAAATCTGATACTATTATTAATAATAGACTTCAATTATACATATTTTCATAAAGTAACACTTAAGTATGTTATTATTATATGAGTATTTTTAATAAACGGAAACGTATTATAATTTCAAAATATAAAAAAGCAACATCTCAGTGTGCATTAGGGCTTTTAAAATAGTTATACACGTATATAAATATCACAAATGTAAAATTATATACAGTAATACACTAATATAGTAGTTATTTTTAAAGAGCAACTCTAAAGCAAGAAATTCTAGGCATATCATTTTTTTGGATTGGCACTGGCGCTGACGCTGATGTCTTTAAAAGTTCGTCGGAAGAATTCAAAGTAGAAGGCCTATAAATTGCAAACTGACAATGATAATTCGGCGACAAAACCAGAACCAGTAACGAAGAAAACGTATTAAAATTTCTCCGCAGTGGGACTAATCGCTTCTACCAAGAATGACTTGAAAATGTTATCGTGTCCAAACGAATGATATTTCATCACATGCAACTTTTCAACATTTCTCCTGCCGCCCCAGGGATAAACGCTGTTCTTCTGACATGCCATGCAACCAAGATAAATATGTAAATAGCGTCCCACACAACGGTTTCGACTTTCTTCTAAGAAACTAACCTGATACCACCAAATCCACAATAAAATTCCACAATGTCACTATGGAGTTTTTTAAGTATTGTAGGTACGAAATGTACAATATAACTTATTAATAGTATTTTATAGTAACAAAACTACTGAAGTTCCGAAATATATCCTACATTCCTTTTTATATTCTAGTAGGTATTTATTTTCATAATTAATCTTATATATGATTTGGTAGGCGTTAATTTAAATGAAAAAGTAATTAAAATATAAATTTATGTACCGGCGCGACATGACAAACAAATAATTACAAGTTATTAGACAACTACACTCAGTAGGGAGTATTAAATACTACAATAGAAATAAATTGCTTAAAACTACAGCCAATAGGATGTATTAGGGTTAAGCATGCGCGGTGGATCCTGACAGTTATCCTCGCCTTCTCACGTAAAGCGATCCGTCGCGCTGCTACTATAATCGGAGCCTCGATCCACACGGCCGCGTGGAAAAGTGTCCGCGTCATCAGCATTACGGTTTGTGAACAATAGCGCCGCGTGCGAAGATTCGGTGAACGAATTCGCCGAGGCCGGTGCGTCGACGTATGGGAACTATCTGTTGCTCCGACAATCAATACAAATGTGTGTGGTTTTGTTTTGGTTCCCGTCGTCGTTGACCGCGTCCACGCGTTACTACGCACTTACGGTGCTTAAAGTCTAATATCTGCTAAAAGTAAGGTCAGTAAAACCTGAACAACTATTTACTGTATGTATAGTGAAACTTAATAATTATTGATCTATTCAATGTTAAATATGCCTGTCGGTTTTGAATGCGATTAATTATTAAATTAAAGAACTCTATCGTTATTTTACAGTTTAATAATAAGCTTGGCAAATTATTTGAGTATAAATATCTTCTTTATATTGTTCATTCACAACCATGTAAAATGTAAAAAGTGGGTAATATACCGTGGGATTTTTTTATATATACTTCAATGAATTCCTTAGAAATTTCTGAAATAAATTTAATTCTAAAAGTAAAAATAACAGGACAATTTAAATAAGCAAATAGTTTCGGTTAGAAAATAATAGAGGCTTAAAAATCACGGATTATATAATTTTTTTAATTATACGTTCGTGATATTGTCACGATCAACACACCACCATACAAATAGCACAATCGATTGAATGGACTAATTTAGGATGTGCAATTGCTAAAAGCAACGTAACGACGGGAACTAACCGGTGTGTCAGAGGCGGTGCCAGGTCGATAGGCGTCCGGGGTCGTCGCGGGATCGTTGCACTGGGGAAATGACACTAAACGGTCACGTTAAGATCTAGCATACAAGCAATGTATTTCTGGGCTAAGATACACCAGAAAATAACTGAACAATGCCACAGACATTATAATAATAGGTGATTGAAGCAAAAACTAGAAGAACTAATTAATGAATCCTGTTATCAGTTTGCCACAAGGTGATGCTATTAAAAACAGAAGAATTATGGGACTAAGTTAGTTTCATAATTATACTGTTCGAAATTCCGCTGCTAGTCCTAGAGTGCTATAAAAAATTATTATTTTATTTAATAAAAAATATTACATTCATAGTTTACTGTCGTACACTGATGATCATTATAATACCTAGGCAGCTCTAGAGAATATGTAATTGCTTAGAAAAATATGATTAGGAGCGAACCAAATACCAACCCCAATTACAATTCAAAAAGTAAATTCACAAATTTAAAAAAATATTAACCACGTGTTTTAAGGTATACGAAAGTATTGTGGGATTACCTATGTATTAGAAAATACTTTAGAAGCCATATTAATTTTGTCAATTCAGAAAGGAGTTCTAAAACCATTCTATGTTTATTTTATAAAAATTGGAAGATACCTCTGTCCCCCAGCAGTAGGACGTACCTACATGATAGATATTCGCCTTTAAGTTTATCACAGATAATTTATCTTTAAGTGTTCTTTTTCATTTTAAAAATTTCAATATGGTACACCCGAACGTTTTTCTGGTGTCTGTGAGATTATCTATAAAGTTTGATATGGACTTTTCCCGCCAACTTCAATCAGTAACGTGTTTTTATTTCATTTTCATAATCTTATATTACTATCAGTTATATTGTTTAATTGTGGTAACGTATTATACAATATAGTTCGATTAAGAGATTACACTAGATACATTTCAAGAGATTTGATATTCATTTTATTTGACACTGGCATAATAGTGTTGGAAATTTGGTCAAAAATTCATAACATGATTTCTGAACAAAATTAGTTCATTAAACTTTAAATGTATTAGATCATACATATGTACATATGTATGTACATGTACGTCCTTGTTTATTTTATTATTGAATGTAAAGCACCGAAGTCTAATGGACAAATTTTGCATTTGAATGCAAAATTTGTCCTGAATGAAGCATTATCAATAATACAATACGTTTTACAATAATTCATTCAAAGTATTTTATTATATTTCAAGGATTTTATTTGAGGCCCTTAAGGCACTCTATTAAATATTTCTACACGTAATTTTATTCATACTATTAGGCCTGGTGTACGTTGTTCTCTTTTCGGTATGTTTTGTATTACGAATACTAGTAATTTTGTAAATCTCATGTACATAAAACTGAATTTTGTATAAGGTATGAATTTTGTATTTTCTTCACAAAACCTTGGAGCATAAATGGCTTATGAATGTATAACAAAACAAAAGGTGTCCACAAGCGGATTACCACCGAGCCCCGGCGCTTTGTATTCACAACGCGCCTTACCACCGCGACCGGATAAAATCCTTTCTCTTTGTTTTTAAAAAAGATTTTGACACCCCGTTGAACGTTCCATGTCAAAGTTTTTATATCAAAATGATTTATAGCATGTAATAAAAAAATTTAATCTGCAAGTTGAAACATTTCAATATGTTTGATGTGCACACTTATTGTTTTTTAATTAATGGATGAATTGTGGTGGTGTAGCTTTTAATATTTTGATTAAGTTGCAGAAGTGAAGTGAAACTAATTAAAACTTGATATCATTGTCTTTTATTTGACATCAAAAGTCATCGAAACTTATTATTTTATTTGCAAATAGTCTAATACTTGTCATAGTTTAATTTCGCAATTGCCATCAATAAAAAAGAAGTAGCATAATGTAAAGTATGCATGGTACGTAATTACATATCCAAGGGTGATCAGATTACTGGAGCCATGTTAAAACCTTCCTCGGCCTCGTCCAATCTTGTAATCTAATTACAACGGAGTGGTCGCGGATCGTTTACCACAAGCGGATAATGACACTGGCTTTACGAAACTGCCTAAGTTCTGCATTATGTACTTCATTACTAATCTTGTCTACGAACAAAAGATTGTAAGCTTTGTCACATGATTCCCTTGCTTATACGATATTCAATTATGATTTGTTATTGAAAACTCAGATTTTGGTTGTATATGGTAAATTTAATTAATTTATGAAAATTAAAAGGTGAAGTTGGAAGGAGTATAGTAGGTCCCACATACAGTGCTGCGACCTTCACTGTGTTAAATTTGAAGTTTGTCTTTAAATCTATCAAATAAGTCTTACAGCACAATAAGAAGAAGTAGTATGATTGGATATTCGGTTCGTAATGACAAGTTTATTTTAAAAATTATGGTGGTAAAAATTAAAAAAAAATCAACGAAAAGGGAAGTAAGAATCAAGAAGAAATTTTACAGTCCAATTAAAAAAAAGAGCAATCCTTGAATTCAGAATTATTTATTTCGACACCACAGTAATTTAGTTACATTATAAAAATAATTCTTATGTGGCGGACTAAAGCCTCAACAAGGGTTGAGCCCATATCTCAGGTCACTAGCCTTCCATTCCTTATTTATATATTCGACTCCTCTTACTGCTGTTTAAGAAAACGGAAATTGTTACATCCACAAGCGTTAAGGCTTAACTAAGGCCTAAGTTAAGCACTTGAATTATAGATGGATTGAACAGATGAATAAAATATGTTGACAAAATACTCTAAAATACTACAATAATTACGTGCTATGAGTATTCCATGAGAGTATTGTTAGTAATCTTGATCTAATATATAAACGTGAAACATACTCGTATGTAGTACATATATAAAAAAACACAGTACCCAAGCTTCGTGAATAAAAAAAAACTCAGGTTTTTGCTCAAACTATCACTGAATAATACTTGTATCCTTGTCGAGACGTGACTACACTAACGAGCGACAAATGGGCTTTTATAACCAGACAATCTCAACAAAAATTTCGACTAGCGCGAGCTCTTCTTCCCTTTTGTAGTTGTGGCTGTTAAAGCTAAATATTTTTGAATTGTTTATAAAGCACTTTCTGCTGCAAGCCAAAGCAGCTCTTACCATTTTATCGCTTTAGATCTCGTTGGCAATTATTTTTATTTATGCGATTCTATACTAACCCATTGCGCTCAAGAGGCGACTGTCAGGCACCACGCTGTTCCATGCGTCAATTCCAGGAGCGACCGAGAAACTTACCTAAGGCAGACTATGTTTATGCTTATGCTATATTTCTTAAAAATGTAAATATAGATAATATATTAAAATATAACTATTTTTGTTAGTCAATTTGTGTATAGGTTCACTATATGCCTGTAAGGCTATGGCCGGGCGCATACTCGTGGTACACGCCCGGCCAAAGAAGTTGTCGAGCGCAGAATAAAATATTGTTATAACCATTCTACGGCACGAATGGACCAACCTAACTGGAAAAATCTCACACACTCTTGGCATTTTTCCGTGTCGCCTCTTTACGGTGATTGCAAGGATTCGGAGGCCCCTTTCTTTTCTCTTTCCTTTACTCTGTCACATCTTATCTTAAGGTAAGCAACGCACCTATAGCGTCCTTGATGTTACGGATAGCCATGAGTGTCGTTAAATGTGACCAGCTTGCTCGTTTGCTTACTTTTTTCATAAAAAATTAATATTATAACATTACAATTTATACTAGTCAACTTAAATGATCTTTCAATTATTAATTAAAATATTTTAAATACTATAAAGGAACACTTTCAATGGTGAGAAAAGAATAGTCCCCATAGTGTGCATTAAGCTTTATTTGCATTTTCACAAAAAAAGAAACAAAACGATGTAAGGACCGCCGTAGCGTAAAAACCACGCCGAAAGCCGCATTAAATGGGGAAAGTATTTCCTTTGTACAAATGGTATCGCACCGCATTAAGCAGATCGTTACATAATCTACCTAACTATCCACGAAGTCTTTTTAATGGCATGCTATAGACATAGCGATGAGTGGAGTGGTAACGACATGTAGGTAATTACGATAACTGACATACATGCATGCACCCAGTGTATCATCATTATAAACAGCCCGTGGCAGTCCACTGTTGGACATAGGCTTCTCCTAAAACGTGCTATCTACTGTAGTGATACATTCACAAATGTATCACTAATGCATTAAAACCTTTTACATTATATTACTATTTTTGTACAGTCGTAATATTCAAATTTAAAATGAAAAATAAAATGTTATAAAACAAAAAGCATTAGTTCGACTGACGTCTTTAGAATAGACATGTCACCCATCCGGCATAAGAAATTGAAAATATGTATATTGAGATATAAAATGTAAAGTGTTAACGAAGTATCAATAAAGTATAATATTATATAAATGTAAAATGAATCAATTAATATCATTTTGAAGATTTTTATTTGAAGAAGCCCCCTTAAGATCTCGGGTGTCGCCGTAAGAAGTACGGCAGGCACGCTATACTATCCCATTTCTGGCTTCATACATGTAGTTAGATAGCCACCTTGCGTAAATCATTGTACCATCTTGGCGGGGGACGTTCGCTGTGATGCGGTGTTCACGCCAGCACTCGTCCACTCCGACTGTTATTGATTCTCCGATAAACGTAACCCTCCCATGATCATTTCAGTTGCTAACTTGAGGTTTCTATGTCAGTAAATTTGGCAGTTACAGTGCATTTTTATTAGTCTTCTTATATTTACATTATTCTAAAAGAACTTGGATAGCAAATGCTCTAGAACTACTGAACCTCGCGAAGGAGAAGGAGAGTTGTGCTGAATTGGCTGCCAACCTTCGCAAGTCGGAAAGACACTCTTAGAAGAAGAAAAGAACTTAACATGGTTCAGGTCAATCACCGTTAAAAATATCTATTTTAACGGTGATTGACAAGTTCTTTTTGAATATCTACCCGACAGTATCTACTGAATGGTTGAAATTGTTATGAATATAGGGCAATAAAAGATCAATGTCCACCGTTCTGAATAGGCAGTGGCGCTTGAGGGCTCTTACCGGGAATGCAGCGTAGAGCTCTTGACATTTGTGAGATGATGACGTACTTGTTCGTTTCAAACTGATTGCAGTGATATTTATACGTAAAGGACAAATTGGTTTACCTAAATGCAACTAAGATTTATTTAACATCGTTCTTCAATATACTATTCAGACTTTTTTTTATGGGATAGGAGGGCAAACGAGTAAGCGTGTCGCCTGATAGAAAGCAATCAACGCCACCCATAGACAACCGCGACACCGCAGGAGTCATGGAAGCGTTGCCGGCGTGTTAGCTATGTGTAAGCTTGTTTTTTGAAGGTACCAATGTCGCATCGATTCAGAAAGACCGCCGAAAGTAGCTAGTTCCACAGAGTGGTGGTGCGTGGAAAGAAACTCCCCCGCAGCGTTAGAGAATCTAGCCGATCGGTGAGATCTTAGTCTGCATTATATAGATTTAATATCCAATTAAATATGTTTAGTAAACTAAATGAGTAAGTAAACTTGTTTACTAGACTTGTGAAATAAAGCCACTAACAAACAAAGGTAACTTTAGTTCAGTTTATACATATTAGATGTCCAGTGGCATAATTAGGTTTTCAAACTAAATAATAAACGTCTATAAAGGATATACTTAAATAAAATTCAGACTTTTCCCACCAACTTATATTTGTGTTTTTATTTCATTTCCATAATCTTATTATCAGTTATATTGTTTAACTGTGGTGGCATATTATGCAATATAGGTTGATTAAGGCGTATAAGTGAAATGATATGAAATAAATGCGTGTATCATAACTTTTTGACTGAAAAAGTCCATAGAAGGTTTTGGTAAAATAGCCACCAATATAAAATATCAAGATGTAACGTGATAAAATGACTTGTTATATATTTCATGAGATTGGATATTATTGTATTTTACTTGACACTGGCATAATAGTTATAACTACTTGCCATCAAAAAAAAGAAAAGAAAATAAAATTCAATAACATTCACGAATAAGAGAAGTGCAGGTTTAATTTTTAAAAATTATTTCGTATAAGTCTTGAGCGGCACGTCGAGCACACTCTTGGA
Source organism: Baronia brevicornis (assembly GCA_031353405.1). Taxonomy (NCBI): domain Eukaryota; kingdom Metazoa; phylum Arthropoda; class Insecta; order Lepidoptera; family Papilionidae; genus Baronia; species Baronia brevicornis. The sequence continues at coordinate 386,751 of JASFAT010001741.1, forward strand.
ATATAGCCACAGTATTCTATGCCAGTCGATGAACTAGTGACCTCGGTATGCCGTTAACCTTTGAGATGGTCGCCGGGTTTGTTTCATAGACTTTATCTTTGATGTACTCCCACCGAAAAAAGTCTATAGTTAGATTCGGTGACTTGGTTGGACTGGGAATATCGCCGAAACGGAGAAATTATTAACGGAGAAGTTATGTTATTAAGAAACCACGAAGAAGCTCCATGGTCTTTCTAGCAGTGTGAGGAGTGGCGCCATCTGGTTGAAATTATGCGCATGAAGATAAGGCAAGATGTTGTCTCAATATTGGCAGAAAACGTTTACTGATTATTCGATCTATGACCTAATTCTGCCACCGGACAGCCTATACGTGTTAGATATTTTTTACAGCCCATATATCTCCCAATGCTTGGTATGGGACCTCTCAGACGTGAATCTACCATGTTTATCTAAAGAGGATTGACAGAGTTGTTTAACTTAGCTATCAGTTAAGTTTCTGCCACCGTCTCTTAAATGAAGTTCTTCCAAACAGAAAAAAACAACGGAAATAACTCTGCAGGTATCGACTTATCATTGACTTGGGCAATCTTGGGCAGTCTTTTAATAGTGGTGGAGCCATTCGTGAATGGGTCGGAGAAGTACCTCACCCTCGCAGAATATCGTTAATACCTTAAGTGGCGGGTAACATTTTTTAGTTGCTGTATTTCGTACGGTAAGTGTAGGTGCAGGGGCCCAGAGGTTCACTACTTTTCCCTCCCTTTGTCCTTTTTTCTATCATATTACCTACATCCTTGTCCTAATACATATACTGTGCTATCAGAATGACCCGCAGGCTCATTTGCCTATTTTTATGGGATAGGAGGACAAACGAGCAAGCGTGCCGCCTAATGGAAAGCAATCAACGCCGCCCATAGAAAACCGCGACACCGCAGAAATCACGGAAGCGTAGCGGGCTTTTAAGTATCTGTAGGTTTGTTTTGCCTACCCATTCCATAAAAAAGAAATAATAACAGATGATACCGAAGATAATGTTGATAAATATTTTCATCCTCCATTGATGTGAACTTCTACCATCGAAGTTTTATTGATAATATATGTCGCTTAAACATCACGACGTTCATTGTTGGCGTCGAGTGGCAGTCAAAACTTCACGAATAAAGCTGTCTGTCCAAAAGAACTTCTGAAAGTTTTCATGGGAACATTATTAATTGTAGCGGTGAAAGTTACACACAACAGTAGTCTGTATAAAACCGAAACACGAGTTTGTCTTTGTTAAAAGTATTTCGAAAGCGTTTTTCCGCAACGCGTTTATACATACTATCGTGAGAGTCTATCTATGTTACTCGTGTTGACTATCGTGTGGGAGTCTATCTATTTTAAGTCATTTTAATAAGTTGCCGTAAGTTCGTTTATTTAGCTAACGTGCATTACTTTTGAATTCTTAGCGACACAATTTTAAAATAGAGCCAATTATTATCCATATACATCGCAATAGTTAATTTCGACTACAATTTTTTAGGCTGCAATTTACTATTGCGATATTTTAAACCTTTGAATCAGTTGCAGCAAAATGTGACAAATTACAACTTTATTATATAATTGATGACATATTTTTCTTATATACCTATGCATGCAGTGCCATATAAAGTTTATATGACAGTTCATATTATTTTACTAGGCTTTTCATATACTATAGTTTTGAAACTGAAGATAACATACAGAAATTCGAAAACTATAATTAAAATAAGGATTTTTCCCTTCATATTAATAACCTAAGATAATTTTATTTATCTTTATATCAATATTCAAATGGTAAAAACGATACACGAGATATCGTATCTACATACAAACATGCATTTGAGTAGTAGGTATTGACATTAGAAGGGTAGGGGTGGCAATAGCTGCGTAATTAATGTCAAGCCACCCCGCGCCCTCTACCACCTGCCTGAGTTTAAATTTAGCGCAAATGATTTATCACGGCCGCTGCATTTATTGCATGTATTGCAACGATAATTCAAAGTTTTGTTTATTCCCTCGACTTGAATTATTTACCTATGGAATGGTAACATAATGTACTAAGCACTATTGACTAGTGACCACAGCTTATAAATGTAGTTCAATAACCAATCGCAACTGATAGCATTCGAATAAATGTTAGGAGAAATAGCTCAGTTGGTAATTAATTGGCCTACGATCTTAGGTAGGAAGATTGTATCGTCCATTAGACTACTAATATGAACCTAACCTTGCACTAACATTTTTAGCTTAGAATAGTTCACAAGAATTCTAGTCATATTCAAAACAGTACTTGTATTCTTATTTTTTAATATTATGCTGATTTGAATTTCAGTTCTAGAATATAAGTGACCTGTAGTAGATTTATAAGTGACCTGTTAGAGTTATAATTAAAGTTCTCTGGGTATATGTAAGCGGTAATAACCAGCGACCAACCTTGTGTACAAATATAATAATCACTTGAAAATCAGTTTACAGAATATTCGCAGTGGTTGCAACCCTGAGAACAGATTTATTTAGTATCCAACCATGAATGTTTCGGGGTTACATTTGTAAATTATAAAACACTTGGCTTTACAAAGGTGACTGTATTAACTTGAGACTACATAATTACTAACTCACTAGGTAACTCATATACAAGTACTTAGATATGTGCCTACAAATTATACTACTTAACATACTCAATTGAGACATGTAGATACATTAAATTCACCTGTCTCCTTAACTGATGCAGACCCCATTTTAAAACTTTTTAGAGTAAGTATTTTAAGCTATTATATATTTTGAAATAATAAAATTGTTCGAAGTTACTTTTTCAAATCTAGTTTAAGTTTTAAAAAGTTACTTCCAGTTTTATATATTAAATTTTTTTTTAAATTTGATGTTATGTTTAGAAACGACAGGAAATTTTCAAGAAATAGAAACCGTGACGTTTAATATTTTTTTTGTAAATTCTTACAATTCTAAAAATTACTTCCAACAAATCCGAATTAAGATTACATCTATTCATCAGACAAGACACCTAAAGATAATATACACCGTATAAAAATATATTTTATGTTCACAATTACATGGATACGATGGTAGGCAGCTGGCAGAAACAGGATGCCGGTAACTGAAGACTGAGATAGCGAGATTTGTGGGAAACCTATATTAAGCAGTGGACCACCGCAGTTGATGATGATAATGATTCCTAAATATCTTTAAAGATCATAGTTTTTATAAGTGTTAGATACAATAACTTTAGCAACCTGAGAGATAGAAATTAACGCTTTAATCAACAATGTTAACTCCAATCCCACGAGCCGCGAAGGAAGTTGTGGAGTAAAAGTGTCGTGACAATAGTTGAGAAAGGGATATTAAAATGGTTTGAGCAAATAGAGAGGATAGATGAAAGACGACTGGTTAAAGAAATTTACGTTGCGGATGTGGATGGAAAAATAGGTAGGGGAAAACCAAAGTAAACATACCTTGACCAAATTGCCGAAGTTTTTAGGAAAGGCCAAGTCAAGAGTACCCTTAACCGACGGGCTTGCACGGGCGACGGTGAATGATGAGTGTGGATTGTTGCAAATGGAGATCTGTGGTCTCTGCATGAATCAGGCGTGTCGATATGTATGTAACTCCAATATTGCAATGTATACGGACATCAAGGATTTGTTTATTGTTTCAGGAACAGTGCAAAAGAGAGCGTGATTGAATTAAAAGCGGAGCGATAGGAGTTGGAGGGGGGCGCGGGCAGGATCACCGCGGCATGGACGCCGCTGGAGCCGAGCGCTCCGATAACGATGCACCTGGGGAGTTCCTAGCGGAGGTGGGACACCATTCCACCTAACTAATTGATAGTCCACAATAAAAAACATCCGGCAGTTCCAATGGTCGACGATCAACATCTCACTAAACGACTCATTTTATGACATTGCGTAGGAGATATATCGTTATAATGGATATATCTCTTTTTATTATGGATTTAATCCTATTATTATATTTAATAGTATTTATATTTATAAATCACTTTACGTGAGCAATCTTTATTAATAAAATCTATGTAATCGTAACCAAGCAACTTGTTCTATGTTCCAATTATACTACTCGTTTTAAATAAAACTTCATTTCCGTGACAATCATGTCTTGCATCAAAGCAACTCCATTCCATTCCATTCGAAATTATTCAAAATAATTCTTGCTGCAATATCACAAAACGTTTCATCTCTACCGTTTGTGAGTGGCGATGAACGGTGCGTTTTTGTCTTAAGTTCCCCATACCACTCCTTTATACAACAGCTACCTTTAGTGTTATTTCTGAATCGATAAGACATTCGGACCTTCAAAAAACAAGCCGACACATTTCTCAAAGACCGGAAATACTTCTGCAGTGCCACTAGTGTTACTGATATCTATTGGTTGGATTGATTTCTTTCATCAGGCAACACGTTTGATCGTTTACATCTTATGCCATAAAAAAAATTTACTGTTATCATCTTCTATCTTGTATCTAGGCCTTTTTTGTATTTAGGTACAATTCGTCTTATCTAAAATAAAAAGTCTTTGATTATATAGTGGGTCCGACGTATTTAATGAGTTCATCTGTTCTGTTTCACGGCAGTTCCTGTCGGCTATTATGCGACGGCAATATGCCGAGGCACTGAAGTACTGCCGTCTGATCCTCCAGTACGAGCCGCACAACGCCACAGCGCGCGGCTTCTTCCCGTTGCTGCAACACAAGGTGCAGGCCAGTGGAGATAGACAAGGTGAGAGCTCCGATATGGGTAAACGCTAAGTAGATATGAAATCTGTTATCCAACGGGATCTTAATGTTTACCTCAGCTACCAAATGTACTATGAATTCACAATAAACTAAAAATGTTTAATTTGACAACCCTAGTGTAGTGCCACTCGGCGCGAGTTTTCTTTCGACTTAGGCGCAGTTTTCTACCTCGAACAGTACAAATGGTATTTTATTATGACATAGACGTCTTAAGCATACTCCGCGCCGGGGTGCGGGTAATCAGCCCGCGCCCCTGCTGTTGTAAAAAAACGCAATAGAATTTTAATCTATTATTTATTAATTTCTTAAAACTGTAATTTACAAAAAATGCACAAACAAAAATCAACATTTTAATATATACTCGTATTAATATTATATATTTTTATATTATTATTTAATAGGTTAATACTATACCAACTTAAGCAATATAAATTTAATCTTTCATTTATTAATTTTAAGAAAGTTCTGTAATTTACCAAAAAATGTACAAACAAAAATCAACATGATTTATAAATTAATATTATTTTTTTTTTAATTTATATTTATATTTAATGAGTTTTTAGAGGTCAATACAATTTCCAATTTCTAGCATTCGCCCCCTAGGACGCCGCGCCCGGGTGCGGCTGCACCCCTTAAACCCCCGGGTTTAGACGGCCCTAGACATAGAGGCATTCAAGAGACAACGCATCTCAGACACCTCGGCGTTGCGAATATCTATGGGTTGTGGTGATCACTGACAACCAGGTGACCCGCATGTTTGTTTGCCTACTCTGTTACAAAAGAAGTGGTGGGTAAATATCCATTCCTACAGATCGGGAGGTATCAACAACAGATCATATATAGCTGGCTAGCTGGCTGTAAAAAAAACATGTTTCACCATTAATAGAATGTTGCAAACTTGTAACAAGGCTGGAACCCTTTGCAGGGGCGACAGCACTGGCAGCACGCGGCAACTGCAGCGGAGACGTGGGGGGATGCCGGCCTTGTACACCACGCCCGCTTCCAGCTCGTGCCCCACCGTTGCCAGCCGTATGTACACCATACTTACCTTTCTTACTTTCCATGCTGTCACTTTTAATAATAAATGCCGTCCTATTCGTGCTGCCCAAGTATGCTTTTACAACTGTGCGATATGTAAACCACTATTTACATACTTTGTATGTCTTTATATGCAAAATTGTACTAATTGTACCCTACTTACGCGAATTCGACTTACACGTATAGCGCTCAGTCTCACCTATCGCGAAGTCCGGGGTATTACTGTATAATCAAAATGAGCTTTATCGTTATCCGTTTGCAGGAAGAAATATGCGAAAGGGAGGAGTCAGCATCGTCACGGTCACGGTCTGGGTCTGCGGGGTCGTGTGGCTCGCAGTCCTCTTTGGAGCTTGACTCGTCGGACCTCGCGCACTCGTCACCCAGCCTCTCGCTCAGCCGCACTGACCGCACCGACCGCACTGACCGGACCGACCGCACTGACAGTCACAGTCAGTAGATTATACAAATTTTAACAGTAGACAAGAATTTTATGTTGTAAAATCCTACTATCCTACTAATATTATAAATGCGAAAGTTTGTGAGTATGGATGTATGTTTGTTACTCTTTCACGAAAAAACTACTGGACGGATTTGGATGAAACTTTACAGTAATACAGGTTATACATCAGAATAACATATAGGTTACAATTTGCCGCGAGCGAAGCCGCGAGCAAAAGCTAGTAATACATATATGCTAGGGCGTTTCAAAAAAATATTTTTTTTTTTCTTACTCGGAACCAGGCTCAATTGTTTCGTTTAGATGCCAAAATAGGCCTCTGAAAATATGAGCCCTTAATATTAAGGTTGTCCGCATCGCACTCTTCGATTTCCCATAAGAATAACACAAGAAAAACAATTTTTTTCTTCTGATTTTTGTAACTAATGAACCATAAATTGCTCTGTAGTTTCCATCAAATATTTTTGTAGAGAACTGAACGCTCTACAAAAAAGTTTTAATATCATTTTTCTATGAATCAACTCAATCAAAAGTTATTTGAGGTCAAAGTTAAATTCATTATCAATTTAGTCGTTTTTCTAGATCGTGTCCAACTAGACGGGGGGCTTCCCACACTACGTTTGCCAAGACGCGGTCTTCACTCCAGCACCCGTAACTGCTGTTGTTTGTTTCACTGGCAGATTGAATGTTGAATGATGAAATTATTATAAATTCAAGGTGGTTCTGGAGCATCGGGTTTGTCAGGTGGCACAGGCGAATTGGGCCAGTGGAGCGGGCTGGAGGCGTCGGGTCCATCAGCCGCTTCGGGTGGATCGGAAGCGTCCGGACGTTGGGACAGCGGCACCGAGCCGCCCACAGAGCTCGACACCGACGACAACGGCAACGAAACGCCATCTGGTGGACGCTCGCGAGCACCACTTCACTCCTCTGGTACAATGTCTTTTACTGATAATAATCATATTTATTTTGATACCATGCCACATCGCCAATGTTTCAATGATTTACCCTTTCCGGATCTGGGTGTACAAGCGTCATATATAGACGGCATCCGCGTGAAAACCTGCATGTACCGACTTCGCCTATAGACGGCATCCACGTGACGACCTGTGTGTACGTGCCTACCTGTTTCTCCTACCGTAGCGAAAGGGTTAATTATTTCATAAATGTATTATATTTTATACTTACTTTATAAATTAAATTATAAAAATAGATATTAATAAAGATTTTCAATTTGAATGTCATCTTTTTAAACGCTATTTGAAGATTTAAAAAAACCTTTGCATTTTTGTTTGTGCAGAAGACATTCGGAACGATAACACAACCACTACAGACTCCCTGCGGGTGCCACATCTTAAGGTAGGTCTTTTTCATTAAGGACCTAATTATGAAAATGTAAGGAAGAGCACTTACATAGATCTTGACACTTCAGCTGTCTGCTTGCTTACGTTGCATTCTTATGAACAACAGACGATGTATACGTAATCATAAATAAATTTAAGCAAATAGCTCAATTGATAAAATTTACGCTTACAATCTTAGGTCGTGAGTTTGATTCTACCGTTAAATCATAGATGTGAAACATCTTTTCCTAGCAGACAGTTTGAGCTTAGTTGGAATGATTAACGAGAACCTTATTAATACCAAAAAGCATGACTAGTAGGGTATTCTAACACTCTTGAAGAAACACTTCGAGAGATCCGAATCCCATCCGAATCCACTGGTTGTACAATCGGTAAATTATTCACCCGATTTAAACGCGCCTCCGAAAAGACAACGCCCGCATAACATCTTACACTAATTCTTTTGTTTTATGTTCCAATCTTGATAACGATAGTTACATCTAGTTAGAATCGTTGTTAATATTTTCGCTAACGATTCTGTGTCAGCATACAATATTGTAATATACTTCTGTCCATCATACCGTACATTAATAGCGGTTGTGTTTTGAAAGAATTCTTTGTATATATATGTAACAAAAAAATTTGCAAATATGAATTGTAGAAATACTAAAATTAATTATAAAAATTGTATGTATATCTATTATAGTATGTACTACAGTTTTTATGAATAACGTGTCGATATTTATATAGTAATCCTATTATTAACTATATATATTGCTTAGTCAATTCTCTTTATTATTTCCACCACTATCCTAGAAATTTTTTCTTAACTCCTCCACTATCCTAGAAATTTTCTCAGTTTTGCCAACAGATTGACTAGTAACGAATACCAAATGGCATTAAGTCCGCCTGTTGTTCTCACTTTGTACAAAAGGTTTAAATCAATAAGATAATTGTACCCATTGTTTTCAGAACATCTTCTGCCAGACGTTGGGCCTGCGTCGCTAAACGACAAGGGTACAGCTATGCGACATGTCTTCGGGATACTCCTTACATAGTTGCATAATGCTGGTAGTTCAAGAATGGACCATATTTAAACAACCTTAACCCGAATAGCACTCTTCTGAGACGTGTACTTACATAAATTCGGAATAAAATCTGAAACTACTATTAAATGTTATTGTCGTACCTCGCGACCAAAAACTGAGGGTTATAGATCGGGCTGCATGCTTAGCCCTTCAAAGTAATGTCACATCAACACAGATAAGACCAGCAATCAGCGCCAAACAGTTGAAGAAGTTGTTAGACCGTCTTCAAGTTAAAGGATGCAAAATTTTGTTACATATAAATGTATATATACCGGTATTACGTATGCATCACATTATCACACGAATTTGTATAACAACAGATAACTAAATTTAACTACTTTTTACGTAACCTACTTAAAAATTACTACTTGTCACGTTTGTTATTAATTTACCGGATTCTGATAACTTTTTTCTTTCATCTTGAATTAAATATTTTCTCTATTTGACTGTGATGAAACTTTGTTGACTTTTTATTTGCATGTTCGTGGAGGTTTTTGAATACAATAAGTCCACCGGAAGATTTTAAATACTTAAAGTACAGTTCATACATTTATGTGCATATGAGACCAAAAACACTTTGCTTTATTTTTTAATTAAGAAATTAAGTAAGTAATTATGAGAAGTGACGAAAACGTCTGACATAATTTGTATCTTTTATACATACCTGGGACAACTACCAATGTGCACCATCGTGTCGTATCGAGTCTGTCTTTCGCTTAGCTGTTAAGCCAGTTTAAAAAGATTTTTTTTTGGATATGTGCGGAAAGAGTGCGCTCACTCTATCTTATTGCCGTGCAGTGCCGGTGTTAGGATCACTGACACTCCGAGCAAAAATATTCTAGCGCTCACGTAAGGAAATCAAAATCGCATATTAATTTTTTCGTAGACCAATATTAAACCATATTTAGAATTTCATTTTTCGGCGACCTCGCGCCACGCTCAAACATAGAAGGGTTGGCTATCCCCACCATCCACCACGCGTGTCCGTTTGGCGGTGGAAGTATCCTATCCCCACCAATCTCGCCCCTCAAATTTGGCGCCTAACGCCGGCACTGTACCCTTGTGCCATTAAACTACATAAATAAGTATATACTCCAAGAAGAAACACACTTGTTCGCGGTACATTTTATGGTAATTTATTTCAGTGGTATGCAGTACATATATATTTAATACTTAAGTACCAGCGGTGAAAAGATAAATGTAATGTTAGCTTAACCGTTCATTAATGTCTGTTCCATAAACTTCAACATTGTAAATAAAGTGTAAGAGTTGTATTAATTTCACTGCAGGGCAACGGTTTCCGATTCACTTTTAAATGATTACTTAATGTATTCTAAGTTACTCCTAAGTCAGGTGTTTCCCTAGCGTACCCAAAGGTATTTAAAATGTTTTACTAATACCTACTAAATATTTTAAGAAGATTAGGTTTTATTTACTAAACCATTGATATAACCCATTGGATAAACTCTTTGATTCTCTCTCAGTTTGCTAGGCCAATATAACTTACGTTTTCCAATACGATAATATTTGCTACATTTCCTTATTGCAATTAAGGCAGTTATAGTCATTGACTCTGTTTTTAAATGCGATTGTTGGTCAAATAATATATAGCGGGTCGCCCTGCAGTTTCAGTCGGGACCGAAAACTCAGCGTGCCTTCCAAAAATAAGCATATCTTGTCTGAATATTTACATTTGACATCACCACTTAGGACCAGCGCTTACTAATGGGAATTGGCAATTTGGGAATTGGCAAATGGGAAATGGAATTTTTTAAATTAACTAGGAATTAGTTAAAATAATGTAAGTGTAAGTAGTAATGAGATAAAAAAACAGATTGAGAAATGCCAAGAAACGCTATTGCGCTCCTTCGATTACGTCTCGAATAAAGCCGAGGAGCGCGAAACCTCATCTTTAATTTTATTTATTGAGGATCTGTTATGACTAATGACAAAAAAAAACTTAACCGTTCAATCCCGTTAGTATGCGTCGAGCCTTACAGATGATTCAAGGGTGATAAATATCACACATAATTTAGTCATCGAAATAAAGAAGTAGTGTGCGTGCTTTGTACTATATTACATATCGAGATCGATCAACTTTTCACTTCAAAACATTTTATTCATGTTTCAATTTGCTCCGTACATCAACTCACAGCATAGGCAGGGCGTGTGAATTTTCTATGTTCCATAATGTGCTACTGTTGTGATAGTATTTTGAAATGATAATATATCGTTGTTGTATAATGTTTATAATTAGTGGAAACTTTGACGGACGGTAAAATGTCGTTCGTCTGGTACTTTTTATATAATGTACTCGTTCTAGTATAATTCGTGTCAATAGAATTATACAACGGATTTAAATAATAGTCAGCACGCAGGATACCTGTCTGTTTAAGTTTAAAGCATTTTCACATGTCTGCGTATCGCAAGCGCTCTACCAACCTCTTTACTCGTCATGAGAGCCAAATACTTATTTTTTAACAACAGATAGTTGCGGGTATATATATATATGATAAAAATCTGCTTCATTATATGTCTTTTATTGCTTTTAAAACACATATTAATATGCAAATTTCTCAATTTTGAATTACTTACTTACTTTTGCTATTATCAAACCTTCTGTAATTATTACAAAAGATCTCAATTTAAATAATATTTGATGTGTCGTATTTGTATTTAAGGAATTTAAATATAAAAATGATGTCTAGAAATTATAAAATCTATTACACATGAGCCTCTATGCTTTTTACCACATTTACAAAATTATTTGTGCTTTTTGAAATGATTAATGCTAAAACGAATTTAACAAGTAGGATCTCGGTTTAGGCTTAAATGAAAACAATTCTTTTGAATTCGAAAGAACTTTCACTGAAAATAATATGGCCTAAATGAAAATATTTGACTATCGGTACATATATTTCGGCCTATCATATTATTAACATGTATAAAGAACTGTATTTCAATATCTGGGAGTTATAGGTTTCATTAAAATTTAGAGTTAATATTTGGTTTTTACGGTTTTTTAATTGATTTTAATATCTAAATAAAAAATTGGGCTTGTGTGGCCGGCGGAGAATAAATTGCGCATAAAAACTAATACCAGAATTATTTGCAATTTGAGCATATTTCCCCCATAATATTAGGACAGTATTTATCTAGGTTTCTATACAATATCCCTTTTAAAATCCATACCTAATACGAAATTCAACCGAATTATATATCGCATTTTTTTACGCTAAAAACAATATTTACAATTTAACAATATTTATAATAAAATAATAGACAAGTTGCAGATAATCAAAATAAATACAGCATAAACTTTAAATTTTAATTCATAGTTTTCGGTTTTACGCAACAATTTATTAGAAATTTAAATGGTACGGAGCCGAAGCGAGATTTTTTTTTGGTTGCTCGTTAGACAGAGATGCAATATTTCGGCCAATTTCTACCTATTAATTTAAACTCGCCTCGAATTGCAATGAAAAACGACAATCGCCAGCCTCTAAAGCCGGCAATACATGTTAAACGAGCTTATGGCAACGCGAGCGTAGGCAAATCGATACAAATCATGTACTTCTATCTAGAAGACGTTCGAATAGTTTGCGGCCAACCGCGTAATGGCGGGCGGACAAACGTATAAAGACTATTGGGCGAGCGCCTTTGATTTGTGTAGAAAAACCGACCCCGCTCCGAAGTGGAACAAGTGATCGCGAGCGACTGCCAGAAGTATCAATCTACGACAAATGTTTTCTATATACGTTTTGCCTTCGCTCAGCCAACTAGGCAATCGACACCGAGCGATGGCAAGGCAAGGCAAATATACAGTGTATAGGTTGGTTTGGCCTTCGCGCTTGTCATCGCTCGGCCAACATGTATAGCCAGCTTTAATTGTGTCTACACCATTGCAGGCCCCCCGCACTTCCCACTCAACGGCACTAAAGTGCTATTTACTAATATTAAATATACTTGTATAGATGTTTATAGAAATTAACGAGTTTTGTATGAGCTGAGTGCAACGAGAAGACTGAATGAAGTGTTGACTTGAACATATGTATATACTGGAGCTGTGTGGCGTACGCCTGTCGCAAGTCTACAGAGATGGTAGCATGCCCAGTCGGAATGTTAAATGACACCTATTGATTTTTTTTGATATCAGCGTTTAAGGCCCCTGCTGATAGGAATACTAAAGGTATCTATAAGTATGATTAGCTAGCGACTGGCGGCCGCCGTGTTATACAACATTATTGACTAACTCTTTTTTAGGTATCTTTAAAACATAGTCAACGATGATATTGATTCTATGTTCCTTTGAGACTATATCATTATGGGCGTTAATTGTATGTATTCTTATTGAAAATATTTTGTTATGTATGGTAGATAATAAAAATAATTTGTGTGAATTAATGTTTTTCATTTCTTATGGTTTTCATTTAGTAATTTTAAAAATGTACCTAAATTGCTTTTCAATGCTGATGTTTATGTAAACGATAATATATCTACCACAAAGCAAATATTCACTGTCATACCAAATTTTTGAATTTCTTGTTATATTATACTAAAGACTCAAGTGCTACTGTACTGAAATCATGGCGATTTTTTTTTGCTCTACTTAACAAACTAGACAAAGCGTTAATCTTGTCAGGATTCCCTAATTAATAAAATCGATGGACAAATGAACGATATATATGATATCGTTCATTTGTCCATCGATTTTATGATGAGGATGAAACAAAATAAAAGACAAAGTTAAAAACTTTCTTAAACTTTATTGAAAACGATCAAACATTTTATTAATATTAATCGTTGAAACATAACATGATCTTACAATTTGAAATATTATCAGCTACAATAGCCGCGTGCCAGCCACCGCTTTGGACACGTCAAGTGCGTCCTACATTCACGCTTCAGAGAACAGAAAATTTCACCAGAATATAGTTCCTCCTACAAGGAGACTACGCACTCATGTCATGATACATCAGTAGATCACATCGAAACTTAAAGTTTTGCTCAAAATGTTTTTTTATAGTAACACTTCGGAAAGGATTCAAGTGTTACTTTTATTACCAATGTCAAAATTGACTAACTTACAAACAAAATTTTTATCTCTTTATCAATCTTTTGAATATACTTTATTAGGAAGTTTCATGGTAGTTCCCTTAGCGAAAAAGATAAGCGCACTTTACAGTTATTTTGGCACATTATAGCGAAGTGACTGTCACTCCGGTCCGGCACCAAGCCTCGACGTCACACCTTCACAAGCCCAGCGGACTGATTTAACTTATGCATGAGCTACACCACAGGTTGCCAACGGGAGCGGTGCCGCCCCCTAGTGGGCGTTGGAGCATTTTATACCTCTATTTTCGTGAAAAAAATATTTTATCGAGCTGAAATGGTTATCTTATTATTATGGCGTAAATAAATATTTTTCTTGTAAAGGGAGCGGTAGTCCATTAAATTTGGGAACCTATGACCTACACGGTTATCAATAACCGTCCTACAAAGATCACCTTGGTGAGACATCGGTTGCCAATCGTCATCGGCGAGAGGACATTAGACGACAAACCACTATTTCTTGGTTGGAAACCAACACGGTCACCTTGGTAACGACGCTAGTTAATCCCGTGTAGACCCTGTCTTATTCTATTATATATACCTATTCTATATTATTATTAATATCAAATTACAGGACCGCATCACTGATATAACAATTCGTGTAAATTAAGTCATTTATCACTACATGCAGAGGTACACGGTTAGTGGCTTTTGATTTCTCGACAGCAGCTAAATATCATATCAAATGTATCAATATGGCGGTGTTTGGACAGAATCGCATGCAGCGATTCACTGCGGAAGTGGACCGTCTCTAAAGTTTCTTATTGTCGAGTCGGCAAAAAGGCACACATTAAAATTTTTAATTTTATTTTTGAGGTTATTAATTTACATATTGTTAATAACACCATAATGAGCTTACGCATTATTTAAATTTCAGTCCTAATTCTACAGAGTTGAGGTTTAAAATGGATTAAGTATCTAAAAATCCTATAGTTCCACATAGATTTCAAAAACATGTTTCACTGCACTACACGGTGAGAAACTCACCAAGATGACATGTCTGGTTTCCAACCATGTAGAAGGTGGTTTGGTTTAGCCGACGGCGGTTAGCAACAAAAATCTTGCCAAAGTGACAGTCATGTTATTTATATCTTAGCTTTATGGTTTGGCATATGACGATAAGATATGCTATTATAGCGAAAGAAGATTGACACCAAACTGGTGCCGCCGAGTGCAGGCCGTACAAACTTCACACGCTTACAAATTTATCTCAATTTATTATCGCGCTTACTTATAATTACAAATATTTATAATTGTGTTGGTGTCGACGTGTTTAACTTAACCTTAAATAAATATGAACTTGCCCCGGCGCTACGGGTCGCGGTTAAGGCCGATTCCGCCTCATCCGAATTTTTTAATGACTGTAGGCCTCTTTTTTTATTTATTTATTTAAACAGCAGACGAACTTAATACCATTGGACACTCTCTACCAGTCAATTAGACGACGCGACTGTTCATGTGCTTTCATATCACATAAAAAAAACCTTTTCAGCAAGCAACACATAAGTAATGTCTATTATTAATTCCTATTGACCCATGTTATACTTAAGGTCTATAGGTCAAAGGCAACGCTCGTGGCGCCGGGTGCAGGCAGCTAGCTACAAGTATCATAAGATCTGGCAGGGGCACACCCCCCAACCCCACCCTCCTTCGCCCCGCTCTATCGACATACAAGCAATCCAACACATGTTACTACTCACTCAACAAGTGCACTCAATACCATTAAATACTACACTAATTAAAGTTTCATTTTTGACAGTATACAATCCTAGGCCTTTTAGAATATTGAAAAAAATAATCACTACTACTTCTCCGAACGTACGGTGCTCACTCAACAATATGGCAGTAATTTCAAGCCACCACAATTCGCATAGAATTAATTACTTTCAGCGGTATTTCCGAATAAATAAAACATTAAAAATTTAGAAAACAAGCTCATACCTTATTCAACGGCCAGCAATGGTAACAAGTTGCTTACTTTCCATCGGGCGACACACTTGCTCGATTACTTTCCTAGCCCATAAAAAAAACTCAAGAAATATGCTTAGGTAACTTTTAAGTCTGTCCTTCATTAGTATATACATTTGAAACTCTCTGAACTCAGTTGCACTCACTCTGGAGTTTTGATCGGTCACCAAATATTACTATATGAATGTAACAAAGAAGTACAGACTTCAAGAATAATCTTATAGCACATTAGAACAAAAGAAAAGTGATTGAGCATTAGGTGAGAAATAGAGGACGGCCAAGAAATAGTATACAAACTAATAAAAGAAATGGCAAGTGTAGGAACATTTAGAAAATTAAAGAAGCTAGCATTGGATCGGAGAAATAAAAAATTGCTAAATAGTTAAGTACTTTGCATTTAAGTTATGAATAGATGGGATTCGTGCGTTAGTAGCTAACAGGTCAATTTTGTACAACTCATTACGTATTGCCATCAATGTTCCCTCTATTTTTTCCGGTACAAAAGTATTTGTGAGCAAAATTGGTTATAACGTATATAAAAGGGTGCAAGTAGGAAGATCAACAAGCCCATTGTGCGCAGAATACAAAAACATCTCCGCATCTTTCAAAAAATTAGTGTACGGTCCCGCACATGGACAGTTTAGAGGGAACTTTGAATACCATATAAGCTTGTTTTCGAAACATATATGATAATCCAAAATGTATCGAAGAGAAACCAAGGCGATGCCGCATTGTTAAGTTATCAACAACGGCCAATAGCAATCAATTGATCCGGCAGATAGTAGTACTACATAAGTTTCCGCCACGAGCTTTCATCAATCGCATTCAGCTCGCACGGTGCCCTATTCAGCCTGTCACAAGAAGGCAAATTAAAATCATTATATAATTATCGCTAAGTGTAATATCGAACGCAACAACAAAGTCTCACGACAAAATGATACATCAGTCAACATGATTGAGTTCAAAGTGTGCTAAGTGCTAGTGTAACGGTACAATATACTGATTGCGTGTGTTTAATCGCATCCTCATCCATACCCAGTACAACCTCGGCCGACGATGGCGACGAAAAAAACTCGTTTGCAACATTCGCGAAGTAAAAACAATGGAAGATTGGTCATTCCGTACTCGTTACCATGGTAACAAATATGCCGCGTGCTCGATGCGATTGCATTGCGCGAGAGTAGCAGGAGCGGCGCGAGTCAAAGCAGCACCTCCATGCGACTCCCGCGGCGTACGAGACGCGCGCCACCCGCCCCCTCACCGCCGCTTATCGTGTGGAACGAAATGGTCACTATCTGCTGACCGAAATTCGCCTCGAACCTATAACAAGCCGAACGTTGTCTTCTCATGCAAATAATGAACAAGTCAATGGAACATATGTAATAACGATACTGTTGGCAAACAACCATCTCTCACTAAGGTCCTAATTATATACGTCCGCGACGTCAAGCGGCGCGGCCGATGTACAGTGACATTACATGAGATCATAGGCATCCAATTATATGAACAACAAGTGACACAGCCGCTGGCAGTGGCGCGTTTAGTATCGTCGCAGTTTAGAGCCTACTGCGCTGCCGCGCTGCTAGGCTACGCAATTGACTAACATCCTTATCGAAGCGACCTTGCTAGTCGCCAACTGTGGAGACCATGGTTTGACACCAAATGTCGTTTATCTGACGGCAGTTCGCGGCCAACCTCCCACTAAGTTTATCATTGTGGTACGTTAGATGACTGTAAAAGTATTTGGAGTCTGTCCAGTGTCTGGTACACTGTCTGGTTAGAAACCAGCTGAACACAGTACTTAATACTCGTCTATACATTGTACGGATCCTTTAATGGCCTTCATTTTTTATACGCGTAGTTAGTCCTAAATCACAACTTCATTGGAAAAATAAGTGAGCAAGTTGTGTACTGGTTTGGTGATCAATCTATATTGCAGACTAGCTGTCAGCAGCAGATATATATATATATATATATATATATATATATATATATATATATATATATATATATATATATATATATATATATAGATATTTTTGCATAATGTAACTCGTACTCAGTTGAATGACTTTTGGAACCATTTTCCGCAGAAGCCACTATTAGTAATATATAATAATAACATATAGTAATAGTTAAACATACAATCTTGCTAAAAAACGCTGTGGAGGAAAAATGCAGATGTCCAAAATATCCTGTTGAGGTGATACTTCTTTGGACTTGGTGTCGGTATACTCACTCGGTGCTGATATGCACGTGCGGCGGGGCGCCCACCGCGTTCTGCACCACAAGGAACAGCTTGGTGGCCAGCTCCAGTACGTGGCAAGTGCGCAAAATCACGTCACCACGCCGACGCCACGCACCCTCGCCCTGCAAAAGCACGCAAAACATTCGACATTATATTTGTGATATTTCATCATAAGTTTTTCGTCCTATACAAACTACAAACCAATCGCATGTTTGAGACGCCTGTTTTTGCTGCGCTTAAGGATGTTGACGATGATAACAATAACGGACAGATGTAAGATATACAAAAAATGAAAAACTGAAGTTAAGACTATAGTAGGATGTATGACAGAGCGAGTCAAAAAGTTTTAAAGTAACTTACCCCGAAAAGACATCCGGGAGCGTCCACCGCATCACGCGATGAACACTGCGACAACTCCTCCGTGGAGCTCTCCAGGGCTCCACACTGTAAATGCAAATCCAAATATTCATTTTCAAATAAGTAATTCTAATTACAGTAAATAAGTATTCAATTAAGTGTCACCCAAAACTCAGTTATTTCTCGCAAATATTAACGAACGTCCCAAAATAACACGCTGGTAGAGGGATCGATTTATTTTTCACTGTAGTATATTGAGCAGTATTGATTTGAATTGACTATACCAGTTTGATTGAATGAATTCAAATGCAAATAAGCAAGACGACAACAACGAAGTCGTCGACACTACTGCCATCCAGCGAGAAACCGCAGGTATAAGTTCGTCAGAACGTGAACGCTTTGATGTTCACGGCCAACTCGTCGCTAGATGGCTCTAATGTTTACAACTATTATTTGTTAAAATTAAATGCACTAAGAAGAATTAAATTTGAATAAACAATGAGATATATTTTTCAGCAATAAGATATGTTATGGATTTTATTTTAAATAAATAAATAAATCAAAGACGGCTGATAACAATAATATGAGTGACGAGGATACTAACTGCGCGAACGTGTACGACGAGCAGATCGTCGGCGAGCGGCGAGAGCGAAAGGCGGTAGACGCAGTGCGCAGGCACGCGCCGCTTGAGCCGCAGCGAGCGCGCCTCCAGCAACAACAGCGCGCCGGTCGAAAGAACGGCCAGGCAGCGCGCCACGCGCCCGCTCGACCGTGCCACCTTACCCACCACGTCAGCGAACACCACGTACCGATCCCCTGCGCCCCCCCATCCGCGTCGCCAGGCCGCAGACGCGCGCAGCCGCACGTAATCGCCCACGAACGGGTGCGCTACGCTTCGCGCGTACGTTAGCTTGCGATCTTTAAAGAGCACGCTAGCGGTAACCTTCTCGCGCATACGATTTCGCGCTGTCTGATCGAACGCGGCGCGATATTCACGGCAACGCCAGCGGTGGTGTAAACGGCGTAGAAGAACATCCGCCCGGCCAAGGAGGCGAGGCGCAGGACAAGCAGGCCATGCATTGCACGCGGGCGAGCGATGCCGCGGGGGCAGCCGCGACCATAGCGCACACAGATAACGTCTACGTGCGCTCGTACACCACGCCCGCCACAATACGCGCGCCGCTTGCGTCGCCGTACTTGTCTCCGACACCTGCAAAAAACGTTTTACTCATTCCTCTTCGTTATAAACGCCGCCCAATCACCCATCTACGATACATACCTGAAACCTCATAGACTGCGGTTCCTCTGATTTTCCTTGCCTTCTACCTTTCTGAAATAAGACATTACGAATATAATTTAAAAAAAAAAGAACTTGACTGCAATACTGACAAGATTATTATATTTATATTATATTATGAAAGTCTGGAATAAATTACTGCAATGCCTTTTTGGCTCTTACAGACATATATACACTTCCTCTACAGAATATTTTTTGAGTTCCCAAATAATGCAGAGGCGAAGTGTTTATTTTGAAGCCAAAGCTTTTGTATTTTATTGTAAATCAAAATGAAGTACATTAAAACAAAACAAAATCTCGTTAATAAAAATGTGCGCACAGAGTATCAATAGTGCTTATATTATTTTATTGAAATTAATGCACAAAAGTATCACTTAGCTTAGTTGAAATGGTTAATAAGAATTGTAGTAATGTTAAAAGTATCTGAGGTTTTTTTAAATAATGACAATTTCACAACACTTCCTGATCGTATCGAGTATTTGTACCGGGCCAATACTTAGGTTTCAAAATTAAATCCATTCTTGTGCTATTCCAAACATTGATTTATACTAATTTTGATTTTAATTTTTCCTATTATGCGTGTTTAAACAAATTAATATATCGCGATACAAACGATTATATTATAATACCCAGTAGTGGTATCTATCGGTACATTAGTAAACTAATACAATCTTTAATGTCAAAGTAAAAAATATAAATACAGAGGTTTAAACCTAATAACAACTACTCACAGTGTAAGCACGCCAGGCTCGTGCAATAACACGCTGCGCACGGTGCCGTCGTCGCGCACGGTGTCTGCGCCACGCACGTTGCGCCGCGCCCACTAGTCGTTCCACGCGGGCCGCACGAAGCGCCTCCAACTCCCACACCTGCAGTTATAAACAACTGCTTCTAGCACTGCTACATTTCAACAACTCATTTTACCGGTACTTTCTTTTAACCTCTGTCTCCATTCATGGAGAAGCCATTTACTTTTTTTACACGACATTTGCTTTATTTCGAAAGCATATGATAATAAATGCAATACTTGTATGCTTGTTTTTTGAGGGTCCCAATGTCAAGTTAGCTGGTTCCACAGAGTGGTGGTGCATAGAAAGAAGTTTAGAAAGAAGCGCACCGTAGTAGATTGCAACTAATCCAGATGGTGGGGATGAAACTTTTCTTTACGGCGAGTTGTGGAATTCGGCGGCTGGAATTATTCCAAACAATTCCTCGGAACACTCCCCATGCTAAAAACGGTAAAAAATGCTGAGAGATGAGATATCCACCCGCAGCGCTAGAGAATCAAGCTGATCGGTGAGACCTTGGTCATATGCAATTTGAATCGCACGACTTTGTATGCGGTCAAGTGATAGAAGTTAATATTGGGGAGCCCCGGCCCAGAGGTGAGAACAATCCCACGTGTGGCCTGACTTGTGCCTTATAAAGTTGGAGGCAATGGCCAGATGTCAAACACTGTCTCGCTCTATTGAGCACACCCAGGTTTTAGGCTTAGGGGTTTCAATGCTCACGGAAAGAAATGTAAGAGCAAAGCTACTATTCAATGTTGGATCTCTGCGAAAGTGTGTTACTTTTTCGGACGAGTCAGTGAATGATTCAATTGATGAGCGTTGAGAGCCGGAGACCCAACTCCTTTCCCAGACCTTTTTTTCTCTCTCAATATTCACACAGCTCAAGGTGAGTAGCGCATATGAAGCATTCTTTTGTGTTGAAGAGCTCCAAGGATAGCAGTGATTGCTTACCATCAGACACACTTACTCGTTTGCGCACTTCTCCCATAAAAAGTGTCGATATATTTATCAAACAGTAGATGTAACAGATGAATACGATGACGTCATTGTATTATGATGGTAGAAGTTACACGTACATGATACGTAATTTATTAGTGATGTACAAACACGTACCGTTCGCGGACTACGAATGAAGACGCGCGTACGGCCATACGCGAACTCAGCGCTCGGAATGGGCAGCGACCGCAATAACGCGCGGGCGGACCGCACCGGCGAGTCACGTGACTCACTAGCGGCCGCACTTGCCCCCACGGCGGGCCGGTCGGGAGCCAACAGCCCGTAACGAGCTATCACACTGCGTGCACACTGCGATTCACACCACCCCGCTCGACGCAACAAAGCCATCTCCATTATTCTGTGAAAATAACAAAAAAAATTAAATTCTTTATTACTTTAACATAAGGTTGTATATTATTTCAGTTGTCAAGAGCCACCAGTTAACAATAATTTACGAAATAAACTGGCATGTAACACCGTTTTATAGTGACACTTCTGTAAAAGGAGAAGAAACGAAAAAGGTATTTTCTTCTTTTTTTTTTCACAATGCAGTAATAGGGAATTGGACAACTATTCAAACAGTGTTTAAAATAAATCTTAATGGCTATATATATCTAATTTATAAAAATCTCGTGTCAGTGTTTGTTATCGAACTCATCTGAAACGGCTAGGCCGATTTTTATGAATTTTTTTGTTTATTTGGTTGGTCTGAAAATAGGTCGTAAACTATTTTTTATACCTATACCGTGTTGCCGTAAACGTTTACCGGGTCAGCTAGTACAACTATTAGGTGTACAAATAAGTTTCCGCGGTTTGTCAAAAGATGGCCCCACCAGAAGGTTATGGAGAAATTGTCAGATGTAAAACGTAATATCCCAAGTTTAGTCATCTGGCAACACCATAACCTTAAAGTACTAGTGATTCCGTATCAGCATCACGTAATTTTTTTCGTGCAAAAATGTCAAGTTTTATTCCGAATAAGCATCATTTGCGGGAACTTTTGATTTACTTCTTTAATGTGAAAAAATCTGCAGCTGAGGCGCATCGATTGCTTCTAGAAGCATATGGTGAAGCTGCTTTAAGTGAGAGAAGTTGTCAGGAATGGTTTCAAAAGTTTAAGAACGGTGAGTTTGACGTTAAAGACAAAGAACGCAGTGGAAGGCCGAAAGTGTACGAAGACATGGAATTAGAAGTACTATTGGAGGAAGATTCGTCCCAAACGCAAAAAGAACTTGCACTTACTCTACAAGTGACTCAACAAGCAATTTCACATCGTTTAAAATCGTTAGGAATGATTCAAAAACAAGGAAATTGGGTTCCATATGAACTAAAGCCGAGAGACGTTGAACGCCGATTATGCATGAGTGAAATGCTGCTTGCCAGGAATAAAAAAAGAGTTTTTTGCATCGTATAGTCACTGGTGACGAAAAATGGATTCACTACGATAATCCAAAGAAGAGAAAGTCATGGGTTAAGCCCGGCGAACCATCAACATCGACAGCTAAGCCGAATATTCATGGAAAAAAACTCATGCTGTGTATTTGGTGGGATCAGCTTGGTGTCGTGTATTATGAATTGCTGAAACCAAGCGAAACCATTACTGGAGCTCTCTACCGAACACAATTGATGAGATTGAGTCGGGCACTTAAGGAAAAACGCGCCCATTACTACTCCAGACACGACAAAATTATTCTTTTACACGATAATGCTCGTCCACATGTTGCGGCGCCGGTAAAAACATACTTGGAAACACTCAACTGGGAAGTTTTACCCCACCCGCCGTATTCACCAGACTTAGCCCCTTCTGATTATCACCTGTTCCGGTCGATGGCACATGGTCTGTCTGAGCAGCGCTTCACATCATATGAAGACACCAAAAATTGGGTAGATTTGTGGATAGCGTCAAAAGATGAAGAGTTTTTTCGACGGGGTATCCGAATGTTGCCAGAAAGATGGGGAAAAGTAGTGGCAAATGATGGAAAATACTTTGAATAAAACGTAATGTACTTTTCCTTTACAATAAATTCCTAATTTTTTATAAAAAACTGCGGAAACTTATTTGTACACCTAATACAAAAGTATTACTTTACTCAAAGCTTTATATAAACTCAAAACTATGTTTAAATGTTATTTATATATAAATGCGACGTATACGGTACAATATGTCGGAATCGTATACAAAAATGCAAATTAAAACAAAAAGCAAGACGCAAAACTTAAAAAAATATCAGTACTTTAAATATTTTCTTTCGTCTTTTTGTATTTGTTTCAAAGATTAGTAAAATTAAAATAAGATAGCCCTGCCAAGCGTGTACTTAAAATGCTTTATGATTACCCTTGCGTGCGTATTTGGTGGCGCAACAGCGGCGCGTCGAAGCGGTGCGGACGTAGAGCGGCGTCGGCTCTCAAACAACGTACAAGGCGCGGCGCTGGCGGAAGTCGTCGTACCAATGCACCCACAAGTGCTCGCTGCCGACACGCTAACGCAGCTGGCCTCCGAGGTGACCCTGCGGCGCTCATTGTACCGCTCCCTGTACTGGCGCCGCCTGCGAACAGCGCAGCTAATAGCGGCTCGCGCGCACCCGCCAGTACGCCGCAGCAACGCCGGCAAACAGCGTCTCGATTCTTCTGCACGATACCGCGAGCACTGTACACCACCGGCCCGCCAAAATGCACCACCCTGTCAACACGATTCGGTGCGAATTTTGTTAACACGTTACGTGTCAATTTTTTGTACGGGAAGGAAGGCAAACGCATAGTAAAAGTTTTATATAAATTGGTTTAGCCGCTCAAGTGCTTTATACTAAACTCAAAAATTCCTTTTTTTATGTAAAGTAATTTCCATCCATTATTTTTAATTATTAAAAATTGTCAGAAATTATAGAAATCGAGACATGGATTTTTAGCAACCGCGGTTGCCAAATACAAAGTTGGGTTAAAATTTTGGCAACCATGGTAGCCAAAACAGCGGTTTGTAGAAGTAGTTAAAAAGGCCATGATAAGATTTGAAATAGACAAATATAGGGGGTTAAGTAAAATAAAACCGGTCAAAATGTAGGTGACTGACTGAAAGCGGTCCGGCGGGAGCACAAGTAGGCGTGGGTGGCGGCGACGCTGCAGCCGCTGTAGAAAGCCAGCGTCCCCCGCCCCCCGCGCGGTCGCCTCGCGCAGCGCACCCAGCACGCTCTCTGGGCCCTACGTACAAGCACGTAACGTTATATTATTACCAGATACTTACAATTTTTACTTATGTTATTTATTACAGTGATGTAGTAGTGATTTATTTTCATTTAAACTGAGTGAAGAAAAAAACAAATTACACAATCAATACAAAAATAATTAACGTTTCATTCAATATACACAGTCATCAAGAGGCCAGTTTACACTGATTGTAATTGGCCTCTTAGCTCTTGGGAGGCGGATGGGGGATCGCAGATTGGCTTTTATTACTCAGAGGGATGGTATGTGATAAAATGGGGTGGTTTCCATAACACGATGAAGACATGCACCTGTTTTGCTTATGAATAGGTGATAACGTAATTGCTGGTTGAATAGCTGCTATTTCACCCACATTCCCAAGTTGACGGTGCTGCCCGTCCACTGGTCTTCATTTAATCCCATAGTCGCCTCTTACGACACCCATGGCAAGAAATGGTATCGCCTTGTTCTATGCCATAAGGCGCATAGCAAAATAAATGCAAAGAAATTAATGTTTAAATTAATAAAACTTGTAAAATTTACATGTTCTATAAACCATTTGATTTCCTTCTTTGAAATACAAATTTCCAAAAAATTATTATATATTTATATATACTAGATATTTCAGATAAGTATTTTTATTAATTACAACGTTGTTTTATTGTTGTGTAGTTATACCTACTTAATACTGAAATCCTAAAATATGCTTATGAGTATAAATAAAAATCTAAATTGGTTATGAAATACAGGATAACTGACAAATTTCTTATTTATTTTTAATAAAATAAATATTTATGGACATAGCAATAAAGGTTATTTTATCTATAATAATAATCGCATAACTTCAGCAAGACTACACTAAATTATATAATTCTTTTTGTTGGGTTGAACAGGTCAAGGTTTATATAAAAGATAATTAACAATAGGAGCTATGATTAACAAAATAAATGTCAGTTGACATTCATTCATATTCATTTACCCTTTCTTTCGTATTACAAAAGCAAATCATCATCATTCAAAAGCATCTTTTTTTTTTCATTAGGTACACCACCCGTGCAGAGCCGGGATGAGCAGATAGTTTTAAAATATTCTAACAAACGCGTCCTGGCGTCCTGTTTATTATCAGGTAGTGTAGAGATGGGGCACTAACCGCATCTAGTAGGTCGGCGTGAAGCTCGTGGTCGGTGTAAGGTAATGGTGACCAGGATAGCCCCTCACGGGCGTACTCCTCTTGTTCCCGCCGCAGCGTCGCGCCGGTTACTGCGGCCTGCACCCGTTCGGCCGCATAGTTAATAAGCAGTCGCTCTAGACCGTTGTGCGCCAACGACTCCAGACCGTACACGTCCAAAATACTCAGGGAGCCACGCGCACCCGCCGTCTCAGCCTGCAAACGCACAATTCTTAGCGTTCAAGGGCATACAAAAAAAACAACCGTCAATCGGAACACAACACATGTTTTATTTGATTAATGTCTAAAGACATTAATCAAATAAAACATCTTCACAAAGCCCTTGTTTAATGTAGATGGAAATGTTGGTGAGAGAAAACCAAGGAAAACACACCTTGACCAAATTGCCGAAGTTGTTCAGGAAATTCCTGGTCAAGGGTACCCTTACCCGCCGGGCTTGCATGAGGAGAGTAATGAGTGTGGAGGAAGCAGGGAAAGTATGCCGAGATCTTCGCAGATGGAGACCTGTGGTCTCTGTCTACCCCTACGGGAAACATGGGGTCACGATATGTATGTACAAAGCCCTTAGTAAAACGACAGAAAAAGTTTTTTATAGAAAAAACATGATGGTAAGTAACCTCTGCCGACATTAACATCTGCAGTACCAAGTGCACTGCAGATGCGTCACCTATATATATAAAGTAATATAAGAGGGAGAAGAAAATAAAGGAAAGGGACAGGAATAGAGCCTCTGTATCCCTGCATATATTGTTCTACTTGTTTTAGTGTTCTTCGACTAGCGAAGGTTGGCAACCAATTCAGCACAATTGTCATGTTCACTGTATAAAACGCAATAAAATGCTACCACTTGAAACCGATATTCCATGAGGATGTGGCACTTGCCAGGTGGAGCCGGCTATTTCTACTTTGACTATTGTGTCGGCTACAAGGGATAGTCCTTCTTAGCAGAGCAGGCAATTGAGCATATCTGGTGATAAATGATCCATAGACATTAACAACGCCGAAGGCGTCGCAGATGCGTTGCTGGCCTTTAGCGCATACATATGCTCTTTTCTTGAATATCCCTTTGTCGTTATGGCGTGGGAACGCCGCAGGTGATAAATTGTTCCACACTTGCATAGTTCGTGGAACCTATTTTAAGATTAACCCTTTCGCTACGAAGCGCTTGCGTCAAAATATGATCGCTGTGAACGAAGCACATTATTGAGTAGTTGACAGTGAAGTACGGAATGCTACGAAGTAATTAGAAGTCGTTTCTTGTTCTCCAAATTTTACAATGATATGTATTATATTCGGTAATATCATCTTACTTTCTAAAATACAAAAATTTATAATCTTAATTTATTGTTTTAAATATTATATTACTATGTTCATATAATTTTTTTCTATATAACGAAATTACTGAAGTATTTAAACCCGAACATAATATTAATAATCAAATTTGGTATGATAAAATTGAAAGCATGGAGCCACACAACTATAGTACCTCGACTAACGTCTTTTTCCTCATTTACTGCAGACGACACACTTTCTTTCATGATAGTGAATTGTTAAAGGTATGCAGCGTTGCCAGATACTCGATTAAAAAGTAAGTCATGTAAAGTATGAAATAAAAGTATATATGGATCATACGTATATGTACATTCTTCGTACCCGCGTGCCCACTGTTCGTATGTATATACGCTGTTCGTATATGAATGGTCAATCTATGGAGTATATATACGCCCGTCGGAGAGAAATAGTTGAGTCACCTTCAGTGCGTCATTGACATTTGTGACGAGCCAAGTGAAGAGGCGCGCATACACGGCGCACAGCAGCCGGTCCCGTATCGCGCGCGCCCAGCCCGCGCTGCCTTCCGCGGCGCCCTCGCCTCCCGCGTCTTCCGCGTCACTCAGAACCTCCTCCGCGGCCCACTCGTCCCAAGCAGAGCCCGTGTCGCTTTCGGTTTCTGAAGTGGCAATTTTTAGCATACATACATACATGTACAGATCATCACACATATTTCCCGTAGGGGTAGGCAGAGATCACTGATCTCTATCTGCTACGATCTCAGCACACTTTCCTTGATTCCTCCACACTCATCACTCTCCTCATAGAAGCTCGCCAGTTAAGGGTACTCTTGACCTGGCCTTTCTTAAAGACATCGGCAATTTTTCAAGGTATGTTTTCCTTGATGTTCCCCTACCGTACCTTCCATCCACGTCAATTTTTAAATTATCTAAATTACGAGAAACTGGTTGTAAGGCCAAAATACAATAAAGTTGAGAAGGGGATAGTTTAGGGGCATATAGAGGATGGATGAAAGACGCAGTCAGTCGTCGAGGAAATTTAGGTTGCAGATGTAGATGGAAGGGTAGATAGGAGAAGACCACAAGAAAACAAGAACAAATTGCCGATGTTTTTGAGAAAGGCCAGGTCAAGAGTACCCTTAACGGGCGAGCTTGCATGAAAAGAGTGATGAGTGTGGAAGAAGTATAGAAAGTGAGCCGATATCATACCAGATGGAGAACTGTGGTCTCTGCCTACACCTACGGGAAACAGGCGTGATGGTATTATTATATGTATGTATGAATTTTAGTGATCAGGAAAAGGATCCTACCGTCAGCAGGTGGCGCTTCATCAGCTGGTGTGGCACCGAGCGCGCTCGCCAGCGCCGCCGCGTCTACGCCCACTAGCGTGCACGCCTCACGTAGTTCTGAGGACACGCACTCGTTTCACTCAATACTCACATAGCATTTTTTACTCCTACAATTACAACGCCTACAATAACCCTGTTACAACGTACCAGAATGGGTCATTGAGTATCCCAAATCAGGCTTCTTCGTTTACCTTTTCGCTACGGCAGTGTGCTCCGTCGGAGACAACGATGAACGAGCCACCGTGCCGCCGCAGTGGCGGCACTGAACGGAGCACTGCGCCGGAAAGTGTGCATGTTTATATTTCACTTGTTACAACAAATACGAACAAATCAGAGAATGACAAGTGTGATCGACATCACGAAGATGTTGTCTATAGCCGATGCTCGTACACACCGGTCGTCACGCGGATGCCGTCCATAGGCGACGCTCGTAGATGCAAGTCGCCACGCGGATGTCTTTTATAGGCGACACGCGTACACACAGATTTTAGCGCGGATGCAGTCTATAGGCGACACTCGTACAGGTCGTCAAGCGGATGTCGTCTATAGGCGACGCTCGTAGCGAAAAGGTTGAACTTGCGACCCTCCAACAAATGTTTGTGCCAACTTATCTGCTCGTCAGCAATCACAATGGTCTATTTTAAAAGCGGTCATGTTTCTTTGGTCTTACAGAAGTCTGTAGAAAGGTAACTGGATCGTACCGTACTCGCGCTGTAGACGCGCACCAATGGAGCCGTCGATGTTGTGCTGCGGCTCGAACTGCACGTTGCCCAGCTTCAGCAGGAAGGCCAACAGTCGTAGTACTGCGCCACACTGCCCCGCGCCAAAGCCTAGCGTGCTCATCGCCGCCTAAATATGCCAACAATTTACTTAAACCCTTAACAGTCAGGAAGTATTTCTAGTTTTCTTCCTACCAGGCCCAAGTTATTTTCATACAACGAGAAATTGTAAATTCAACTTTTTTACATGCGTATAGAAAATAAAATATTTATATCGCAGTGGAAACTTATTAACATAGAATATTCAGGGTAAAAATAACAAAATGATTGAAAGTTGATAACTAAATAAACATGCCAAACCACTTATTTTCCGGTTTTGGTCCATTAAAGTTTAATTGTACCACTTAATTTATTCAGTTATATAACTTGCCAAAAGGTCACAGTATGGTGTCTAAGGGATAGCAAGAGGAAATGAGGTTGCCCAGTAAAGATATGGGAGGATGAGCTCATCATACTCCTTCCGACATAATACGACCTAATATGTGACATAAAGTAAATCGATAAGGCTAACATCTTCATAAAATCAATGGGGTTAAAATATTAGGGGGATCTATGTGCAGGAACCGTCATAATCTTCTTTATACTGTTCCAATTTAAATATATGTACTGCCGAAGCAAATGTGAGAAATAAAAGGTACGTTAAATTTGGCTTCTTAGCTCAAAATCCAAATAAAATATAATGCCAACCCTCAACCACTACGTAATTATTAATTAACGAAATATCGAGTGGGATTCACATAAAAACTCAACCTTATATTCAAAAGTTTCACCGCGTTAATTGGTTCTATTAAGCGCTTGCTTGTTTGCCTCCCTATCCCATAAAAAAAAAATCAGGCTTATGTACTTTTGTAAAAGCGAAGTGGTCGCGGTCTGCAGAGGTGGCCGGCGCGGGAGGCGCGGAGGCGGGGGGCGCGGGCGCTGCACGCCGCGGAGACACCCCCGGCCGCGCGACGCCTCGCAACACCGCATATTGCTCCCACGAGCGCTGCAGTCGTAGCCGCTCTGTGTTTTACACCATTCTTATTATTTATCAAGTAAGCCTAATTATCTTTTTACACGATAGATACTAAGAGAATTACATGTAAATCAATCCTATAAAAATGTTGTTTGAGTTTACTTAAAAAATTATTTATGCTTATATATTTTAATTCACTTATTATATTATAAAAAATAATTTATTACGAACGAAAGAAAATTATATTTGGAATTTATTAATATAAAAAATAAGAAAATAACCTAAACATAACACAATGTTATGCATTGTCACTTATTGACAATAATCGCATAAGTTTGAGCAAAACTTTAATATTATTACCATCACTACAATTATTTTGTTCTTCATATTGCGAAATTATTTCTGTATCATTAAATCTTGTCTTCTGTGTTGTAATAATTCAATAGTTTTCTCTTGAGAATTTTCCTAAGACTAATTTAAATGCTTCGTAAACGCATCGAAATATCTCTCTCTATTTGCTGAGATTCAAGAAAAAATCCTAAAATATTAAAAAACGTGTTAAAAAAAAGAATTTGTTTTTTTTAACTCCTTTTAAATCAAATTCGTGTAAAAAGACAATCTTTTTCCTTTTAAATCGTGTAAAATCAAATTCGTGTAAAAAGAGAATAAGGTGTATAATCAATTAGGTGTTTATTAAGTTTACTATTTATATATTTATTAACCCATGACTTCAGATCGTTAGCACAATCCCCAACCGATTGAACCATTGCCTATAATAGAGATTTATTAACCCTTATCGGTCGCTAGCTTTTTATACGTGATTCTCGCTAGGTTGTAGCTACAGATTCAGTTTTCATTGACTTTATTCATTTTTGGGCTCAATATTTTAAAAAATAATTGAAAAAGGCAATGATATTAACGGATACTTAACTAATAAGGCAATAGTGCCTGCATTTCACACAGAGCGAGTTTCAACATGTCTCGTCTTGTCACCTTCCACGTGACTTACGACCGCAGCGACAAAGTACTGTTGTCACTTGAAAGGTGACTTACGACTTGGTAAGGATTAATAACTAGTCGGAATTGATGAAAAATTCATACATTGTGTTGTGCTAAACTGCGGGTTACGATTCGCATCTAACTTAGTGAAGTAAAACCTATTTTTTTTAAGAATTGTTAGGCGTTTTATTATTTACGTAATGAAGTATAAATATTTTTTCTTAGAGATTTCGTTTGCAACTTACTTAGTAGCAGCGCATCTCCGCCAGCCAGCAACTGATACAGCACGTGGAAGTTACGCTCACCCTCGGTCACTCCGCACACTCTTTCCTGTGTAGATGACCACATAAAAATTATATTCCAATCACAACATTAACCCAAACACTAGAACCATTCCCATATATGCATATATTCTTTTAAAATATCTCTCATATGTACTTTTCAAATAGTGCAACAGACCAGCTCCAATCTGCTAAAGGTGTAAGCAGCTGGGGACACAAATTAGTCATAATTTTAATAACTGTTGAAAGTTATAAAGAAAAAGAAGAGTTTTTAGAGATCAGGAGATAATGATATAATTCATACAGTGAAACATCATGCTACTGTCAGTCCCATAAGGGCAGGCATTATCCTCTTCTGGCATATATAAGGTTATGGATATCTCTCTTACTCTGCCTTAAAAGGACATATGTACATAGGTCTACAAGGCCGGTCATCATCTAGTTAATCGTTTGAGGAAAAAACCCCCAATATCGTTGGAGCGATGCTGTTATCGCGAATTTGAATGAGATTCAACCTAAAAACTGGCAAAAATATCAAAGGCCGAGACACACTTTGGATTGTTAGGCCAGCAGAGTAAGAATGGAATAGATTATATTGAATTCAAATAATTCTCACACTCTCATTTACTCTTACCTTTTCCAAAAGGTCTGCATGGATAGAAAAAAATGGCAATTATTAAAATTATTTTAGAAAACTTAAAACACATCGGCTCGCTTCTTTATATACTATAATACATTTAGTACTTTATCTTAAAATAAGTTATTCTCTTTCATCGTATATAGAGGTATCAATGATTAGTTTTGTTACAAAGAACACAATCGTTATGTTAACGACACTATATATAGAGAAAATTATCTGTAATATGTTAATATTCCGTTACATACATAGATACTTATGCATAAATTGTGTCTACACATTGGATAACCTTCAAAAAAACAAGCCTAGACATGTCTCAGACACTGGCAACACTTCTACGATGCGTAATGCGTCATACGCATACGTTACAGGTGTCTATGGTCGGCGTTAATTGCTTTCTATTAGTCTACATTGTTTTTTTTTATGGGATTGGAAGGTAAACGAGCAAGCCTGTGTCACCTGTTGGAAAGCAATCAACCCTGCCCATAGACTTCCGCAGCGCCATAGGCAGTGCAGAAGCGTTGCCGACCTTAAAGGAAAGTGTCATTATGGGAGGGGAAATGGGAGAGGGAGGGGAAGAGGTAGGGGGCCCTCCCCTACCTCTTCCCCTCATCGATCATTTGCGAAAGTATAATTTTATTTTGGACAAACAAGTCTATCCATGCTACAAAAACCGCAGTATGCCTTTACCGCAACAGAAAAAAATTGTTAAAAATATAACATACTCACAATGTGTAATGTGTCCACCGACTGGTTCCCCTTTAAAGTCGAACTCTATGTCTAATAGTTTTCCCTGTAAGATATAAAATTTATTATTGGAAAGAAAAGAGACGAATAGGTTATATTTATATGAACAATAAGAGTCATAGTTAATTTTATCATTAGGGACAAAAATGGCATTGCTGGGTATCTTAGGTTATGAAATCATTGGCCTCCTACTCATATGTACAGATTGACTTCTTACGACACAAAGATAAAAAAAGATAAAGAAAGATAAAGAATAAAGATTATTGTTACGTGATTCATGGTAAGTTGAAATAATAAACATAATATTGATGAAACTGTTTCAAGTCAGTATTTCGTTACATATTTATAAATATTTAATTAAAAATAATTATGTATATGTCGGCGCGCCATTATTTTAAATTACAATAACGCCATCTTGTGAACGTAAAGAGAACTATTTGCGGTTGCGTAGTGGACTTCGTGCGATTCTCATCGACCAATCGGAGAAGTCTACCAATAGGAAGCGAGTACCAATCAGCGATTACTAATCACAATGTTTGTCATGGAACTCTTCCGAAACGGACCTTGACCTATTTACAATAACCGATTCACACCTATTTGCAATAACCGATTCACATAAAAACTTTTAAATGTAACTAACAAATCTGCTGGCATTGTGGTTGCGCGCAGTGGCCGCATTGCCGAACGCTTCAAGCAGCGTCCCCGCGGCGGCCAGTGCTGCCCCGCGACCACCCCCCGCGCTCGCCGTTGTACTCCCCCCAGTGCCCGCCACCACCGCACATTGTAAGCACACACGCGCCGCTTCCGTCTTGCCCGCGCCGCTCTCCCCTGAAAAGAAAAATTGAGCAGAATGTAATAAAATGCAAAATATAGAGGACGAGAACCCCCATATTATCGATATATAAAGAATGCAATGCGGGGCCAGCGTTTTCGTTCAGATCGCCTGTTTGTTAAACTAATTCCCAGAAAAATATACTTATTAGTTTGTTGTGTCATGCATTTAAAACTATACACCCTTTCCTTGATTATTAGGATGTTGTAATTATTTTATTACATTGTTGTAATTATTACAAGTCATACGCGAAAAACAAAACAGTACGGTTATAAAGAGTGGGGCGTATACGCCCCACGTGGCACGGAATGTGTTAAGCAAAGGCACCCACTACAGAAAAAGATATTGAATGATCTACAAACAAAAAAGCTTGGGGACTGATGTTCTCTACCTGTGATAACGATGCATTGGCTCTCATTTCTGTCTCGAACCCATCTGTACGCGGTGGCCGTGATGGCATAGCTGAACAGTAAAAAATATATATTATAAAACGTGTCCGAATAATGCTAGTTACAAAATCAGAATTAGGCAAACGTACAGGTGTGGCGGCAGTAGGTACGGAGGGCGTGCTAGATAAGTGCGCACCAACTCCGCAGAGTAGAGCGGCAGCGCGCGACACGGATTCACCGACACCAGCGCGTTGCCCACGTACGTCTACAAACATGCCACAAAAAATAATTAAGTTTAGATAGAGAGAGATATATACTTACTAGCTGACCCGGCAAACTTCGTACCGCCTCAGAATCAATAAATAAAAAAGCTGAACGATAATTGCAGAATGTTTCAATTTTAGTAAAAAATGTGGTCAAAACTTATCAGGAATAAAAAGATATCGTAATCAATAAAAAATGAAAAAGAATTCACTTTTGAATTTAATTTGATTTCTCAACGACTTTTAAATTTAACCCTTTCGCTACTATGAGCGACTATAGTAACTCTTTATGTGATGCCACGCAGGTACTACGGGCGACTATAGTCGCTTTCCATGTGATGCCGCAGAGATACTACGAGCGACTATAGTCGCTCCCGCTAAAAATGTCGCAGAATTGTATATATAATAAGCGACTGCAGTTGCTATGCACAGAGTATCTCACTCTGGACATGCCGCGTGAGTCTTTTGTTTTGCATCATTTGTTTTTTACGGGCTTCAATAATAAACCAAATGCCTCGATCATCAGTCTTACGATACCGGCTCGAACAGTCTGTGCGAATTACGTTAATGCTTACTGCAGGAATATAGTAAATTTAAGTTTTCTTCCAAGAACAGTTTAGTTCCAAACATTCGGGAATAAAAAGGTATGTTTTATTGTTTGTCAAATTTGGGTAGCTCTGTTGAGATTAACCCTTCCCTGGACTTCCAAAAATAATTCAAAACCAAAATTAGCCAAATAGGCCCAGCCGTTTTAGAGTTTTAGAGAGACTAACAAACAGTAATTGATTTTTATATATATAGATTTGTACACCATAAACATAGTTATACAATTGAACTTCTCCCGCCAACTTACAACAGTGACGTTGTGTTTTATATTTCATTTCCATAATCTTATATTATTATCAGTTATATTGTTTAATTGTGGTGGAGTATTATGCAATATAGCTCGATTATGGCGTATAAGTGAAGTGATATGAAATAAATACGTGTATCGTAACTTTTTAAGTTGATTGAAAAAGTGCATAGAAGGTTTTGGTAGACTAGCCACCATTTTATTAAAACGTAACGTTATAAGCTGACTTGTTACATTTCAAGAGATTTGATATTATTGTATTTTATTTGACACTGGCCATCAAAGAAAAGAAAAGTTATATAATTATTGATTGTAATATTGTTTTTTAGCGACTTCTGCCAAGCAGTCGTTGAAATAGACATATTTGGTGTGGTCTGGCTGTCACATTATGGCAGCATGGTAGAAAAAAAAAATTTCGCTTTTTATGTAATAATATTACATATTAGTATCGTACATTTAATATATGTATAGTTTACATCGTTTTATACAAACAATACATTATCATCTTTATTTTCCGAGAACGAACCGTTGATTATTTTTAGGAAAGTGTTTAAAATAATATATAAATTTAATTTTTTAATAAAATTAATACTTTAATATTAAGGTATTTTAAATTCGGTTTTAATTTTTCCTTCAAAACGGTCACGTGGTTTGGGATAAAATGATATTTTGGGTTTGAGAGATTAATGCGCGTTTGCACGTGACTTGAGAGTGGATATAATCACATTTTAATTATTAATTAAAAGTTACATTACTGAAAAATGTTGTTTGTTAAGATTTCTGCTATGAAAATTACCGTTTCGCAGCAAAATTAAATTCTTAGTTTACTTCAGCCAACAGCCCATCAGTAACAATCACAACATTCTGGTATGGTATTAAAATTAGGTTTTTCGCGAGGAATCATTGCATTGCAATACATCGTTATTGAGTACATAGAAGGCAGATGATAGATGGTAGAACGAGCCGATTTCTGCAACTGAATGTCATTTTAAATACATAACATTTGAGCACACTTACATAGATAATATCCCGCTTGTAACGCACATGCAAGTTATGCAGGAAAGAATCCTCGGTGAGCGGCGCCAGCAGCACGGCGTCGCCGAGACCGGCTGGCTCGGGCTCCGCCATGCCGCGCCGCGCCCTGCCGTCCTCACCGTGCGCGCCTTACAAAACGTGCCATATTGCACACTAATTTTTTCTCTGAAAGTGATCCACCATATTTTATCCTCTTTCCTTCATGAATCAATACATTTCATTATTCATTACATATTTAATTAACATAAGAAAGAGACAGGCAAAAGAGCAAGCGAATCACCTGATAGTAAGAATCCGCAACTGCCCATCAATATTTATATCGGTAGTAAAGGGAGTGCAAATGTATTGCCTACTTTATAGTAAAGATGTGAATGATGAAAGCGGAAGGAGGAAGCATTGTGAGTGTAGAATTAAAGTGTCATTGATAGATGTGGTACAGTTCACACAGAGAGGGTTTATAGAAATAGGGTCACTTGAATATACATAAAATGGATCAGAAACAATATAAACTTGGATCCTTATGGTTCATTTACATTCATATACCTGAACTGCTGAAAAGTTTTGGGAAAAGTATTATATATGTATTATATTATATATATGTAATTAAAAACCTAAAAAAAGTATTAAAACCTCAAAATATTGAAAACCTTTTCTTTTTAGTTATATCCAAAAATCATACAAATATTATGAAATGACACAAATACACATATTTTTATATATGAGTTTTATGACATTATCTAATAATGTGAACTTATGGATTTAAGCAGAGTTAGTTTTTAACACTAGGTTTACGGGACCCATCAATTTGACGGAATTCAAACTTTGCAATGAAATATCTCATAATCCACTTTATTGATTTCAACTGATTTGCATGGTAAATTAATCATTTCTTCCAAAGAATTTTCACACACACAGTTTTTTTCCTAAGCCTTCTACTTTTTGAGATTCATATGTGAACTATCCCAACATTTCCCTAGAACAAACTTACTCTTCATCTCTTACAGTTTCCCAAATAACATGTCAGTCAGTCAGTGAATGGTAATGCAGTTTTATATAATATTGAATTTATTAATTGATATAACTGAAATTAATTTTAATAAACTTGGTTATTCATGTATTTAAATAGCTTCATTTTAATTATTACTTTTTAAATAAAAAATCGTTTTCAGTAAAGCTAATATCTATAAAAATAGAGATTTAAATTTACTCATGTTTTTATTTCTTGTAATATATTATTACTGAAAGTCCATTTGAAGTTAAAAAAATTGAGAAATAGAATTGTAATAAATATTATTCATAAAACTTAAAAGGTGTATAGTGTTAATAACATCACTCGATTAGATTAAGGTTTACAAATATTTTTAAATAAATTCAAATGAAAAACCTTAAATATCTCAATACATGAAAAAATGGACTTATACCACTTTCAAAAAATAACAGCTCATTGTAAAACTACTTTTTATGGCTTTTCCAAATTTGATAACTTAAACCTAAATCTTTAGTTTCACACATGCTATTTCTGCTCATCACTCCATCAGGCTGGAGAATGTCACACAACACACAATGTTGACAAAGTTTTTACTTTAGTACTTGCTTACTTCACAAATTGTTAATTCCTTGAAAAGCATTTGGAACTTCATTTGCCAAGTTAAAAAGTTTTAGTACTTTATTTTAGTTATATTTTGCAAAATAGTTATATTAATTGTAATATAGCAGTAGTAATATAGTATTTCACTGTTATAAAAATTTAGAATGTATATTCAAAATTTTCAAAACATAACAACTAGTTTACAGTACAATATAGAATATCTATTTATCTATCATAAAATTGTTTTGTTACGAGTAGTTTGTTCATAATGAAGTTAGGTATATACCTATAAATCTATATTTATTTAGTTTTTATTATTAGATTAATAAAGTTTATATAGAAAACAAATAATCATACTATCAAAGTACTAATTATTATAATATCATGTTAATATATAATAATTAGTACTTTGTCAAGCATTAAAAAAAATATTGATAGTAAAGTTTTACCGTTACCAATTGCCTGCTTTAAAAACATATGATCGTGTTGTTTTATATCGTCGTCTTTGGAGTATAATATCTATCTATGGCAATACTAATAGTCAATTTAATCTGCAGTTAAAGTGACATCGCTATAATGTAAAATTATATAAATCAAAGAAATAATATATTTATAAAATTAATTATTTCTTGTATAAAAACTAGAACTGAAATAATTGATGAAACACTCAATATCAATTTTAATGAATATAAAATACAATTGATCGTTATTAAGTATGTCTAACTTTATGGTATCATGAAAAACAAAAGCTTACCTTTGCATGAACTTTATAATTACAGTTTTAAAACATAATACAAACGATTATTTTTAAAATTAATTTAAATTAATTATCATGTTCCACATATTATGAGCTTACAATTATTTACACATTTCCTTTTTTGATTAATGACATTTTGACAGTTTTATTTTATACAGATATTGATAGAGCCACAGACAGTGGATGGATATAGCTGCAACATTGCTTTTGTTTTCTTTTCTTTTCTTAGATGGCAATTAGCTAAAACTATTATGCCAGTGTCAAGTAAAACGGAATAAAATCATTTCTCTTAAAATGTTTATTCAGCTTGTCATGTTACGTCTTGAAAAAATGGTGGCTATTCTATCAAAACCTTCTGTGGACTTTTCAGTCGACTTATAAATTTACGATAGATATTTTATACCACTTCAGTTATAAGTCTTAATCGAACTATATTGTATAATACGCCACCACAATTAAGCAATATAACTGATAATAATATAAAATTATGAAAATGAAATAAAAACACAACGTCACCGATATAAGTTGGCGGAAAAAGTCGTTGCTTTTGTTATATTAATAAAAAAAATAAGGATAGGTAAAATTAAAGATAAGTAACATATATCTCAGAAAACGTTACGCTAAATTTATCGATTATATTTTTACATATTTCTTTTTGAATTTTCTATTTACATCAAATTTCTCCTTTTTTCTTTTTAAATATAAGCTTATTATTTAAAGCTTCATTATTTTTATTCATTTAACCTGCTTACTGCAACAGCAATTGGATAATCAGAAGAAAAAAGTATTTTTCTTCTGATTATCCAATTGCTGTTGCAGTCTGTTGCAGAAAAATAAATTATTATATATAGTTAATTATTAAATTGTAATAATTTATTCATATCAACAATAAACCAAATATTTACCTTTAACAAATAAATATAGAGAATATTAGATAATTGTAAATTTATAGCAAATTAAATGAACAGAATATGAAAAATAATAAAAAAGTCAGGGGGTCGATAAAAGGCTTTATCGAAATTCTTTTATTAGACAAATATCCGAAATGGTGAACTGTTTTGCTCATAATTAATTTGTCAACTTAATCTGTGGTCTTGCTGGCGCCATTTCGAATTTGTAAATATTATGGACAAATATAATAAACTAAAAATAAGAATATAAATCTGTTCTACTAACTGTTGCTGTTACTTACTGTTCTACTAATTGAATTGTTGCTCTATTAGTCTTATAAACAGGTTCTTTAATTCTCCAATTTTGTATTTGATGTGATTATGGAAACAACGTCAAATAAAAATAAACGAAAACAACGAAAAACAAGGAAGAACCTAAATGAAATAAGAAAAAGATTAAATAAAGCACGTTCACTACTTGATCCTTCCTGTAAAGTTAACCAAATTCAAAACAATCGTGGTGGATTTAATAACTGTATTACAACGAGTCGGCTAACTTTGGGTTTATTTCATAAAGCAGTTCGATCAGAAACCATAACAAGGTCGGTTCTTCATGAAATTAAGAAATGTAATATTATTAAAGTTTCTAACGACAAAAACTATACTAATAAAAGTAAAGATACATTTTTACAAAATATCTCTGAATCAAATCATGCTCTGAACTGTTCATATGATAAAATTTCCATAGAAAAAAGCAATCCAAATAAGATAGTTAATGGATCCTTCAACAGTAGAGAAGACAGAGTTAATTATAGTTTCAATATTGCCACTAGTCCTATTCTGTTTAGCCCCAGTCAAAAATATATGCAAAAAACTGATATTGATGAACAAAATTCAACTACAGAAATAAAATCAATGCCAACACATTCAACAAATTCATACAATACCCAAGAAGATAATAACTACAAGCGTTATGAAGAATTTATCAATGATTTACCAAAGTACTTGATGGAAAATGCACCTGCATTGGTAAACAAAGATGTAATGAAAAAAACTAAGTCATTATTATATAACATTTACTTAGAAGGGTGTAGACATGAAACAGAAGACAATATTTTACATTGCATTAATAGTAATTTAACATCAGAGAAAAAGTATTTATATGAAGAAGCACTTGAACAAAATCCGATGGATTATATAAGAATAGGTTATGTGTGGCAAAACAGAAGGCAATATAAAACTAGGTCTCCTACAGGTAGTTCTATCTCATCTCAAACAAATCTTGATACACCTGATACAATTAACCACTCTTTTATACATGATACTCCTGAGTATATTTATTTTCCTCATAAGCTAATTCAATAATATATTCATACTTTATATGAAACTGATAATGTTGCTTAAAATTGCATGCAAAAGAATAAAAACAATATGTATACTCAATTAAATAATTTTATTTGCATTATTATTACACAAGAGTAATATTTTCTAGCTGCGAAATCAAATCCATGTGCTTAAATGTGTCTGGTTTTTTGTTGAAAGTTTTAAGGAGTTGTATCTTGATATGGTCTTTTCCACTATAGTACATTTGAAACTGGTTTGCTAAACACTGGGCTTCTTGACCATTTAATACATTCTGAAAAATTATTTTAACACATTTATGAACATCAAGTTTAAACAGGTCTAGGGAAGGTTCCATAAACCCCTTTACTTAAAAATGGTATAGGACTTAATATTTCCAAAATTCCATTTCTCTTCAGCACTATATTAAAAGAATTCCTAAATATATTTAATTCAAGGAAAGCTTATAGTATTTCAAGTATTATATACAATTTTTAAGAGATCAATATAAAAATGCCATTTTTTAATTGATGGTATGGAAAGGATGATTTAAAAAAATATTTTTGGATGAAAAAATTGTAATAATCACTTAATAATTGAACCAACTAATAACAACAATAAATTTTTATAACCAACCTTATCATAATCTCCTCTCATTAAAATAATGCCTTTGTCGTGAAGCTCAGTATAATGCACCATATTAAGACACTCAGGTGCATTTTCCTTATGAACCTATAATCACAAATTTATCCTTATATAATTAATTATAATAATTACTAAGGGATAAAAACGAATTTTAATATAAATAACAATACTTAACCTGGAAAGCAAGGAGAGGTGTAAAGTGAACAGTATGTCCATAACATTGACACATGACAAACTCATAACCTTGTGAGCGAGGCAATGGGAAAATGAAAGTTGGAAATATTTTCATATTTTTTTGAAGATTGGAGTACAAATCCAATGGTATTGTAGCTGAAATTACTTCTTTGTTCTTATGATATTCTTCCCAAATACATTGGATTTCTGATGCATCTTTATTTTTCACTAGATCAGTTTTAAATATATCATCAAGCTTTTTCTCTTCTATATTATGAGTACCATCAATGTTTTCTTTTGGATTTAGAACTGAAGAATATTGTCTGTAAAAAATTGAAGCCTTAATATCCAATTCATATTAAAAATAACACATACATAAATATATCCACCTTAATATTGTTCATATAAAAATTGATAATAATGGGAAATACCTAGTATCGATAGAGGTAAATTTTTTCCTTTTTTCTTCCTCTTTATTTTTCTCTTGCTGTTCTAATCTTTGTATGAATTCTTTAGGTGACGTCTTTTGCAAAGCAGCTATTCTATCTGCATATTTTTCATAGTAAGGGTTTTTCTGTAAATTTTCTACGGCCTTTTCAAGTTTAGCTGACGATGTCATGATGCTGCGATGAAAAGATTTGATGAACTTACAGTAAAAAAAACAACGGTTACAGCTACTAGCCATAACCATTCAACTTTTGAATTAAACTTGATTTATTTTTTGATTTAAAATAACATCTGTAACTTTCTTCCGTATTGATTCTGATTAGATTCACTTTGACTGTCGTTTTTATCTATTACCTAATTTCGTATCAGCACTTGTGATACCAACACTACAATAAATATAACTTTTTTTTACATCAATCCACACTGAGCATTACTGCCAGGTTGGCGAAAAGAATATAATCATTTGGTCTTTAAATGGCAGCATATAATGTCATTATTTTATTCTCTTTAGCATAAGCAATGCAAATTACAAATAGGAGAATGCTTAAATGGGTTCAACAGTCTTGTGTTACGTTTGTCAGTTGTGGGGTTTTATTGAGAATTGAATGACGCCCATATTGGATTGTACTGAGTAAACGGTCTTGAATTTCCACTTCTACTTGGATAAGGGGCTTTTCATAAATAACGTCATGCTAAAGATTAATAGAGAAGAAATATTGATATTTTAAAATATTTATTTAATCCTAAAATAAGAAACGAATGACTTTCCATCGTATAAAAATATTTAAAAAAATTGAAAAATACCTAATGTGGAAGTGTGATAAACTGCGAAGATGAAGCTTACTTAGAACCTTGTCACACCTTCCTATCTGTATGCAAACGTATTTTACGAACGCCCGCTGACTGATAGTTTCACTGTTACCCAAGTATTATCTTCTGGTACTTTTAACACTGTGTTACAAAATAGTTCCAAAAAAGGGGTGAGAGGTTGTCATAAATCTCCTGCACCTTCTGGTGCCTAGCCAGTTAAGTTGTGTTCTAAATGTAAATTCTAGGATTTCTCTCCGATGACATGGCGGCATGAAAACGACAGCGATCTACGATTTTATGACATTGGTAGGACCCCGTTTTCATATAAAATCTTGTTATGCCCAGCGTAAAAAATTTTGTCTAATAATTTTCTTCTAATGTAGATGATCATCCACATTAGAAGAAATCCTTTTTCTTTTTGTTATTAATGGACAAAACATTCAGGTAGACAATACCTTCTTGAGGTGTTGAGTAAGGTTCTTAGTAGGTTACAAAAATCGTAGACATTTAATTTCTCTTTTAGCAGATATTAAGAGGAATATTTCCTGGCATCCCTATCGTTCGGGTTTAAAACCTGGGTGACTTACTTGAATCCAGAGCCCAAAAACCACTAAAAAAGTCACTGTCATTTCCAGTTCAGTCCTTGACTTATTGTCAAAGACGTTAGAAAAGACTTTAAGCAAAATGTATTTTTGAATAAAATATTTAATTATTTATAATTGGTATGTTATAAAGCAGACATGGAAAATTTTTCAAAAGTAGAAAAAATAGGAGAAGGTACCTATGGAGTAGTGTATAAAGCAAAAGACAGACTCACAGGAAATATTATCGCATTGAAGAAAATAAAACTTGACAAGTAAGTTTTGGCGCGAAAGTTGACATTTGTCAGATATCAGTTTTCTGTTTTTAATAATTATAATCTCATCAAGCTATATGTATCGCTATTTTTTACACACATATTTTTATTACACATTATTTAATTGTAAATCTTTATGGTATACGTGATAAAAGGTTGTAATAGCACCAAAATGATACTTTACCATATTCAATAACAAACCTGTAGCGATATCGACTCTAGTTAATTAAAGGAATTGTTTATTTTGAGTATCATGTACTTTACTTTATATTAAGTAAAAACTATTAGGCATTTATGATTTTTAAGTCACTAGATTCCTCTAAAAAAATTAATGATTACAATTTTTTTCAAAATGATGATTATTGCAGAATGCTCTGACTAAAATTATTTTTGTTAATACAGTTTTCCACCTATTTAATTGTAATTTCTTTTAAGTACTAAATAGGTTTGGAAAACTATTTTGTTTACATCAATATTAGTTTGATAATATTATGTTTTTAAATATCGAATACAATGAATTCTGGTATAAAGGAAGATATTATTGAGACTCCATTTTGTTAAAATAAACTATATACTGTTGTAAATT
Organism: Baronia brevicornis; assembly: GCA_031353405.1. Classification (NCBI taxonomy): domain Eukaryota; kingdom Metazoa; phylum Arthropoda; class Insecta; order Lepidoptera; family Papilionidae; genus Baronia; species Baronia brevicornis. The sequence goes on from JASFAT010001741.1 coordinate 431,115, forward strand.
AAATACTTTGTATATCATGTTTTTATTAAGACCTTTTTGTTTATACATATGTATTAATAAAGTCTAATAATAAGAGTTCATTATTTATAATGTACCTTACATGATGGTATAAGGTAATATATTTAAATTAAATAGGTAACAAATGGTTTTAACCAATTTGTTATCATTACTTTAGTTTAACATTTAATTGTTTAATTACCTCTTTCTTGTAATCCGTGATTGTCAGAAAATCTGAGGTCATAGTAAGTATTATTTAGTACTTATTATACTGAATTAATATGTATACAGTGGACCAGCGGTAATCAGACATATGTTTTGCAGGACGATGTCAGATTATATGTAGTACTGAATTTTTTGAATAACAGTACCTTGTAATCTGCAAAATTACAAATCAAAGAATCCATTTAAACTACAAATCATACTTCATAATTTTGTACATACATAAAATTAATGTGGAATGTAGTAAATTAAACATCACAATGGAGAGCAAATATTTTATTATAAAAATAACATCATCAGTGCTATAGAACTTACAAAAACAATAACAGTGATGCATACAACTTATAATCTGTCCAGTCGTGCATTATATTAGTGAAGATTTGCCAATATGTTTATTTACAATCAACAGTGATAGGTATGTCAGATTACAGGGTGTACCAGACTAGACAGGGTTATCACAGGTTCACTGTATCAAATTAGGCATTGATTAGTAAATTAGTAGTTCTGTACTATTCTTTTTATGCTTTTGCTTCATAAACCTATATCATTTTAAGAGATGCTTATTATTAATTCTTAATTTATTTAATCTTCATTAATATTACTCAACTCCTCTCATATTTGAAACCTTAACAGTGCATTTGTTTTGTCTTCATTAGTGTTTTAGTTTTCTTGATTTTATGGTTCCTACTTTTTATTTTTGTTTCTTCTTCATCAGTAGCCTGCAACAGTTCACTGCTGGACACAGGCCTTCAACAAGATGCGCCTCCTAGTTCAATCTTTGGCCTTACGCATCGAATTTTTGCCAGGTGCTTTGCTCAGAACATCACTCCATCTGGCAGATGGCGTTCCACACTACATTAAAAACACAGTCTTCGCTCCAGCACTCATCTATTTAAGCAATTATTAGCCCTATTTGCAAACTGCTATTTTTGTTGTTTTAATAATATCTTAATGTATCAGAACTTTGTCACAGTGAACCAGAGGGCGTGCCATCAACGGCGCTGCGCGAGATTTCAATGCTACGCGAGTTACATCATCCGGCAGTAGTGCGATTGCTTGACGTGCTACATGCTGATAGCAAGCTATTTCTCGTTTTCGAATGTCTTCATATGGATCTCAAGCGGCTTATGGATCTTACCAAGGGCCCGCTCCGTATCGACCTTGTCAAGGTAAGCATTTTCATTACCCTATTGTAACAAAAATTAAAAAAAAGTAAAGAAAGTTGTATGTATCCAAAATGTAAAGGACGAACTTTTCCTGTTACATGTACAAGTAAAATTATGACTATAAAATAAGGACTGGTGTATAATATAACTTGATATAGAATCTAAAATGAAAGAGTAATGTTAACAATACACTAACATAGAGTGTGTGTGTGTGCATCAGGTGTAGTTACAGCAATCTGTCAGTCATATTTGTTTTCCAGAAAAGTAGTTTTGTGCAAAGCCATTCCTTATTTTTGTTTGTCCTACAAGTTAATTAAAATCTTGTAAATAAGTAGTGTTTTTTTTAGTTGATATCATACATTAATCGAGATTATGTATTGCTTCCATGTAGAGCTACTTACGTCAACTTCTAGAGGGTATAGCATATTGCCATATGCGGCGTGTATTGCATCGGGACCTGAAGCCACAAAATCTGCTGGTCGATACGGCGGGTCGCATCAAGCTGGCCGACTTTGGATTGGCGCGTGCTTTTGGTATCCCAGTACGCGCCTACACCCACGAGGTAGTCACCTTGTGGTACCGAGCGCCCGAGATTCTGCTCGGCGCTAAATTCTACTCCACTGCTGTCGACGTCTGGAGTCTAGCCTGCATATATGCCGAAATGGTGAGCATCCAATCATGTCTTAACTCATTTTACCTAAGAAGATCAATATTTTCCACGGTGTGCCGACGTTATTAATCATTATTATTAGATCATCTTCTTTTTATTAAATGTGCTATATTATTTATTATAGAAGAAATAAATCCTTATGATAAAACGTTTCCATCAATACACGCAATAAAATTACAGGTATTTTTTGTTACACATTTAGCGGGTTCGATAACCGGCTCAGACAGACGCTTATTTAAAAATGCAGTTCGAAGTTTATAAAATCAAAATGAAGTCGTATTTTACTAATTTTTTTTTATTTACAATATTTCAAGTACTTTCCTTTCATGTGGCATAGCTGTGGAACGCGCTGTATACTTCACGTCGATAAAACAATGAAAAGTTCAAGCTTTTGCAGCTTCCTCAAAAGGATTACTAGTGTGTGTAACTAACGCCAAAATTACAGGCTAGTGGGCGTACGCTGTTTCCTGGTGATAGTGAGATAGACCAGTTGTTCCGTGTGTTCCGCGCACTGGGCACTCCTGGGGAGACGCTGTGGCCAGGAGCGCGGTTGTTGCCGGACTGGCGCGCGGAGTTCCCACGGTGGCCGGAGAGGGCGCCTCACGAGCTTCTCCCATCTGCAGTCAGCGTTGACCCACGCGCTGCCGCGCTCTTCGATCTCATGCTGCGCTACGAGCCCAGCGAGCGTGTGTCAGCTCGCGCGGCAATAAATCACCCTTACCTAGCCGACGCACGCCGCACTCCACCCGACCTGCCTATTGATACGCCTAATACGCCCGATGCTGTCAACTCTGATCTAGATCCCGATTTCTGAGTCTTACCGATCGAAGATATATAACAGTAGTGTTACCAAATTACTTTACTATAATTTATTCTTTAGTGAAATGATTCTGTTGTGAATAGAGACTGTGCCCATGCGTGAAATTACTATAAACTATTATTTTCATATTTGCATGATGGTCACACCCTTTCGCCCTCATAGCTTCGACCTCATTCATCCTTAAGCGAGATGAATTGTGCAGTTAATTTGACAGATGAATCGTCACTATACGATTACGCCTCTTAGGAGAAACAATTCTATATGTCTAATGTTAACAGTATTTGAAATAAATAATGAAAAATGCTAAATATATTGATTACTTTTATTTACGTTGAAGTTATTGAATTCTAAAGTGTTCGAAGTAACTCTAGAGGAAACAATTTGAGATTTCACCATGCTGTACATATGGGAAGGGAGGGTTTAATTTTAAGTTGTAATTAAAAGAAGTAGTTTCGTTTAAATCTTTTATTTTAATCAGTCTTGTCTATAATGTCTCGAATATAATAACAAAACGAAACTTCTTATAACAATTATTAATATTTGATTAAGAAATCAGTTACGACCTGTAAAGATAGACTGAGAATTTCTATTTTGCCCTCATGTTGTAAGATAAGTATTTAAATTAACACGTAAGAAACGACCATCTTCTGTATCAATATACAGCTCATGAGCATTTACAACACCAAGGACATTGTAATCAGTCTTCTACGAGTGGATCCTCGTATTTTTCTCCACAAAACAGACAAAATACATATTATATATCCTTGTGTAGGTTGCTTTACATTTTCATTTGGTCAATCTTCCTTTCAACCATTGCTTTGAATAGAGAGCTAGAATCTCTGACTTTTGTCATCTCCTTTTTCACTTTTTTTAACTATTACTATAAGTTCAGTTTGGAGAAGAAAGTAGTTTTTGGATACATAATGTAGAAGGAGGATGGATGGCTGTTCCAAACTAAGACAATCTACATGGATTTCAGTACACTTTTTTTCATTTTGTATTTTTTTTTCTGCTAATGCTTCCTTTTCAATAGTAACATCTTTTTCTGCAGTTGATACGGCTTTTTCATTGCTTTCTGTCTCTGCATTGCACCCTTTTTAGGTATTCCGAGAATTGTAGCGTTAACATCATCTACCTCGATAGGCACAGCGACTGGTTCACAGCCTTCTGTCACTGCAGGATTGTCACTAATCATGACTGAATCTTAAGTTGTATGTGCGTCAGCAGTATCAGGGGCGTTTTCATAAACGGAATTATTCTCCTTCGACGATGATTCTTCTGAAAAGTCATTGATCACATGATTTTCTAGTGCTAAGTTTAATGTTTTATGTAGGTAGTTTCCATTTTGCCAACTCTATCTATCTTGCCCTTCCTTCCCCTACTATTCTTCAAAAAAAAGTAAAATGAAAGTTACAGGTGAAAAATAATATATACGGCCTGAGCAAAAATTTTATAACTGATATTTATGGAATGTGAATATTTTTGATGTGAAACATCTCAACGCATGACGAAACATATGGGAGTGAAATCATAGACCGAGATGTCGTCTCGATTCAGGCTAGCTACCCTCTACTCGACTCTATACAGGGTCACTTACACGTGGCTGTGAGCATACGGTAGAGACCGAGCCATCGTTAATGTTTCACGTTTACCAAGCGTTCTATGACGATTCTCTTTTTTTTAATGTAAAGAAAACTGCAAAAATTCGTTCTTCCTTTATTAATTCAGTCAATTACACAAAGTAAACTAAGTGGTCTCAATTGTATATACACAATGAACTTGTTACATAACTTCTTATTGTATGTCACTTATGGTTTCCACAACTTGAGCAGGCCATCTTCACTGTAGGTGGCTAGTAGATTCTGATGCGGGTGGTGCGTCATACCAATGACTGCTTTCTCGTGAATCTGCCGATATACAACACGAACTTAGGTATTTGTACTCATTTTGTTCTACAATTAATAATATTATTAAATATATTATTAATTGCAGAACAAAATGAGAGCTACTATATGTATATAAATATATATTTATATACTAATAGTAAGCGTTTATCCCTTATAGAAACAATGCCGCCATATAAACGGCATGGCATTTTTCTTACTCATTTACTTGAAATCATTTCGTTATTTTTTTACACTGAATTATAAATTTAATATTTTTTTATTTCAACATAAATATTTCTTCATTTCTATATCATATAAAATAATTTCTTCTCGTATGAAATACAGCTTGGACCTGGCCATTGGGAGAATACTTGAAATAATTCCGGACTGTTAAAGGTTAATTATTGATTCATTTGATTCTTTTTAGAACTATTACCTATCGTTAATCCAAAATTTTCTTGATATAGAAACAGAAACACTGGACATAAGGAAAGAGACAAAATGAAAGATTCTCGACGAGAAGAGACTCGAGAATCCAACCTGGTAGTAATACTAACATTTATAGTACGTTCTAGTTTCCCGCTAGTGGCGCAGAAAGCGTAGAGCACAAGATCCTCCCCCGCGCAGTACACGAGGCGGCCTCTTGCGCCCAGGGCTGCGCACACAAGAGCACCGCCCTCTTGCGAGCGTCGACCACTGGACAACGAGCGCACGATCTGTCCCGCCATGTTCATTATCACCACCGTGTTGGTCCGGTTGCACACAACAAAGTGCTCGGGGTTCTTGGGCGTCAAGAGCAACGAGTTGACGGGCGGTTCGCCCGAGCCCAGCGGCTTAAACGTCGCCGTGCACTCGCCCGTGCGCACCGCCCACAGCTTCACGCTGCCGTCCGACGACGCGCTCAGCACACCGTGCCCATCTGGCGTGAACACCGCCTCGTTAACAAACGACGTGTGCCCTACGAATTCCTTAAGCATCTTGCCTGACTTGAGCCCGTGAATTCTGTAACAAATTTAAATCAACATAACCCAAGTGCTCTGCATTGGAGATATATTATAATACTACAGTGTCTAGCTTGTGGTGTATCTATCTCAAGAGATGGCTGGAAGAAATTCTGTGTGTGTATAATTTTTGCGACAGTTTTATATACGATAATAATTTGGTCGACCCAGATATCGCTGGAGAGATCCGATGGATGCTGACGTGCGCGAACTTCAAGGCAGCAATTTGCAAGAATTAGTGTAGGACAGGGAAATATGGAATACTCTCGTTTCGAAGGCCAAGATCCACTTCGGGTCATAGAGCCAGTGGAGTAAGTTAGTAAGTATAATAGGGCATCATTATTTTTATAATTCTAATCCAGTAGCAATCGGTAAGTTACGGGCTTACGATTTGAGATTGTTAGATTGTATCCTCCTTTGGACTATTGATGTGAAACATCCTAACACAAACATTAACTTAGTTGGAATGTGGACAGTCCGAATTTTTACTTAGCTAAGATCCGCGACAAACAAACAAAAATAGAAAAATAATATGTTTTTTACTGGAAGAAGTGCATTTACGGGGAGCTTAAACTAAATCTTACCGAAAAACGGCCGTCAGCAACTCTCCACTTCCCAACCACTATCAACCACACTAAACCCAACACCACTCTTCCATAATGTACACGAAACATTATGGAACCAGAACCATGAGGCATCATCAGGTATATATCATTATATGACACTTCTTCACACACAAAATTCTGACTATTCACATAGTAATAGATGTCCGCAAAGTAACGTCTGACTCCATTAATTTTCTTAGTTGGAATGGTTAACAAGATTTGCAGTAATATTAAAAACATTGATAATCTTAAAAAAAACAACAAAAGAAAAATCAAATATATACAAGGTAGTGAAGAACACCAACATTATCAGTACTAGATGTTTCATTCTATCCAGGTCACATCTAAGATAAATCCTCTTCAAATTAAAACTAGATGTAAAGAGATAAATATCTAATTTCATCAAACCTTCCTTCAAAAACCTTCAAAAAACAAGCCTATACATACCTTAAAGGCCAGTAACGCTTCCGCGACTCCTGCGGTGTCGCGGTTATCCATGGGCGACGTTGATTGCTTTCCATCAGGCGACACGCTTGCTCGTTTGCCCTCCTATCTCATAAAAAAAAAATTGGCAACGAATTATCATCATCACATCTGTCTGAATGCAGTAAGTACCTGATGGTGCGATCGAAAGAAGCAGAAAGTATCTGTGTGTTGTCTCGTGTGAACTGCAGACAAGTGACACCCTTGCCGTGCGCACGCTCTAGCCGCCGCTGTACCTGACCCGTTGACACCTTCCACACCTGCAGATAGAATCACAAATATTGCAAAGGCTATGACAAAATGTACTGCAAATTAACATAATTTAAAAACTAGCAATATTCGAAACACCATATATTTTTTTTAATTATAAGAAATTGTTAACGATTTCGCTGCGATGGGCTTATATATACGCCCTAGAACAATGACCATTCCATATATCAAGAGCGTTTAGTTGGATTCAAAAGAATATTATAATATTAATAATATTTATAAAAATATTTATGATTATTAATTTTAGAAAGTAAGATATTATCGAATATAATAAATATCATTGTAAAATTCAGAGAAGAAGAAACAACTTCTCATTACTTGGTAGCATTCTGTACTTCACTGTCAACTATTGAGTAATGCGCTTCATTCAGTGATCACATTTTGACGCAAGCTCTCCGTAGCGAAAGGGTTAAGTCTAAGAAAGCCTAGTATCTAGTACTTCGTTTTAAATTTTTCTTATACAAAAATTCACAGTTAAAAGAACTGAGTTGGACGAAGTTGCAGTTCGTATTATAAAAAAATTGAGATGTTGTGTCCTGCGTGTTTTTAGGCTTGTTGTATGGATTTACTGGACACGACATATTTTAAGTGGGTTGAAGGAACTGACCTTAATTTTGCCGTCATTAGAACCGGCGGCGAGCGTGTCACTGTCGCGACCGAACGCCAAACTCAACACAGCTTCCTCCATGCTCATATACTCGTCGTGTGCCTGATAGCGTAAGTCTTTCCGCAGCTTACCCGTCGTGAAGTTCCACACCTCAACTAATCCATCCACCGATCCCGTAACTAGATACTGCCCGTCAGGTGAGAACCTAAATGTAAAAAGCACCTCAAATATTGCAAGTAACTAAACACTACAATAGTCTATTCAAAATTAAAATTCATTTAGCCTTCTCTGTAATATGGATTTAGGTATGCTTCAACTTCACCTGTATGTTTTTTTAATGTCAAGTAGTATGTACTACCTGCTGAAAGATCATTGAATTCTTACTGAAACATTTAAATCTCAATATAGTCTCTCATGTAGTCGAAGATCAGGTTAGGTGGTTTGCTTGTGGGTGATTTCTAGCAGTGGACTGGTATTGACTGTCATGAAAACATGAAAGACTATGTACAGCAACAGACTGAATACTAATGGCGACCTTCACAAATCAAACATACTTTATCTTCCATCTGGCAATAAAATTCATATTATATATATATTACATATTAGCTGACCCGGCAAACGTTGTTTTGCCATATAAATTATTTCTATAGGTATAGGTAAAAAATAGTTTACGATCTATTCTCAGAGCTACCAAATAAACAAATAAAAATAAAAATCAGTCACGCCGTTTGAAGGAGTTCGATAACAAACCCTGACACGAGTTTTTTATTTATTGATTAAATATACCTAGCACATTCTACATGTGATTTTTGTCCAAATTTGATGATTTTGGAAACATGTGTTGGACACTGGTCATCCTCCTCATCTCTGATGGCAGCTTTACCACGGAACAAATCGATGGTAGTTCCTGTAAGATAAACATAAGAAGAATTACTACATATAAAAGCTACACTAGGTAAATCATAATGAATGGATGATAAAAAAATATAACATTCTGCAATATAAATAAAATAATGTTTTTATTTTGTTTAGCTGTAACTTACTTGTATAATTCACAATTATACTAGGTTCACAGAAAGTTTTTGATCTGGCAAGAAAAGATTTCAATACAATACAATATTGTTTAAATTTCAAATAAAGAACTCTTTATATAGCTGTACATTCGTCATTACATTATTGTAGCTTTGACAACATTTATTTAAGGTTTTTTCACAAATTTAAGAAAATCTTTATTTTAACAAATTTTGTTTAAATAAATTATGTAAATTTATAAAACATACCAGGAGGCAACAGGCCCTGATGTTGTTGCCACTTAAGTGCCTGCCCCAGCAATGCCAACAACCTGGAGCTAGGTACAACAGAGACTTCACCGGCCAGTGATGCAGCTAGTGCAGCTCTCCGTCGCTCTTTACCACCCCCACTGCCATATGCCTCTCGCGGATCGAAGTATGATCGTGATAGAAGGTTCTCTGTAGCACAATGATGCATATTGATCTAAATATATATTTAATCTTTAACAATAAACAATTATAGTCCACAATAGTATAGAAAAAGTAAATTATGGGAGGGCAGAGAAGTCTTATAACCCGACCGTGCCCACATTTCTCGGGCACACGTCAAAGAATGTCGGAACAAACTTGTATCCGAAATTCAGACTTCATTAGACCAAGTTTTGGATTGGGCTTAGCGCAACTTAGTCCAATTTAACCACAAAGACACAAGTTTGCATGTTTACCACTAAAAAGGTCTCCTTGTCATATCTCCTTGTTTTGATACTAAGCCGTGCATCGGGATCCTTTGCGTCGAAATTTCCAGTGACATTCAGTTTCGGGGTCACATGGAAACTGGCCTCTTAGAAACTAGGTGTACTTGGCAGAGCGAGACAGTATTTCACGCCGACTCATCGCTTATAACTTTACAAGGCATAAGTCAGGTTGCAAATGGCATACTGTTCTAACCTGTAGGCCGGGGCACCTCAGTATCAGCTTCTTTCCCTTGACTGTGTATTTTCAGGCTACCTCATCTCTTAGTATCTTTTATCATTTTTATGGGTGCTCAGAGGAATTGTTCGGGATAATTCTGGCCGCTGAGTTCCACTACTGCACATCTTACCACAAGGAAAAATTTCATCCACACCATCTGGATGAGGGGGATCCAGTGCAGTGTGTTTTTCCAGAAACTTCTTTCCACACACCACTATTTAAAGATTAATGAGTTACTTACCAAGGTGCATATAGCGATCTGTCTCATGTTGCTTCATAAGCAGACAAGGGTGTGTTTGTCGCAGTAGAGAGCGCGCAGCACCAAGTTCTCGTAATTCAATGAGTTCCAACACAACCTGTTCATATAGTTCCATAAGCTTTTTGTCTGGCAGCTTAAGTGATGCTGTGGCTTTGAGTACAGTGTCCCAGTGTCCATTGTTAATGTCTGCACAAAATCCATCTACACTGTCTACTGTGTTCAAAGACACACCAGTTTCTTCCTAAAAACATCAATAAGGAAAGTTCAAAACTATAATGTAAATACATTAGCTCGAAAAATTTATGAAAAAAGCTTACCTGTAAGGTCTGTAACGTTTTAGTAAGATTGGACTCCTTTAAATACTGCTGTATTAAACGTATAACACTGAAAAAGAATTATGGATTTGTTCATTTTATTGCCGACAAATTAATAAATAACCCAACCTGTATGAAGCAAGCTTACTCTGCTGATTCAATTTCAATAGACATTGTTCAAAGGAAAATACAATGACTATAATGTGAAATAGACTTTTGAAAGACTAAATTCAAATGTAAATATAAAATTACACATTTGTTGCTTATTGTTTCTATATAGTCGCACTATTCGATACACACTCTATACCTATACATATATTTACTCTATACCTATGCATACTACTGTTCCATTTTAATCTCACAGATTAAATAACATATATAGAGAAACAGAGTTTGTTTTTACTTTTAGATTTTGGTTGTCATGAGTATTAATAAAAAAGTAAAATTTAGGTCAAGCAATATTTACAATTATGAGAAAAGCTCTCCAGTATGCAGATCCTAAGTGTATTGGAACCAGATGACTTCAAAAATTATTTGAGAATGAGAGAAACGGAATCTATTAATCAAAAAGTGTTCAATAAATATTAGTTGTAAGATTAATATTTCTAACCACAGGCAACTCTTGTCTGGATTTAAATATAGTTTCTTAATTTCATAACCGCTTTTGTCGAAAATTCTCTCAGAAACATGTATTTACTAATTTTTAAAAATTCTTTTGATCATTTTGTAGTACCTTTAAACGCAAACAAACAATGTGAATAATTATTATCCACGCTAGTCACGCGATGTCTGAGTGCCCTGACTGCTCTTTTCGTTATTTCACTAAACTAATACGTTCAGGCAGTTAGACCATCCCTAGAATAGAATCGCCCTGCCGGCCTAATTAAGAATATTTCCTTGACTTTTATTTGCCGGTCTAATTCAGAGAAAGAGACTCTGACTATCGTATAGTGTAATACCCATTTTACTCCGATTTTTATCTACACTTCGACTGCCAGCTTACTTACGCGGTTTCCACTCTAGCACTACTGTATTTCAAAATAATTTAACTTATCTGGATGTAAGCCTTACACAATCTAATTATAATTATTACTGAATCATTATATTATGAATATTAAAGATTATCCATTTATTCATTTGAATTAATGCCTTTAATAGTACCAAAATAGCACGGATGATTTCACCAATGCCACGTAGAATGGAGAAGACACGAGGAAGATTAAATATGTGGACTGCGTATCTCTTTTATACGTTGATTTATAGTATCTATTTCTACTCTATACTTTAGGTTATTCTATAAATTTTGTCCATTGTCGGGAAGTCCACTTACAAAGAACATTGATATATTTTCTAAGTGTGCATCAATGTATTCCGATGCATTGATTAGAAACATCGATGTTTTCTTATAATCGATACTTTTTGTAACATTGCATCACAAAGCTACATGTATCGTAAATCGTACTTATTAAATACGATGAAAATAAGAACAATATTGAATAGCCGCTATTTTTATTACATTGGCATAAAAATATAAAATGAGTTTCAAAAAAATAGGTATAATCAATAGCTGGTTAGCATTGATTCGATGTTTAATAAAAATACATCGAGTAAATCAATTAAAAAATAAAAATTCAAAACATCGATCGTATTATAAACATCGAGTAAATTCGATGCATCGATGTATATCGAATATCCCTAGTCCGTGGTGTCATTTACAAAATTTGTAAACAAAATTGCAACACAAATTGCTTATTCATGAGAAAAAAAAACTATTAATCAAATTAAATATAACAAGTGGTCTATTGAATATTTTCTTAGTAAAGAAGCATTTTAGGCTACTTTTGGTGACGAAAAGAGGTAATTCTTTACCATATTCGTACTTATTCAAACATGTGTACAACACACTAGTGAGGTCATCATCTTGTCCTATTATAATTTTGCAATAAAACTAACTTGATACAGTTTACAGACCAAGAGACTTATAATATGAAAGCTCAATTAAATATTTGTTGTAATTTATAATGCAGATTTCATTAAATATAATTCGTGGTTCCTAATGGTTTCCTGGGTAAATTATTGCTCATTTTAAGTGTAATATTTCGTTCCTTACTTTATTTTTCGTCCGGGAGACGTCGATCATTTCATGTGGAAATGTAGACTGACGTCTTCAAGATGTCCAGAATTATCTCATTCGGACACCGGCCAGTATATTTTTAAATTAAAGTAATATTTAATGTCATTGCACTCATTCACATTAAATATTACTTACACATTATTATATTTTGAACACAACAAATTTCATTTTATTTGTATGTCAAGGATAAGATTATACATAAATATATTAGATTATAGGATTTTATGTATTAATAGTTAAGTATAATGTAAGTTTAATATAAAGCAATTTTTTTTTGTCTTAGGCAGGCAAATAAAATATTTTTATATTTATATTTGTTGATATGTGAGCTTTCAAAATAGCATAGCCTACAGTCATTCCTAAGGCTATCATACATTCCTTTTTATTGGATAGATAATTACAAAACTTTGTAACACACATTTATTTAACTCTAGATATAAAGAAGCTCGGAATGGACCAGATATTACAACAAGTTGTTCAGACTGTGGAGAAAGAATTGGAGCGTGAAATTGATCAGTAAGTTTGTACTATTTAGACTTTTTTATTAATACTATATGTGGCAAAAAATTTGTATAAAGTTTTTATTATTTTTTTTAGACAACTTTTAGCTGAATATATAATAGAAAAATGATTTGAAAAAAATTATCTTGGACAGGATATCTCTTTTTCACATCACATCAGTAGATATTGCTATGGTGGTTCAAGTAAAAAAGTTTCGGGAATTATGCACTGTATTAATTCATGACTCATCCATTACATAAAATTACTACTGCCACTTGGAGTATATTTCATACGAAAAGTTCTTTTCATACAAAACAATTATCTAAAGGCATCACACTAAATGGAAGCCCCATACATCCTATGTATAAATATTAACATCAATGACTGGATTCATCATTATTTGATCCTATTTATAGATTGGATGCACTGGACAGTAGTGACCTTGAGGCAATCAGACAGCAGCGCATTGCTGAGATGAAGAAAAGAGCTAAACAGAAGCAGGAATGGCTTGCAAATGTATGTAATACTGACTTTTTATTCAATTTGAGTGAATCTTTATTACTTTATACTAATTCCGTACATGTAAACTAGTTATTTTAAATTTTAAGGATGTAGGACACCACTCACAATTAATGGAAAGCACTACAGAATTATTTTATATTGTATGAAGTCCATACTATATGAGTGATGTATGTTTTATATTTAAAATGAGAGTAGAGATGTATAGATACTTAGTTGTTTAGATGCTTATATTTAATATATATTTTAATTACGTGTTTCTCAGCTGAATATAATTTTTTTAAGGGCTAGGAAAGTAAATTGAGCAAGTGTGTCGCCTGATGTTAAACAGTGTAAAGTGGTAGAGTCACTCTGCAGACGAATACTTTTTGAAGAATGATATATTATTGGTCTATAGTATGATGAATGGGCGGCTCGCCCGGGGAAGTACTACACTCCCGCAGAAAACCAGCGTCTGAGTGTTAGCTTAGCTATCGTTCTTCGTACGGTGAGCGGCTGAGTTCTCCAGAAGTCGCTTTCACTACCTCCCCCATAATACACTATCCTTAAAGGTCGACAACGCTTTCGCACTGTCTATGGCGCTGCGAATGTCTAAGGGCGACGTTCATTGCTTTGCATCGCACACATTTGCTCGTTTGCCTTCCTGTCCCATAAAAAAAAGTAAACGCCGCACACACACATCTACAACACTATAGGCATTACAGTTGCGTTACTGCCTTTTTATTTTCCATTTTTATAAAATACCGCTGAAGGTAACTGCTTCTCTGTGGTTAGAGTAATAAAAGATGTTGAGATATGAGACATCCTTCCACAATGCCAAAGAATGTAACCATTACATTTACGATATCAAATAGTTTTTCGACCATAACAATATGTTAATTATTATCGATATCTAATCAGGGTCATGGAGAATATACAGAAATAGATGGTGAGAAGGAATTTTTTACTGTGTGTAACAAGAGTGATAATGTTGTGTGCCACTTCTATCGCGCCGATACGCCCCGCTGTCGCATCGTGGACATGCACCTTAAGCTCCTGGCTAAAAAACATGTCGAGACCAGGTTCGTCAAGTTAGATGTGGAGCGAGCACCATTTCTCACTGGTAAATAATTTTTTTCTACAGTTTTTTTCCCTTTCTACTTTGGCAACTTTTTATACAGCATATCCAATGAATAAATGAAAGCGAACTTTACGTAGTATGTTCGGAGTTCAACGTCAAGTTCAAAATAGTCTGCTAGAACTCGGCACACGGCTTTGTATTTGGCCGAATACCAAAATAATATTCGGCTAACTTTGTATACTATCAATAACTTTTTTGGAAATTGAGTTATTTTAAAAATAAATTGACTGCTTAGAGCCTATTATCATAAAATATGTTAGCAACTAACTAAAGAGGGAGAAGAGAGAGGAAACTGTTGATCATTGCTTGAATAAATTAGCGCCAAATATGCCCAAATAGTTTATGCCAAATATTCGACTATTTATCTGACATTTCCCGAAAATTTTCAACAAAGCTTTCATTACACCATTTTCCTTTTACATAATTCTTTTGATAAACATGCAACTAATTGAATGAATTCATTTATTAATTGTATAGCTGTTTATGTAACAACATATACAGCTGTACAACGAATAAATTAATAAAATGTTTGAATATATTAGGGAAAAAAATGTTTTGACTTGCAGTTTTATTTATATTATTGTACTCAAGTTGATTTTTTTGAATCTGTATTATTTTTCCATACAGGTCGCTTGAAAATCCGTGTGATACCCACCATTGGTTTAGTAAAACAGAATAAAACTAAAGATTTTATCGTTGGTTTCACGGACCTTGGCAACTGTGATGACTTCTCCACAGAGATGCTTGAATGGAGAATAGCAAAGTAAGTCAAGTAATCATTTAAAAAATTATTAATCAATTAGTGTGATTTTAACAACTTTAAAGTCCAAATAAAGAAATATATTTGACCTTATTTATAAGCTATGTAGGCGGGGTGTACATTTTTTTATTCTTCTGGAAAGGCATTTCATAAAACGGTGGTACAATCATTGAATTATAGTAACTGAGTAGACGCTTTGAACCATGTTTCAGGTTAATCCTTAAATGCATGATTTTATTGTCACTCTGTTATGACCTTCGGTTGTGTGTATGTACATTATCAGTGTTTAAAATAAAAAACGCTCGCGGATATACATCTTTCAAATTTGGTTTGAATGCATTACAATACTATATCACAACCAAAATTTAAACTTTAACTATGGTTAATGCTTTAATTTTTACGAATCTTTTTTGAAATGCGCTATACATTTAAGTGTTACACAGATAATTTTTATCTTCTAATCAAATTCACTTCTATTTACAGGCAAACACATTTCTTTCCGTAATTTGTTTGCCCGTAAAGAGGGTGCGTGATATTTTTCAGATAATACCATATTTTAATAAAATATTGTTTACAGGTCAGATGTAATTGAATATTCCGGCGATTTATTGGTTCCACCCGCAGAGGCTAGGAAAAAACGCGCACTTACCATACAGAGTAAGAAGACCATAAGAGGTGGCAATAATGACGACTCAGATATAGAGTTTAGTGACTGATAGAGCCTCAAGAAATTGCACTGAAGCTTCATGTTGCTTACAAATTACATCCATTTCTACATGCTCATAAATATATATCAAATTACTAAATAAACTTATATTTGCGACAACTTTATAAGATGCAAATTTTAGCATAGATTGGCTATTTATTCAAAGTAAAAGGTAGTTATGAGAAAGAGGCTTATGTTAATGAAAATTATGAAACATGTCAGCAATTAAAGCAAATTGTATTTGTTGTTTTAAATATAAATCGTTCTATATAATTGCAGTTATTTGGAAGATACAAATTTACACGAAATTGTTTGATCTTGAGTACTAAATGTACTTTGCCCTCCTGATAAATGTCCAAGGTAATTCAATTCAATTCTTTGTTTATGGCAACTATCAGTGGATTCTGCCAGTGTCAATGTCCAAGGTAAATGAATTTTAATTACTTGTCAATGTCAAGCGTGAGCCTGTAACTAGTGTCAAAACCATTTTCAAGCCTTGTCAAAAATTGTTTTTATCACAAAGCGCAAAGTTTTAATCAGATGAAATCTGAAACATGAACAAAGGGACACCATTTTTAAATGAACGGAGCACCAGTTTTATATATAAAAACAGTTAATTATATGTTGCCTAAAAATACTTTTTGTAACTAATAAATTATTATTAATATGTTATAAATTCCAGAGCCTAAATAGGCAAGTTTTTTTAAATAAACTATATAATACAGTTTTGGTTTTTAATTAACTGTTCACCCGTTTGAATCAACACCAGAGTCATCATAAATGCGTTGCTGGCTTTTAATGGGCACATTGGCTGCTATTTTGAATACTATATACATACAGTCACGCCTGTCTCCCTGTAAGGTAAGGCAGAGACCTCAGATCTCCATCCGCTACGTTCTCGACACACCTTCCTTGCTTCCTTTACACTCATCCATCTTTTCATCCATCCTTCCTCTCACATTCATCGTAGCAAAACGGCTTTCCGTTCGTCGCTTCTCTTCCTCGTGGGAATCAGGATGTGTCGGGTGGCGAACCATGTCGCCGTCATTTTTGAACAAATTAGGTGTATTATAATTCGTCAGTGAATCCCACGAGCCGCAAGGGAGGCTGGAGGTCAGCCCCATAGCCCCGCATGTTGAGGTAAGAAACTATAGTATTCGGGGGAGCCAAATCTCGGGACGGTCGGCACGCTTGCGACTGAGTTCTCCCCTAGCCACGCATCCTTTGAATACTATATGTTATTTTACTTAAACTTGCACAAAGTGAGCATAACAGATGGACTTAACGCCATTGGGCATTCTCTTCCATCAATTTTTCCGTTAATATAAATGATAATAACTTTAGATAGATATTGAAACAATGGTATGTTAAAACTAAACGAAAAAAGTTTTATTAAAATATAAATAAGGTAGAAAATATGTTGTATGGGTTGTAGTGGTTCGGGGCCACCGTACGTATTTGTTATATTAGTATTAATATAACAAAAATCCATCTGGACGGTAGCTCCCCCAACTATAATCAGTTAGTAACGCTATATTATAATCGTTTTTCTTTTTAAATATAGAATCTATAGCATATAGTAGTCAGATGTTCGCATCAATAAATAATATCACTAGTTATGATGTTTTCATCTTAAACTATCAAACTGATGAATTTTTCGTGTGTAATCTTTGTAGGCAGTCATTGAATGATTCTATGTAATATAACTTTTTCCGTAATAAAATCCATCCATCTTTAGTAATTTTAAAAAATTAAATAAATCTATTCCCGAACAATAACAACGTTACGTGTAGTTTGATTAATTAAACTTTTTATAGTAATCCCGTGTAATGTACATGACAAAGTTTGAAGAATAACAAGTTTTGGCATATAGCTTTTAGGCAATAAAAAGTTCACTTATCACAATAATCGTTAACTATCCAAAAAGTAACATATAAGTTAAAAGCTAAAGGTTGAACCTCACCTAATGCTTAAACAGCAATACAACTTGTGAGACAATAGACAGATTTAGTAAAAAGATAAAAAACAAAGATTTAAATGTTTTTAGGCACGTATTTTATGTTTTTATGATGAAATTTTATGTACATATCTACCTAGTGCAAAAAATTGCAATTAGTCATTGATCCTCTTTTTGCATTAGGTGCATTTTTTTTTATTAAAACTGATTTACCTTGAAGTTCAACATCTGTATGGGAGCGTTTTAAATTTGAGTCCTGTCAAATTTATATCAAATTCTGAGTGTTGTTGTTCAGAGGTTTGGCTCTTTTTGAGTCTGAGCAACGGTGCTGAAAAAATCATCGTGTTCAAAAAAATCTAAAGTAACCGTTAAAACCGTTAATATTTTTTTTGTTTAAGTTAAATCGTTAAACAATATATGAAATTCGTTAATTAACAATTTTCTGCCCAGTTTTATATATAGTATATGCCAAATTTATACAAATATACAAAGTACTTTCATTACTTTTTTATCTAAATAATTATGCTTTATAATGTTCCTGACTACAAATTCCTAAAAGCACCAAATGTTTGAAATTAATGATTGACTGGTGATGATTAAGTATGAATAATTTAATAATAAACTTTTAATATTTTAATATCTTTGAATAGGAAGACAAAGACAAGGATGTCCTTGGTGAACATAATCAAAAAAGACGAGTTAATTAATTTTACAATGGTAATTTATAAAAACTGTCAAAATCTTCTTTATATTTGTTATTTAATCTGTTAAGCAGTCAGTCTGTCAAATTTTACAGCTGGTGTTAGATGTTTACTTTTTTATAAGTAAGAGATCGAGAATGTAAACATAAAAATAAAATGTTATTAAATTCAAAACTACAATAGTGACAGTGCTGTACTTATTAAATAAAAAGTGCCATTTTTATACAAAACGTTGATGTTTTGTATACATAAGTGTTTGCATTCGCTAATCATATTTTGGAGTTAGAAGTAAGTTTGTCAAAATTAGTTTTTTCTTTCTAATGCTGTCTAAAAATAGCCCTACATATTATGTACTAGTATATAGATCCAGGTTTGGTTCAAGGTTATGTACTGGACTTTGGAATATAACATTGTTGCGTAGATACCAGAAAAATGTTTCTTCAAAAGATAACAGAACGTCGTAGCTTAAAATTATAAACATTACTCTTACAGAAAATTGAAGCTATTTCAAAATTTCCGTCATCATTTTATTTTTCTATTCTATACATATTACCAAGTAACATTAGGGGATACTTATTACAATTTTATGAGAAAGTGAAGTAGAACCTGGAAAAAGGTCTAGGTTTTAAATTAAAAAATCTGGTGTTTGCCAGCTTATTGTCCCGGTTTATCCTCAATCTTATAGATACACATACTTATGTTTACAATAGGATTTATATTAAAGACTTAAGATCATAAAAGTCAAAAGTAAATATTAAAACTACAATTTATTTTAAAATGCTAATAGTGTAAACTTAGTTATCTTGCTGTCTCTGAAAAAAGCCCAAATATACTTTATCAGAAGACAAGACCTAATCTCATCATCTGGAAAAATAAATAGTGTAGTTTAGTTTTTATGAATTAAATACATTTTTTAATCATTAGTATTTTATTTTTTATTCTTTATAAATTAAAACGAAAAGTAATTTAAAAAGTTATTTTGTTTATATTCAGAGATAATTTCTTATCTTCTGTAAACAAATCTTCTATTATCAAAGTTAAATTTATTTTTTTATTATGTCACTTGTTATTTGAGCATTTTTTCACAGCTATGAATTCTTTTCATTCCCATGTAAGATTTGCCGACTTTCCAACACGACCAAACATTAAACTGATTTCAATTCAAACAACTGTGTTTGTAATATTTTGTCTTTATTAATCTCATGTGTAAGCACTGCACTCATTCATTTTATAGTAAAACGATCTATGTATTTTGTTTTTCTAAAAATATTTTAGACCCGTGATACATTTTGACTGACTTTAATGACTATAACATTTAAAATTCACTAAAATATTTGGACAAGTAAAGAAGTGTAAATTTATTAAACATTAAAAAGATATTTTTGTTGCTGTACCATGGTTTCCATCGATTCCATTTATGTCCATTTATTTTGAAGTTTCCTTATTTTTAAGAAAGAACCCCCAATTTTTGCAAAGTTAACAGTAGACACATAAAAGAAATAAATTATCATTCTTCAGGTCTTTATGTTCTCATAAATGCCCCATAAAACCAGTTTATTTGTTTTATAGAAGAGTTAAGTAAGCAATCAAGTTACTTACATGATGGTAAGTAATTACTGTCACCCATGGACATCTGTAACATTAAACAGATTTATTATCTACTACTTTGGGATAAAATCTGAATAACAAGATAAAAAGGGTTGGCAAAGTGGAGGGGATGAAGAGGAAAAGGAAAAGAGATTAATTTGTTGACGATCGATTGGCTCAGTGGCGGGGCCTTCTGCCCGCGGAGTCAGTGGTCGCGAGTTCGATCCCCGCATCTGAATAAATATTTAGGATTTATAAATATTTATTCGGAGTCTGGTAAATCTGGTAAAAGCCCCCATTCCGCATTTCCGTTCTTGCCCTTTCCTTTCTTCTCTATCCTTTCCCTTCCTCTCCGCCAAACCACGGTCTGCCGTGCCAATGGATGCTTGGCTAGGGACGAGCCTAGTCGTAAGCGTGCCGACCATCCCGGGGTCGGGCTCCCCCGGGTACTATGGTGCCTTACCTCAGAATGCAGGGCTCTGCTGGGGCTGACCTCCATCCTCCCTTGCGGCTCGTGGGATTCACTAAAGTCGAATTTAATATACCTAATGTGTTGAAAGTGACGGCGACGTGGTTCGCCACCCGTCATGTCCTGAATCTCACGAAGGCGAAAAGCGACCAATTGAGAGCCGTTTCGCTGCGATGATTGGTAGCGGACGGAGCTCTGTGGTCTCTGCCAACCCCTGCGGGGGATAGGCGTGAATATATAAAAAAAATAAATAAATTGATTTGTATTCGTCATTCAGTATGAAATACATTTACAGAAAAGTATATATCACTAAATTTGTTCTAAACGCCAATATTCTGTGACTGTGGTACTTTCCAGATTGAATCAATTAATTTGTGCCGTAATGTGGCTTTTTCACTATTAAAAAATTTCGAAAAACTGGTAAGTTATTTCAACATGGAAAACATATATATATAAAATGGTACACTGCAACAACCTGATTATGATAGTTCAAAAACTCTAATAGACATGTCTGATATAAGAGGCCCAACGACATTCTGTTTTGACAACCGTAAAGTTTCAATTACATGTAGTTTAGTCTTTTAATTCGCAGATGAGGCTTTGAGGACCACATTTCTTATTTTCACAGACCATGTCCTACTGCTGAGTATGGACATCCCCCACGCTTGTCTATCTAAATAAACCCATTACGCTTGTCTAATACGGATTAGCGGGGTATCCAGAGTCACATAATAAATATCTGCAGGCCATACTTATTTATTTCCATGTGGAGATCGAATCTGAGTCCATTGACTTCGTAGAAGGCAGCCCCGCCATAAGGTCGTTTAACTACCAGATTATCATTGGCAGTATAATCATTTTAAAGTCAAGAGTAGGCATAAATTGTCACAAACCAAGTGACAGCAGAGTTATGGGTGCAAAATACCTAGCTCTGCCTTCATAAATCTGCCTGACTGGCATAGAAACTCGTCAAATTCTCCCAACTTAATATAGTCCTCAACTAGCTGTCGAGTGGTAAAGACTGTTTTTTATGGAAAACTATTATTTTTTGGTCTTTTAAGTAGGTAGTTCGAAAAAGTAAGGAAAATTCTACCATTTAAAGTGGATATTGTATGAGAAAACCGATTGAGACGGGCCATTTGTTTTATTCTATGATTCTACCACTATTAATCTTGATGATGAAACATGCCTTAGAAAATACTCACCATGTACACGTAAACATTATAAAATTCGATTGTCTAAAAGGTATGGTATCTAAACTCAAAATACCCTCTATTTTGCTTTATATTTATCTGGTTGTTTATGTCTATGAAGAATAAAAACCACTTTGGTTATTGAGTTATCGGAGTCGTCTTTCTCCTCAGTCTGCATCTTGCGTGCCTCCGACTTATGAATCTTTTCGACATAAATAAAAAATATGCATACTATACCTGAAAGTGACAGTATAATAAAATTATACAATCACTTCCAGGTACTCATTAAGTAAATTTATTTTACTTTTATTTGACATTGAACTTTTTTCTAACTTTGATATAAATTGATGTTATTATTCAATCACGATTAGTTATAAAAATATTACATAAAATATGAGATGTCTTAAACAATGACAGAAATAAACAAATGACAGAAATTAATTTCGTCAAGGGTAAGTTTTATTGAAAATATTACAAGTGCTATAAGGCGCATCTAAATTATTGGAAATAAAAAAAAACGTGCAATATATTAGTGAATTGTTTTTTACTGTATTTCAAAGTATGCAAAAGTACAATGGAGACATTACACATTTTACATACTTTAAAATATTTTAAAAAACAACTTCATTCAAACCAATCATGTTATAAACCACTCCATATTCACACTGGAATAACTTTTCATTTTAAAAAAGTTATTCTTGTGTGAAGTAGGAATGGTCTACAACAAGTATAATGACTCTTACACCTTTTGTTGTTCTTGTAAAATAACAGTTTCAGTGACTTGTTCAAAAATAACAGCCCAGCCAGCAAACATATTGCAACATTGTTTAAATAGAACCAACCATCCCACATGAACAATTCTGATACACAGAGAATAAGCACATACCATGTGTTGCAGGTACTCTGCCGCAGATCTCTTTTCAACAACAATGGTATTTCATAACATAGAATAGACATAATTGCATGGAATGGGAACTGTTTTTGAAGTTGAAACATTACATTTCTATGTTCTTATTTATAAAACCTGTTATTTTTCCAATATATAAATATGTATGATTCATTTTTATATATTGGAAATCTATTTGACTGTTCAAATATATAAATATGTTTGATTCCTCCTATTCTTATATTCATTAATAAATTTGTTAATTCACGAAATGTAATAGTCCACATGTGTGTGCTCTGTTGTATCAATTCCCGACTAAAATCAGTGGATGTTATTAAAAAAGAGGATGCTAATAAAGGACTATTAAAATAATCTTTTAGAAATAGTTGTATAAGATAACTTTTGCGAATCTAAGCCAAAAATATTTTGTTTCAGGTTCAAACATACACTAATGTAAAAGTTTTCTAAACGACCACTACAATGGGGGGCGGCACGCTCGCTATGGGTGAGACGCGAGGAGCGTTCCTGCAGGATGACAGAACACCGCATGCTAGAAGAGGTATATACACACACACGTAAGGACGTGAACACACACACATACGCGCGAACGGTAAGCGTATCGCCAAATGAGAAAACAATTAACGTCGCTCATACACATTTGAAACACTAGAAGCATTGCAGAAGTACATACTCAAATTGCCTTCTCTCACTTGTATTACCCAAACCTTGAGAGAATCTAACAGTGATCACATCTTTACACAGAGAGCCCACGGCAGCTGGGTGGTGGAGCGACGCTTGTGACGTCACTGGCAGCCGGTGCGGCAGCTGGTGCCCTCGCCAAGACTGTCATAGCTCCACTTGATCGAGCTAAAATCAAATTCCAAACCACGTGGGTACATCTTTTGCTGGCTACCAGTGTCCGTTGCTTATACTTATGAATTTGTTTTATGGGATAGGAAGGCAAACGAGCAGGCGTGTCTCGTGATGTAATGTAATCAACGCCGCCCATAGACGTTCGAATAATTAATAAATTTGTATCACTTTTGAAATTAAATGAAGTATATTTATTTTTGACATATACTACTTATAAATGTATAAAGTAACGAATACATTAATATTTGAGAGAACAATCTGAAAAAAAACTACGAATATACCTGTGCAGTGATACTCACTCTTAGCATACTCGTAGACCGTAACGATCTGGACAGATTGTCCGGCGTTCATTTTCAGTGAGACCTATTGGTCACGCTGGTGGGAGTGATTGCTTCTTGTGCGTGTTTATATGTTCCATTTGATTGTTTTTTTTTTCATATTAACTACTATACTAATCTGATAACCAAATAACACCATCTCAAGCCGCGCACGCAATCGCCACCATGGTTGACGTTTATATCTTAGTGTGGGAATTGCAGTCTCCTAATATTTATCAATTAATAGTTTGTGAATAAAGCTTTATGGATAACAATAATAGTCTTTGTTTTTGGCCCTTACATTTAACATATTTACATTTGTGTTAGTAATTATGTGCACGTTAAAAATTATATTAGTAAATCATTTACATTTAAGCCGAATTAGCTGTTTTATGAGGCGCGAGTTGAATCTAGCACCAACGGTTTTCATTATAGAGTTGGAGCTATTCAGCATTCTGTGAAGCATCGAGGCTATTCGTTTTCGCAAAGTGGTCCAAAAGCCAATGGTGCGGGCTTTGGATGCACTGCAGAAACGGGGCAGCCCCAGCAATATTCTGAAACCGTTGTTATATTGGACCCGCAGGGCGTTGATTGTTCGCTGCGTGTAAACATACCATACAAGCTGCACGTGTAAAAGACTTGGCAGCAGGGCCGTCTTTACCCGGGGGTTCAAGGGGTGCAGCCGCACTTGGGCGCGGGGTCCTAGGAGGCGCCAAATGCTGGAAATTGGAAATTTTATTGACCTCTAAACTCATTAAATGTCAATGTCATTGCACCATCTCGTACACTTTGTTACGTCAAATGTACGTACATAATATAATATTTGTGCGTTTTTTGTAAATTACAGAGTTTTAAGAAATGAATAAATAAAAGATTAAAATTATATTGCGATTTTTTACAACAACAGGGGCGTGATTACCCGCACTCCGGCGCGGAATATAAATAAGACGGCCCTGCTTGGCAGTACGCTTGAAAAGTTATTTTAGCTTTTTCACTGCTATTTATTAATTTCAGATCTGCATGAATTGTTCAAGGTATAGTTTTCCTTGTAAGGTAATTCTTTGTAAGGTAATAGGTACTTTTAAAAGGAATTAATATAACGTAATCGTCCGCAGTGATATCCCGTACTCAACGCGTGCAGCGGTGCAGTACTTGGTGGGCAGCGCTCGCACCGAGGGGTTCTTGGCGTTGTGGCGTGGCAACAGCGCTACAATGGCGCGTATCATTCCTTACGCGGCCATACAGTTTGCGGCGCACGAGCAATGGAAACGACTATTCGGGGTCGACAACCCTCGGGCTGCGAAGTGAGTATTCATAATATAATATAATTAAGATAACATAAAATGTTTAACCTTATCGACACGGGTGCCGGATATATCCGGCGTCCATCTGATGACCTGTGTGGACGAGCGCCGGTTATATCTGGCGTCCATCTGATGGCCTGTGTGTTAAAAATATATAATACTAGCCTTTGCTCGCGGCTTCGCTCGCGTGGATATTCGTGTGCCACATTAAGTTTCGTGACATCATTTTAAATAAATATATATATTTTTTACTTAATTTATGATTCATAATTTTGGTCATAGTGGCTTCCACATAAAAGGTTTACGCGGAATTTTATTTAGAACTATTCAAGACAAACAATCCTACGGTACATCATCTTTGTGTAACTCAAATGGTTTAGGAAGCGTACGCCAAGATAGCTCTCAGAGGCCATGTATCGTTATATTACGACCAAAAAAATTACATAAAATCATTACAAATTGTAGCCGATATGTTATTCTGATAGCCTATATGTATAACCTATATTACTGTAAAGTTTCTTCCAAATCTGTCCACTAGTTTTTTCGTGAAAGAGTAACAAACATACATACTCACAAACTTTCGCATTTATAATATTAGTAGGAAGTAGGATTAGTACGATTAGTAGGATATTGCACATATGCATAAAACACCTTGGACTCTTTGATTTTTGAACAATCCTTTTTTACATTCGTATCTACATTGATTAATTGATGAGTGATTGATTTGTGTTTGATTGATTGATTGACTACGATAACGAAGGACTAACCGTGCGCGTTTTCGGCGGGGCACCTCGTACAGCGGGAGTGTCGCGGTGGAAAGAGCGTTCGCACCGAAAGGATTAATAGTGGTAGGTTATGATGTCATAAATAGGCCGGTTTGATCGGGGAAGTACCACAAACCAGCAGAATTTCTGCCTCGAGAGGTAGCTTGTTACTGTGTTTCATACGGTGAGTGCAGTGAACTGGAAGTCCAATTCATTCTCCTCTTCCATTGCTTCCTTCTTCAAAACCCATTATTCACATCCTTGCCCTAAGGTGCTCTTCACATGTATCGGGCCTGTAGTATAGTAGATGTGTATGGGCTGCGCTGGTTGCTTAGCATCAGGGGACCCGCTGTATGATAGATGATAAAAGTAAAGCTTATATACTTTTATTGTCTTTTATTGCACAAAGTATTTTCTCCTACATACAATCATGTCCAAGCGTTAGTTCTCACAGAATCAGGAATCTCTAATTGGTAACTCTTATCTGGTTATCGGGTAGTTAGTCGGCTCAATTATGAATGCGCTTACGATCTAAGGACGTGGATTAGATTCTTCCATTGGACCATTGATATGGACCATATTTTCCCAACTAAAAGCACTAAAAGATTTGTTGAAATAGTTAATAAAAATTCTTCTCGAAGAAATATTAAAAACATTGCTAGCTTTCTATAAAACCTTTAAGTTTTAGGTACATATCTAATATAAATTTATTTAACCCTTGACTTGGCAGACTATTTTTTTGAATATCAAAATAATACTCATAGCACTTAACCTCAATGATTCAAGGTGTCTAGAAAAAAAATATCATGAGGGTAGTTTAAAAAAAATCACATGTATTTTATATTACGTTTTTAATTCTGATGTATCTCTACAGATACACTAACAAGAAAAGGGTTAAAGTATATTATTACTACACTACGTGTTCGACTCGTATATTGAATCCTAACAATTCACTATAAGTGTTTTATTGTTGTTAAGCGATGTTAATGTGTGTTGTAAATTGATCTTTATATTGGTACAGGTCTTTGTGCCTATAAATAACTTAGTTGGAATGGTTAAGTCTAGTTAGAATAAAACATGGTTAGTTTACTTTTTTAAAAATCAATTCGATCGATCGATCGATATCAATATAATCATAGCTTCGGATATTTATATATTTATCTATTTGAAATAGAGTTTACAAAGTCTATTGTGAGTAAATATTTACAATCGCAGCTATTGCGAAAAATTGCTCCAATTTTTTTCGATCAATACCCGTTGCTTGTGAGTTGAGGTTAGGTTAGGTTCAAATTGGTACTTTATGGGGTTTTATAGGATTAGCAGTATACCCCTCCTTAATATTATATGGGATACCTCTTTTTAACTAATAGTAATAGTAATTGTGAGAAAAAAAACGAACAATTTTTCGCAAATCCGCGATTGTATATTTACCCTATTTTGTCAGGGAGCATCCGATCCGGTTATTGATCGTGGGGTCGCTGGCGGGTGTGACGTCACAGTCCGCGACGTACCCGCTAGACCTGGCGCGAGCGCGTATGGCAGTTTCGCCTCGCTCGGAGTACGCTTCGCTGAGGGACGTGTTCGTGCGAGTGGCGCGAGAGGAGGGCATCCGGACACTATATAGGTATGTTTTATTATGGGATAGGAAGAAACAGGCGATGAAAAGCAATTAACACTGGCCATAGTCATCAGCCGTGTTATAGGTAGTGCAGAAGCTTTGCTGGCCTCTAAGAAATGTGTAGGCGTGTTTTAGATAATAATTCACTTTAGAATAAAAACAGAATAAATTAAAAAACAAGATAAGCATTACTTCGACCCGCTCTTGCCGGAGTCGATAAATGCGGTCGTTAACACAACCGCAACAATCCACTGCTAGATATTGTCCTTCCAACAACAAATCTGTCAACATTGTGGCCGGATTGGGGTTCGCAGATTACTTTTTAAAACTCAGGTAGATGTTGGTGCCTATCTGCTGCTATTTACTCCTATAGTCGCCTCGTATGAACCGAGGAGAAAAAATAAGGCGGCCCTATTCTACTCCGGTAACCACTTAGTGATGGCATCAAATACGACATGAAATATGATTTAAGTTTTTCTAAAGAGGACATGATTTGTGCTTTGATATCGAATGTCCATATGTCTGTATTTAATTTTTTTTTTAATTTAAAATAAGTTTTTTAATGATTATACGCGACATATCTCTTTTTCAATATGTACATTCGTTAGCTGACATTATGAATTATATCTTTCATTTATTATTGACAATTTAAAGTAATTTGAAATGATAAAATAATAGTATTCCTTTGAGTATTCCATGATGTCAAAGGTCAACATGAAGTCGTTTAATCATGGTGAAACTCATTTTTAAAGCTAGTTAAAAAGAAAATAATTTCCTAAATAAGACGACAGGTTAAAAACCAACTTGATTATGTGTTATTCACTTAATAAATTTCTTTAATTCACCTTTTGTTCTCAATAGAATAAAATACCTAGGTAATAGATTTTGTTTTGTCAAGTTTTACTTAATTAGAATTAGTTATTTTGCAAGACTCCTGTGATATGGCATATGGTTGTACCAAAACGTTATTTGTTATTCGTTAGGCAAATGAACAAGCCTATCGTCTGCTTTTATTCCGATAATCTTAGAAAGTTATATACAAAAAGCTTTTTGTCTTAAACAGAGGATATCCAGCCACAATAATGGGGGTAATCCCATACGCCGGGGTTTCGTTTTTCACCTATGACACACTCAAGAGGTGGTACTGTGGTAAGTTTTTGTATTGACACCTTAGTTTCAGATTGGATTCAAAAGGCCAAAATCAATAAATAGAGCTTAATAAGAAAGATATTTAAATTGAAGACAGGTGGGGACGGCGTGGTTAGTAAGAAAAAAATAATGTATAATAATACACTACAAAAATTGTATAATTAGGATACTTTTATCGATATCCATGCCCGCTCTATTGAGAGACAGCCACTTCCACGAATAATCTTCAGTCTTCGCCCGACCCTCAGGCAAGTCGGGGATAAGCGACGGTCCCGACTAAGGATTAGGACATGACTATATTTAGAGATGAAGTGAAGTCATAAATTGGCAGCCAATAACCGGGGCAGACTTTGCCCGCCAACTTTCATCAGTGACTTTGTGTTTTTATTTCATTTTCATAATCCTATATTATTATTAGTTATATAGTTTAATTGTCGCGGCGTATTATACAATATAGTTCGATAAAGGCCTATAAGTAAAGTGATTTGAAATAAATGCGAGTATCGTGACTTTTTAAGTTGACTGACAAAGTCCATAGAAGGTTTTGGTAGGATAGCCACCATTT
The DNA here is from genome assembly GCA_031353405.1 of Baronia brevicornis. Classification (NCBI taxonomy): domain Eukaryota; kingdom Metazoa; phylum Arthropoda; class Insecta; order Lepidoptera; family Papilionidae; genus Baronia; species Baronia brevicornis. The sequence continues at coordinate 460,520 of JASFAT010001741.1, forward strand.
TATTAAGACTTAACGTGAGAAGCTGATAAGTTTAACAGATTTGATATTATTTGATACTTGACACTGGCATAATAGTTATAACTAATTGCCATCAAAGAAAATAAAAAAAACGGGGTAGCCATCGTCCTCGGAACTAAAGTCGGCACCGAGGCCTGATACGTGCATCCTGTTCGTTACGTACTTACAGATAAGCCCTTGTTCGTTCGTATTTTCATCCGTTTATTCTGTATTGTTTTTCTTTTGTTTGATGGCAATTAGTTAGAACTATTATGCCAGTGTCAAGTAAAATACAATATCTTGAAATGTTCCAAGTCAGCTTATCACGTTACGTCTTGATAAAATAGTGGCCATGTTACTAAAACCATCTATGGATTTTTTCAGTCAACTTAAAAAAGTTACGGTACACGTATTTATATCATATCACTTCACTTAGACACCTTAATCGAACTATATTGCATAAAACGCCACCACAAATAAACAATATAACTGATAATAATATAAGATTATGAAAATGAAATAAAAACACAACGTCACTGATGTAAGTTGGCGGGAAAAGTCCAATATTCTGTATTGATATTAGATAACTTTTTTGCGTGGTTATGCAATGTATTTTGTCGTTCGTTGGCTGGTTTACTATAATAAGTCATTGTGTTGATGAAGAATGGTCTGGCACGGAGGCGCGGGGTATGTTAAACATCGGCCTGGGCGGTGCGGCCGGGGCCGTGGCGCAGACGGCGTCCTACCCTCTGGACATCGTGCGTCGCCGTATGCAGACGGCGCGGCGCCGCGAAGATCGTTCATATCCTTGCCCCAGCGTCGCACAGACGCTCGCCGACATATACAGGTACTAGCCTTTGCCCGCGGCTTCGCTCGCGTGGAATTTGGTCTGCCACATTAAGTTTCGTGACAGATCATTTTAAATAAATATATATTAGGTGTACAAATAAGTTTCCGCAGTTTTTTATAAAAAATTAGGAATTTATTGTAAAGGAAAAGTACATTACGTTTTATTCAAAGTATTTCCCATCATTTGCCACTACTTTTCCCCATCTTTCTGGCAACATTCGGATACCCCGTCGAAAAAACTCTTCATCTTTTGACGCTATCCACAAATCTACCCAATTTTTGGTGTCTTCATATGATGTGAAGCGCTGCTCAGACAGACCATGTGCCATCGACCGGAACAGGTGATAATCAGAAGGGGCTAAGTCTGGTGAATACGGCGGGTGGGGTAAAACTTCCCAGTTGAGTGTTTCCAAGTATGTTTTTACCGGCGCCGCAACATGTGGACGAGCATTATCGTGTAAAAGAATAATTTTGTCGTGTCTGGAGTAGTAATGGGCGCGTTTTTCCTTAAGTGCCCGACTCAATCTCATCAATTGTGTTCGGTAGAGAGCTCCAGTAATGGTTTCGCTTGGTTTCAGCAATTCATAATACACGACACCAAGCTGATCCCACCAAATACACAGCATGAGTTTTTTTCCATGAATATTCGGCTTAGCTGTCGATGTTGATGGTTCGCCGGGCTTAACCCATGACTTTCTCTTCTTTGGATTATCGTAGTGAATCCATTTTTCGTCACCAGTGACTATACGATGCAAAAAACTCTTTTTTTATTCCTGGCAAGCAGCATTTCACTCATGCATAATCGGCGTTCAACGTCTCTCGGCTTTAGTTCATATGGAACCCAATTTCCTTGTTTTTGAATCATTCCTAACGATTTTAAACGATGTGAAATTGCTTGTTGAGTCACTTGTAGAGTAAGTGCAAGTTCTTTTTGCGTTTGGGACGAATCTTCCTCCAATAGTACTTCTAATTCCATGTCTTCGTACACTTTCGGCCTTCCACTGCGTTCTTTGTCTTTAACGTCAAACTCACCGTTCTTAAACTTTTGAAACCATTCCTGACAACTTCTCTCACTTAAAGCAGCTTCACCATATGCTTCTAGAAGCAATCGATGCGCCTCAGCTGCAGATTTTTTCACATTAAAGAAGTAAATCAAAAGTTCCCGCAAATGATGCTTATTCGGAATAAAACTTGACATTTTTGCACGAAAAAAATTACGTGATGCTGATACGGAATCACTAGTACTTTAAGGTTATGGTGTTGCCAGATGACTAAACTTGGGATATTACGTTTTACATCTGACAATTTCTCCATAACCTTCTGGTGGGGCCATCTTTTGACAAACCGCGGAAACTTATTTGTACACCTAATATATTTTTTTACTTATAGTGTACTGGCTTCCACATAAAAGGTAGATATATGCTGTCGCGGACTTTTATTTAAAAACTATTCAAAACAAGCAATCCTACGCTACATCATCTTTGTGTAACTCCAATGATTTAGGCAGCGTACGCCAAGATAGCTCTCAGAGGCCAAATTCTTTTAACCGACTTAATTGACATGTATCGTTATATTACGACCAAAAAAATACATAAAATCATTACAAATTGTAGCCTATATGTTATTCCGATGTATAACCTATATTACTGTAAAGTTTCATCCAAATCCGTCCAGTAGTTTTTTCGTGAAAGAGTAACAGACATACATACATACTCACAATCTTTCGATCTAGCCCGATCTTCGGCTACACGCATCCGGTTTCTGCCAGCCGCCCTGCGCAGATCGTCGCACCATCTAGCCGGGGGGCGTCCCACACTACGTTTACCGAGACGCGGTCTCCATTCCAGCACTCTTCTGCTCCAACGATCGTCGGATCTCCGACAGACGTGACCAGCCCATTGCCACTTAAGTTTGCTAATTCGAAAGGCTATGTCGGTGACTTTAGTTCTCTGGCGGATTTGTTCAATCCGAAACATATCTACCAGAGAAACTCCGAGCATAGCTCTCTGAGCGACTCTGAGCTTATGAAGCAGATGGACTGTCAGCGTCCACGTTTCGGCGCCGTAGGAGAGTACGGGTAGGACACACTGGTCGAAGACTTTCGTCTTCAGGCTCTGAGGTATGGGCGACGAGAAGACCGGACGGAGTTTCCTAAATGCTGCCCAGCCTAACTGAAGTAGGATTAATAGGATGTATAGTAGATAGAGAATAGATTAAATGGAGTGAAGTAGGGGAAAGATTGAAAATGTGGACATAAGCGGGTTTATGGCATAGAAAGTCAGACGAGCAAGGGTATCGCTTTATTGAAAGCAATCAACGCCGCCCATAGACATCTGCGACCATAGACATTAAGCAACAAATGTATTGTGATATAAGTAGATTTTTTTAGAGATGAGTAAGCTTGTTTTGTTTTACGTCTTAATGAATAGCTGAGATATATGTACATTTTTATATTTTTTGATCTTAGGGTGGAAGGCTGGCGTGGTTACTTCAAAGGTCTCAGCATGAACTGGGTGAAAGGTCCAATCGCAGTTGGTGTTTCTTTTGCAACATACGACTTCATCAAGACCCTGTTACGTGATGTTGCCTTCACGATACAAAGTTCGTGACACTCTCACTTCGAAAGACGGCGGTCGGTGGACAGTTCAGTTTCGGTGTGCCGGTAATTGTACATATGTGAAGTAAAATCGAAAGCTTAAAATGGATTTTAAAAATGTGCAATAGAATTTAAAATTGAGTATAAGGTTTTTCGCAAGTGATAATGTGATCAATTTGTGATGAATAATTAAGAAGAAGTTGGTCTACTTTGAAATAAGTATAATGTATTGTAACTCACTTGCAAAGTTGACCAACCTCTGTCCACTTTAGAAGTGTGTATAATGTAAATGTATTGTAACTCACTTCCACAGTGGAAGTGAGTATAATGAAAATGATTTTGGTAAGCTGTGAAGTATTAAACCAAGTGGGGGTAGATTGAGTTACTGATAGTAAATTATCGTCGAATTAAGTGTTAGCAATTTGTTTTTATAATTTATTTGACGCGATCAGTAATATACAATTGGCAAAATGGGAAAATGCAACTTAGATATAGAAATTGTGGAAGAACGTGTGGGGAAGGGTCGTATTTTGAAACTTTTGTATTATTTAGGACGATTTTAGGAGCAAAATAAACGAGTTACAAATCACAAATTGTTTTGGAAATAATAGGTTGTCCGGAAAGTTCGTGCCGATATTTTAGGACAATTAAAACGCAGCTCATTTAAATATTGATATACATTTATTAAATTATATAGGTATCATTCTGCTAATTGAGGTAATATCAAGCGTGGGTTGTTCTCGATTTCTGTTCTAATCATATCTTCGTCTGTGGTGGACGGCCTACATGGGCGTTCTAGATCTTCCAGGTCGAAATTTCCAGCTTTAAACCGAGCAAACCACTTTCAAGAGAACTGTTCTTTCGGCTACAGCATCCTTGCCATTAACAGCACATATCTTATGTGCCGCTTGTGTGGCATTTTTGCCCTTTCGGAAAAAGAAAAGTATTAAATGCCTAAAATGCACTTTATTTGCCACCATATTCTAAGGCGTACAAAACTAATAAAAATTAACGAATCGTAACCAAACTTTTTTCCAAACATGACTGAAGCTATCTCTTTTAGAATATGTACACATGTCATTTGTTTTCAATAATTGTGATATATTCAATCAGGTCTCTCGCACTACCTACCGAAAATCGGCACGAACTTTCCGGAAAACCCAATATATGCGACAAACGAACCATAGTGGCAGACGTAATGTTTAATGATCTTAATTAAATCTTGATTCAAATTTTACAAATGACAAAAAGACATCTTATGTTTTGCATTAAAATTAAAAAAATATATAAATACAATGTGAACGTAAGATTATAGTACGGAATTTTAAATAGGGAAATTATTAAGAGTTAAAGAAAATATTTCTGAATATCAATTCAACTAACATTTTAAAATTGACAAGAGTCTTACGATCTTTTCATAAAAATAAAGTATTTAGCTTTTGCCAAACATAACTTCTATTATATTTTAATTCTTACACATGATTGATAACATTTTATTTGATGGTAGTTTTGGAGACTTTTCTTTGAAATTATAATTATACTCGAACAAAGTAGCAAAAGTAAATAAATTATTGATATTGTCATATCTTTATTGTACAATGCTCTATACATCAACAAAACCAGAACACGTAGTTATATATGTATGAAAAAACACTATCAACTTTGTACTTGATTTTTTTCTCACCAGTTATTCTACTATTAAAGGAGAAAATGTATTAGACTACTAGTAAATAATATTTCTTATTATATCTCAATATAGGTCAAGGAAAATGTTTGTATGAGCACAAAATAAATTTTAGTAAACTATACCATACTAAACTATATCAAATTCTAATTTGTATTAATATATGCTTATATTTTATATCCAAACAAAGGTTGAAATAATATTACGACTGTGTGAGCGTGTACATAATTATACAATAGATAACTATCAATGACATAATTATAATTGACACACGTGTATAATACTTTTCTATTTCACTGTACTTTTGATACAAAAGTAAAGTGAAATAAATGTGTTTTTAAATAGTTGCATCAAGTGCTATTATTACGTTTTGTATAACAACGCAAACTCCTTGTCTTCTTAAAAATTACGCTGTACATTTGCGTACACAAATTTATTTTGATTTTTGGTGACGCTGCATCCACAAATTATCTATATTTTATAGGCTTTATTCATAGTTCATCTGTAATGATAGGTGCTTATTTAATATAAGTAAAATAAAGAACACTACATGTTTCAGTCTTGTATTGAATCATATAAGCGTTTTATTATTATTTTATTTGTATATTGTTGTTAAACCGTTGTTAATGTATGTTGTACATTGATGTTTATATCGGTACAGGGCTTCGTGCAATTGTATTTATAAGCGTTGTAAGTATAGCAACACCAAGTGACGTATTGTGTCACCATTCGATTTATTATGTTTTCAAAACGAGTGATTTATATTTATCTATGAAGAGAGATCTATGAGATATCTATGAAGGGATGATGATTAATACAAAAAACTAATGCTAAATGCTCTTAAGCTAACCGTCGATATTTGATTTTTAATGTAACATAAAACATCGATGTTGACGTCGGTGCTATTATCGTGTGTACGATGTTTGTTGGTTATGGAACATCGAGATTCTAATATCGGTGCGATTATCGTTAGTCAAACGTGACACCAATGTTTAACTAACGATATTTGGAATAAAAAACATTGACGTTGATATCGATGCTAATTCAGAAGATCAATTTACGATGTAATTATATTTACATTGTATCGTGGGTACCATATATCAAAACTCGCAGAAGAATCGCCCTTAGTCCTTAAGTGGGTACCTGGGGTACCCACTTAAGATGCTACTACATCAGTTAAGTCGTTGAAGTGAACGATGGTTTTTTTTGTTAAATGGTGTGGTCGGCCTTTGGGCCTTTAAAACTTCATCATTATTATTACATTTTCATAACCTTTATCGTATTGAATTATACATGTTTTATCCAGTGTATGAGTATAGCATTATTATATCTTGCAATATACAGTGTGGCTGTATTTAGGGCTAGAGTAAATAAGCTGCTACTAAAAGGCTGGTTTGCTAACAATCATGAGGGCTGGAGCTCTTTTTATAGTCAGATAAAACTCCAGTAAAAACTAATATTTTAATGTGTCAAAGAAAGTGTACTTACGTTTAGTGTGTCAATACATTCTGTTTCTAACTGCTTCTAAATTGTAGAAGCATACATATTTTGTATTTTAAGTAATACGATCATAATAGAACTGATGATGATGACAATAACTATACAGATTTTATACAAATATCATTAACTTGCTTATCATCCCTTGAATTATGTTTTACCTTACTCGGTTTCATGTTTAATAATTTTTTTTATTATATAATAAGTGTTACAACTTTTTGTCGTATAGAAATCGCACAATAGCATGTAAAACGTTTCATTTTGTAATGTATTTTGAATAAAACCAACTCATAATTAGCATAATTAGCAGTTTATTATCACACAGCGCATGGAAGCGAGCAATTTACCGTTGTCCTATAATAAGGGATACCATAAGACAGTATTTAAATTTTTTTATTAAATTCATTTTTAGTCAGATGAACTAAACTATACAAAATAGCTTATAAACCACGGTAATAAATGTCTTATGCGCCGCTTCTTTAATTTTTCTGCTCTGTCCAATGGTTGACTGGGAGATAATGCCTTTTGGCATCAAGACTCATCAAAAATTTAAATTAAAAAAAATAAATTAAAAAAAACATAATTTTCGGATGATAAAAATTTGATATTTTTACGATGTGTATTCATCATAACTGTTCAAGCAATTCTTTCTGTAAAGTGCTTAAGTATTTTCCAATGGTAAGATGTGAAGAATGCAGTAAGTTTGGCGTGGCTAGCTTTATTATCTTTAAGCGTGGGAGTTGGAGTTCATAATATAAATATAGCTGTTATTTCTTATTGGATGTTGGTACATTTTATTATTCATGTTAGGCGTCAATGCATGTTGTGCTAATTAATGTTTTTAAATGATTTTTTTAATTTTTATGAATTTTGATATTACTTTTTGAGATTTTAATCAAAGCCTATTTTAGCTTTAGTATGATACATAAATACATATCCTTATGTAATTTATAAGGAAAGTCTCAATGTTACAACCAGAACAATATAATTTAAAATATACCTTGATATAATATGTATTAAAATCAATTTTAAAAGTTTTATGACAGAATCAGTGTTAATAATTTATGAAATACTTAAAATAATAATATTTTATGAAGAATAATTGAAATATTTATGTATGACTTATTGAAATATTTATTTATATAATGTGATAGACATTTTAAATACATTCATTATCTCTGTAACAGAAATATTTCGTTATTTGGTAATAAGTATATATAAAAATTGTACAATAAACAATAGCGATTTTGGACAGTTTTAATCCTACTTGCATTGACGGACTTGATTCATTAAAAAGAATTGGTGTATTTAAATCTTGTATTAGTAAATGGTTTTATCATATTTTCTCCAATAGATACATAATTTTATTGATATCTAAAATTGAATCTGTAATTAGTTATAATGTAGTATTAACATACACATGTGACATAATCTGTAAATTTTGTTTGGACCCTATGGTCCACTTAAAGGGTACATACATTGTTATCTCTGATTTTTTTTAATAAGTATCATTTAGAAATGATTTGTTTATTAAAGAATAAATCGATATATCGTCTGCAGCTTGTGTAAATCGTGCGTTTAGAAACTACATCATCCTTTTATAATACCCGAATTGATTCATAGGTCGTTTAATGTCGCGGCAGATTGAAGAACTTGTATAAAGAATGATCCTATTATTATTTAAATAGAACTGTGATTGATATGAATTCTTTCAGTGAATTTTTACATTTCAATAAAAATATTAATATGCATATGTTAGTTCTTTTTCTTTATTATATGATCATTCTTAAAATTAGTCGTGTCAATTTTTATACAACTATACGACACTACAATTGCCTTAGGCATCTTACAAAGCAACGAGCGTTTGTAAAGGGACGATGCGGTTTATGAATGGACGGATTACGACGAATTGTAGGTATATTACATTACCAGTGTCGACACTTGCGTGACTATATGTAGGTATGTAAATACGTTTCCACCTGAGTAAACCTTCTTTTTATTCAGATGTATATTTCTTTATTTATTTTACATGAATTAAATTCTAGTCTAGAATAATATTTTTATTTATTTTATTTCTATCTGTATTAAAGGATGTTATACAAAGTTATGTGTGTTATTTACCTATATCGACCATAGTGAAATTATTTCTTTTTTATTAAAGAGATCTCTCTAAAATCTAAGGGCCTAAACAGGTCGCTAAAAACAGCGGCCGCGACTCTGCCGCGGGACGGTGGTAAAAAGGTACAGACCCCGCTATTCATATAATTGGATTAGTTTAATAACACTGTACTGCGGCCGAGCCGCTTGACCGCGCGGACGCATATAATTAGGGCCTAATGGAAAAAAGTAAAGGGATGTTTGCCGTTATCTACTCCTTGGCGGGCGGATGGGGATCGCAACGTGGTTTTTAAGTCTCAACTTGACGCTGCTACTCCGTCTACTGATATTACCTTCTAAAGTTACTCTTTCTTTTCGCACTCACGCACACATGCAGACACATATACACACACACACACACAAACAACATATTATATATGTTTATCCGCACGCTCGCATGTTTTTGCACAAACATACCTATTTAAATAAATAAATGTTCTCGATTAACCGTCGTGACCAATGAATTCGTATATACATATTTTTTACTATAAGTGATTATAATTATGTCCAGGATTATAATACAGTCCATGCTGTTGAAGGTTGTTTTTATGGTAAAATGTTAATTTCCGTATACAGAAAAACGATTTAGATGAGTATTTTATTAAATTACTCTGTAGAAACGAGGACTGAAAATTTCCTTCGAACGCTAAGGGACGGATCTTATGAACTCATTTGATCAGCTTTTACAAGATTTAGCGACCAGAATATAAATCGTTTGTGTTTCATTACTGTATGCCATTTCATTTATTTGTTTGAATACAACATTTTTAAAAACTTTTTATGTATTTATAATAACATATGAAATGACATTAAAACCAAAAATAATATATAAAAATATACGACGAAAGTCGTGATATTTTTACAATGAAATATTGCAATCATTCTAATTCGCGGAGATGTAGATATATGTAGATGGAGTGCAAACAGATGAAACAAATAAGATATTGCTGGCGGAAAGTACAAAAGAAATGAGTTTCAAAGATACAATGAAAATATTATTAATACAAAAAAATTAATGTTAATACAGGAATAATGGTGCTAAAAACGTTCATTAGTGTATTTTTATTAAGATTCCAAGTACTTCTTAAAATCTTACAACAATTATCCCCACCCTGTGGCACTTCACTGCTGGATATAGGCCTCCCGCAAGCCGTATCACCTACCTTATCCATCCGCTTTCTGCCAGCTGCCCTGGGCAGATCACCGCTACATCTTCGTAATTAAAAAGAATTACCTTAAAATCAGTTACAAAGGAAACAAAAACAAAGAGTACTTTAGAACTGCTTTTCTTCATTTTGTAATGAAAATCTCCCGCACTGCAGGCTGATTTCCCTGTTTTCGAGTGGTCTGGATAATTTTATATAAAAATAAAATTATTAATGGAGTCAGGCGTTACTTTGCGGAAATCCATCACTATATGGACAGTCAAAGTTTTACTTAGCTAAGATCCGCGACAACAAAACAATAACAGAAAATTAATAATGTGTGTTTTTCTGTTGGGTTTAGTGGATTTATTTGGAACTTAAACCAAAAACTTATCGAAAATCGGCCATCCACCAACCACTATACACAACGCCAAACACACACTATCACTTTTCCATCTTGTACACGACACGTGTTTCGCCCCAACACGAGGCAACTTCAGGTATAGTAGACTCTACGGAAGACAACCGAAAAAACTTTTCGGTTGTCTTATAAGTAAAACTTTTGATTGTCCATATAAAAATAAAACAAGTACGTATCATCTCATATTTATTATTAACAATATTTCTTAAAATTAAATTAAAATTATACTATAGTAATATTGCACATTTTTTTCGAAAAAAACTTACTACAAAAGAATGTGAATTGACGAGAGGCTATATGTTTAATAATATTTTTTTAGTTTAATAAACTTTCATATAACTATACTTAATTGATGACGTCATTCGTCAGATTTTATTACGATCCACAAGAAATGCATAATTTATTTGCCAACGCTTTGAAAGTACTCATAAATTATACGCATATATTGCCATGCAAGAGCCCAAAGCCAAATTTTCGCTGTGAAGAGGGAAACAAATATTTTTAAACATTCTAATTTTTCAGGAATGAGAAATATTTTAACGATTAAATTTCAATCAGAATTAGTGTTGTGATACTCACTGCTCTGTTTTAAAAATAATGTTTCGTTAACTCAGCCAGTAACTCAGTTCCTAACTAGACTTTATTAGTCCATAGTCGCCGCGCTGGGCAGACGAATTCATAATAAAGTGAATTTATTCACTAATAAAGTGGATAAAAATATGATATTTTTTTTTTTTAAAAACTAAATTTTCTAAACACAGTCGGGGTTAGTATTTTTAACCTAGACCTAGAAAGTTGTCTCCAACAAATTGAAATGAAGTAAAAAATACCTATGGCATCTATTATATATTATTTTTAAATATTGTACTATTCTTAAGTCCTATGTACTATGTAAATATCTTCTTATTCCAACCATACCATAACTGCATTTATGAAAGTTTATTTGACTTTATATTAGTTTTTATATGGAAATATGTGACAGTCAGTATATACTATTTTTAAAAGGAATGTTTTCGTTCTGAAAAAGCATCTTAGTGATGCCTTTGCAGAAAATTTTGTAAACTATTTCCATGAATTTTCTTCGTTTTGTGCTTTGAGCAGTAATATGACGACGTTTAATCCTTATGTATTTCACATTGTTTACAATGTAAACGGGTAATATTTTGAAAACACAAGGCCAAAACTCTACGTTAAACTAAGTTAAGGTTAATTATCAGAGGATGTTTCTAAAATATAATAAATAATTTTTAGGGTAAGCCACAAACTGTGAATTTTTTTACATCTATGCAAATGACTTTGGATGGATAACACCGATCATTTGCGAAAGAGTGTAGGTATGTATACCGTTTTAATAATTGAAATGAAAACAAAATAAAATCTGAGAAAAGAAGACCTTATATAGTTTAGTAGAAATATTTGTGCAAAAGAAACGATTCTAAAATATTTTAAAGAATTCTACTTCAAAAGTAATATTTAAAAAATAAATATTATCGTTTAAAACCGCTGATGTATTAGTAAACGATACTACCATTATTTTGATCATGCCGTAAGAATTATCCATTTTCTAATGGATTATTAAAATTAGAAGTTATCCAACAAATATACATTTTTTTACAAATCCATTCATGTGGTAACCTTAAAGGTAGAAATTATAAATAAACTCATTAATTTAATAAATGCCTGATAGACGAAATGCAATAACGTGACAAAGGCGTTTCTTACCACGTTGTAGGCATCCATTACACGATTCGATTAGATTTATTGACATTATACATATTGATGCACATTTGATTACGCTTGTTTTTTTGTCGACGTCACGACGAAAAAATTTAACATTACTACCGGAAAAGGAAAGGTCCGGAAACAAAACTGTGATTTGATAATTAATAATGGGCTTAGTAGACCTAATACACGTTACTGGAAATTAATTACTAATTTTTGGGACTTTGTTAACCTTTTATAAAATGAAAGGTGAATAAAGATATTTGTATTTTGCATATTATAGAATTTGTCATTAATTAAGTTGCTAGGACAAAGTTCAATCAAATTAGTAGGTATATAATAAATATAATAATGAATATATGCATGGCTTATGCGGCAAAGTTTCAAGGCCACGTTAAATGTAAGAATTTATAGTTCTACAATTCTCTTACAACACAAAATATCTTTTCATTGATAATTTTTACATATATTTTTTTTTAATATTTGCAATCAATTACATTGCTAGTTACTGCCAAGTAGACAGCACAAAGAGGTTTTTTTCATTGAAATTTAATCAACTCCGGATGAATTAGACGCTTTTTATATTATCTAATAGCCACTTGTTAATAATGGTTTTTGTCATAAAGGTTGGAATTGGTATAGTTAAGTTTAAGATCTCATTACTGTCGTCTTTATAGAAAGTCAGGTATGTAGATTACAATTAGTAGGACCAAAATAAAATGCACGGCATCAAACTTAATTTTTATCCTACATTAACATAACAAATATTCATGAATCATAGTGTCCTTCATAGTACCGTCTGCTATACTCCTGCGTGGAGGTCGGTGTATGTAGGTATGGCGGATAGACTGTCCCCCCGTACAGGGTCGAAAGGACATCGTATGGAGCCGGTGGCGCTGGCGGTCGAGCCATGTTGAACAAGGCTTCTGGATCGCAGACGAATTTGTACACGTAGCGTTCACCTATAAAACATAGTTTGATAGTATTCAGAAGGAAATTGCGAATTAAAATAATGTATCTTGAATGATAAACAGTAGAAGATCTCCATAAAAATGTTATTGTTTCAATTCGGATCATACCGAATTGAAACAATAACATTTTTATGGAATAGAAAGGGAAATAAGTAACCGTCTCGCCTGATTGAAACAAGCTTTGTTGGCCTCTAAGAAATATGTAGTTTTGTTTTTTAACGTTCCAATATCGTATCGGTTTGAAATTAGGGTAGATGATTTCGATAGGTGATGCTTTGAAAAAAGTTACGAAGAATACTATACTACATTGCCACTCATCCAGATGGTAAAAATGAAACTTTCTACGTTTCTCTAGTTTCAGCTAGATATTTCTAATATATAAAATTATACGGCCGTGTTTTTGGTTCGATTTAGTTTAAGTTCCTTGTAAATCCACTTCCACAACACACCAGTAAAACACACATTATTATTAAAAATTCTGACTGTCCACAATTATTTTGTAGTTTACATTTAAAATCACTAAATTGTTTTTTTTTTTTCGTAAAGCTGGACGATGATATCTAGGTCTAATTTTATTGCTGCAAAGTTCATTACTATTTTTGGTGTTGAAGTACATATCTGATTATCACTTTTAATGTTAATAATATGTAAAAAAATTCTTGCTTCAGTGTATTTAAAAATTCACGCGGAAAATATTTAGTAAAAAAATATTTTTTATTTAAAATACATAAGGATTGACATAAAATACCGGAAAGGACAGCAGTGTATTGTCTTACTTAATACCTCTTTGATTTTTATAACTCATCGCAATGTATATGGATTATGAATTATAATCGCACCTGTTTCCTACATTTTGGATTTTCCTTTCAGCCCTTTTTCACAATAATAGACTACTTAAAAAAGTTCCTTACCAGCGACTTTTTGCATTATGCCTTTCTCGTAATAATATCGTAGCGACCTCGACAATTTGTCGTAATTCATCGCGGGACGATTTTTCTGCGCGCCCCACCGCCTCGCCACCTGCCGGCATGTTATGTATGATGCTTCAAAGTAGTTTTTAAAAAATCTATCGTATATTGTCGTTTTGAATCGTATCGTAGTATAAACAAGGTTGCTGTATATTTATGGCATTATGTACTTATTGTAGAATAAAAGTAAAAATAATTAATTAAAAAAAGCTCGAAATCAAGAGCATTGAGTTGCCGCAAAAACTCCAAAGTGCCATCATCTACAAATATTAAATTAGGGTGGTCGCATACATTCGGAATAATTCTGAATGCACCACAAACAAATAAAATCACATACATTAGATAATTTTCCGTAAGAAATGTTCTTAAAAATTATTTCCAATACGGAATTTTATCATACCTTAAACATCCAATTTAATTTTTATTAGGAGGAAAATGAGATGCAGTATAAGGATTCATTGAGATAAAATGGACTTTGATACGACTGGAGTATACTTATGTAATAGTTTAGACACAATGACATATACATACAACTTACATCCAGGGACACAAAAACTATTGTTGTCTGTAAAAAATGTAGCTTCGATCAGTTATTGAATTCAGAACTCATCATGTGATTGTAACTTCATACCAACCTCCTCAGGTTCGTGTAGTTTAAACTCAAGTCCTCGGCCAGTCCAGGCCACGCAGCGTGCTCCTTCGGCTAACAAGGAGACCAAGAATTGCCACAGCTGCAACGCTCCGCGTCGGCCGCCACCTGTTTCATAGTATATACACCACGACGATATATCTGACAAATGTTCAAAATGTCAACTGTGTAGATTAAAGAAGAAAAAAATAAAGTTATCAGCTGACGCCATAAAAAAAAGAAGAAAAAAGACATCCTTTTCTTTTTTTCTTTTATCTAATGGCAATTAGTTATAACTATTATGCCAGTGTCAAGTTAATACGAGAACATCGAATCTCTTGAAATATAATCAGTCAGCTCATCACGTTACGTCTTGATAAAATGGTGGCTACTCTATCAAAACCTTCTATGGACTTTTTCAGTCAATTTATAAAGTTACGATACACGCATTTATTTCATATCAATTCACTTGTACGCCTTAATCTAACTATATTGTATAATACACCACACAATTAAACAATTAAACAATATAACTGATAATAATATAAGATTATGAAATAAAATAAAAACACAACGTCACTGATTTAAGTCGGCGGGAAAAGTCAAGACATTCTTTACTGGCTATGCTTCTTGCAACTATCCGAAGTCTAGCAGTTGCCCTTATTTTCTGTTGAAGATATATTACGACAGACAAGATTAAAATCGCCACGAGAACAGATAGCGGAAAAATATAAATATATCTATCTATTGTCTTTTTAGAACTATACACATATATAACAATAGCCACACACACTTTAATTCTGAACTTTTTGGGCGGTAAACAAGGTAAAAAATTATACATACAGTAAGCAAAAGACATATTTATAGCAAACTAGAAACGGGAATGTCATCCATAGACAAGCGCAACAATCAGAGACATTTCAAAGACATTTTTGGGCTTTAGCAAATGTGACGGCAATTTTTTGCAGGTTGCAGTGTCATATCGGCTTGATAATACTGCTGAAGGCAGTTAGGTCGGCAGAGTGATAGATAGTGATGATACCTGCATGAGTAGTGGTGACATGTTGAGGGGGAGATGACGCCTCGGTCCTGGATGGCGTGGCAACGGTGGAGCACAAAGAGCTACTCACTGTGGGCACAAAATATACAAAATTAGAATTTTTTTTTTTCTAATTTGTTGGCTGTATTCAAATAAAAATATAATTTGGCCGCAAAACGATAGTTTCCATGATAAAAATTATAAAAAAGCAGCTTATTTATATTTATCACTTCTTCACTCTCACAAACCAGTGACTAGTATTAACGTTTTAGAGGGAAACTTAAAATATATTAAATTATTTGTGGTATTAAAAGTAATTTTAAAAACTTTAAAAAATATTTAGCTATATTAGGTACTTATGCTTTATTTTAAAAAGTTTTGTACAAATAGTCAACATCCCTATTATAATACACTAAAAAAATAGGTGATATATCCACAACTATAAAGATTTAGTATAATTATTTTTAGTAGATATTCGAATACTCTTAAAATAAGCTGAGTAATCATGCTTTGTGGTATTCATTTACATCTTATGAACCCACGATATTTTGTTGTTTACATGGACTCCTTGCAAGGCGTTACCGACCTCTTAATTTAATTTATACCAAAATTTATACTATTTTCAGTATCATAGATCTGCGAGGGGCTGCACTGTGAGCAGATATTCACCTACTCACCTTGTTTGTCACCCCAGGGGTGGTGTTCAGTGCTGGAGACAGGTTCTTCCCGTGGTTCCGTTTCCTCGATGCATTTGCCATGCGACCCGCATCTGTCGAAGTGGTATTTTTAAATCGTAACTAATATTCTCATAAAAAAAATCGATTCACTTATAAATTATAAACAGATATATATTTCTGTTGATAACAAAAAAAAGAGAATTAATTAAATAACAAAAATAATTTATCAATCTTATAATTCGCAGTTTTACCTTTATTATGAAGTACAATTATTCCAATTTTAAAATTAGAATTTCACTTGTTTATCCATGGCTATGGCACAATTTTATATTAATACATTGAATATTACAGATATAATATAATATATGCATATCTATAACACTATAAATCACATGTTTCATCTTTTCCATTATATAATGTAAACAAAGTAAATGTTTTCTAGCTGATTCAACAACAATGAAAAGTTTTTTCTCATACGATAGAAGGAAAATTATAAGTACCAATCACATAAGGGTATTCATTACCTGAGTACATGATAATGTTCCCTGTAATCGGACCGGACCTCCTCGTTATCGCTCTTGCAACTGAAATGAAATAGTCATTGAAACAAATGTTCCGATATTTAAACATTACGGCAAAAAAATATTAAATAATAAATCAAAGAGTTTCTTTTAGACACTATACATTTACATCTCGCCAACGAAAGTGCGAAAAGGCAGGCCTATACAAGATCTTAGTGTACCAGCTTGTTTTTACCTAACCGACTCATGGTACCTCCATGATGTGGTTCAAGTTGAGGTCTTTACCTCATCCATTTATCCATAAATCTTTCATAATTTAAAAGGAGGTTTAAGGCTGTAGAGTAAGTAGTCTTCTTCGTAGGACAAAAACTGCAGCGCGTTCCAGATATATAGCGGGTTCAAACGGAAATAGCGGAACGAGCTCTATAACATTGGCACTAACAAAAGGTGAACCACAATTAGAACCAAAAAGCTTTAAATCATAAGGAATGGAAATAGATGGCAGGCTCGAGCAGCGAAAACCCACCCGTCACACAAAATAAGCGTCAAAAGTACTTTTTTTACTAAGTTAGAAAACACTCATATGCTAATTGAAAATCTTGCAAATTGACCAATTTAAAGAAAATAAAGAAATAATAATCTTTATAAGGTGGTCAACGCTTCTGCGTTGACTATCGTTGAATATCGGTAGTACTGTAAATGTTCTTGGGCAGCGATGGTTATCATTAGATATCCAAACCCTTTGCTCGTTTGCCTTTCTCTTTCATAAAAAAATCAACAGGCTGATGTGAAAATAACTTACGGTATATGCGTCTGTTGTGGGTGTTCGTAGTGACCATGTTGGGGCCGTTGCGAATACAATTGCTGAACCGGACTCGTACCCGCACTTGCGTAAGGTGTGACCTCACGCCGCGCGACGCTCCCCATATCCCTGCATCAAATATTTTTTCTATACGTCCTTAAAAGAAGTGGAAGCATTTACATAGATCTGATCTATTGTTACCTAATATTGTTATGCATTTTTATCTGTATACACAAAAAATTAATCGTATATGTAGGCGTATTAGAATTAATAATATCATTATTTAATTATTTTATGCAATAGACAAAATTTAATATTATATGACTTGTGGTGCCATCTCTTAGCTATCTTAGCTTATCTAAACATATTCTGTATTAAACGTTGGTTTATATTATATAAAATAATTATAATAATTGTTGGAATAATGCATAAGTATCTAATTATAGTAAACAATAAATAAATTATTTAGAGTTGTGTAAAATTCATATAAATATGTTAATGTTTGTTAATTTATAGTAAGTAGTTCTTAGTAGTAGTAGTCTTAGTCATAATTTTTGTTTTGTAAAGGTTCTGTCTGTTAAGGATTTTCAAATAAAGTTTTTCTTTTTTTCAGACTTGCTTTTATTCTTTGTATTTTCTTTCATAGTCGCATCGTATCGCACCCGTGGGAATAATATTTTTTCACAACTCATATATACATATGTCCCACTGCTGGACACAAGCCTCGCCATTTCTGAATGAACAGACGTTAATCCATCACGCTTGTCCAATGCGGATTGGCAATGTTACCAGACTCGGAAAAAGTATCTGTAGGCCTGGCATATATTTATCCAAATGTAGGAATCGAACTCACGATCATTGACTCCGTAGGCAACAGCACCGCCACTGAACCAATTGGGCGTCATTGGGAATAAATAAAGTTGTCATATTCTATTTTTTTTTCCACAACCCATATATGTCACTGCTGAGCACGGGCCTCTCTATTTCTGGAGTCATATTCTATGTTGGGAACTAATTATCACGTTCACTATGGCAGCGCCAGAATCAAACTTACTGCCCCTGCTGCACGGGTCATATACCACTCGTATAAAGAGTGTCAGCTATGCGTTACGACCTATATTTTCTCGCATCAGGTTCTAATTTCAAATGGCACGGGAATGTAACGACACGCACACCAAGTATAAAACAATGTATATAGCTGCTGATGATTCAAATACAACCAAACGCTTCTCGTAACGCAGTGAACGTGTGTATTAATTGCTCTTATAAATGTTTTTTCCATTAATCTATATCTACTAATAGTTATTTTTTCATACCTGTGCTGGTAGTGGCCAGTGGTAAGGCCCCAGGGTATCCCGTAGGGCGGCTGCGACATATTGCAACAAGCTTACGGCATCTTGCCGGTGGAGCAACGTCGTTCAAAACATCGAAGTAGAACTGTGTAAAGTGATAACAATGAAATAGATTTATCTAATTAATTACTAATTTCATATTGTGGTATGCTATGGGTACATTCTGCGTTAACGTGTGAATGGTTTTGGGATGACAGAGTATCAATAACTGTTTTGACTGTCTTTTTCTCCGGCAATGTTTTGCCTCCCTACTTTTTGACAGAAAATTTCCAAAATTACGACAGCTTACATGAAAAGCTGACCATTCTGGGAATCAGAATCAGTTCTTTCATATTTCACACTATTTTAAATTGAACGTCTCATTTCCATTAACTTTCACAGCAACCATAAAACTTTTACTAAAATTAATTGCTTTTAAAATTAATCAGGCACTATATTGATTTATTTTAAGTTTATCGCTGAAAGTCAACAAGGAAATCTTTGCGGGAAGTTTTCTTATCAGCTGAACTGGCAAGAATCAACAGTAAAAGAGGAAGTAGGTAGTCATGCCGAGTAATTGAATTGTAATTAGCAAATGCAGCATGACGGAAATCCTACTTAATTTTATGTATTTATTATAAATGTATATCGTACATTTACATATCGCCATTCATTAGGCAGAGACCACAAATCTCCATTTGCTACGATCCCGACACACCCGCCTTGCCTTCTTCACATTCAGTCATCTTTTCATCCATCCTTCTTCTCACATTATTTTCGATAGGAATGCTCTATAGCGTTGGGATCTTCGCTTTGGCCTTTGTAATATATTTTAATGCGTACCTACAAACATACATATTTATATCCTTTAAGTAAATAAATAAACACCGAATTAGTTAAAAATGCGTTAAAGCCCGAAAATTATGAAGGTAATAAGGAAGGATAACTGTATTATTAAAGCTCAACATTGTTGGTTGGAGTTAAAATTATACTACTCCTCTTTACTCTGGAGATTTGTATTTTCTTATTTGATTACTAGAACACTGTTGAGCAAATAAAATTTGGCCCAAACCTTTTCGTTGGCTGGCGACCACGATCGCATTTGCTCGCTAACGCCATTGGGCGACTATTCAATCACGGAAAATATAACTATTGTGTGTTATGATGAACATTTTGAGTTAATATTAGATCATATTAATGAAAAATTAGCGATATGATTATTATATGTACTAGTAACATATGAATTATAAACAAATAATAAAATATTTCTATAATTATATATAATAATTAAGAGCTAATCTTCTAATGAATTTGAGTTATGTGATAGGAAGTCTGCAACCATTAAAAAAAATTAGAAAAAATATAATTATTTAGAAAGATGCCATTGAAATTTTTCCTTTTAGGCAAATCGCCGCAAATTACCTTCAACTAAAAACTCATATAGATAAATTGACGTCTAAAATTATTTTATCTGTAATTAGTGACAACAATCTGCTAAGTTGTCTATGCGACCCCCCGTGGCCTACTAGCGGCTCCCCGTAGCCCCACAACGCCCCCTACTGTGTCACTGATGAACTCCAGCCCCGAAAAGCTTCTTACAACATTTTATTGATCTCTTCAACGATATGTTTCCGTCAAATGCAGGAATCACTAAAATGTCGTTTATGAAAACTTTTTATGTGATGTTCTGTTTATTTTAGTTTACTTATCAATGTTTTTAATTGATTTATTGAAATTATGTCATATTTTTGTTAAATATCTCTAATAAATTGAATTATTGAAAATTTATGTTAGACAATTTGTATAAATATTAATTTTCGCATTAATCTTTTTAAATTTATAAATACTTTAATGAATAACACGTTCTTATACATAAATTTATATTTAGTAATATGATGGCTCAGTGGCAAGTTGCCGTATTCAAAGTGAATTGTCGCAAATCGGGTTAAATATACGAATATTCGGAAAAAGCGCTGAAATAGCTGGTTCCACTGGGTGGATTGAGATATTGTTGATTTCATTTAAGCCAATTCGGCTAAATCAACTTTAAAAATACAGGAACTATCAAATGCGCAGAACATATTTTTAGAAGATCTAGGCAATCGGGTCACCGGATCGTAACTAGGTAATCATCGCCGCTCGTGTACATCTTCAAGACCAAGATAATGAGCCAAGACCAAGATGTGCAAAAGGCATTGCAAATACGTCACCCACCTTAGGGTTAAGATGTGAATAATGGGAGAAGAAAAATTATGTACTAGTAGGTAAGTGAAAAGGACAACAAAGGTAAATATAGTTGGGTCATATATTTAGGTAGGTACCTTAAACATATGGACGAACAAAGTAGATACTCTCTAGGCCGAATACCCCTTTATCCAACGTTTAGTTTTATTTCGGCCACGACTGGAGCAGGGTTCAGATGCAGTGTCTGCGAGGTGCAATCTTCATACTTTATATAATACCAGTAAGTTTGGGTACTTATAAAGAAATTATTTCAAAAGTTTTACTTAGCTAAGATCCGCGACAAGCAAACAATAACAGAAAATTAATAATGTGTGTTTTCCTGCCGGATGAAGTGGATTTATTTGGAACTTAAACCAAAAACTTACCGAAAATCGACCCTCAATTCTCCACCCACCAACCACTATACACAACACCGAACACACACTACCACTTTTCCACCTTGTAAACGATACGTGTTTCGCCCCAACACGAGGCATCTTCAGGTATAGTAGACTCTACGGAAGACAACCGAAAAGGTCACTTTTCGGTTGTATTCCGTAGAGTCTACTATTTTGACTGACTGTCCACATTGTGATGGATTTCCGCAAAGTAGCGCCTGACTCCATTAATCATAAGAAATTATTCATTTAAAGACTAATAATCTTCATTAGTGTGTTTCAATTTTGCAAAAAGTTCGTAATTTTCAATCGGGGAAAAGTTAGCAATATTGTATGTTATATAGTGCGTATAATATAGTGAGCGTGGGTCATTGGAACTTATAAGGCTGATTAAAGATTTAATGATTTCTTTTTCCATTTATTTACAGAAACTTTAAATGAAAAGTTTCCCCTATTGTCATTGGACAGCAACACCACAGTAAAAAATAAAACGTGTGCTACTGCCCGCGTGTGCACCCGCACAATTAGCTAATGATGTTACTTTGTATGGCCGCCTGTCACCGTTCGCTCCTTTTATTTGTTCAACAATACGTGGACATATACGTTTACTCGGCTATCGATTCAAGTTTATTGGCTTTCTGTACACTCAGGAATGTACGGAAGAGTGCACTGATATACACTACAGTAAAGGCTCCTTATTCGCGCTTCTACTATTCGTGGATTAAAAAAATGCAATCCAATTTCTATATCCGCGGCTAAAAATTTCTTTATTGGCGGATCTAATAAGTACATACATAATAATAAAAGGATTCTTATAGGTATCCAACCCAATATCCTTTGTAAATGCCGTCAAATGTGAAATGTGAAAAATCTTAGTGAAGGTTTAAGAATGACAAATGAGCTTTGCGATTTCTTTATGAACATTGATCCGTCTATGGAACGAAGTCTTAATTTTAAGAGGCAAATTGCTAATGCGACTGCTGCGTATCAGTCTGAATTGGAGGAGCTACCTCAGCCTTAAGATAATTAATCAAAATTTCAAAAACTTCAATTAAATTGATTTTTTTATATTTTTTTTTATTTTGTCATCTAGGATCGTATGGTAATTTATATGGAATTATAGGAGAATTGCATATAAATTAGCATTCCGTATTCTCGGTTTCTGTATTCGCGGCATATTTATGGAACATAAGTATACCCCGCGAATAAAAAGCTTTTACTGTATTTGAAAATGATTGAGATTTGTTTTATGAGATAGGAAACCAAAACGAGCAAATGTGTTACCGTAATGGAAAGCATTCTCTGTCCATAGATATCTAGGCCACACCATTATAGAAGCTTTACCGGTCTTGATAAATACGTATGCAGGCTTGTTTTTGAAGTTGTAGTAATTGAAAAACGTACAGTACGTACAGTACTAGATCACCAATCATTCAGATGGCCGGGTAGAAAATTGCGGAATATGGCGAATTGTGCGTTAATGTAATTCAGCGGTAGAAAATATTTTGAGCAATTCCTCGTAGCACTTCCCATGCTAAAAGATATAAAAGTTGCTGAGAGATATTCTGTCGCGTTACCAAAGATGAATATAATGGGCTTGTATTACATTTAAGACTAGTCGTTACTGTATGTTAAACTTTTAGTCTAACATACATACATCAACGATTAGCTTTTCTAAATTGCTCAAACGAAATATAAAATAAAATAAATTACCTTAATACATTTTGTGAAATAAACTATGAAATTTAATTTTCAACACATTCGTTATTTATCAACCTGAAGCACACTAAGCGATTCTATTTGTTTCATCCGATTTGTACCCATTTACATATATTGTATTATGCGTGTTGTTTGTACTAATGGCATCAACGAATGACACAACCAGGACACAAGGAGTCACACCAAGGGGAAGCAAGACTTACAGCAGTTTGTAGAGCTAAAAGAAGAAATAAGTAAGTAAAGTCTACTTGTGAATAGACTTTTATACTTCCCTTTCTCTGTATTATAAAGGACAAGCATTGTCTTCTCTAATGATGCGATGCTTAAACACACGATTACCCATCACTGGTTCTCCCTTGTTTATTACCCTACGGCCCGTGGGCACCTCACTTTAATAATTTTCCAGTTTGTTCATAACATTATCGGATAAAAGATGTAAGATATATTTGTAAGGGTTGGCGAGCACCAGTAACTAAAAAGATATTGTGTTCTATTGAAATGATATACAATTAAAAATAAACAGGTTTCTTATCTTTTTAACAATATATATGATATATGTACCACTGTTGGGTATGGTGCCTCCCGATTTTCGGGGGAATGGATATTAATCTACAACGCTTATTAAAGGTGAATTGATGGGACATCCACATTTCGAATCTGCAGGCCGTACATATCTGTCCGAAAACTTTGCCACTAAGCCGGTTAGGTTGTCATCGTTATAGTCAGTTTTTCTTATTTACTGTTAGCAATTAGCTGCTACCCAACCAGCGTTGCAATACTACTAAAAAAGTGTTATGTAAAATGTAAAATGATTATAGGTAGATACTATTTCATAAATCCGTCTAGAGCACACCAACAAAATCTCACCGAAGTTTATCACAATTGAATGATTTGGGATGTATACGCGACAAAATTGAAATACAAATTTGCCGTATGGCTTCCCCCATATAAAATGGCTACTCTTTTTCTTTTCTTGGCACATGCAGAGCAGCAGTGTCTTACTTGAGTAACAAAAACCATTCTGCGATCTCCAATCTGCTTATAAAACGTTGGGATTTCGAGATCAGCGCTCATTTCTGCGGGAGGGAATATAAGAGAGAACAATATCCATCAGTGGAGTCCTAGAGCTGTATTGATAATTGATTGATGATACAATTAAAAAAAAAAATATTTTTTATATTTATATTGTAGATTTATATCACTTACGAACTGATCGGTTTTGTAAATAAAAATCGTTCACATAATGAATTTTATTTTACCTTTAGGTAAGTTAAACCCACTATATAATTCCGTTTTCTATGAGAATTAAATCTTAATTTATACTTCATTATTTTTTTTATATATTTACTATTATATTATTATATTTTAATGGGAATCCACGTGCAGACTATCCCATATTTCCGGTTCCTTTTTCCTTACTTTATTTTCTTCTCTCTTACCCTTTACTTTATTTTCCTGTTACTTCCTTCTGTTCTACCCGTAGGTAATTGTTTGTTCGCCTATCGCTTCCAGAAAATAACATTCACGAGTAGTTTCAATATAATATTTATTCCGTAAAAGCGCAACACTTACTGAATTATTAATACTACAAAATGTTTACAAATTATACCTTCATTGTTTGCTTAAGTTAGCTAATGCGTTAGTTAAATATCAACCCTTGTTGAGGGAATATCCCCGTGGGATACATCTAAATGAATACGCTAACTGATCATTTATTAACTGACTTAGAGGAGGTTATGCGTCGAGGAACGCATGTTTATTTATAAATATGAACGGATGTAAATGTTTTTTTGTTTATTATTAACTGGTTTCATGTAAATTTAATGTTGAAATAGATATTTTTATAGATTTTCAGCTATTATTGTAGTAATTAATGGTTTTCAATTTCATTTTTAAGAACGCTTTTTGCTTCAATCAAACAATTGGAATTGACGATCTAATTAGCTTAGTGGCGAAACTATAGCATTCGCAGTTAGTGATCATAGGTTCGATTTCCGCGTTACAGTTACTTATTTCGACTCTGGGTACCCAACCAATCCGCCTTGGATAAACGTGGTGAGTTAATGTTAGTTCTTTCAAAAATGGGAAGGCTCTATTCGCAGCAGTGGAAAATATATGAGCTGTAAAAATTTTGTAACGAAAAACATGTAACGAATATGAAAATTGAGAAATGAAGTTGAATTTACATCAATAATTTATTCCAAGTCGCTCTTGCCGCCAATTGAGCTTCTATTCACCTTCCAGTCAATCCTGCGTTTTCTTTACATTTTTTTTATTTCAAACGCGTGTGATAACACCGCGGTGCGTTTTGATAGATTTTAGATCGTCGCCGCGGGGTCTTCTCAACAATATGATAGATTTTCAATTGGAATTTTAATTCTCGGAAGTTACTTGGTGAATTATTCATGAGATTATTTTCATCTGATATTGAAGATTTCGGATATATGATTGACAGATGTATTTTTAACATTGTCGGTATTTTGGGGCGGTTTCCGTTCAGCGATTCATTTTATTATAAAATCATACAAGCTTTTCTTTTCCTTACTTCCCACATATTTTGCATTTTATTGTTGATATAATATCGATCGTCGCATCAATGAAGGGTGGTTTTCTGCGTAGATTGCGGCGGAAGCGGTGCTCAGGTTCATTTCCGGCAGAGACGCAGAGGGCACGTCTACCTGAGATTGATTTGTTTTCATACCTAACCTTTACATTCATCTTCGTTTAAAAAATTAGGCTAAAACAAAAGTGGCATAAATAGATCAGATTCGCGAATTCCAGGTGAAAAACAGAAATACAAATAATAACAAAGATCTTCCATTTAAACATAAATGGAAAAAATAATAGAATATCAAAATATATCAAAAATATGTCCGGTAATTGTGTTTTAAATAAAACAAATTTAATATATTATTTGTAGATATAAGTATATGAGCGAAAGAAGTATGAAGTAAAAGAAGGTGTCGCGACAAAAGTTGAGAAAGGGATGCTTAGATGGTTTGGGCATACAGAGTAGATGGTAAAAGAAATTTACGTTGCGGATGTGGATAGAAGGGTCGGTAGGAGAAGACCAAGGAAAACATACCTTGGCCAAAGTGTTTAAGAAATGTTTAGGTACCCTTAACCGACGAGCTTGCATGAATAGAGCATAGTAGATGGAGATCTGTGGTCTCTGCCTATCCCTACGGGAAATAGGCGTGATGATCTGTATATAAATACAAGTCTGTCAATTAATACAGCTCTATTTTATTCATTTCCTCATAAACCCACAAATGTCGCCTACCAAGTGTGGTGATTACGGCAACCCAATGAATTATATAAAAAAAAAAACATTTTTTATAAAACGTTTTTATTTTACTGGGCGTACTTTTTCAAAACAGATGTTTTCAACTCACAAAAGTATTTTTCAATTTATTTAAATCTTCCCATCCATCCCTAATTTAAGTGCTCAACACTTTTTAATGTAACAATATCTATTTGTCCCGGTCCAAAACTAATTCATTCGATTCTTTATGTTTCCAGCCTCGCTTTTTTCAGTGGTCATCAATTTTTTTTCTTTGTCCTCCTTCTCTTTTCTTCTGTCTTTAATCTTTCCCTCGATAATTTTTAAAATAAAATTGTCATGAACGAAGCGCCTAATCATACTTTGATTTGGCGTTTCTTTTAAATCATGTTCAATACTACTTCGTTACTAACTTTTTTCAAGATTGATAACTTTTAAATCTGCATTTATGTCATAATTTTCTATTTTCTTTTTTTATAAAGCATCAAATAAGTGAAGAAAAATAATTCACGTTCAAAGGGACGTGAATTATTTTTCTTTTGGAAATTTCAGTGTATTTCAGTAAAAAGAGTATGAAGTCAACAATTCACTAATTAATCGGGCAACGCTAAGCGTTTAACCCTTCCCCTGTGCACGGCGAACCATTCCGACCCCATTCTAATTTTCCACGGTGTCGCATTACATTGAGTTGAATTGTTTGACCGATTTGAAATTAATATTAAATGGAGTTATTAACTAGTGGCCACATAGTGTTTTTACCTTTTATATAAAGTTATACATACTGTTATGGATTTAAAATCATTCGTGTTTTAATCTATATACAGAATGTATAATCGTTATATTGTTAAAGATTTGATTATTGCTGCTTTTTTTAGAAAAGCTAATTGGATTGGAATAAAAGTATAGAAAAAAAATAATAAGACGAATAGTTTCGCGTCCTCCCCACTTCCACCAGAAATGAGAAAGCCGCGTTCCTTTCAGTTAGATATATTTATATGGACTGAAAAAATTAGTATAATATTGTTCTGCGGTTAAATTAATACTATATGTTTCATGTCTTTGCACTTGATAAAACAAAGAACATTGAAAGAATGAAGTTGTAAGAAGTTAATATAGTAATGTATAAAAAAAGGTTTAAATATTTATGAAAACATAGAATGCGTTTATTTGTGTGGGTTCATATCCTTCACATTAATTGGTAAAAATAAAAATGTCAATAGAAATAGTTGGTGATATATGACACTGTAAATAATATTTGTATTAGTTTTCTTTTTAGTACCATTATTGATTACAAACGTCTTTTGTCATATATAAGGGAGCGTGCTTAGTGCTATCTTACAAATTCCAAGTGATAATACATACTGCAAAAGGAAAAGATCTATAAGTTGTGAATATAAGTGGTGTGGTGTGTGTGGAAGCAGTAGAAAAAAAATTAGGATTGATGGGGCCGCGCCACAGGTGACGGAGGGTTGGCTTCGGTCAGATAAATATGTTATAAAATTGCATTTCCGGAAATCTTGCTAACGTATATTGAAGTAACAAGTAATAAATATATGTACGGATAGTAAATTATTGTGAGATTTTTAGCGTTCTTAGCGTTAGAAGAAGAAGCGTTTTATTATTTAATACCAACCACGTAATCAAGTAAAGGTGTTAAATTCAATATAAAAAAAAATTAATCGAGCGCATTTTTTAAATTTATGATGAACGAGATAAAATTATAATGAACGTCATCATATCATAACTTATAAAATCGCTGATAGTTGTTTTTTGTTCAATTGACAAATCGATATTTTTTTCTTTATGTAGAAAAAAGGGTTTGTTCCAATAAACATACCACCCTTATAGGACATAAGCAACAATAGGATATAATATATCTAGATGACTATTCTAGTTAAAACTATAACTTAATATTATTAAAAAAAAAACTATTGCCCTATTGTTTCTTGAGGCCGCCTCGTACGAGTTCATATAACAACATGGCGGCCTCTGTGAGCGGATAGCCCAATATAGTATTACTAATGCCTATGCTAAATCGGCTTATGTTTAATTTATTGTATATATAGAATCTATCTCCATCGTTTATTGCGCATTCCATGATAATGTGATGTACACACAATATCACACTCAGTGAAAATCGATGTTTCAAATTGTATATAAATACTGTGTATTTAAATAATCGTTTTTATATTTTTTATAAATATATTTTATGTTTAGTTATAGGGAGTAAATATTTGTACAAGTTATCGCCCGGAGTGCAACTACTAACCCCTCGTGTCTCATTGTCTGATGGGGCCACCTACGAGTATATTTGGGTCAATTGGTGGGAGGTTATTATGTTTGAGCCAGTTATTATATAATCCATTAGTTCTGAAGATTGTTCTGTTATTAAAATCAATAAACAGATTTGAAGCAAGCTATTTAAAAAAATCAAAGAAATAAAAGGGATCATATGTAATAATCTACCTTATACTAATGTAAGTTTGATTTTTTCCAAATATTGCGCAACTGACGGTTTTGGGATTTCTCAGAAAAGCTGGCCATAGTCGATTTGGCCAGGATAATAACTTACGATTATGGCCTCTCTCGTCGTCCTAAGAGACGGCCGCTATCATGGAAATATACCAGTCGCCGCTCGACCGTCAAGAGGACTGGGGATGTGCGAAGGGCACGAACAAGGATTAAAATATGGCCACGTTTAGAGAAAACGTGAATTCATTCAAGGACGCTGAACCTGCTTACTTATAAATTGAAGGAATGACCAAGACCAATGATCGGGAAAACCATTGCCCCCGAGCTGAAGTCCAGGCAATGGGCATTAGCCTATTGTATCAATGCTTTAAAAGTCTAGAAATCACTCTACTCAATTTGAAAATCAGTTTACATTATCGCTTGTTGTATTTGATTTCTATTCTTTGTGCGATTAATTATTAACTATGTCATTGGTTTAAACTTATGCATCATCTATTACGTTATGGCAGAGGAAGGCAAACGAACAAGCAGGTCACTGACAGTAAGTTTTCACCGCTACATATAATTCGCCTCTAAAAAATATTTTGCGTTAACCATCCGAATCACTAAGTATTCTTTTTTCAACATTTTGCATAATACAATCGTGAGTTATATTATGCAAGCGTTGTGTGTTGAAAAATATACCCTACATGTTTAATTCGACGCCGTGATGAGGTTGTCAGTACTTGTCAACCGCACAAAGAGTTCCTAGAGCTTGTCACCTGTCAAAAGATTTTATAGAGTTCGCTTTTGATGAAAATTTAATATAAGGCTCACAGCGAATATTGAGCAATATAATGCGTCCCGTAATGGTGTTACTTCTAATGTGTTACATTTAAATCAAGGTTTGTAACAAATGTGAAGTGAAATTATTGATAATTTTTTTATGGAATAACGGGACAAGTGGGTTGCCCGATGATAAGGAACCAGCGCCGCCTATAGACATCCGCATCATCAAAGCTACTGCTATGCTTGAAGCAACTTCAGGTACTGATTAATTTAAGAGGAAGAAGGAAGGAATGAGAGAGAAGAAGGGAATAAAGGAAGGGAAAAGGAATTGAACCTTTCGCCGTACGTAGTGCGATAACGCTTGACGCCGATGTTCTGTGAAGATATTGTACCTACTTTTGTACTTACTGCCTGGTTGAACCGGCCCATTCATGCTACCATGTCTTTACGTAGATCTTGGCCATGATAATTTTTAATATCATATGAATTGCAAACCATCTTACATTCTCATACTGACGTTCTCATCTCTCATCTCAACAGCTATTAATTGCTGAAAAAGAGACAAAGCTCCAAGGGGATTCATACTAGTCACCATTGGGTAGTTTGTTTTACATTCTATGTTTGTTGAAACCGAGAGAACCTTTTTCTTTTTTTTATGAGTATTTATAATTACATTTTCATTTTCATACATACTTCCTCAAATATTTTCGACTACTTAGAAATAGTATTGTTAACAATTTGAATTCAAATGAAAATAAATTTGTATTTATGTTAAATTATATTAATATAGGCTTATTTTAAATTTAAGTTGTTATTTATTGTCTCTGGTCCAGAGTTCGATGACAACCCTAAGTGAATTTTGGCTATGATATTCAGTAATCAGCGCCGTCCATTGCCCTCTGCAATACAAATAGATACAATGCTTACCTTAGGGTAAGGATGTCAATGAAGGAAGAGGCCAAAACTTCTGCTTTCGTGTCAGAAACCTATATTTTTCTAGCGTAAAAAGTATACTTTAAAACTTTTTTTCTATAAATTTTAAAATTAACGTTAAAATCGTTTTTGGTCATCTGTTAGTCCAAAACATTAATTTATTGAGCAGAACTTAAAATTAAAGTGATATGTATTGATCTTTGGGGTCTGCAGTAGACCTCTTTTTTTTAATTAGAGGGAAAGAACAATTCAAACGTTTGTTTAGAAAGTAATATGAACCTGTCTTCAGTTTTTTCATATATTCAAGATACTTTTTGCACAGTTATGTTAATTATTGTATTTGCTATATAAAATCTTGGAATGATTCGAGGAAAACACTTTAATAATTGATATAAATTCTTACCAAATTAAATCCAATTATTTTCGGGTTTTATAACACTATCACAAATTCACTATACTTCATAGTTTGTTATTAATCCTTCAGTTTATGAAAACCAATCCAATACCGAGGCAGCCCGCGAACTGAGGCAAATAGGGGTTGGGTTGTCAGTGGGCGTGTCTTCAGCGGAGGTGCGACTTCAACCCTTAAACGTGGGCGTGGCTTAAACAGCCATAGCGATCTGATAAATATTTACAGAGGGTGGAGAGTTTCTGTCTGCTGAATTTAAAATCAGTTGGTGAATTGGTTCTATTTTTAATTTTCAATGCTTTTAATAGGTTATTTTAAACGAAGCTCGGAGAAATGTATAATATTTTAAAAAATTCATTTAATTTTTAACCCATTACCGTCATATCTCTATAAAAATTAAAGAAAAACTTTAATTAAAAAGCGTACAAATTATATTAAAAAATATTTAAATTTTAGTATAGATAAAAAATAAGCCAATATATGAACTTTCACGTTCAAAGCAATTTTAAAAGTTTACCACGGATCCACTGATAGTGTAATTCGATAACCCGTCTCGTCTGCAAGATCGAGTCACCCCGTCTACCGGATATGAAACCGTGATGCGTTTCCGCCGCAGATCAACACACAGAACTGAACACTTTGTACTTTGACGTTCATCGTATTATTCATAAGGCGTCTCCGTAGCAAATTCCCTATTATTTTTTTTTCTTAGATTTAAACTATTTATTAAGATTCAACAAAAGAACAATTCGTCAAACCATGCCTTATTTATATACAAAAAATAAATTATTTCTTTTTTTTCTCTTCAATTTTCTCTTTAATACAGTTTAAGAATATATTCATCACAATGTTAGATAGGCTCTGGTTTTTAAGTTATTTGAGTATTTTCAATAATAGATATATCAACTCTTAGACACGCAACTTGGAATCGTAACTCTTATTCAGTGTTGGTCATACATTACAAATCTCTTTTTGTGCATACCAATTGCTTATTCAACCAAACTCTGGAACAAAAGCAGGTTTTATCTGAGTATGAAAGAAAACTGGGTTAATAAAAAGCCCCAGATCATAAAAAACACGAATATGAGCATAAAAATACACTTTCTGCACAGTCACCTAGATGGACAATAACCTGGGTGATTACAGTAAGAAAGAGGGATACCGTTTCCATTAGTATCCAAAAGTGATGGAGGAACGTTTTCAGATTAGATGGCGCTGCGGATGTTGATTGCTTTCCATCAGGTGATACGCATATTCATTTTCCTCATTACTCCATAACAAAAAATATGGAACCGCAATATGACAGTAGGCAGATTCCTCTTTACAAAGAGATCCCAAAATTTGTACAACGGAAAACAAGATAAAAGAAGATTTCTCTGAAGTTTAATATAGTTTTCATTTCGTTTTTCATATTTTGCAATTTAATTTTACCCCGGTGCGTATAATTTAACTGTATTTCCTAATGAACAATTCGTAATAAGAACATGATTTCAAGTAAAATAATAACAAGTATCTTGAATTATAAACGAATTCAGCTTGTCACGATACATTTTGATAAAATGGTGGCCATTCTACGAAAACTTGATGGACTTTTGCAGTCAACTTAAAAAGTCACGATACACGTATTTATTTCAAATCACTTCACTTATACGCCTTAATCGAACTATTTTATAATACGGCGCGGCAATTAAACAATATAACTAATAACAATATATGATTATGAAAATGAAAAAATAAAAACTCAACGTCACTGCTGTAAATTGGCAGGAAAAGTCTACCCCGGTTATTGGCTTATTATATGCGTTAATCGAACTATATTGTACAATAAGCCACCAGTATTAAACAATATAAGTGACAGTAACATAAGATTATGAAAATAAAATCTTTCGTTATACTACGCGTGTCATAAGAAACGCTCGTGGCAATAAGGTTAAGCTGAAAATCAGCGCTGTGGTTTTACCAGATCGTCATCTTTTTTTGCTAGTTTACAATAATTTTATATTATAGTTAATATTAATCTGAGCCATTTAATATTATAGTTAATATTAAATGGCTCAGATGACGACCAATTGGCTCAGTGGCGGGGCTCTCCGCCGGCAGAGTCAATGGTTGTGGGTTCGATCCCCGGATCGGAATAAATATGTATAGATTATAAAATATTTATTCCACGTCTGGTAACCCCGCTAATCTGCATTTCCTTTCCTGTCCTTTCCTTTATTCTCTATCCTTTTCCCTTCCTATCCACCAATCCACGATTTGCCGTGCCAATGGATGCGTGACTAGGGGCGAGCTTAGTCGCAAGCATGCCGACCGTCCGGAATCGGGCTCTCCCGGGTACTATGGTGCCTTACCTCAGCATGCGGGGCTTTGCTGGAGCTGACCTCCATCCTTCCTTGCGGCTCGTGGGATTCACTAATATGAATTTTAATATTAGGTATATTAAAATGTGTTGAAAAATGACGGCAGCGTGGTTCGCCACCCGTCACGACTAATGGAGAGCCGTTTCTCTACGATAAATGTGAGAGGAAGAATGGATGAAAGGATGGAGAGTGTGGAGGAGGCGGGGAGGGTGTTCCGAAATCGTAGCGGATGGAGCTCTGTGGTTTGTGCCAACCCCTGCGGGGGATAGGCGTGAATGTACGTATGTTAAATAATCGTACTTTGTGCTGTGGCACCGAAAACTTTTCGGTTGTCTTCCGTGGAGTCTACTATATCTGAGGATGCCTCGTGTTGAGGCGAAACACGTGTCGTTTACAAGGCGGAAAAGTGGTAGTGTGTGTTTGGTGTTGTATAGTGGTTGGTGGGTGGAGAGTTGCTGACGGCCGTTTTTCGGTAAGCTTAGGTTTAAGTACCAGGTAAATTCACTTCATCCAGCAGGAAAACACACATTATTAATTTTCTGTTATTGTTTGCTTGTCGTGGATCTTAGCTAAGTAAAAGTTTTGACTGTCCACATAGTGATGGATTTCAGCGAAGTAACGCCTGACTTCATTAATCAATTGGGTACTAGTTAAATTTCTACCATTCTAAGAACTGATCTTGATAGATGTATTATTTTTATTTGTAATAAATGTTTCAAATACTATAATTATAGTGTATTTTTCAAATAAACATAAATAAAATTAAATTAAATATATGTAGTGCCGAAATCGATATAATCATTTACATTATTTGTTTGAAG
This sequence comes from Baronia brevicornis, assembly GCA_031353405.1. Classification (NCBI taxonomy): domain Eukaryota; kingdom Metazoa; phylum Arthropoda; class Insecta; order Lepidoptera; family Papilionidae; genus Baronia; species Baronia brevicornis. The sequence goes on from JASFAT010001741.1 coordinate 494,911, forward strand.
CGTAAATCAAACAAACTAAGCTAACATTTGTTGCATGCAATAACAGAGAAAAGCGCTTCCGCTTCCGGTGCCCCCGCATTTCTACCCGTCCGGCCTCAGGCTAAATCCGTAGATTATCTATGAAAAGATAGATATTAATACTAACTCATAACGATACTGGAGTTGACTTATCCCGCCAACTTACATCAGTGACGTTGCGTTTTTATTTAAATTTCATAATCTTATATTATTATCAGTTATATTGTTTAATTTTGGTGATGTTTTATACAATATTGATTAAGGCGTATAAGTGAAAGTGATATGAAATAAATGCGTGTATCGTGACATTTTAAATTGTCTGAAAAAGTCCATAGGTTTAAGTAGAATAGCTACCATTCATAGCAGCGAAACAGCTCTTTATTGGTCGCTTCTCGCCCTCGTGAGAATCAGGACGTGACGGGTGGCGAACCACGTCGCCGTGATTTTCAACAAATCAAGTATATTAAATATGTTAAATTAAGTATAAAAATATGACTTATTTAACACTAAACAGTTTGCCCGCATTATTGTCTATGTATGTTGACCCTTTTGAGTATATCCATTACAACGGCAGCTAATGTAGCAGTTAAATATTTATCCTTAGGCGGGTTGGTCTCGCGGGGCTAGCTACGAGCGGATTACGGATATTGCCAAGGGACCCCACTTTGATTCCGCGGGTAATGTAACATATTAGAGCTCTAAGCTTTAATTTAGTTTATAAAATATTTCTCATGTTGTTGAAAGAGTTTAAACACATATAGTGGGTATTTATGGCATTGTCTTTTTTCTTCGAAAAATACAATAACGTCGACTGTATCAATGTATAATATGTCGAAGAAACGATATACCTACGCAATTAACAATTAACAATTTTACAGTAACAGAGCAACAACAATCATTGTAGAATTTCAATATTGTTTTTAAGAATAGCACCCGCACCTTGAGTAATTTTTCGACGTTCTTTAATATAACCATAATAATCCATTAAGGTTAACAGTTTTATTAACATGCTAAAATAAAAAGGGGAACGCATAAGAATTTAAATCGATTATACAGTCGTTATAAAAAGTCTCGGATTTCCCAAATTTGTTAGCTATTATTCTAGTTTTTTTATTTTCTTTTTCGTCATCAAGGCATTACAACCAAGGGTGGGCCTTAGCCTGGTCCAGTAAATTTTTACAATCGGCTCTTTCCCTCCAGCCCATCACACCGATTTTAAGTCGTCCTCAACTCCATATAGCCAACCGAGCTTAGGCCTTCCACGGCTTCTACGACCTTCTGGTTTGCCGTCGAGTAGGCGTTTGGGTAGACTAGCCTCGTCCATCCGTACCATGTGCCCAGCCCAACGAAGGCGTCTAATCATTATGGTTTTGATGGCGTTCGGCTCATGGTACTACTCATATAACTCGTGGTTGTAAAGTGTACGCCATCGCTCATTTTCCATAACACAGGACCAAAGATACGCCTTAAAATTTTTCTCTCTTTGTTTTCTTTCTTGTTATCAAGTTAAAGACTCGTCAAAATCAATCAAATAAGGCCAAACTCCAGGGGGGTTATGAGGAACGCTAGAAGAGTTCCACAATCCATCTCCTGGCAGACCCTTGGTACCTACCACCCATCGAATACCATCGCGATCCATTACTTATTTGCTCTTGACACCTCCTCATATAATTATGTACATACTCTATCAACGACGTAAATTACGCGGCTCACATTGCCGCTGTCTGACGTATCGGGCCGCTAGTATCGCAGCCACTCGCGAGCTACACTTTTGGCTAGTTAGACTCACACTAGACAAGTTCACTGTTCAACTTGTGTGTGGCCTGAAGCCGTGCATTCGCTGGTGTTTGTTTATATTTCTTCAGTTTTCTGCTAATCAGCGCACTGGCGCATGTCCAAAGTCTGAGTGTCGTCAATTCGTGCGTATGTTGGTTGAAGCTTTATTGTGTTTAGAGTTCGGGTGTTTCACGCGGGAAAACAGGGAACTTCGATTTATCCGAAATTTTCGTTATCCGAATTACCCGCCGACCCGATTATTTCGGAAAAATGATAGTATACTGTAGTTGAAAAAGTCGTCACATGATTCGAAACAAAGAAACAAAAATACGGGGTCAAGCTAAACGAACCCGTTTAAAAAGAATATCATTATATAATTATTTTCAGATAATAATCACTACAGGACATGTGTCCTACTGAAGATGTTACCTTGTTACTACTACGGTTAACGTAGTCAAAAGTTCTGAACATACAACACCTCAATGCTCTCAAAAAGGAAGTCGGAACAATGCCAAAGACACAACAGATGATATATTTTTTTAAAAGAGACTATCAATAGTTTTAATACTACTAGAATTTTGTTAACCATTCCAACTTAGCTAAAAGTGCTTGTGTTAGGAAAATATGGTTCACATTAATAGTTCGAAGAATGATAGGAACTGACGACCTATCATTCATCGATCAGATCTTAAGCCTGGACCTAATTGATTGAGCTATTGTTACTTTCATAACATACAAAATTCGTAAAATGTTATTTCTGTAACCAAACGGTTATTAAACGGTCAAATATTAAAACGAGAGAAAAAGAAAGAGATATCTAAGAGTGGTTTCATAGGGCGGTTACTATGCAATAGGGCTTTACGTAGGCATAGCTTTTCCCTCCCTCGAACGTTTAATATTAATGTTGTAGGACAGAGGCTGTATTGTTATATTTAAGATAATAATTTAATTACTTATCCGTTAGACGCAGCGGACATAGAAACTGATAGGTATTTAAGTTGAAAAATGTTTTCTGTAACAACTCTTTTCTTTTTCATGTTAAATATGATATGAAAATATTACCAAAGCTTTGCTCCTGTTATAAACATTCCATCTATAATGATGGAATGCAACTAAACGGTTGTCTTTTCGCGAAAATCAACTATAAAGATGGAGTCAATAATTATTTAGCTAAGGTCTGCAATACCAACGCATAAATAATAATTGTACAGCCCTTACTAAATTCCTACTCCTGGCGCCTACGTGTCCTACTGCTGGATAGAAGTAGGCCAGGTAATTACGAACACCTAAGGGAGTTTTGAAATAAATCCAAAGATACTAGATACAGGTTAATTTTTATAATTTCTCACGTAAAGTAGATTATCACACTATAGAATATAATAATAAAAAACTCTTTGTGTTCGTGTTTATCCGACACTGATCGGGTAATCACGGACACCTTGCGGAGCAGTTATGACTGATCGCTATTGACCCAAGCTAGCCTAAGATTTAGATTATCTTATTTATAGATCGAGATTATTACGAGTATACTTTATTTCTAATATTAACCCTTTTAGTTTCATTATTTTTTACTCATATATACATAGAAATTCCAAAGAAACCTTATGATGTCATTTATCCTTGTCACAAATAGTTGTCCTCCAAGTGACGCTCATTTCCAGTATAATGACAATAAAATCTCTCATTTCTGGGATGGTGACTGGCTTTCACAATTTTGCACGAGATTGAGGTTTTAAATTTGAATGTTCATGCAACTGTACAGCGCTACCGCGCTCGTGGCAATGTAGCTAGTCGGCACTCAAACGGTTAATAAGCAACACTACATAAGATCATAAGCGCAATGTATTTAATATGGTAAAGTTACATTACAGGCAAATTTCAGTCCAAAATATCGAAAATATATCAAATTTTTGACTGTAGTATGAATGAGCAGGTACATTCTTGTGTGATATTTCTCTGGCGAACATAAACTTTTAAGTAGTATACTATTTAAAAGCCGTAGGTAGATAGTTTGGAGGTGCAACCCCTACGAAACGGCTTAGCTAACCGTTTTTTACATACTAAAATATATTTAACTTTTCAATGCTCGAAAACGTGTTCCAAGATACGGCCTAGTTACTGCACTGCACTTCGGTTGCTAAGCGTTAAGAACTAGAGGCGCAACGTTGCCTTCTCTTTTCTCAACTCCACATAGCCATAGGCAGTGCAGAAGGATTGCCTGCTTTTAGGTTAGAAGTAGGTTTATGAAAGGAGGAATCGGAAAAAAGGAAAGAGACTGGGGAAAATTGAGATTAGAGGATAGGTTTAAATTAAAGGCTAAAGTTCAAAGGCAACAAATTAGTCGCTAAAATAATTTCCAGCTATTTTTAATTTAAACAAACACAATAAGAATTTCAAATATTTGGTATTCTACCGAACTGCCGCTTGTCAAAATTGAAATTAGCATACTAAATCCGACGATTCCGATTTTAGCCAAAAACGCGAACTCTGCTAGTTATTTGGATGATTGTCAATTGATGCTTATGATATTTAACAAATAATGTCATCTGGGTTAAACCAACTAGGATACGTTAAAATTACCAAGAATATCAGGCTCCCTAAAAAGAACCAGGTCATACAGTGACAGAAGATAAGTGAAGTACTTCAAATAATGCAATGTCTGGACTGTTAAACTGCAAATTTGACCCCAAAAAGAGAAAGTCCTTAGGTATCTATACTACTGAATATTGTTAATGCCGTTTAAAAAACAAATTGCAACACTTTCATACTATGGGATATGTTAAACTCGCTGTTCTTAAAAATGAAAAACTAAAGCACATTCTAGAACATTATAAGAAAGGCCAGGCAAGTAATGGACATATTTCTATTTCCAGTACATAAAATATTAACTAACAGTCAATCCAAACAAAACACAGTTTTACAATAAAAATAAAATTAACCTTCTCAACACTACATTAATGCTATCCAGAGGCAGTACCAAAAATAAATCAAGGCTAACCTAAAAAACCTAAAAAAAAAACAACTAATATTAAACCGGTGGTGGGGATATAGCCTGTCAAGAAAGTTATAAAAAAAAGGAGATCGCCACTGTAGCTAATACGGTATTATATATATTATATATATAAACATAAATTATGAGATCATTGTCAGAAAAGCTCCAAAAAGCCATCAAGGATAATTTTTAAATAATATTTCCGTTTTACAGGAACAGCTGGTTTTTCTTTTAGAGCTAATCTATTGTTTGCCATTTTTTTTTTAATTGAAAGCCACTTGACATTTATTCGTCTTAACAAATCATGGGTACCATCAAAATTTAATCTTGTTTTACTATTGCTAATAATTTTTTTAAACCTCCAGAAAACTTGAATACTGCACCACCCAGGATCACTCATAAAAATTGGAGATGATTTGAATACTCTAGTGAAAATCTGGATAAAATTTGCATGGGTGACCTGATTTTTAACATTCAACAGGTCACATGTAAAATTATGACTCACATCAACATTTCATAATAAAGTTTGTGTATAACGTAACTACTTTGAAACGAGAATTAATACATAAACTAAATTATTATTTCACACAATTTTTTAAAAGAAACTTATGAAGTTAAAATATATGATATCTTCTGTAAAAAAATGAGGGTAGTTTTATATATCTAATATAAATTGATAATCGATTACTATGTATTCTATTTAGTTTTATTGATTTTAATGTACTAGTAATGTCTTTAGGTAATAATTTTTTACTTAATTTAAATTATGAATAATTTCAAAATTACTTTAGACAAATATACATTCACATATTTATATTGTTTATTATATAATCTAGATATCACACTAATACAGTTTCAAAACCAAATATAAAACCACAGCACTTATCACATTTTAACAAACCATACAAATTGTTGTCACATACTAATGTCTATAACAAAAGTTTTAAATTTAGTAAGTAAAGTCCAAATAATATCAAGAGTTAGTGGACACCGCTTTGTACAGTCTTAGTCTGGATTCAGATAAAGCTGCCACAACACTGTCACCATTGAGTTGAACTGAACACACATCCAAAGCAGGTTCTGAAGATGGTAAGGATATAGTCTTCGCACCATCAACTCCATGTAAATACAAAGTTGAATCACTCTCAGAATGTGCTGCAACCCATGATGAACCAGGTGCCTTAATCCAGGATGCACGAGACATTAATGTAGACCGTGCAGAACCTGAAAAAGTCTGCTCAACATCAAACATTACCTCCCCAGTAGGAATGGTTGTTTTTAGTTTACATAAAGTTAACTTTGATCGCTCACAGCCATTTGCTCCTGGTCGGCACGAAACTAGTGCTCTGTGGGAATCATTATCATAACACAATGACATAAATGGACCGTCTATAGGTAACGCTCGCCGATCCCACTCCCTTGGGCTTGATGTCCAAAGGTAACAAGATTTTAATTGACAGGATAGAAGACCAAACTCAGTAGAACATAAGGATACAACTGGAGAACTATCACCAGGCATAAACATTCTCTGTATGTATGTGCTAGGATTCCGAATATCATGGTGGTAGATGAAACCACTCTGACAACCAACATATAATTCATTGCTTCTTAAATAGTCCCATGAGCAAGACCATAATGGTAAGGGACAGCTTATGGTAGCACTTGGAATACCTCTTTCAACAATTTTGGCACAATTATCCAATCCCACACTGAGCAATAAATCTCTTGGTTGAGAATATGTTATATCTCTGATTGGTTTGTGGTGTAAACTTAAAAATTGACCAAGTTTATAATCCACACAATTTACTTTTCGTATTCCATAACCAGGAAAGAGAGAAGTAGTGCTTTTCTGAGAAACATATAATTCATAAGTTCGACAATTGTATGTTACAACTCGACAGCCTCCATCTTTGCAAATTTCCAAATTTTTTTCCAAGGCGAATCTCCAGGTTCGTCGAACTGACGGTTCCTTCGAGAATTGAGACTTTCTTAATGTACTTCTTAAATCCTCTAGTTGTAAATAGCAAGCACGATGTGCAATTCTGCATTTCTCAAGCTCCAGTTCTACTTTACTCTTCTCTGATTGTAGTAAACTTACTTGTTGTTGTAATTCTGTGATTTGGGTAGTGTCTGCTGCCACGAGACGTTTTGCATAAATAAATCTTATATCTTTTAATGTTGCCTTGCTTTTACATGTAGGACAACACCGTCTACTTGTATGTGCTTTTAACCATTTCTCCACACATTGTGCACCAAACAAGTGTCCACATTTTAATGCAACTAACCTGTGTTCTCCAGAATTACTCCATGAATCAAGGCAAATTGGACAGGTCTCTCCATCTGAGTCATCGTTTAACTTTGGTGAACTTAATTTCCTAACTTTAGCAGGTGGCCCATCATAACTGATGATGTCCTTTTGTACTTCATTTTCTGGTATGAAATCATTTGATTCTTCATTAACAGAATTAAGCATTAAACTTGATTGTGCACTTTGTGGTCGTATTTCGCTTGAATTATCATCAACTATTTCTCTGTCTGGTGTGCTCCCAACAAGTGTTGAACTGCTGCTATTGCCTCCTTCGGCAGTTTCAAATGTTAGTGCTGAGTCACTGCTATTTTCGTTGATGACATGAACTTCACCTAATGGTTCTACTCGTGTTAATTGATCATAATCAGGTGGTTGATACCATCCCAGTCGTGAACTACTTGGTGATTCAGGGTCAAGAATATTAGGGCTACCAGGAGATTCAGGAATAAGTAAGCTGGCACTAACTGAGCTGTTTGATTGAGATGAGCTGCTCTGTGAATCCATGGTGCACTATGAGACAACCTGTAAAAAAGATATGTGTTTGAATCTAATCTTCAGATTTAAGGCCTGAGAGACATAAACATCTTATTTTGTGGCTAAAAGCTTTCTCAGAAGATTTTTGAATTGAGCAAATTCTCAAAGCTCAAATTCAAGAACAGATAAACAAATTTTTTTGAATGTTATTTTATCAGCTTATGTTCAGGAGAATATCATCAGTGGCATAGCTTAGGGGGTGCAGCAGAGGTAGTCAATAACAGATGAACCAACTGCGAAAAAATACCTATGTACTATGCAGATATGATACGCTTTGATGATGGTTTTGGTTTCATCCTCATTTCATTTATCAATCTGATCATTGGTCATCTTTCTGAGAAAAATATACAGATTGGAATTTTCAAACCAATTTCGGCATTGCCTTTCTTTAAGGGCTTCATCACCATACACATCATGTATTTTTTTGGTGGCTTGCACTGCATTCTTTCCTTCACGGAAGTAATAAAGCAAAATATGAAGGAAATGTTCAATTTGGCACTCCTCATTAATATTATTAATGGAGTCAGGCGTTACTTTGCGGAAATCCATCACTATATGGACAGTCAAAAGTTTTACTTAGCTAAGATCCGCGACAAGCAAAACAATAACAGAAAATTAATAATGTGTGTTTTTCCGTTGGGTTTAGTGGATTATTTGGAACTTTAAACCAAAAACTTACCGAAAATCGGCCATCAACTCTCCACCCACCAACCACTATACACAACGCCAAACACACACTATCACTTTTCCATCTTGTACACGACACGTGTTTCGCCCCAACACGAGGCATCTTCAGGTATAGTAGACTCTACGGAAGACAACCGAAAAGTGTTCTAACCGAAAAGTGTTCTAGTAGAACTTTTCGGTTGTCTTCCGTAGAGTCTACTATACCTGAAGATGCCTCGTGTTGGGGCGAAACACGTGTCGTGTACAAGATGGAAAAGTGATAGTGTGTGTTTGGCGTTGTGTATAGTGGTTGGTGGGTGGAGAGTTGATGGCCGATTTTCGGTAAGTTTTTGGTTTAAAGTTCCAAATAATCCACTAAACCCAACAGAAAAACACACATTATTAATTTTCTGTTATTGTTTTGCTTGTCGCGGATCTTAGCTAAGTAAAACTTTTGACTGTCCATATACTCCTCATTAATATTGAGCTAAAAAAAGTCTTTAAAAAATATCTACATGATGAACTAGTGAAGCTAGGTAAAGATGACAGCTAACATATATAAGAAGAAGATCATAACATTTACGGATATCATAAAATTAGGAGTGAGATACATGTATAACTGAAATCGGAAATTACTTAGTTCCCAACCCAATTGATAGCAGATAGTTGCAATGTTTCATTTGAATGTAAATTAACTAATTCATGATTAACATTTATTGTATTTATATTATGTTTTACAGTTTCCCTCTTAACTGAGTGACACCATCACAACTGTCCTAGGCACCACTCATGTTAGCTACGTCACTGTATATCATTAGTAAGATGATGAGATAAATAAATAAGATAAATAAATTTTATATTGTAATTATGTAAATTAAATGTAATCTTTGCTTTAAATATCATCAATAGTTAACATTTATGATTAATTCAAGGCTATGGGTTGTCAGCTGTCCAGTATTCACTGTCATTTCTATTAGCCAGAAGACTATATGGGTGAGTTAGGTTCTCTATCCGATTTTTTTTTGAAACTTATTTATCAGGTAAACTTTGAATTAAGCCTTCTTCTTAGCTCTCTGAGTAATTTCATATAGCAAATGTACTAGCAGTGTTCACATTTTGATACCATAGTGAAAAATGACCGAAAACATTTTTCTTTAAGCCCTGGAGATGGAAGCTTTCAGTTGGGAGGAATCAGAAAAATTCCTGAACTATATACAAATCAACTGCATCTTTCTTTTTTTTGAAATTATTTCAATATAATTACATATTTGAGGTAAATATATTCTTTCAAGAAACTAAAGAATGGCAAGAAAGTAAGCTATCCACATCTTCAATATTCTAACCATTCTTATCAGAAATTTTCATTTCACTTAATTTTAATTAAAATTACTTATAGTTAGGAGAGATAAGATCTATTACCTATATATTATCAACAATATGCCGAAAATTCTTTTAAACTAAAATTAAATCCTAAAAAATCAATTACCTAGCTAGAGTAAACATATCTATTTGTTATTCGTAGTTTCGATGAATAGTGCAGTATTTCTATGTTTTAACAAATATCATACACTTCTCTAAATTTAATTTAAACTCAGATTAAATAAGTAAATATCCAATTTATTTCATAGAAATAACAGTTACTTACTGAATAATTTAAATATAGCAATACATGTTTTCAATTTTATTACACTTTATGGTTAAAAGAATTGAACATATTTTAATTATAGCAAATTAGTTCCAAAAACTCTTAATGACTATAAATTTTAATTCTGAGGTACACCAACATTATTTACTTTTGTGTCTTCTTGATTTTTTATATCACATTCAAATTACAGACTATTATTACAGATTATAAAACAACTAAGTTTTAGTGGAACACTGTGTCAAATTTCAAATATTCTTTTTTTTTGTATATATTAGTTACCAAAGTGTATGGTTCTGTCAATGTCAACGTATAATCACAGATTACTATAATCATCATTATATATTTTTATATTATTATATCATCATATTATTATATTTGTAACAAAGTTCTTCAAATAACAACTAACTCAAAATTGCTCAGAAGGCTATTCTTGGAATTTCTCTAGTGGACGCAGAATGAAGAAATCTGCCAGGGAACCCAAAGCCACTGACATAGCTTTTTATAATCTTTAATACTATTGTTGACTTATAGGTAATCTTGTACTAAAGCTGCGCATATTGCGATCACGGCTACTTCATTCAATTCAATTGTCATACAATTCAATTCTGGATGTTGGATGAGAGAGAATTAAACTATTTACGTAATCACGCATGCTTCCAAATAATCACCTTCAAAATGGAATTAAATTAAGTGTAACTCCAAAAAGAAACATATTTACTTTCGCAATACTTATTCATATTAGTTTTAAAAAGTTCTCTAATTATTTTTTCCATGAAAGATATGAGTAAATATGAAATATTCCTTGATTATTTGGTTTTACGTTTGAACATTTTAAAATATTAAGTGTGATTGCTGAATAACTTCCACGCCAAAGTTATATAACCCAAATGTGTTTTTCAAACACGTAGTTATTCCAATACTTATCTAAATAACCCTATGGACTTTATAAACCTCATGAATTTTGGCTATAGCGAAGAAGCATTGACAGAGCGTACATGCTAGATGAGATCGTCGTATAAATTCTCATTGTGGCCTCTATCGGGGTCTCTTAGCGAGTGCTCTGACTTAAAGTTAAATTCAAAAGTGCTATTCGCAAAGATGTATATTTTGTTCATTACGATTATGACTCACAAACCAATTTTGTTTTGCTTTGCGTAGATAGTGAAGCGTTATGCTTTTATAGCGTTTATTTTCAATTCATTTTTTTTATTAAAGAGTTTTGTTAAATTTTGTCAAAAACATTATTGCTTCTATTTTTTGTTATATTTAGTTTCCAAATATTTTTAAAGTATCCGATTATTTTACTTATAATATTGGTAAAACTGATATTTATTTATTATTTTTATGCTATTGGCAACAGTGTTCGACCTGCGACGTAAAGGAAAGCATAACGGGGATGCGAGTCGTCTATGTTTTTTTTATTAATTTTACTAAAAGAGCTTTTACCTGTGACTTGGATACTTAAAAACATTATAACGATTAATTACTAATGACTATAAAATAAAATGGACATGTAAATATATTGTGTGATAAGTGATTTGTTTTACGTGGTTTGGTGCTAATGGCGGTCTGTGTCAGTGTCCTTATATGTTTTTGCAAAAATTTAGGCAATTAAACAGTATATTTTGCTGTAATGTCTGTGATCGTTGGTGAGTATCACAATCACTTAAATTATTCAACGAATCATTATAAATATGGGTTCAAAAATGGAATAGAAGCTAATGATTACGATCGTTGCGGATTTAGAAAATAGAAAGATATGTGTCATGATTGTAGCAATAATAAAGTTGTTTTTAGATCATGCTTGGTCAATACCAAAGCGATCGTGGCCTGTTGACATTTTATCAAGCAATACTTACGACTAACGATGTCGCAAGTTGGGAATCTGGGTCATTGAGAGTTGGGGTCAGAGACGCGCGCAAGTGACGTCACAGACTCCCTTATCCACCCCATCCACCTTCACTTTCGAAGTTATAGCATTATGCTTGGCCAGATATAGCCAGAGATTGGTTTTCAATTTAGCCCTGATGAAATTGAATTATTATACTATATACTATCTTTTAACAAAAAATTGTTTACAACCATAAAAATGGATTTATCCAAATAGTAATTAGCGATAATTTTAATGGTTTCGAATAAATTAGCCCCATAATCACAAATTAAGGGATATTAACAAGTAATACAATAACATACCTCTTTTTACCCCCTATTATTTGTTCCCAATAAGAAAATATATACCTAATTTATTAAGTGTCATATAATAATGTAAAATTATACACATTAAGAATGGTTTTTAATTTTAATTTACAAATAGAATTACAGTCACAAACTAAAGTAAAGAAACAGATTGAATTTCAATTACATATGTTTATGCATGAGTAAAGTTCTGCTAGGAGTGTGTAATTTAGAAAATTGAAAATTTAAATTAGAAATTTCTTAAACCTAATTATATTAATCTAAAATATCTCAATTCATATCTAAGTCATTACTAAGATTACATAATGCTATAAACCAGTGGTGAGTAATCACTGATCTGTAGTAAGTTGTGTTATTTGTATATATCAGTAGGGTAGAGGGTGGTGGGCACATAATCACACAATGGGCACTATACCTAAATGATAGTCGTCAAGTACAATTCGATGATTAAATGATGAATAAATGATAGCATTTAGATATAGTTGGTAATGGTGAAACCATAATGGATAATTCATTCAATTTTATTTTATATTAATAAAATTTCTATATAAATAGAGTAAGTCAAAGTTTATAGCTTTATACTAGTTTCAAACTTATGTCAAAAGTAGGTTATGTTAAAACTACACTATCTATATTCTTCCCAGGAAAATTATGTAAATAACACAACCATATTCCAATATATGTACTTTTAACTATACTGTTGGATAGATACAGTAACCTCTATTTGTTATAAGATTTAAAATGTTAACTATACCTATTTAATTCAAATATATATAATTTATTAATGTACTTAATATATTGATAAATTAATATTTTGGATTTATTATTAACTAGGGTGCCCATTAAAATTTATGAATATTACTATGGATTTTTTTTACACATTCTTCATAAAATATGCAATAGCTTTCAGGGCAGGTATTTAATATATAGACCCATAGAGATCTAAATATACAAGTTCCTAATGGTTACAAAGCATTAAATTATTAATAAACTGTTGCATTATCATTAAAATTATAATTGGTTCATTTATTACATACATTCAATCCAACTTTTAAAGCAAACAAGTCCTTAGTATTATAAATATTGTCATCTATTAGCCATTCATAAAGTCTTTTTTAAAATAATCTTGTGTTAAATTGTTTTAATTCATGAAGTATATTGTTGTAGATGTGTATACACATAAACAGGCAGCTTTTGACATATTTACTCAGTCTGGGGTGATCATCCAGCACTAATCTTTGGGGGGATGTTTTAAATAGTTTTTTATGCCTCCACACAAACATACACACCTGATATGAGAGCTGGCAGTGACAGTAGGCCAAGCTTACTGAACACTGACTGGCAAGACTCCTGTAGTTGGAGACCATAAATTGCCCTAATAAATTAATAGTATATGTAGTAAAGCTTATTATTCAACTGCAGATTATCAAAATGATCAGTTAAATTAGAGATTAAAGATCAGTTAATAATATCTAGTAATATATCAAATAATATTTAAGTCACTTTAACATTAAATGTATCATTACTTTACTTATGTTATACATATTTTTACTATAATCATTTGACCACTTATGAAAGAAACATTGTTTCTAAAAAGAAACTTAATTTGTACTACTAAAATAATGTTTTAGAAGGAACTAACTTAATTTATTAAAAGGAATAACTCACAACATAACTTATGATTTCTAATAAAATCATAAAATACAGATTTTTAATTTGATAAGGAAAATAATTAATTAATTTTAGTTTTTACATGACTGTTTCTCCTTCGAACATTTTCTGCAAATGTTTTGCAAATTATTTTTATTTATTTCGTCCAGCTGAAGGAAATTCATAGAAGGATAGTGTTCTTTGTAAATTTCTGATAAGAACCATCTCTGTTTGTTGTTAGGTGATATGGCCTTGATTGGGTCTTTCCATTTCTCATGCCAAAACCAAACAAACTATAAGATTCATCATCATCAATATCCTGAGGCATCAATTATAACTTAGAATCATATCTGAGTTCAGAACTTAGAGAACTACAGAAAAACATGTAAACTTTGAAAAGGGTCAAATGGGCCTTTGTTGTACGTAAGGTAGGTAAAAAAATTTCCTCAGTAAAAAAAAAGCGAAAAATGGAAAGTTAGAAATTGAATAAACTGATTATAGAAGAATTTACAGAAATTTAGATGAGTGAAAGAAATAATAATAAATTGAGGATTTTAAAGTAAACTTTATAGGGATCATTTGACCCTGCTTGGTACATTTAATGTTAAAAAAGATGTAAAAATAGGATGGGAGGGTTTCTTGCACTATTTCTTATCTCTTAGAGTGCCACTTTATTTCTGAAGAGGTGACTGGCACAGAATGCCTTGTACCATTGATTCCACCTTCTGTGACAGCAAATACCTGCTATTTAAGGCTTAAAGATGGGCTCTAGGCTACTGAGCCATTTACGTTATTAAATAATACCATTTTATTTTTTTATTTATATTTGTTAGTGGGTTATTTATGTATGATATGAAAGCTATTACTGTTGCCCAAGGACATATAGAATACCAAAGTCTCTGTTTATGTTGTCATAGATCTCCTGGGTTTGCCAAAGCCATCGTCATATTTCAATAAGTAAGCTGTGGTGGCAATGTGCTTGTCCCATTTGTCAGAGAACTGACAAAAGCTGGAGTGTAGATCACTTTTTGGCTGACGTATGGAACACTCCACGGCCAGATGTAGCGACGAGCGTACAGGGTGACTGGTAGAAATTAGATGCGTGTAGCAGAATATCTTATGCCTATGTCCAGTAGTGGATTACCGCAGACTGTTGATGATGGTGAAGATAATAATATTGTTTGCCTATTAAGATGTTAAAAGATATGAGTGTTGTAAGATGTGTGTGTGCAGGCAAGAACACGGTGAAGGCACGGTGATGGTAGCGGCGATGCGGCGCGCCCCATGAGCCGGCTGCTGTGCTGTCTGCGCGCGCGCCGGGGAGACATGGGCGCGGCGCTCTCGCTCTCGCAGCCGCAGGTGAATTATACAAAATATAACAGGGAGAACTTAATTGCGCATCTAATAATTTTATAGTGTGAAAAGTTTAAAAGAAATGTTCGATAAAGTTACATGTGTGTGTTCCTTTTCAGGAGGGCGAGGCGTGCGACGCAGCCGCCGAGCCAGCCGCGCCGCCAACTATGGCCGACGTTATCCGGTCAGTTGCTTTTGTTATCTTTCATTTATTGAAATATCAAAGCTTTTACACAAACATTTAAATACACCGTGATTTGCAACTCTTATGCTCCTATTTGAGTACAGATTGAAAGTTGTACATGGTTATTACAATAAAATAAAAGACTCATTTCACTCATATATTCATATAATGCACGTCACTTGAATAAATACCCAGAACCAAATGTTTTGAGGGCCATGAAAATACTTGTTTCAACCTTATATAAAAAATCCTTATATCAGGTAGTGGGCAGGGATAATGAATGCTGTCAAATAGTTTCGCCTCGCTAAAGAAATATTTGTGCTGAATTTAATGGTAAACTTCGCGAATAGGACACTCAAGGAAGAAGAAATCTTATATCAAACCATTTAACCCTAAATCTAATAATAATCTTACTTATTAAAGTAAATAATTATTTTATTAAGTTTTAAATGCTTATTTACTTCACTGGTTCAATGATCCAAAGTGTGTCGTGGCCTCTGATGTGACGACACGCCACTTCCCGGTCTTGTTTATTGCCAGAAGATCAATGCATCCGACAATGGATATGGAGGGGAACTGTACGTTGAAAAGCTGGTAGTCCCTTTGGTAGCACAATCTTCTCCCATCCTCACTAGGAGCTAACGGAGTCTTGTGTCTGAGAAAGACAAAGACACATAGAATTTACAGTGTTTTAAATATATGTAAATTGTTGCAAATTGCGGGCATCATGCTCGCGAGCCCTTCTGACGAAGTTGTTAAGGTTATAGCGCTAATAACGCCGTTCAACACTTAAATATGTATGTACCTATTAGGGAGCGAAAGAAAAAGGCCGGTGGCGCAGCACTGGGCACACTACGTCGTCGACTAGCCGCAGCCGCGCGGCGACCCCGAGACTCCCGTCCCGACAGGGGTAAGTGTAGCATTGGTATTTTAATTATTACATACGAGATATTAATAAATTTGTCCGAGAACCAAAGTCACCGATATAATTTTCAGAGTTAGCAAACCGAAGTGCCAGTGGGCTGGTAACGTTATCACAGAACCGACAAACACTGGTGTAGACAAACTTATTGTGCGTAAGCCTCCCGGTCAGATACGAGCGATTGGCAGAAATGATCTGCGCAGGGTAACTGGCAGAAACGATGCATGAAGCCGGTCTATGTAAAACGGCTTGGTTGGCTCCAGTTAGTTCCAAAGATATAATCCGCGCCTTTGTATGGGAAAAGAAAGAGCACCGTTCGATGCTCTCTGTGCCGGTCTGTGCGAACGGACTTTAAGACGGCCTGTTTCTGGCAATGGAATGTCGAAGGTTGTTGCATGTTGTATATGTTATAGGTTGCGAGCACGCACGCTTCATCCGCTCGGTGGTGAGTTCTTGGCGATTGGCAGAAGTGTTCGTGCTATGCGAAGAGCTGGAGGCAGGAGCTGCGCTGCGAGATTTGGTGACGCAGGCGGAGTTGGCGCGAGAGCCTGCCGCTGCCTTGCACGCTGACCTTTGTGCCGCGCGTCGTGAGCGGTCAGTAAAACAAAATAGTTTATATATAATATATATATATATATATATATATATATATATATATATATATATATATATATATATATATATATATATATATATATATATATATATATATATATATTTAAAAATAAGAAAAGATTTTGGGATTTCCATCAAGATAATTACTGTAGAGAAAGCCCATTGGCAATAAGTCCGCTTGTTGTACGTCTTGTGCAAAAATTTTAAATAAATAAAATACATATATTAATTGTTCGTATTAGTTGGTGGTGCGACGTGGAATTGGTGGGTGCAGGGTTCTCCCTGCCGGCGCATCGTGCTATACTAGCCGCACGCTGCACGTACTTTCGGGAACTGATGCAGAGATACCCGAAGTGAGTATAATTTATTAAATAAAAGAAAAGTCTTAAAATATTATTGTTAGCGCTGCCCCGCTTCTGCAGTGCATCAAGTATGTTTGTTAAAGCCCGCACCGATGAACGCAAAAACGAACAGCCTCGTTGCTTCACAGAGTACGAGATAGCTCTAACTCTGTAATGAAAACCGTTGTTGAAAAAGCTAAATCGGCTTTAATTTGAAAGAAATGTATATGGTTTACTAAAATATTTTTTTTCTGGATAGGAAGGCAAACGAGCAGGCGTGTCACCCGATGGAAAGCAATCAACGCCGACCATAGACTTCCACAGCGTCATAGGCAGTGCGGAAGCGTTGCCGACCTTTAAGGAAAGTGCCATTATGGGAGTTGGGATGGAAGGGGGAGGGTTTTAATGTGTATATAATACTAACACGAAAGTATGGACCAGTGTGTCCATACATTCGTGTTATTATTTGACCAGAAAAGTGTCTGAAATAAAGAATATTATTATTATTAATGGAGTCAGGCGTTACTTTGCGGAAATCCATCACCATATGGACAGTCAAAAGTTTTACTTAGCTAAGATCCGCGATAAGCAAAACAATAACAGAAAATTAATAATGTGTGTTTTTCCGTTGGGTTTAGTGGATTTATTTGGAACATAAACCAAAAACTTACCGAAAAACGGCCATCAACTCTCCACCCACCAACCACTATACACAACGCCAAACACACACTATCACTTTTCCATCTTGTACACGACACGTGTTTCGCCCCAACACGAGGCATCTTCAGGTATAGTAGACTCTACGGAAGACAACCGAAAAGTCAGTCTTCTCGGTCTTTAGCTAAGTAAAACTTTTGACTGTCCAATATTATTATTATTATTAAAAATGAGATAAGGACAAAGTTGAAGAATGAGAATATTTTTTATTAGTAGTAGTAGAGCTGTGGTAAAGAAACCGGGATGAAAAATTGGGATTTATTAGGTTAGGTTAGGTTATTTGTTTTATGTGGTGTAAAAAAAGGTTAGGTTAGGTCGTAAGAAATTTGGTGGGTATTTACATTATTTGGCGATGTTTCGCTCTCGCCCGGCTAATGGAACAGTACCAACGTTTCCAACCCCGAAGCACTGCCAGCTATTGCGATAAGTAAAGGTTATTTGTTACTGGTTGCAGTGCGTGCAGAGTGCCGCTGGAGGGCGCGTGTGCGTCGCTGTCGCGCGAGGAGGCCGAGGCAGCCGTGTGCGCGCTGTACGCCGGCTCGGCGCTCTGTTCGCGCCCTCTCTGTGACCTGTGCGCCAGTAAGTACTACACTTGTATATGATTAACCCCTTGCCGAACTTTAACGAGTCTGACTCGTGATGAAAATTTTGGCCCAAACATGAATATGATTAATATGAATAGTCGGGCCAAACGTAAACATCACGAGCCGAGGTCGTGTACAGATAATCGGATCAAACATAAACATCACGAGCCTGGGTCGTGATTGAATGTTAGTTTCTATTGGTACGCCACCAGAGTCAGTCACGAGTCTTATAATTGTTGTTACAAAGTAGTTTATATATTGAAATTTATTTTATAAAGATTATGGAATATAGTAGTGAAGAGGAACGTACGACGTGTTTACCACGCGTTGACGGGTAAAACTTGGGCCTGAGTTTCGTTGAGCTAAATGGCATGTGAAGTGGTTAATAGAGTCAGGCGTTACTTTGCGGAAATGCATTACGATGTAATTTAAATTAGAAAAAATAATGATGCTTTAAAAAGCACCAGTAAACTGGAGGAAGTGGATTTCCAGGGAACTTAAACTAAATCTCACCGAAAAGTAGCTGTTAGCAACTTTCCACCTTCCAAACACTATCACTAACACCAAACACACCACCAATGTACACAACACGTATTGCGCCTCAACGTTAGGCAACATCAGATATAGTGGATTCTACGGAAGACAATCGTTAAGTGATACACGTTAGGGAGGGTCAACAAAGAGTGATAAGAGAGAGATAAGTTTTAGCTCTGTGGCACGATATGCAAAAATGGAGTTTGGAATTTTAAGGCTGAAAAACTCCACGTGTGACAAGGGGAAGAGGCTCCAAAATCATGAAATATTTGTAACGTAATTTATGGACGGTCCACAATGATACATTTGTTACGGTTCATTTCTTCACATTACGTTATCCTTCTACGAAGCTGCCGTTCAAGATGTTGTGAATAAGCTTTTACGAAGCATGTTCCATATTTCCAAGCCATTTTTATTTTTAGCATTTGGAACTTCCTGGAAGACAGTCAAAACATTAAGAAGTAGAAAGGTTGAATTGAAAATTTGATAATTATGTAGTATTTAATATTTATTTGTTGTTTCCCCAGAATGGGAGAGAGGTGCAAATGCAGAATCCGACTTGGATATCATCAACGTTGAAAACACTGGCTGTAAGTTTACATGTATTTTATATAATAAGGCAAATTTATTTATTTGATAAGACTAGAAATGATCGGCTTAGGATCTGAGGTCTTGGGTAAATAATACTGATGTGAATAATTTCTCAGCTTAACGAGACTTAGTTGGAATGGTTAACAAGAATTAAAAAAAAACATTTTTATGAATGTTGTTCCTAGTTTGGTAGGAGCCGTAAACGCAATAAAAATATTTTAATTTTTAGTCCATATTTGGTACCTATGCCCAATATTCATTGGAATTAATCAATAAAATATAATTAAGTGGTAAAATATAATTGTTTTGTTTTTCACTTCTGATATAAGGGCCATTCTTCGACAGACTTGCATTACAAATAAGTTACTTTAATTATTAAACTATTTGCATTTTCATGTATACATAATTGTTTGTATACGGTCTTCGGTTATACAATTTGTTGCCGTTGGAAGTGAGACAAGCTAAGTCTTTCCCGATTTTTATAAAGCTTGTTAAAAATCACTATCTATCTTTATAAATACCTATGTATCTTTTTATTAATTCATTTATTATTCAATTTTAACTTATATTTGTATATGGTTTAACTTTGTTTATTAATATAATTTTTCTATAATGCTGAGGATAATGTATCATTAACCTACACCAAATTAACTCTTTAACGATGTGTCCATCCTACGGTTGTCTGGAAAAAATCGCTATTAGCGATAAGACCGCCATTTGTATACAAATATTACAATCAATAATTGTATAACATTGTTTTTGGTGTACAAAAAGAATATATCTATCTACAAGTATATGTGTTGTTATTTGATTATGTATCGGACATTTCACAGCGCGACGCTCGGGGTCGTGCGCGTGCGGACGTGCTCGGAGTGACGCTCGCGCCCTGCGGCGGCTCGGGGAACTTCTCGGCTTCTCACTGGACACCCTGCACAGGGACATGCGGTATCTGCTTGATTCTGGTGAGATATCCTACTCTTACTTCTATAACTACCTAACTGTTGCCCTTTTGTTTTATTGAGTCCGAGAATATACAGCCTTGGCCAAAAATATTGATCACCTATGATATTATTATGTTTTCGAGAAATGTTACAACGAAATTATTAAAAACAATTTAATACGAGATACACATCATTATTTATTCATATAAAATCAATATTTTGTGGGTCCACCCTTCAGAACATATTACATTTCATTCTTGTCCCAGTCGGAGTTTTAGCTGTTTTCTGATGTTTATAGTGTGGCGTCTGACTTTGTGCTTTTATTTAAAAACACAAACAATAAACATATTGTCAAAATTACGTAGCTTTAGTACCTTTAATATTGTATCATCTTTTTTAATTTAAATTAACAATTGATTGGTAATGATGTTACTGTATATAATAGGTCGGGGCAAAAATATTTTCGTATTTTAGATGTATTATTAGTAATCAAACCTCTTTGGCTGTACTGAATGTAACTGGCTGATTTTTAATACCATTAAATGTGACATTCTGAATATGTAATAAATAAATAAAAAAAATGGTTCCCGCCATTCCTCAATTGTTTTTCAAGCAAACAAAATGAACGTATGTGACGAAGAAATTCGGTACATTTTAAAGTTTTATTACAAAAAAGGTAAAAATGCGACGAACGCCGCGAATAAAATTTGTGCGGTTTACGGACCTAATGCGGTATCAATAAGAGTAGCACAAACGTGGTTAAAGCGTTTCAAGTCTGGAAATTTTAGTGTGAAAGATGAGGTTTGCTCTGTCACAGATAAAATCAGTGTCATCTTTGAGAAAGTGGAGCAAGATCGACATATTAGTAGCTACGACATTGCTGAAGAACTGGATGTTGATCATAAAACAGTTTTACGTCATTTACGAAAGTCTGGGTACAAGAAAAAAACTTGACATTTGGGTACCACATGCTCTCACTGAGAGAAACCACGCCAGACCGCACTCATCTATAGCCACGCAGCAAAAATTGAGAGAGCTTGGCTGAGATGTGTTGATGCATCCTCCGTATAGCTGACCTTGCTGACCTGATGACCTGACCTGACCTTGCTCCACCAGATTTCCACCTGTTTCGGTCATTGCAGAACTCTTTAGATTTTTTTAATCAAAAATTTCAAAATTTCTACAGGAATAGGATTATGGCACTACCCACAAGATGGCAACAAGTCATCGATCAAAACGGCATATACATATTATAAATAAATAAAAAATTATACATATATACATTAAAAAAAATATTTTCCTTTGTATGAACAATACGAAAATACTTTTGCCCCGACCTGATATGTTGTATATATGATAATTTATTCTACTGTAATTACTTTTTGTACTACTCATTAAATAATTAATTTTAATAAACTCCATAAATGTTCTATGGGATTTAGGTCTGGAGATTGGGCAGGCCACTCAAGAAGTTCAATGGAGTTTTCTCTGAACCATGTTATTTATTGTGGTTATCCTGTTGGAATTTAACGCCATCTGTGTTCGTATCAATCCTTGTCTTTCGTTGCGGTAGTATTATATCATCCTGTCTTAATCCATCTTTCCTTTCCCCTGCCATTTCCATTCTTTTCTATCCTTTTCCCTTCCTCTCCGCCAATCCACGGTCTTCTGTGCCAATGGATGCATGGCTCGGGGCGAGCTTAGATGCAAGCGTGCCGATCGTCCCAGGATCGGGCTCCCCCGGGGACTATAGTGCCTTACCTCAGCATGCGGGGCTCTGCTGGGGTTGCTCCTCCCTTGTGGCTCGTGGGATTCACTATGACGAGTTTTAATAAACCGTGTTTGTTAAAAAATGACGGCGACGTGGTTCGCCACCCGTCACACCCTGATTCCCACGAGGGCGAGGAAGCGACTATTGGAGAGCCGTCTCGCTACGATGAATGTAGGAAAGGATGGATGAGTGTGGAGGAAGCAAGGAAGATTTGCTGGGATTTTTGGTCTTTGCTTACCCCTACGGGAAACAGGCGTAACGATATGTATGTATGTGTTCGTATCGCTAAAAAGTGTATGTGTATATCAGGTGAGCTGTGCGACGCGCGGTTGGTGTTCAGGCTGGAGGCAGGTTGCGGCGCGGCTTACGGGTTCCGATCTGCGCTCGAGCTGCCCTGCCATCGGTTGCTGCTGGCTGCTCGCTCACGCTTCTTCAGGTTACTTTCTTTGATGGCAATTAGTTATAACTATTATCCCAGTGCCAAGTAAAATACAATACAGTGGACCGTGTCTAATCCGGCGCCCCTTGTAATCCAATACGCCTATCACTGTTGATTGTGCATAAAAATTTCGGCACAAATATAATGCATGATTGGACAGGTTGTAACTTGTATGGTTGACGATCTTTATAATAAAATGTTAGCTCTCGTAGGGTAAATAGATTTTTTGATTTGTAATTTTGCGGATTACGAGATACTCGTGTTCACAAAATTCGATAATCCTCCTCCACATCGCCCTATAAAACGTTTTTCGAATTACCGCGTTCATTGTATATCAAATCTCTTGAAATGAAACTAGTCATCTTATCACGTTACGTCTTAATAAAATGGTGGCTATTCTATCAAAACTTTATATAGACTTTTTTTTTAACTAATAGTGGCTATATTTTTAACACTGAAATAAGGACCCCTGTATAAGACGTGAAGAAGCACAATCATACAATAAACTCTTTTTGAATTCCAGAAGCGTGATGTTGAGGCGTGGTACCGGAAGCTCTGGAGCAGTGTGTGTAGACGAAAAGGTGTTGCCTCGACGATTTGCTCGGGCACTACTTCATGCTGCTTACACTGACCAGGTAGGACCTAATTTAATCCTATCACTTGGTTTCACATAGAGAAAATGGATAAAAAAACGGCTGACAAAAGTAGGGAAACACATAAGATATCTTGACCAAATTGCCGAAGTTTTTAGAAAAGGCCAGACCAAAACACACAACACAGGGGGTGTTGTGTGTTCAGCAATGTGTATGATGGATGTGGATACTTTCACAACACATAGGATTATAAAAAAACGGCCATCAGCAACTTTCCACTCCCAACCAATATCACAACAACAACAAGCGAAACACGTGACGTGTTCATTGTGGAAGAGTGGTGGTGTGTGTTTGGTGTTGGTGATAGTGGTTGGTAGGTGGAAAGTTGCTGATGTCCGTTTTTCAAGATTTAGTTTAAGTTCCTTGAAAATCAACTTCCTACAGTACGTTATTGAATACTAATAACAACAATTATGAAATAATAATAACAACACGTTATTATTATTTCTACTTTTGTTTGCTTGTGGCGGTATGTGGATCTTAGCCAAGTAAATATTTTGACTGTCCACATAGAAGGGGAAAAGTAATAGTTATAATCACTTCTAAGTAAAGTACAACTTTGATCAAAATATTGACGAAACATATTTGTCATATTGCAGGTAGACTTGGGTCTGATCGGAAGGAATTCATCATCGCCTTCATCCACTAACAGCACAGGTAGCAGTGGAACGGTGAGTCCAGTACTAATTAAATTTTATTCTCTTTTTAATATTGCATAGTGTTTAATTATTTTTTATTCACCTGCAAATATTTTTTGTAAAATTAATTTTAAACATGTAAAGTACAATAAGCTCTTTTGCTTCCTTTATTCTGAAACGAGGAACATTTAAAACGATATATTTATAATATTTGTTTAATATGTTGTAATATCAAAGAAGTAAATTAATTTTTGAAAATATTGGTATTGATTCATTGTGTTACCTGAAGAGAAACAAGTATGGAACTCTCATCACCTTTAGGGGTGTCAATGGATATTATCGAATAATTGTACTACTGACAGCATATACTTGTACTAACTTACAACTGTATGCAAACCCACGATATTCTAAGAAATTGTATCATTATAATTATAACTGTATATTTTTTTCATAAACAGTCATATTTAATTGCTGGACAATCTAGTGTTGAGGTACCTTAACAAGACTACGTTTTTTTTTTAAATTGCGAAATATAAAATTTTGTCCATCATTGAAAGTTTGATAAAGAATACCTTCCTGCACCTTACAGGCATGGGGTGGAGTATCCAGAAGTTCGCCTCGACCGACAACCGCAGCCGCTCTCGACGATGCATTCCAGTTATATGAAATAGCGCGGTAACTATTTATTTGTTTTATGTATATTGTTATACATATATAAGCTTCAGAAGTAGAGACATATAGAGAATTTAAGGACTAGCCTTGATTGAAGAAAATGTAAAATACTAAATCGACATGTACAGCATGTATAGCATTTAAGTTATGAATGAAAGAGGATGTATTTTTATAGACATAATTTAAAGTGTTATGAAATAGATTGTATATAGGTTAAACCAAGTGTTGAATACAAAATTGTCCATATCCAAAGCCAATAGCCCTCTTGTGTTTCTCAAACCTACTAAAGAATCACCAACATAAATAATTATATCCTTTCCCTCGCTTCTGTTTGTAATGTTAACATATTTTATCTTTGTCAACTTGTGCTCTGTTTTAAAGCTTTATCAGAAGCAATTAAAGTTGAAATTTGAATCATTCTTAAATAATTATTAACATAAGTTTGGTGACAACTGAGACTTTTACCAAATACTTTTATACATTACACAGGGATGGATAGTGTTAAGATTTGTAGTCATTTAGCGTGATACTTGCTATCCTCAAAATCTATAGGGTACTCAACACTTTTGGCTACGGCAGTATATTGTGCGAATATGAGCTCAGTTGGTAAAGCTGTTCAAAATTTACAGTTAACACTCACTGTCAGACTTTGGACCAACAAATATATATTTAACGATGATTGATATAAACAGATTCGTGGAGATGCCAATTGTGGTGCAGGGTTGTGAGGATGTGATTGTGGAAGCACTATCTGCAGAGACGCTGCCGCATATTTTGCGTTGGGCTGCTGCTCCCCACGCCAGTCGCTGGGTGCACCGGTAACTACACTCATACTTTTCTTTTCTTGTCTTTGATGGCAATTAATATAACTATTATGCCAGTGTCAAGTAAAATACAATGATATCAAATCTCTTAAAAGGTAATTAGTCAGCTTGTCACGATACGTCTTGATAATAAAATGGTGGCTATTCTACCAAAACCTGCTATTATGGACGTTTTCAGTCGACAAGTCACGATACACGCATTTATTTCATATTGCTTATACGCCACTTATCGATATATATTGTGTAATACGCCACCACAATTAAACAAATTGATAATAATAAGATTATGAAAATGAAATAAAAATACAACGTAAATGTAAGTTGGCGGGAAAAATCTCAATCATTATTATAATAATCGTGACTCAAAACTTTCCACAAAATGATATTTATATTCAACAAATTTATAAACAATATTTACGATTCTGCAAGCAAATGGCAGAATTTGAAGCGCACTTGAAGGCATTATCTCCTAGACTTAACTTGGAAACTTTACAGAAAAATTTCCTCGCCTTTAATGACCATGTATGGAATGTTGATTGAACATCAACTTCAAAAACAGCTAAGTGAGGTAAGCAACTATAGATCTAATGGAGATGCGCCACCGAAGAAAATTACTTTTACTTGGTGGAGTACCTGAAGGTTTGAGACGTTCACTTGCAGACAGGCGATGCGGTATTTGCGCGATGAGTTCCCGGCGATCATGCAGCACGTGGCGTCCAGTGCGTTGCCGCGCGCCGCATTGCACGACGCGCTCGCCTCGCCCTTCCTGCAAGCCAGCGAAGCGCAGGCGCTGCGTGCCCTAGTGCGGTGGGCTGAACGCTCCGCTGCGACACATCATGAACGAGGTGCGCTTCACTGGGCCACACGCACCATGCACTATGTCTAGTCAATATTTTTTTTATGAGATAGGAGGGCAAACGAGCAAGCGTGTCGTCTGATAGAAAGCAAACAACGCCGCCCATAGATATCAGCGTTGCCGCCCTTTAAGGTATGTGTAGACTTGTTTTTTTGAAGGTGCCAATGTCGTATCGGTTCAGAAATATCGCTTAAGGTAGCTGGTACTACAGGGTGGTAGTGCGTGGAAAGAGGTTTAGAGAGAAGCCCACCGTTTTGGATCGTCACTCATCCATATGGTGGGGATGACATTCTTTTTATATTAATATATCCACAGTAGGCCTTCGCATATACTTTGTCACAGTAACCCATCTAACCCCCTATCTGTTTTGTTTGATTGTGGTACTTCCCTAGGGGACAATCCATTTAACACATAAAAATCCATAAATAAAGACTAATGTATCAAACGATTCTTTTTTAAAAATTTGCTTACTTGTGACTGCCATTTAAAATACAGAAAACAAAGCTCCATCCAAACGATGGCAGTATAATCGACCCATAAAAGCGAAAACGCAGTAAACCGCAAAACGAAAAGTTACCACCAGAAAAAAACTTAAGATTTCTGAAAACATTGTATCTGATGACTCAAAAACAGTCAGTTACAACGCTATAAAAAATATTCTATTTTTCGTAGAACTGAGACTCAAATGATTCGACGCAGTAATTTTTTCTGATCCAAATATACAATAAAAATTCTTTGACATCTCTTATTTACAGCATTTTAGATTTTTTGCGTCCAATATTTAACGTTGAAAGATTTACTTATTTTGGCAATAATGGCATCCGGCACGAAATACCAAATGTTGGGATATGGATGGGAGTGTTTTAATGTTAAATGTTATAGAATACAACCTTTTATTGTTTCAAATTACTTTTTACAAATATAAATACTTACAAATGTTATATTAACGATGCCCCCGGACGTAATGATTATCAAAGATGGACTCATTTGTTAATTAATTAAATAAATTTTAGTAGTTTGTAATGGGTCGAGACCAAGGCACGATTCACGTGTTCGATGTCAGCATTACATCGAACAATTGATTTGTATTGAATGTCGAAAGCTTTGTTTTGTTCAGAGCCGAACGTTGTGTGGCACACGGCGCATTCAGCGTCGCGGCGAGGGCGGCGGCGCGAGGTGAGCGACGCGGCGCTGCGGGAGGCTTTGGCGACGCTGGTGCCCCTTGTGAGACTCGAGCACCTGCCGCCCGACAGTGAGCTCCTGCATCAGGTATAGTTTGCTCACTTTTTTTTAATTATTACTTTAATAGTTTTATTACAGATGATGTTATCCTAGCCGATCCGGCTATGGCGACTGGTCCATCAGGCTTTCTATTTCGGCGTTTTTTCGAATTTTCCAGGATCCATCGTCTCTTGTCGTTCCACCAAATATGTTACGGAAAATTTTCCGCTCGGCCACTAATACCTTATTCACCTCCTTAAGCGTGAGTGTCCATGAGTCTGCTCAATACATCAAAATAGGACGTAACACCGTCTTGTATATACGCAACTTGATACTTCTGATAAAGAGTTTTTGTGCAAGAACAGATAGATATATTCTTTTTTTGTACACCAAAAACAAAATTATACAATTATTGATAGTAATATTTATAAACAAATGGTGGTCATATCGCTAGTAGCGATTTCTTCCAGACAACCGTAGGATGGACACACTGTTACAAAGATAATATGGTGTATCTTGGTGATACATTATAGTCAGGATGATAAGGAAATTAATTTACAAAGGTGATAGCCATAAGCAAAAACATAAGCAGATCGTCATTATTTCGCCTATTTTCTATAATCAAAATATAACTGTAGGCGGTGCGACGCGGGGTGGTACCCCAGCCGCCGCCGCAGATGGTGGAGCGCGGTGCTCCGGCTGATGCATGGCTCGCGCGCGGCTCCTACCGCTCGCCGCGCTGTTTCCTGCCCTACCTCGACGAAATCAAGGTTCGCCTTCATACCAGTCTACACTAAACTTGATTAACATTATGCTTACCCCAAAATAGTTCTCAGTTTGTATGAATTATTACTGTCCATAAATATATAAATATCTACCTTAATACTACAAATCCAAAATTATTTTTCTTTAAATATAAGATTTGGGTAACTATTAGATAGAATAGATTCAAACGTTCTAAATTAAAGAGTATTAATAAAAAAATGACACGTACATGGAAGTGAAGAAGCCAAGGAAAGGGCATTCCTGCATTCGCACTCGCTCGATACGGAACTAAAAACGCCCAATGCAAAACATCACTAATCCAAACACTTGATTAGTCGTATTTACGAAAATACTAAAATGACGTGTTGCTATCAGACTTCAGTTAAAATAAAATAACACCAGGTGGGCAAACCATAAAAGCCCGGCGGGCCACAGGTTGAGTATAGCTGTACCAATGTGTAGACCAATGTGAATTATATGAATTTGTGTTACAGGCATTGCTTGAGGATCAAGCGGTACCAGAAGCGGAAGTGGCGAGAGTGCGACGCGCGCGCTATCTTCATCGGATACCAGACACCCTGTACATGGTGAGCAATTTGGTTCATATTCAAATAGTACTTAAAAAAACAATATAATGGTGTACCCAACAACTAATCTATATAAATAATAAAAATGACTCGCCGAAATGTATGTACACGCATAACTTCAGAACGACTGCACCAAATTAGATAAGTCTTTTTTTGTTATGTTTGTTATTACCAGTGCAAGATTTACATAAAAGATAATTTTTAAAAATTGTACGGAAACACATAAAAAAACATTCTCCTTTTCGTCATTTAAAATCGCAATATAACTAATAGATGGCGCTATTACTACGATTAATAAAACTGGTATGATTAACAAAATAAATGTCAGTATTGATAGGTAGATCATCATTCATAGGCCAGAGCTGACAACATTTTTTCATTAAGTACACCACACATGCGAAGCCGGGTTGGGCAGCTAGTTTTATGGGGAAGGCAAACGAACAAGCGTGTCAACTGATGGAAAGCAATTAACGCCCCCCATAGATATCCGCAGTGCCATGGGCAGTGCAGAAGTATTGTTCTGTTTTTGAAGGTTTCAATGCCGTATCAGTTCGGAAGCACAGCTGGAGGTAGCTGGAACGAACAACTGGGTAGTGGTGCGTGGAAAGAAGTAGTTTTTATAAAAATATGTATCATTTTTTAATTAAGGTGGCAGCAGCTCGCAACGGAGCCGGTAGTGCCAGCTCAGTGGGCGGAGCCACTCAAACGGGCGGTGAAGCGGCCTGCGTATCGCCCCGCGTTTTGTCCGCGCTAAGAAGCCGAGTACGGGAACTCAAAGCTTCGCCCCCCGCGGCACGGGCGTTAGCACTGCATGTTTCAGATACGCGCCTTGTCCACACGCAGGTATTGCAGAAAAAAACTTTAAACTACTGTTATCAGTATCTTGATACCCACACGTTCATTTACGTCATTAGCTATATAAAACTGTTCTAAACTAGGCCTCCGGAACTCAATCGCTCACCGGACAAAGCGCGGTAACTAAGCTACCACTCAAACACCGGTTTTCTGCGGGAGTGTGGTACTTCCCCAGGCGAGCCGGTCCATTTATGTTACAGAAAAATAATATAAAAAAATGTCTATGCGTTCCGGGAATGTGACCATTTATTTTCCCTGAATCAGTCTTTTGGGGGTTATGTGCCAATCCGGTACAATTATACTTTTGAAAAATACTAGTAAATCAATATTTATTAGAAATAGAAGAGACCTACGTCTTATAAATGTTGATTTAATTTATACCTAAACATTTTTTTGTCCATAGATCGCATTGCGCGCTGTGCGTGAGATGTCACTCCCTGACTCGTGCGCCGAGTTGCTGCTGGCCGAATGTGATGCCAACGGGGACAGGTGACTCAACATTATCTATATACTAAAACCCTCGCAATGACTTTTCCGGGAAAGTAAAACAATGCATTAGTACCTAATAAAGCTTGAATTATTAAAAAAGATTATTTTAATATGAGTAAAACTTTATATTATTTCATTTTAAATATCGCTATTTACTACACTAAGGGTTGGTAGGGGGAGACCAAGGAAAACATACCATGAGCAAATTGACGAAGTTTTTAAGAAAGGCTAGTCAAGAGTACCCTAACCGGCGTGCTTGCATGAAGAGATTGATAAGTGTGGAGGAAACAAGGAAAGCGTTCCGAGATCGGAGAAAGTTTTCTCTGCCTATTCCTAGGGGAAACAGGCTATTGGCTAAATTTCTAAGTACTGCCTATGGTACTTGGTATGCTATAAAAATAATATTCAATTAGTTATTATTTTCTTAATTTTTCATCATTATATGTTCCAGGGAATGTGCGGAAGAAGGCTGGGAGTCGCCTCGCACTGAACGAGCGGAGCGCGTCGAGCGGCGGGAACCTAGTTGGACTACAAGTCGGTCCGACTTACCTGACCTACCGGTCGCGTCTGACTTGCCTGACATTGACTTGGACTGTTGCAGGTGAGAAGTCGTAACTCCTGTGACTCCTTTTTTACTTGCTTTTGTTGTGGAATAGGAGGGAAAACTAGCAAGGGTGCCGCCTGATGAAAAGGAATCAACGCCGCCCATGGACAACCGCGACTCCGCAGGAGTCACAGAAACGTTGCCGGACTTTAAATTATGTGTAGGCTTGCTTTTTGAAAGTGCCAATATCGTATCAATTCGGAAAAACCGCCGAAGGTAACCGGTTCCACAGGGTGGTGATACGTGGAAAGTTTTGGTAGAAGTGTATTGGATCAGCCGCTCGGCCAAGGCATGATTAACAATCAAGTCTGTAGAATAGACATACAAAAGTATCCTGCGAATGCCGTACGCATTGTTATTTTTTTAACAGAATATTGTCAACTATAATGATAAGTATCTTTTAACTCATATTTAGTTACGAGTGAGTTAATTTTGATAATTATGAGTTATGCTTAAAATGAGTCTGGCACAAGAGACTCATACCTGTCTGTTTTCCTTTCTTTATTTTTTGTTGAAGTATAAATTAGTGCTGTTAGTTAAACAGTTGACACTTTATTTGATTAATAAAGATATTACATAAAAAAAATCGTACTGGATCGCCAAACATCCAGATGGTAGGGGATGAAACTTTTAAAAAAAGCTGCTATGTTGTGTTATCTTCTACTTGTCTTTTTTTACTACCAGATCGAGTGGGGGTTCGTTGCGTTGCACTACAGGTGGTGCTCGAGTGAGCAACGCTCTACTACACGCTGGTATATTTTTTACTGTTTATAACTTGCATCGTAAGAATTATATAATATAATTAATACAAAACTGTTCTATTTTTAAACCATTTCATTCAATCGTTTGCTTAGCAGATAGTTCAGCGACGAACACGTGTAGACGCGAGCTGCCACCGCGACCCGACGCCCACAGGTAATTGTTTCATATACATCATTGGACATGATCAGTAAATATTGTCAATGTTTGAAGCATTGAATATGACATTGTAATAGCAATGCATTTTGCATATGAATATTTGGAGGGGAAGCGGGAATTAAAGGAAGGGGAAAGAAGTTGGACTTTCGGTTCTCTGTGGCCCTTCAAATGTGGTAACATGTATAATGTTAGCACTGGACGCAAATTATCCGTGAGGGGTGTTGTACTTCCCCGGTTCACCCTACTATTTGTGCCACATGGCTCTACGACTTTTTTTCATATAATAAACAATACATCCAAGTTAAAAAAAATAAAACGTTGTCTACAACTTTGTATTTTATTATTTTTCATAAATACTGGGTGAATTCATTTATTAAACCAATAGTTGGGATTCTTGTGTAAATAACTTGTGTTGTATGTTTATGTAGAACGGTGCGCGGGGGTCGACTGTCTGCGTGCGTGCCAGACGTGGCGATGGCTCCCAACGCCAACACCCACCTTCTGACGGCGCGTGACTACCTGTATTCGCACCCGTCGCACCCGCCGCACCCGCACGCTGCACCGCAAGCACCCACGCATGTGCCCACGCACGTACCCACGCACGCTACCGCCCATTCCGCGCCGCACGCGCACCAACTGCAGGCGTTGCGGCCCACAGGTAACCTGACTGATGTATTATCATGCTATGTATTATAGTATTATTATACATATGTAAGTACTATATATGTAATTTGGAGAAAATGATCTTGGTTGGTAATACTAATAAAGCATACCTTGACCAAATTGCCGAAGTTTTTAGGAAAAGCCAGGTCAAGAGTACCCTTAACCAGCGGGCTTGCATGAGTGATGAGTGTGGAGGAAGCAAGGAAGGTATGCCGAGCTCGTAGCTAATGTAGTTATGTGGTCTGTGCCTACCCCTACGGGAAACAAGCATGTCGATATACAGTGGTATTTATTGGTAAAACATACGATCTGAGTGTGTGGGTTCGTCTCCCTATAACCATAGCATGGCTTTACATGCAAAACTCAATGCTATATCTAAAACATGCAAAATACCCGCATGATGATATCGAGTTGCGGAAACCAACCCGTTACACCATCTACCAATGCTATATCTATTATATAAAAATATCGTGTGTTTGTTATCAAACTCCTCCGAAACGGATTAATCTATTTTTATGAATTTTTTTTTTTGTGTATTTGGTAGGTCTGAGAATAAGATAAGGATAGCCCTCTCATAA
This sequence comes from Baronia brevicornis, assembly GCA_031353405.1. NCBI lineage: Eukaryota > Metazoa > Arthropoda > Insecta > Lepidoptera > Papilionidae > Baronia > Baronia brevicornis. Next base: position 528,011 of record JASFAT010001741.1, read on the forward strand.
AATGTTTTTTCTAACGTTTGCCGGGTTACTTAGTAACTAATAACAAATCAGGTTCTTGCTGCTGTATTTATTAATTGTTAACAAAGTACGCTATAAACTATGTTATATTACAGAGTATGGTGGTGGTATACTGCAGCTAGACCTTGGTGATGGTGCCACTCACACACCACGACCAGGTAACGAAACTTAAATAGTGTATACAATTCTTATTGTATAAGTTAATGTGTATTTTTGAAATATCTTAATTTATATATTGAAAACATCAGATACCATAGTCTGATGTCTGATGTTCGACGCAAAAAAGCAAAAATGTAGTCAACCGCAAAATAAAAACTTACCATCACAGAGCCACAAATATTTAAGCTTTCTAAAAACAATTTATCTGATCACTCAAAAACAGTCAGTTTCAATGCTGTACAAAATTTTCATTTAGTCGTAAAGCTGTGAAACTCAGACCATTCGACGCAGTATTTTTTGTGATTCGAATATGCAATAATTTTTTGATGTCAGTCATTTACAGTGTTTTCGCTTTTTTGCGTCGATATCCTATTTAATAATAACCTCCATAAATGGAACCATTTTTCATAGCGAAGAATATTTGTTATCATTACTCTTATTTCACAATGTGCTATTTCTTTCAGGTTCACGAGCACAAAGAGCAGCGGCGCAAAACGCGCGACAACATAGGGAGAGTACACAGGTATGGCTGGCATCTGGCTCCAATGTATATAATGGTAGATAGACTGCCGAATTGGTGCCATCTTTGCTGTTTTATTATACTCTACATTGCGATATCTGTTCTGGTCATAGTAATGGCCTAATTTTAATGTATCAATAATAGTGGTAGAGCCATGCTATCGAGTAAAGTACCACGCCCTCACAGTATATCGGCGTAAAGTGATAGCATTATTTCTGTCTTTCGAAAATGAAGAGGCCAAATTCTTTCCCCTTTCGAGCTTTTTCCTCGTCCTTATAAAAGCAACGTATCTGTGGTGCCCTTCTTGTCTTGGCGGATATTCTAGGGTTTTGATTACTTGCCATCAGGTGACCAGCTCGTTCGTTGACCTACCATTTCCATGTAAAAAATCAGCTTGTTACACCGGATCATTAATTTACCGCAACCCGGTTGATAGAATGACGAAGTCGCTCGTGACGTCACTGTTCATATCTATATATCTTGCTTATCGTAGGGTATGTCATGCGTGCGTGGTGGACGCAGTGAAGACGATGAACTGCGTGCTGCCATAGAGTTGTCCGTCATGAGAGGTGAGTATTTATAACCTGCTTTCTTTCTTAGTCTCTTCTGTTTGCTACCCACAATATTTGCTAAACAAATCTAGTATATCATTTTTGTAATTGAGGCAATTTGTTATTGCCATTTTCATATTTAATGGAAACCAACGATTTTCAATAACTTTTAAAATGTGTGAGCATACATAAACAATACTTTTAGAGATAGAGGAACAAATCCTATCGCAGTAGCTAGGCTGGGGAGCATTTAGCAAACTCCGTCAAGTCTTCTCGTTGCCCATACCGCAGAGCTTGAAGACTAAAGTCTTGTGTGTATCTTACCTATACTCTATTACGGTGCCGAAACGTGGACACTGACAGTCCGTCTGCTTCACAAGCTCAGAGTGCTATGGAGGAAGCTATTCTCGAATTTTCCCTGGTAGATATGAATCGAAATTAAGAAATCCACCAGAGACCTAAAGTCACCGACATATTTCGAATTAGCAAACTGAAGTGGCAATGGGCTGGTCACGTATGTGGGAGACTCGATGATTGTTGGAGCAGACAAGTGTTGGAGTGGAGACCGGGTCTTGACAAACGTAACGACGTGAGACGCACCTCGGCTAGATGGTGCGACGATCTGCGCTAGAGGGCGGCTGGCAGAAACTGGATGCGTGAAGCCGAAGATCGGGTTTGGCGGCGCTTCAGGGGGGGGGGGGCTATGTGCAGCAGTGGACTGCCGCAGTCTGTTGATAATGATGATGATATTACATAACACGTACCGTAATAGAAATTCCTTTTTAATTATGAGTAAGTTACATTATGGGAACTATTTTGAAAATGCCAACTATAAACTTTCTATAAACAATAATTTAATATGGGTTAAAGTCGCCTTGGAAACTAATATCAGGTGCAGCGTGAATAGCCTCATTCATATTCGCAGTGTCACAAATGCATAAATATCTGAGTGTAGTTTTGCTTCTGTGCTTCGTTTGTTGAGCAATAAAGGCAGAAGGCCTGATATCTGTCCCCTTTTATCATTTCCCCACTTCTTATTTCTCGTTTCCCCGTTTATCATTTTCCTATTCCTCTTTTCTCATTTTCATGCGTAGTAGTTTTTTCACATGCGTATTTCCATTACGTGTAGTGTATTTCTTGGTGGAGTTGAAGTAATTGACACAAAACACAGTAATTACAAAAGTTATGATCATTGTTTAGCATATTCGTCGCTAGCGGGCTCGGGAAGCCGTGCGCGTACCACCGCCTCCGTGCCACACTATGCTGACTTGCTCAATGTGGCGGGTCAGTATACATTTATATAAATATTTGCTTATAGCTTTTTGATTCTGTAGTCAATGAATTATTACAAATGGCAGAAATGTCGTTTGGCCTGTGAAGAAATTATTTCTAATGTCTTTCGCAATTTCTTCTCCGTTCTTAGGAATTTAACACTAGATTGCTCAAAAAGTCATTTTGACTGCTTTTTAAATTTATTTAGAAAAAAAAACTTTATATTGATGCAATTTCTTAGTTTTTTTTAAAACAGTATACAGTTTTACTATCATAGAACTGTATGCATAGCCACAAAATTCTAAGAAATTGTATCATTATTAATATGAAAGCGCAGGAGGGCCTTTAGCAGTATTCATCCTGAGAATCGTTGGCGTGGCGACAGGATCGAACTCAATGACACACACTTTGTAGACGATGGATTATAATTTTCTTCAGTACATTTCACTTTAGATATAAATCACTTATGCAAATATATATAATTGCAATAGCCATTGATATGTTTTATCTGTTTTAGATTTCGGTGGAGTTCGGAGCCGGGCAACCCCTAGTCCGTCGGCGCTGAGTGCTGGCGCTAGTGGTACCAGTGTTGCCAGTGTGGCTAGCATAGCCAGCGGTGGCAGTGCGGCCAGTGTGGCCGGTAACGGGCCTCTCGCGGGCCGGCGGCGGGTCGAGAGGCACACCCCACCGCCACGGTTATCCTGTGAGAAACATTACTAGTCTATTTATAGGGGCCGTCCATAAATTACGTCACACAAGTTTTATGGGTTTTGGACCCCCCTCCCCCGTCCTTAACGATATCAAAAGTAACAATGAAAATAAAAATAAGAGTGAAGCACTACACAATTTTTCGGAATAACTTAAAAAATTAACATTAATTTGCCAAAGAATAGGCCTTGACTCAGCTACATTTTTGTTTGTTTTTTATGTTGTAGTTGGTTAATGATACATTTTTTTATTAATTCGTTAGTGAGTCACGGAAGTGCAGACAGCCGTTCAACTGGGGGGTCAGCAGCCGGATCAGTGGTGGGATCCGCGGTGGGTTCAGTAGGGGGGACCGTTAGTCGTTCGGGTAGCCCCAGCCCCAGTCCTAGTCCGCGAGTGAGAAGGGACTACTCGCTTTATCGGCATGATTACAGGTACTGTTCCCGAATTAGACCATATTTTGTGTGAACCAAAAGTTCCCTAGCTTTTATATTTCTATCGTGTTCTACACTTTTCCCTTACTTAATTTATATTAAACTTTTGCAAATTATGTTTTTGACAGCGATTGTGCTATTTATATTAACACGTTGAGCGCCAAGTGAATTCTGATGGAAATCCACATCAGGCCATAAGCGCCGCTTGTAATGTACAAAACACACTACTGACTGCTGAGATTGAATTTTTTTCGAATTCGATACAGCCGTGTAAATGCGAAACAATATAATAGATCAATCGCCAGAAAAACGACTAAACAAGTTTTCACATTTTCCGATAACCTTCGAAGGACAAGCTTACGGAAAGTTCAGTGTGAGTCACCAGTGGCTGACGCGGCTTAAAGGGAAAGATCAGTGTCAGTCACCGATGGCTGACGTGGCGCTTAACGTGTTAAAAGGTTTAAATCTTTTACTGTTGCAAATAGTCTACTATAATCACAATATGGGATGTACTCATCCACGATGTATTACACTATATACATATATACATATATATATATATATATATATATATATATATATATATATATATATATATATATATATATATATATATATATATTATAGTTAAATTAATGGAATAACATAGTGATTACATTACAAAATCTGTATTGTATTGTCTGAAATTAGTATTGCGTTGATAAGTTTGTATATAAAACTGCTACGTACTATATGACGGATGGATGATCTGACTCAATTGAGTAGCGAACCGTTTCTTCCGTGTAATTTAGACTGGTTCACATTCACTAGATGGCGGTGTTACAATTTAAATGTAATTCATGGCGCACCGACTTATATGGTCCTTTTCCTATAGTTTTATAAATCAAGCAATAAATCTATCTGTATATGTTAATTATTCCATTCATGAAGAGCCAAAATTACGATGATAAGAAATACAATTTTCGAATCAAATTTACATGTCGATGACCCCCGATTTGAGTTTAATTCATATGGATCCCTTGCACTGTTTGTAGTCTATATCGACACCCATGAATCGAATCGAATTGTGCTAAGAAAATATGGCTAACATTAATAGGACAATACAATTATCTAATCCACGACCTTAACTCGTAAGCTAACAAAAATCGTTAACGTTGAAGGTATTCTCTGCTAGAATGTGTGTTAAATACTGAATTTGTTTCTACACAGATCTGGGGGAGGTGCGAGCAATGGGCACAACAGCGGGTACGCGTGAGTGCAGGTCTGTACATACACACATATTGTCACGCCTGTTTCCCGTAGGGATAGGCAGAGACCACAGAACTCCATCTGCTATGATCTCAGCATACTTTTCTTGCAAGTCCTCGCCGTTTAAGGATACTCTTGACCTTGTCTTTGATTAAATCTTCGGCAACTTGTGTTAGGTATGTTTTCCGTGGTATTCCCCTACCGACCCCTTCCATCCACATCCGCAACGTAAGTTTCTTTTACCAGTCGTCTTTCAACCATCCTCTATGTACCGGCAGGTCTGTGTATGTGACATATTTGTTGGTCATTTGACTTTTGATTTAGATTTTCTTTGTCTGTAACTTGAACGTCGAGATAAATATATTTGACATCTCTGGTATCGATCACTTGTAGAGTTTTGTGTCTTATCTCGACGGCACCGCTCAATCTCCTTCGTTCTACATGACATTGGCGAAATCATCCGTGCTATTTCGGCACTATTGAAAGCCTTTAATTGAAAAGAACGAATGGAGTTTTGTGTACAAATCGTATTGAAAGTATTAAAAATTATGAAAAACTCTCAATCAAGTCTCATGAAAATTTGTGAAAATGTTAGAACCCCTAACAAAATGGGTTAGAAATTGTAACTGCGTGAGTGCGTGTGTGTGACTTCATATGTGTGCGTGTTAGTGATATATACCCTCCACCGTCTACGTAATAGGCGCTGCTATTTACATTAGCTGTATAGGATTTAAATACTTATAAAATATGTGATAAATATTCTTTATTTTCAGGTAAACTTTACCCAGAATGACGAAAACATTTTCTAAATTTTATGTGAAAACAACTTAGTCCTTGATCTCAGACGTGTGTGAGTGAATGAGTTAGGCGAGACGTGCTGCGCTGCGCTGCGGGCGACCCCTAATTTGTTATGAAACCAAACGGTCAGCTGATTAGTTTCAAATGTTACTTTAAATCGACTTTCTAGTGAACTGAATGCCTTACATTGTATTTTTAATTTAAACAACTTCGTATAACGTGTATTTTATATTATTAACAAGACATGTTTTAATTAGAGGTGACTGATTAAATCAGAGTATTCATTTGTTAAAGCAATGACTTATATTTTAAATGTTAACGCCAACTGAGACATGTATGTGTATTTATATTTTATATCGTGAGTAATGTTGATATTGTTTGTGGTGAATTTGTTAGTCTATGCCGGTGACGAGAATTATTGTTATAGCGTTGTTTATAAAAGTTCTTATTTGAATATAAGATAAAAATCTTGTTGAGTATGTTCTTTAAATGCTCATATATTACTTTCGTTAAAGAAGTTCTTAGTAATTTATAAACATTTTTTTTCTTGAACGTAGTGTGCTGTTCACACATTTTTTAATTGTTTTTGTTATATTGCTACTTTCAGATTACTAAGATCTTTGTAGTGAAAAACTTATATATTTGATTTCCCACCAATGAATTTCTATTGAGAAATAAAGTAGTCTGTGACCTCATTTTCATTGTGTATTTGAATTATATGAGTTTAGGGTTGGGAAATTACAATTAGATCTTCACAACCTCGTCACACCGCACAACAACCACGCTTAACTCCGCCCATAACTCTCTCTTTTTATAGTATTCCCTCTCACTCGCACCTTTCATTTGAATACTCGGACATAATACACAATTGAATATCGAATCAACAATCGGATACTTTACAATCCTACATTCGGCCATAATGCCAACATTTCATCAAGCTGTATATGGAATGTCTTGCTATTCTAGCAAATTCACCACTTTGTTGTGTTGGTATTGCGTCAAATAGGGCACAAATGTTTATTGTTTTAATGTGTATTATAACATTTCCATGTGGGTCGCCCCGAAGTATGCGACGTGCGTTATATATACTAAATAAATATTGATAATGTTAAATAGTATAGTATGATGATGTAAATAAATATATAAATAGGGGAGCCGATGTATTATTTCTTAAATTACAATCGCGTACTGTGGCACGCGCTCGCTGGATTGCGTTCGAATAATCTCACAAATTTGGACAAAATTCTAATACATATAAAACAATAAGAAGAAATGAAAAACTGTCTATACTAGACAACTTTAATCCATTGTTATTCATAAATTAAGAAACAATAAAAATATTATAATATGGAATAAGAATCGACTAAAGTTAGAAAATTACAGATGATTTCATAAATAACTTTTTTACAAAATAAAAGCTAAGGCAGTTATTTCTTTAATATGCAAGGGCAAGAAAGGAACCTTACTTATAAAATATTAAGAAGGTATTAAAGTTTGTTTTAAAATAAAGTTGACCGCAGAAATATTTTGTAAATAAATACAATTTAACCGTGTTTGAATAATTTAATATGTAAAGAGAAAAAACAACCGAAGATTGCTTTAAAATATTAAAAAGAGACTAAAATAAATCAGTTGGTCGCAAAAATTTTTGTCCGGTTAAATCCATTTTTTAAATAAAGATTTGATATCTTTAATATATCGAGAAGAAAATATTATTATCTAAATAAATACATGATTTATCTCAAGGAAAGAAACCGTCCGTAGAAGCGTATAAAGTGCGCTGAACACGTCAATGTTTTCGTTCTTCAGTACTGTGAGCAATCCAGCGGTCGTGTACCATAATACGCTTAAACGAAGCGACCAAACTATATGCTCCTGTTTTGTATATAATGAAATGTAAAGACAAACTGATACCAGTGCATTGTAGATATTGAAACATTATTTAAAAATCGGAGGCGGACTGGAGTTGTGCTGGTTTTTACACGAACTAGCGTGTCGCTGCAACACTCGAACCATTACAAAAACGTTGCCTTTGGCAAATGTTATATCGGTTTGGAAAAATCGTTGATGGTGACTGGTTCCACAGAGTGGGTAGTACTTGAAAAGAATTGCGAGAGGAACGTAGAGATGACACTTTCATTTGAAATTCCAATAAAATTTTATTTCATTCAATTGTTTGTTAGTCAACATTTATCAATGGGAAAACTTATGGCCTACAGGTGTATATTCCGAGTCTACGTTTCCCGACAATCCGCCTGACAGGCGTGGTGGGTTTGTAATCATTTCTCTGTAAATACAGAGAGGCCCCGTGCCCAACAGTGATAGAAATCTGTTGCAAAATATAAATAAATATTTGTTACAAAAAATAAAATAACAATTCTCGTTTTAAATTTAATTTATCGACAATTTATGATTTTACAAATGTGTATATGTAAATATGTTATTGGTTATCTTACTACTTATCTCACTGGATACCTTTCCAATAATGTGTTCACTTTAAACTCGAATAGATATATGTATATATAAATCTTTGTAACATATTACTATACTTACCTTAACCAATCAGTGAGAACACTTCGAAAATAGGCGATTGTTTTTTCTACAATATATATAAATTTCTTTTAACTCCAGCCCGCCTGCTGCATATAGTTACTTCATTTCACCATAATACGTTGTTATGGACTATATAGGCAATATTTTCTATATAATAAATATTATATTTTGTAAGATTTTTGTTTTAACAAAAACCGCTTAAATCATAATACCGATCGATATAAAGTATGTTTTTAAGTAAAAAAATTTTGTGGGCCTTTTTGATATGTTTTCTTCCTTAATTCTATACTTTCCTAAAAATCATAAAGGAAATCCGAGTAGAAAAAGTAAACTTCGTTTTCATCAGAAAATTGATTTAAGACGTAATCATAAAACGAAAGTTTTTAATGTATGACCGTAACAACGTATTTAAATTATAAGAGCATAAGAGATGTAACAAAGTTAGACTACATTTGATAATAAGCCATACAATATACTCTATACTAGCCACTAATATCTTGATATTGGACTGTTGATTGTGTTATCATATGTTCGCTGTTTAATATGAATATATGAAATTTATTTTTTCTTGCCTTTATTTATACAGATACATATAATTCCCTAACATGTACATTAACATATATATTAATAAAACGACGAAGGAAGTATAACGAGAAGGAAGAGACGTGCATATGGCCTTCTCTGACAAAATATTTTTAAAGGCTCCATGAAAAATTCCATCCTTTTTTTAATCTAAAATTTTAGCTATTTTTTTGGAATTGGTTAAAATGGGTTCTTCGCTAGGCCTGTGACCTTGAGATTCAAAACAGTCGTATTGCAGTAAAGTACTATAATTTATCTGAAATGTATTAATTGAATTGAAAAATGCTATTAATTGAATATAATTACAAATGTACTGGTTTTCAAAAACGCTTACATCGTGAACACATGGTTTAATTATAAATTTTTATTTTTAATCAAATGCTTTTTTTCGAAGATATCTGTTGTCTACTATCTAAAAATCTAAAAGCATTTGTAAGGACGGATACTTTATCATGTTTTACGCATTTTTGGCAATGCTGCCGTCAGATCCAAAAGGTAGGTTTTTTGTAACATTCCCCACAATACGAGCTGTAAAAAATATGTTTTTATTTTTATTAGTATTCCTACATATAACATCTAGTTCAACTTAGTATATATTCCACTTACCAACTTATGGGAATTGTATGTATTTGATACTAATTAGATATGTTACAAGGGTGATTCAAATGAAAATTTCAAAAGTTCCATAGTTTCGAAACGTAGGTGGAATTAGCGGGTGGCGGTGGTGTTCCTTGAACAAGATGGCCGCTCCACTGTCAACATGCGCTGCGATTGGGCAGTGAACGTGATTTGCAGCATGTCAGGATAAAAAGTATTTCTTACCGTCATGTACTGTTCCAAAACTATTTCATTTGCATCCTATAAGACAATGAGCATGACTTTCCCAACAGGTTGAGTGCGGATTTTTTTTGTTTCGTAGATGATCTGTGGCGTCATTCCTTGCTTGACCTTATCATTTAGTTTGACCCCTTCACTGCACGAAAACGTATCACAGATAGTTGCTCAGTGTCGGTACGTGTTGCCAATTGGGCGGCCAACTTGTGGATGTTGCTGCCGTCTAACTGCTTTGAAGCATCACTCTTCCATCTGACGGGCGCCCTTGTGAACCTCAAGGAACGCTACTGTCACCTTTACACAAATCAATCATAAAATTTTTTGTTTTCTTTTGAGTCACCCTCGTAAATGACTAAATTAAAGATCATATTTCGTGTTCTGTTAGCCGTGAAGACTGAGCTAATCTGATTGTATTAAAATATGCCACTGCCATGTAACTATAGATTCGGTACAGAAACAGTAAACATGTGGTATTCTAATAAGGACAATGATTGATCGAGTTTAACCCTTTGGGGACGGAGCCGCTCGACGGGCGAGCGTCGCTGAGGACAAGATGTATTGTGCGCAGTAAAGAAAATAGATACGTTGAACGTCATAAAAACTAACCTATGTGTATCTTATCGCTCAGAACGACAGACGTCGTGAGCCTTGCAGCTACGAGCTAATTTGGGCGGCTATTTGCCGACACTCGTCCCCAAAGGGTTAAAATATATATCGAATAAAACTGAATTGTCTATTAACATAGAAACAAATATATATGATGCGAGGAAACATTCGAAATGTACGTTCTGTACCAAACAGTAACGAACGTTTTATGCATCGCGACTGTACTTGTTAAATCTTAACACATTGTGGACCAGACATTTTATTGCTAATCGTACCCAGAGGCAGGGTGTTTTTGCGTCAAATATTATGAAAATAGTGATTGTGTTATAGTTAAAAATCATTGTCACATGAAATATTTATTTTCGACAACAACAAACATTACACGAACTAAAAATTTTGTCACTATTTCTGGATTTCAAATAATTAATCCGCTATACAAACTGCCCTTGGCTATCAAGTAGCAATTGTACGGTATCTCGTTAATGGCCTCTAACGATCCAATATGAAAGACGAGATATCTCGTCACTGGCTCAAAGATGAAATAGGGAGGTAAGCCGCCAGCCGTCCGCAATGTGCATGTGTCCGAACATATTGCATTATATGAATTCAATTTGTACTTATCGTGGAATATCTCAATTATAAAATAGAGTTGAAAAAGCAGATTATTAAGGTTATCTCTTTTTCTAAGCGTTTACATTCAATACAAAGTACAATCGTCATGAAATTAGTTTATATCCATATAAAAGATCGGCAACGCATATCCAATATTCGTGATGTTGTAGGTATCATAGTTCACGGCGATTGCTTACCATCAGGTGACACTTGCTAATTTACCTTGTTCTGTATTATAAAAACCAAATAAAAGGAGTTACTCAAAAAATGTTTACTTTTTGTAAATCGTTGTATGTAAACTGAACGCACTTAACGTTATAGTAACACGCAATTGCATAGTTATGTATAATACACGTAGTTCCATAGTTATGTACATAAGTATAGACCGCGTACAATTCATTAATGGTGTTTAATCATATTGAATGTTGATCCTACATTTGGTATGTTCGTTTCTATGTGACAGCTATTCTCTTCCAATGATAACGGTGCTTTAGAAAAATACTGATACTGTCACATTCAAATGAATCGCATTAAAACGGTGATCATTATTATAGCATACTGGACTGGCTAGTGGATATGAGTAGGAATGAAGAACCCCCCCCCCCCGAAACATAAGTTGTCTCTATTTTTGGCATAAAGATCCAGCCAGTCCAGCGGACTCCTGTAATAAAGGCCCTGTAAATGAAGCTATATTATAACAAGTTTTATGTAAGTTAACATGAAGCAATAATTTGTTTAAAGGGGCAAACGATTCGATGGTTCCCGCGCGTGATAAACAAGCAAACGTAAAAAAATCGGTATATCTGAGTTTTCTATAAAGTCCGCTAGACATAAAATTGGTAGCAATAATAGTATTAAGAACTCTTCTCACCTTTGAATACTCATTGCTCTTATATTTTAATTTTGTGGTTTTGAATATAAAATGTATGTATGTGTTAATCAATTGTATGTATGTGTTAATCAACGTTTGCTTGTCCGTGCCTGCGGTAACCATAAAAGCTAAGCTGACTTCGAAAATTTGTAAAGACTTGGCGTCTATCGCCTCCGATTGTTGGTCGATGGTTGTTAAAGCAAATAATATTGTATAATATGAATAAAATATTTATTCTGATATTGGGGTTTTCTTAATTTCATTTTTTTCTTATCATTATAGAAAATACTTGATCCTCATATTAATTAGGTTTTAATTTCAAATTTATCAGTAATTATGTAAAAACGTCTTCTGTTTGCGTTCATGAAAACACTTCTCTTACATTTTGCTGGTATGTAATATAAAAGAAATGAAACAATTAATATTATAATATGATTTATTATTATATCAACTTCAAGTCCGCATCTAGCACCATCTCCGCCTCCGCACGCCTGTACACAACCTAACAAATATACACCAACTACATTTACAATTTAACACTAAGACGTTACGAACGAGAAATAGATCCATTGACACATTCAAAGAAATATGTAGATATGTTTTCAATTATTAATAGATATATCATCCTATATTTCATTTGCCCATTGATTATTTGTTATTTTTTTTGTCAGCAAAGACCCCAAATAAGAATTTGTATAGTATGAGAGTTCTCATATTTTGTACCTATGTATTTTTTTCTATTTAAAATGGTTAAAATTTCAGTTGAAGTTATATAGGCATTTGACGATTACAACAAAAAAACAATAAATAAACAAACTGTGTCAATTCTAATATAACTCGATCGAACGATTTATGCCTTGCTCTGTCTGGGTCATGTCGTTTGTGACATGAAAATGTACTGTAGTATACTGGAACAATGCAAGATAAACATTTGTAATAAAAAATATTCTATCGAAATCGAAAAGCTCACAATTACAATTTTTTATCTTACAAAATAGAGTAGTGTACAGTTACTAAAACTAATGTAAGCGAAGTTTTAAACACTTTACGTTATGTATTCAACACAAGGACAAGTTATTAAAAGCTCACTGCAGACAGATATCAAATATAATTCTATATTAAGTATCCAGGATATCACCGTTTTGATTAAAATACTGTTTTGTATTTCTATGAAAATGCAGTACGGGGTTTTCAAGTTAAATTTACTTTTTATACAGAATAGAGAAATTAACGATATCATAGAGTATATATGTAAATGAAGAAGTTATGTCATAAGCTTGTTTGCTTACTCTTTTACGATAAAAACGGTGATGTCTACGTAATATTTAAGACTAAATTATTACTGAAAATAACTACAAATTCTCAATGTTTCTGAATTCGATTTTATACAATATAACTAAAGTCTTATCCTTAACGTATAGAGCACAAGGTGGTAAAGCAACACTAAACATACGTGTAGCTTGCGGATCAAATTCCAAACACAAAGCACTCTTGCTCTCAATCTTGTAGACTGCCAATAATTTCTTCACCAATTGACATATAATCCTGTATATATTGCTTAAGCCGTTACATTTAAAGCGTATATTAGTCCATATGAATCAAGTGACGTCATAAAGCCACACGCACAGCAATGACACTGCATAATACAAGTCATTCTCTTCAAAATCATAACAAGTTGCTATTCAATGTCATAGCTTTGAATCCGGAGTATTGCCGGTAATGTAACTAGTATTATCATTGATTACAGGGGACATCCACAAATTACGTCACACGTAAAGACGGGCAATATATATATACGGGCGGGCAATACATACATACATATATATATATATATATATACATTTCTATCATTATTCAAGATTTAACTGCAAAATAAGTTATGTTACACCAAAGGGTCGTACAATTGTGACAAAGACGGGCGGAAGGGTCGAAAAATCATAAAATTCATGTGATGTAATTTATGGAAGACCCCTTACTGATAATAGACAACATGTACAGTTCTATTGGAAATTTATTCGAATAATAAAATCATTTGTTATGAAATTTATTTCACACATTATTTTCAATAATATCCATAATAATAAAATGATCGTTTTAAATCAAATATTTTTATACTTAAAAAGTACTTTTAAAATAATACCGGTATAAAAGAACCCGACATCTATCGGTAAAGTGCCGAGCACCGTCCTCTATCTAAGCAAACGTTAGGCTAGTCGAAAATAACATGCAATACTAGTACCGTTTTATATATTCCTAATTTAAATATCAACATACATGCATTTTATATAGACATCTATAGATTCTGTATGGCCTATATTCCATTTATACTACGAATTCTCAAAACTTCTAACTCTATTTGACGCATTATAATTAAAAAAATATTTTTGTATTCAATAAAAGCGTATTTCGAAACATTTATTTATTGTAGGACAACAATAATAACTTTGACTAAATATTAAGTTCAACTTTAGATTGAAAATTAACATTCGTTAGCTTTTAGATGTCTTTATTATTCGATGGCAATTAGTTTCAACTATTATGCCAGTGTCAAGTACAATACCATAAATCAAATCTCTTGAAATGTAACTAGTCAGCTTGTAACGTTACGTTTTGATAAAGTGGTCGCAATTTTACCAAAAACTTCTATGGACTTTTTCAGTTAACTTAAAAAGTCACAATACACGCATTTGTTTCATATCACTTCACTTATACGCTAGAATTGAATAATAATATATGATACGCCACCACAGTTAAACAATATAATTGATAATAATATAAAATTATCAAAATGAAATAAAACACAATGTCACTGATGTAAATATATTGGCGGAAAAGTCAGCTTTTAGGTTATTAAAATTTAAACTTCAATGTTTTTATTAATCCTGTCTATGGGTGGCGATGATCACTTGCCACCAGGGGATAAGAATGTTAGTTTGCTCTGCTCTGCTATAAAAAAATAATTGATCTTAATATATTTGAAAAAATAAAATCGTTAGGTAGACTAGTTTTTGGTACTAATTAAAAGTGTGTGTGAATTGACAAAAAGATATAACTCTCAAAATAAGCATATTTTTTCAATGCATTTATATTTAAGTAAGTTTCTATAGAAATATCACCAAAGAAATATTTCTGTTCAGACCGCGTAATAACAGCCCGGAGATAACGTATTTATTTCAATATTCACAATACATCTAACATTGTCACTCCTATGTATTTTGTGGTGAGCCAACAGAGATAAAATGGGAAAATTATGTTCACACCTGTTTCTAGAAATGCCACTGAAGTTAAGAGTGGAAGAAATAAATAATATAGTGGTGGTAAATGAAGTTTTCATATTTTTACGGAATATGACAAACCAGAAATCATATTAATTATTATGTCATATTAAATATGATATATTTACGTTTTTAATTTAATGACGTTTTTTAATATTTTGGGAGTATTTATAACAGGTATTAATAGTAATTTGTATAAGAACAATTATTATTAATATTTCTCATTTAATTAATATTTCAAAATTTAAAAATGGAACACTCACGTTTAAAGTAGCTGCAAAACCACAATTTGTAAAAACAAAGCAAGTCCCTATTTGGTCACTCCACTAAAATTAAGCTTCAAAATGCTTAAAATGTCTCAACTTGGCCGACGCCAACATTTTTTACAACTCATCCCAAACAAAAGTAGAATGCAACGTTACATTGAGATTTCGAAAATGAGTTCATGCACGCTATTATTATGAAGGACCTATGCCTTAGCCGATTTCAGTATCTCTAATTTAATATCTTGGCTGAATTATACTATAATGAATATAATGTCTCGATACAATCTAAATTAAACAAATATGTGTGCAGTTCAGACACGGTAAAAGTCAAAGCCTAAGTATTCTATTTCATTCTCTTGTAGGCTGAATTCTATATAAGTATAGATTTGTCGCTTTTTCGTTTCATTAAGATTAAAATCACAACGGTGCACATTTAAAAAAATATTCATTCAAACTATAAAACGAACACTAAACATTATTATTTTTTTATTAAGCTACATTAAAAGCAAAATACATTATAAGAAGTTATGGTATTGTACATACACACACACACACACACACACTATATATATATATATATATATATATATATATATATATATATATATATATATATATATATATATATATATATATATATAGATATATATAAACCTACTTGCGTAGTACATTTACAAGATTGAGACATATTCCTCCACTGCTCATGTGTTATTCTTTTTACATATTTTGTCAATTTCATTTATTAAACTTATATTTATGTAATTATTTTTCTTAATTTCTAAGATGGAAACGATATTATGCTTAACCCTTTCGCGACGTGCTATTTTCCTATTAAGTATGCCCATAAGACGCGTAGTTTTCGAGGTTTGCGGAATCGTACGGTCTTCGTCGTTAGAGCACACATTTACCGGAAAAGTACGGTAATCGGCGTCTCTACAAGAATATTGTACAGAATTAAAAATATAAATTTGGTAATTATATACTTGTAAAAAAATATACATACATACGGGAATATACGGTCTCCGGCGCGAAAAGGTTAATAAAGGTGGAACAATTTTAAGATTTTGCGTAACTACCTGTTTGTATTTTCATTTTTGACAAAATATAAACAACATATAGTATATAATTTAATATCGAACTTAGGTTTGATTAAAAACTGACCTCATTCTAACATGCACTCATTTATAAACTAGAGGTCAAGTTGTAAACGCGACTGTAATCACACGGAAATAATTTTTATTACAACGTGTATATATAGTCACGTGGACCAATGTGTCATCAACCTCAAAACTGTTTTTATCTTTTCTGAAAACAATTTTAGAACTACATATATAAAATTTGATATGTTATCAAATAAACATGAAGTAATATTACGTTAAAATATTTTTTTTATACATTTATCAATAAAGGAAATTGTTTAAATTAAGAGTTTAAAGGAACGTTTGAGATTAGAAATTTGTACTTAAGATTAAATCGTTATTTTTTGAGATATAGTTTCCATTTTAAAATTATCAATATAAAACAGGAAATAGTTGTGTTAAAATATAAAGTGACAAATCATAGGTAACGAATTGATATTCAGTTTTTTGACATTCTTATCACAAAGATACATTTGGCTCTATTGGATATAGAGTCAAATGTATCCTCCACCCACAACAAACAAAACAAATCCCGAAACAAATTTATTAGTAAGAATTTTAAAAAATAATGTATCCCAAATCTTCTTTTAAATAGTAATAATATTTAATTAACTTCAGGAAATTAAGAATCTTAATTAAATATTAAGAAAATAAAAATTAAGAAAAAATTATGGAGTACGGTCAACAAATGAGATTCTGAAGTATGGTCATTAAATAAATAATTTTTAGTGCACGGTAATCCAATGAAATTTTATAATAACTGCCAACTAACATTCTTGGAGTTAAGTCAATAAATAAGAAAATATCAAATCGAGTGTACAGTTCAAAACACGTCAAACAGCAAAATAGACAACTTAGCACTCGCATTGAGACGTATTCCAACTTTCGTAGTAGTCTTACAGATGTTTGTATATATTTTGTTTTCAGCCTTTAATCAAATTAATTAATTAATAGACATATCCTCGTATACCAGAAATACTGCACACATTGAGGTAATTAAACTGCGCCGTCATTTGACGAATATATATAGAATGTCCCAGATCTCAACGTCAAGCCGAAACGGGGTGACAGGATTGATTGTAACCATCATGAGAAAAATTAGAAAAAAAATCTATCCCATGCAGTTTGAAAATTATAGGCATTTAAGAAAAACCTAGAAATTTGGTCAAACTATAACCATTTCTCGGTTATTGTGGTTAATTTTTATTATTTTTGATCATTCAAACTTTGAAACCGTAACCGTAAATAACATTTCTAGAATCGCAGTAAAAAATAATGACACAATTGCCCCAAGTTTCCTAGAATTAAGACTATTTGTTAAACTATGAATTTAAAATTTTCAAAATTTGTCGACTTTGAAAGGCCCTCCTTTAAAAAAATTAAAAGAGTGCCTTGGCAAGTGCCATTACAAGTTGGCGCATTTAATCAGGATTGTAAAATGGTACAATTCTTGATAGTTTCATACTAAAAAAACGAGTAAAAAAATAAAAACCTTAAGTAACCCGATTTTTGCTAACCCATTTTACTCTTATTTTATTTGAACAAGCTCTTGGTAGGTTCTTAATTTTAAGATTTTTTTCTGATTTTTCTCGTGATGGTTACAATCAATCCGGGGTGACATCCCGTTTCGGCTTGACGTTGAGTTCTGGGACACCTGTATATAGTTTGCTATACGTGTTCGTCACACAACGGCGCGTGTATATATTAAATATATCTAAGAGTAGCTGCAACTATTTACTGCGAAGAAAAAGCTAGATTATTTGTAACTTGACACGCAAACAAAAACGCCATTAATTGATAGGAATGTGGACTAAATTTAAAAATAGATTTTTGACTCTAATCTCTTTTCGATTACTACCTTTTTATTGGCAGAAATATACATTGTCGTACATCCACGCTCGTTTCTTCTGTTGCCATCGATTAGTACATATACGTACAAATTTACCGTTTGAAGGTAGCGTCACCTCAGAGGTCAGTTTCGGAAGCATCCAGCCAATGTCGCTCGCGGTCTTTGCGTCGCCTACTGCGACAAGAATCAGTCTGGAAAAAGTATTATTATTTGTTAAATTAATTATTTATATTTGTGAAGATAAATAATGTGAAACTATTTTTTTTTTACTTCCAGCACAGTCTATACTTTTTAAGTCGTTTATAGTCACTTATGTAGGATTTATAGATATGTTAACGCAAGGAAATTTAATTTTGGATCTCCAGATGTAATTCGTATATATCTTATGTGTATAAAATTAGAATTCTGCTACTATCAAATTGAAAATCAACTCATTGCATTTAATGATGTTCGTGGCAGAGTTTCTTCTGTTTTTGGGACACATATATACATATATAATACATATACTGCGCAGTTGATGCAATTTTCTAAAGTTGACCGTAGCCGAATTGGCTAGAATATAATAGCATAAGTCAAAGTTATTTATTTCACATACACTTATACGACTTAACTGACTTAGAATAACTACTTATAGAATATTTGTATGACCCACAAGTAGTTATTCCAAGTCTGTGTGCCAGTCATTCCGCCTTGAAAAAGCGTAGTAGGTCCAGAAAACTCGAAGGAGTAGTACACAACAGTGGGACGCAAAAAAGCCCAAACATAAGTACATAACGTTAACCAAAAAAAAACAACGGTAGAAAGTTATAACTATCAGTCGCTCGTCGGTACCTCTTTTTTACAGCAAGATGGCCCGCGTGCAGGTGAGGTTGACGATTGTAGAAGACTCAAATATACTATGATTAATGGAGTCAGGCGTTACTTTGCGGAAATCCCTTATCATGCTGACAGTTTAGAACTTTTACTTGGCTACGATCCGCGACATACAAACAAAAATAGAAAATTAATAATGTGTCTATTTCTGCCGGATGAAATGGGTTCACAGGAAACCTAAACTAAATCTTACCGAAAAATGGCCGTCAGCAACTCTCCACCATATCACTATCCACAACACCAAACACACTACCACTTTTCCGCCTTGCAAACGACACGTGTTTCACCTCAACACGAGGGATCATCAGGTATAGTAGACTAAGAAGACAACCATTAAGTCACTTAACGGTTGTCTTCCGTAGGTGGAGATTTGGTGGTATGTGGAAGGTGGAGCGTTGTTGGGTTTTTGGTAAAATTTAGTTTAAGTTCCCTGTAAATTCACCGGCAGGAAATTAACATGAACATTATTAATTTCATATTTTTGTTTGTTTGTCGCGGACCTTAGCTAAGTAAAAGTTCTAAACTGTTCATATATCAAATATACTACTTTATGGCATAACATCTAACTATTAATCAGGGCGTACCTGTATGACACCGGGCCTCGCTCGCAACCGGGCAGCGCGCTCGGCGGCTCGCAACTCACGCGCGGACAACACCTCCTGCAGGACCAGTTTTAACACCGATTAACAACATTAGAAGGTGTGTTTGTTATTGTAAATCTGTGGAAGGACAAACCTGGGGTCCGCACCAATCCCAAGGAATCCGGGGACAACATAAAAATATATTTGTGTAATGGAGAGCCGAGCGTTTTTTGGAAACAAGCAACGACATCTAAGTCGCGTGATAAACAAAATTAAAATAGAGTATAGCTAATAAAAATATATTCAAAGTGGTTTTTTTATTAAAAAAAAAAGCAAAATAATTCATATTACTCACCTGCATCATGACAGCCGCCTCCATTTCCGCCATGCTGACGTTACCCACTGTCTTGGAAATACTTTCCTCCTCCACATCTGGAACATTGGGAAATTTCTTTAACTCTAACAAGTAGAATATTCAATAAAAGACCAATATATCTATAGACACTGGATTATAATATTATCCCGCAGAAAACCGGCGTCTGAGTAGCTTACCAACCGCGCTTCGTACGGTGAGCGGCCTAGTTCCGGAGGCCCAACACCCAAGTATGAAGCGTCAATGATAATTATCAGGACCAAGATGCAACCACCTATATACCTACATCCAGCTCTACTGGTATAGGTCCTATACCAGTACAGCTGGATGTAGGCGTCTATATAGCACTTTATAGTACTATACTGAGATTGGTTTCCTTCAAACTCGGTCACCTCATGGCCTAAACTTGCTGCCTTTAGTATAGGCTACATTTGAAGATCGGAATGAATTCATGCAGGTTTTGTGCCCTTTTTTTCACTTATATTTCATATTAAGTCATCCCTCTAGTTCAGCCGGAGAACCAAAGTCATCGACATAGCTCTTCAAGTTAGCAGAATGAAATGGTAATGGTCTGGACACGATTGTTGGAGAACCGACAACCGTTGCAGGAGAGAGTGCTGGAGTGAAGACCGCGTCTCAGCAAATGTAGTGTGGGACGCCCCCTGCTAGATGGAGCGACATGAGGCGGCTGACAGAGACTGGATGCGTGTAGCCGAAGATTGGACTAGGTGGCGCGCCTTGAGAGAGTTCTAATTCCAGCAGTGGACTGCCGTGGGTTGATATGGAATTGAAAGTCCGTTTATAGTCAGGAGCTTTCGTTAGTTTTATGTGCAACCGTTTCTAATTAATTTCAAAAGTTTACCATGGTAGGAAAACAGTTGTGGTGGGGGGCGAAGCTCTCGAAGCGCTACGGTATCCCCCTTTAGGCGGGCAGCGTGGCTACGCAGACGGGATTCGTGCTCCTCAGTCCATTCTTCATCGTCTAGACTGAATCGAAAGAGAGAGAAAAAGTATGTATAAATATAAATACACCAAAATTAGTTAAACTACTTTTAACTAATTTTGGTGTATTTATATTATTATAACGTAAATATGCTAACATTCGTCGTAGCCGTCTTTTATGAGAATATAAAGAGCTAGTTCGCCGAGTTTTCCAGTAATCACAGAAATTTTAGTTGATTATTCTTTTAATAATAAAATAACGAATTATTTTTCAATCTTAATGAAAGTTATGATGGACATTTTTTTATTTCTATTAATTACAATCATTAAACGACCAACAGATTCTGTGGCGGGGATATCCCCTATGGATCTACGTCGCAAGTCCTATCCCCACTTTGGAATAAACAGACGCCTTACCGCGTCTGCGAGTACAATCCTTAAAAACTAGACTGCCCAAGAAGTCATTTTGACTGCTTTTCAAATTTATTTAGAAAAAACTAAATTTATACTGATGCAATGTTTTAGTATTTTTAGACACAAAATTCTATGAAATTGTATAATTTTAAATATATTTTTTCTATAAACAAACAGTCAAAATTACTTTCTGGTCAATCTAGTGCTATGCAGCAGCTTTTCGGCCCACAAATGACGGTTTCAGCTTTGTATGGCAGCCATCTTGTTTTCCGTCATTTTGAATCTCAATCTATTAGATCAAAATGGCGGAAACTATTGTGCGTTAGCAGTATTGTGAATGTTATGAGCACTGTGAATTTTCCAGTAAATTATTCTTTCTCTATTCTGTCTCCAACGTCCACAAGTACAACAGTTGAAATTGCGGCTAGTCTAGTTGCATCAGTTAATATTTTGTCAAGATTTTAGAAAAGAAATTGACTAACTTGTCTTGTTCATCCAGTTCGTTTTGGTTGGAAGGCAGCCAGGGTCCGGGCGATAGGAGCGGCTCACCTAGAGTTGGAGCTGCCTCCAGTCGCGCCAGTAGACGTTTTGCTACCAACTCTGCTGCTTCTCTCTGTTAATAGACGACGAAAACTGTATTAAACGAAAACCCTAACCTTGAGGCTCGTAGGTTATACAAACTGTATTCTGAATCCATCATATCGGACGGGTCTAAAAATCGGGATTTTATCTTTAAATTATAGTTTTCTTTGTTCATTAAAGTGACAATATGGCCCTCATCTGTATTTCAATCCATCTTGAGTAAGGAATGGTTGAAAACAAGCGCTCTGGACGCGACTTTAGTCTCGGACAGAATATTGCCGAGCTGCAATTTTCAGCAATGCCTTTTACTGAACATTTGTAATTTTTGATTGTTCGTTACTTTTTTCAATATGTAAAACTTTCAGCAATGAATAGTTCTTTACATTGTTTACTTTTTTCAAATTGGTTAAACAGGTAAATGTATCTGGTCACAGTTCTTAATCCCATTTACCGGACAACCTCTCAATGGACTCTGCACCTCCCCTGGTTAAAAACGTCAGGTGCTTGTGTACAACTCCATCTCTGGGATTCTAGTGTTTTAATATCACCTGAACCAATGAAGTCACTAAGAAGTTACACAATCCCAAATAAACGCACGAACGACTTTTTTTTATTTTATTGATAGAAAGGAATATAATAATACATGTGAGTCCATTGAACGTTATTGGTTTTTGCTGGGCCCGCATCCCTCTTACGTCAACTAAATAATCTTATAATCTATATATAAAATAAATTATAATTGTCGCAAACTTATAAGTCTATATAATATTATCTATGTTTTAAAAATCTATTATGGTATGGTATATATGGTATAAAAATCTTTATATAATATGTTTACAAAGATTTCTATCCCAGTCATAATTTACCACTTTGTCTGCCGTACCATGCATGGGTGAGCGCGATGGCGATATATTTGCGCAAGACAGAGACAGATATGACCAGACGATTGAATGAAATTCTCGATGGGCGCAACCGCTGTTTTGGTTCCAATAACTTACCTAGTAAAGGCTGGCTACGCTTCTGTAAATGCCTATGGTACTGCGGATATCTATGGGCGGGGTTAATTGGTTTCCATCGGGTGACACACCTGCTCGTTTGTCTTCCTATCCCATTAAAAAATAAATACCTCCGGCGAAGGTTGTGTGAGCTGCCCGCGGGGCTGTGTCTCAGCTAGAGCCAATAGGACGTCGTAGGTCTCCAATGCGCGGTCCGCCGCTCGCAACGCGCTGCAAAGAGCCACTGAGGAAGATTCCTGCACCGCACACGCACAAGACAGCCTGCGATGAAAATTGACATTATTACTAATTCATAAAAACCGTAAAAAAAGTAAGAGTAGGACCCCGCCAATCCGCATTGGACAAGTGGGTGGTGGGTTACACAAACAAGTGGTGGGTCAACATCCGTTCCTCTAGAAATAGGGAGGCCCGTGCTCAGCAGTACAATATATATGGGTATATAAAAAAGTAAGAGTAAATAAATATTTAAACATTGCTTTATGAAGCTCGAAGGCATCATCACGCAACTCGCCACAAGGAAAAGCTTCATCCCCACCATTGGGATGAGTGGCTATCCAGTAAGATGCGTTTTTCAAGAAACTACTTTCCACGCAGCACTACTCTGTGGAATCAGCTACCTCCAGCGGAGTTTCCGAACCGGTACGACATTGGAACTTTGAAAAAACAAGCGTACACTTTCCTTAAAGGCCGGCAACGTTGATGGCATAGCAGATGTCTATGGGCGGGGTTGATTCCTTTCTATCGGGTGACACGCCTGCTAGTTTGCTTTCCTATCCCATAATGAAAAAACATATAAACCTTATTGACTTGTTACCTGTGCGCCGTGTCGAGAGCCCTGGCGAGCGCGCAGTCCAGCACGCGACAGTCGGCCTGCAGGCGTAGGCACCGCGCGCGCCACTCCGCCGCGTGCGCCGATAGCGCCTCTCCTGCAGTGCATTTACCGTTGATTTATTGTTTTATTCACTCACAAAAAAAAGATCAATTAAAGAATATTATTAATTTGGTAAAAGTTGTAGAACATCTTGCCCTTGCGTGCACAAATCAATAATATCTATTGTAAAAGTTGTGAGATATATATGTGATTTAAAAGAAGAATAATACAACATATTATTGGAAAAGAGTTTCATTTGAAGAAGAAGCCGCGTAAAGATACTAGTTCGGGCGCCCGCACAGTGCCTAATACAGAGATTTTTCTTCATATAAAACTCTTTCCAATAATGTTATTTTATTCTTCTTTTAAATTACATATATATCTCACAACTTTAGCCAATAGATAGTATTCATTAGTGCATATATTGTAAGGGCGAGGAGTTCTACAACTTTTATCAAATTAATACTATCCTTTAATTATTTTTTTTTTGTATCATCTCTGTCAAACGATCCAAATATAATATTTGGATCGTTTGATAGTCTGGAATTTTTGAAATAAGAGTACGTAATCCGACAAATATTTTTAATAAAATTTATTTCAACTACGCATCATACTACATATTTATGTATATGATATGAATGTGGAATTAAGTAAATGAAACATCACAATGGAGATCTATGAACAATTCTGGACGCCGCTATAATAATAAAAATATAAATTAAAATATTTTATAAAATAGGGTACTCCTAACAGAATCATATTTAAATTTATGAATTACAGAGTCTAAACTTTAGGTATTTGGATTGGTACGACTTTAGGTACTGAATTGGTACAAAGCAACTTGCACACTAAAAATATATTTTGCGATATCTATATATGTACTAATTATTTTTGCGGATTTTTAGCATGAAGTTAAAAATGTTATCATCAGTCGTATTACTGCGTGTTAGAGTACAAAACGGGTTGCGCGGCTTACCGTCATTACCGGCGCACACTAGCGCCTCACGCAGTTCAGCCTGCGCACACACGTCCAGAGCTAACCGCTCCGCTGCTTCCACGCACCACGTCTGTCGAAATACATATACAGACGACTAATGATGATTTAAAACTCTCTATAATTTGAAGTATTTATATTAAGAAAATTGCTAGGTCACTAGCAAAACTCTCATTAAATCAAACAAATTCAATAGTTTTCAGTATATTCTGTAATTCGAACTCTCTGCTCTCCGACAAGTCAAACAAAAACGTGAACTTTTGCAGACCGTCAAAGGCAGAAAAGTTGCTAACCTCGGTCAAATCATGAGACATGACAGGTACAAGTTGCTGCAACTGATCATGGTGGGAAAAATCGCGGCTAAAAGACAAGTTGGTCGAAAAAGAAAGTCTTGGCTACGTAATATCAGGGAGTGGACCGGGATGGCGAGTGCTCCAGAACTGCTGCACTTCGCGAAGGAGGAGGAAAGTTGTGCTGAATTGGCTGCCAACCTTCGCAAGTCGGAGAGGTACTCGTAGAAGAAGTAATTCGAAGATAAAACCAATCCATAATTATAAAAAAGACGCAATAATTCGAATTTCTCTCATGCAAACACTTCTCATGAAACTTGTATACACAGAAACCATCCATGTGCCATGGCCTGTATGATTTGCATTAGCTAATTAGTAAAAAATCTCACTGATTTATAAAAATATGTTTGTGATTGGTATGTTTCAGTAAATACTACTTAAATGAATAAATACTACATTTTATTTTATTTCAATAAATACTACGTTCAGTAATTTGAACTTTTTTGTTTTCCTGTTGGTATTCCAAACCGTGCAACATTTGACTCTTAATCCTTATCAGTCGTACGTCACCTCTCGCGTAACAACAGTACTCTGCCGCGCGGTCGTAAGTCACGTGGGAGGTGACAAGACGAGACATGTTGAAACTCGCTCTGTGTGAAATGCAGGCACTATTGCCTTATATTAGTTAAATGTCCGTAACAGAGCAATAGATATCTACAGTTATATATCATTGCCTTTTCCAATTATTTTTTAATATATTGAGCCCAAAAATGAACAAAGTCAACGAAAGCTGTATCTGTAGCTACAACCTAGCGAGATAAAAAGCTAGCGACCGATAAGGGTTATAAAGGTCCTTTCAACTTCGAGTTATCGAGATTCGACTTTATTTTATTGTGAAATGATATATTTGCTGAATGTTTGTTAGAATTATATTTGATTGCTGTTAAAAGATTGGCACGCCTGGCCACGATTTATTTTATTACCTCATCGTTGCTTAAGTGATTGTTGGAGTCCGTTTCTTCAGTCCGTCTCAGACGCACACGCGAGGCTAACTTAGCCTGTCGTGACTCGCAACGACCTGCGACATTTAAGAAAATTCTATATTTTTTGCTTACATTCACGGAGATACTCAGGTGGAAGTGTATTGTCAGATGGATAGAAATCAACGCCGCCCATAGATATCTACAACGCCGTAGGTCTTGCAGAACAGTTGCCGGCCTTTATAGGTTTGTCTTTTAAAAGTTCTAATATCGTATTAGTGGGAAAATAATACAGAAGGTACTGAATCTCTATGCATTCAAATGGGGGACGAAACTCATGTTTGTGCAGTCGAATTCAGCGGCAAGAATTATTACGAACAATTCCTCCCAGATTCCCAACATCAATAGGCTATCGAAGATGCTAAGATATGAGATATCTTGCCGCAATGATAAAGAATCTAACCGTTCGGTGAGATCTTGGTCATCGACAATTTTGGAGATGGATTTAGAGAGAAAACTTTAATCTTCTATTCTTGGAACCAAAACCAAAATGTAAAAATTAATAAATATATGAGCGTCCAAAACTTTGGGATACATTTTATATAAAAGCGAAACGGAAATTATTTAAATTGAATCCAAATACTCCAATATTTTCTAAGGAACACGAAAACCAACATAAATTTAAGGTCAGTTATGGTGTTACTTAGAACATAGTACATAAAAAGACCTACCAGGAGAGGGTGGCAGTAATGCCTCGGGTCTCTCACAGCTGTCGCTGGCTAGGTGAGCCGCTCGCGCATATTGACAGCACCTAGAACAAAATTTGCTTCCGATATAATATAATGCCATCACAGTGTTAAATCAAATCTTCAATATAGCTGTCGAAACTTAAGTAAAATCAAATGTTGAATCTTATTGATTATTGCTTCATCATCATCATTGACCTTCAAGTCCATTGCAGGTGATTTACGAAGTAACGAAGGTGATTCGAGAAGCAACACATCTTGTCGCAAACAAACCGAGTCAAGGGCGGAACACCCTGTCGCAGGCCTGACAAGAGACTGTATGTATGTTATGTTTTTACGCAATAAATACGGTTAATAGATTTATTATGTATAATTTAATAAATATACTTATACCTACCTACCTATCTTCACTTTAAGTATCAAAAATATTGCATGTGAGTATATAAAGGCGTGAGTACAAGTTTGAGAACCACTGCTTTTAAATTGTGACATATATGTCCGCATTTATATCACTATCATTAAACTCCCCAACCCAACTCACCTGGCTGTACTGACGCATATCTCGGAGTCCCTTTCGGAGAGATTGAGGCTGGTGTCGCCTGGGTCGGTCGGGAGAGGCGAGGACATTTCTACATGCGGCTTATCCACCCTGCAAAGTACGTATACATATGTGTTTATGACAAATGCTTAGGTATAGTTACAATAGGTTTTACAACGTAATAAATAAATAAATCTAAGAAATGGAGAGATCAGTGTCCAGCAGTAAGAATGGGCTATGACATAATAATATAATATAATAATAATAATAATATAATAATCCATGGGCGGCGTTGATTGCTTTCCATCAGGCGACACGCTTGCTCGTTTGCCCTCCTATCCCATAAAAAAAATGAAAAAAACATTGGCTTGGTCAAATTAATATTTAATTATAATTTGCAATACCTCTATTCCAAGACATTTTAAAATTGGTTTTCAATAACATGAATCTTTTACTTATGTACCTGATGTTTATCTCCTGTGTGCTGGTATCCGTGCTGTCATCGGGCAGCTCATGCAATTCAGGCTTCGGTTCCTGAGGACTTGGTAACTCTGCCGGACTTAGCATTGATGATGAGTCGTTCTAAAAATAGGAAAAAAACCCGCATATTGAATCTGGTTTGGTAAAATTAAACACTCGTTTTTTCATTTGGAAAGGTTTGGCTGCACCTTGTATCGATTAGCTTGTCCACGGAAGCACGATCAATTAGAAGAGTGTATTACTTTTCAATCAGAAAAGTGTATTACTTTTCTGATTGATCGTGAAATTACCTAAAACCCTAATAATAATAATAAAATGTGTTTTTTAATATGTAAAAACACAGGTGTGGGGCTGTAGGTGGCAGAGTCAAGTGAATCGCTTTATCTTTTACGCCCTACTGCGCAAATATACATATTTTTAATCACATTTTATTACCATTATTTTAACATTGTAATTTTTTATTTCACAGCCCATATATGTCCCACAGCTGGGCACGGGCCTCTCCATTTCTGGAGGAACGGACGTTAACCCGCCACGCTTGTCCAGAGCGGATTGGCAGGATTACCAGACTCGTAATAAATATCGGCGATCGAACCCGCGCCCATTGTCTCCGTGGGCAAGAGGCCCCGCCACGGAGCAATCGGTCGTCAACATTGTACATATTAATCAGTTTTCTGGCGTTTCGACTTTTAGATGTTATTTGTGTATGTCTGTTCTCAGTTCTCTTGTTTGCATCCGCATCGCATTTTTTTATATAAAATCAAGCTCACTAGTGTGTGGGGTGATCATCGCCGCCTACGAAATCCGTATCGCAAGAATGTGTAATCGGCAATTTTGTAATTGTTGGGAAACATTGTTTGGCATTTGCGTAAAGAAGAAATCACCATGTTGACGTTAGATAGATAAGTGTCTTCTGTGGTTGCATACACACTTTAATCCAGGACAGTTGCAGTTTTGGCCAGGATGACATAATCACTGTTTTACGTGTATACAAAAAACTTGCCTGTTCAGTTCTGGATCTGTCCGCGTCGTTGTCCAATTCACCAGCCGGCTGGGTCGTCGACTCGCACTCATCTGAGTTATAACAATCTTCATTGTAAATTTGTTCCAGGTTTTAAAAGACATATATAGTAAATAGTAGAAATAGTTAATGAAACAGTTGACCAGGGTCGTCGACTCGCACTCATCTGAGTTATAACAATCTTCATTGTACATTTGATCCAGATTTTAAAGGACATAGATAATAAAAAGTAAAAACAGTTAATGAAACAGTTGACCATTTAGGTTGACTACCTATTGTTAAAACTGTCGACATCTATATTTCTAAAAGAATCAAAAATCCATTTTTTTTATATCAAGCTAACGAGTATGCGGGGTCATCAAATGGTAAGTGATTATCGCCGCCTAAGAAATCCGCAACACAAGAAGCGTTACAACTGCATTGCCAGTCTTTCATGAACACATACGCTCGTCTCTTGAACACAGCAATTTTGTAATTGTTGGGGAACATGGTTTGGCAACAAGCAAGGGAAAAAGAGTCACAGAAAATCGACTTTAGATTTGCTTTTACGCTTTATTCCGTGAATGTTGTGAGCCGGAGACTCAATTCTTCTCCCATTTTCTCAACCGAGGGTGTGTTCTCCTTTATCTTACCTCCCTTTCCCCCATTCTTTATCCAATTTTTCTACTGCATTTGTAGCCCGCATGTTTTCCTGGTCTCCTACATCCCCATTAGCTCATTTAAATGAATAATTCGTACGGAAAAACACCAAACGTATACAATAGATTTTATTTGACTTTGGTGTATTAGGAATAATCGGTTTCAGGTTTTTGTATATTATCAGTTATTGTTACCTGATACTTCCTCCTCAGGAATAGCCCGTGCGTGCTTATCCTGTGCCCGCCTCCTGACAAGCTCAGCAATGACACCGTGGAGCTCTGCGAGCCTTGCATCGTGAGCTCTCGCAGCGTTGGCCGCCCGCTGTCTTTCCGCTGCCAAGGCCCGGGCTAGCGCGTCTCGTTCTGTGCGGAGAGTCGTTATGTCTCCTACTTGACCACTGCTTTGTGATGCTCCCTGGGGAGTCAAACAATAAGGATTTTTAGTTGACACGCAAATGAGCAAGCTGGTGGCAAGCAAAAACCGCCATCCATCAACATCTGTAGTACTATGGGCCCTGCAGATGCGTCGTATACCTTAAGCCACCAATACATGTTGGATTAGCTTAGGCCAACGCGAGCGTAGGCAAATTGATACAAGTCAAGTACTATCTAGAGGTTCGGCAAAGTTGCGAGCAACCGCGTAATGGTGGGCGGCGAAACGTGTGAACACTCTAAGCTGAGCGCCTTTAATGTGTGTAGAAAAACCGACACAGCTCTAAAATAAAAAAAAGTGATCGCGAACGACCGTTGGTTGTCACAAACTACGGTCCTTTACACGTTGACACTTGGCTTCACTCAGTCACCTAAGCAATCGACACAGATGGATGGCAATGCAAGGCAAATATGCCGTTTATACGTTGATATTGGTCTTTGCTTAACAACGCTCGGCCAACATGTATCGCCCGCTTTAGAATATGGATGTGATTAATGGGAGGCGAAGAAAGTCGTAATGGAAGAGGAAGAAAGTAGTGATGAAAGGGGAAAAGTAGTAAGGGAAGAAGAAGAAAGTAGTAATGAGAGGGGGAGTAAAATAGTAATGGGAGGTGAAGAAAGAAATTATGGGAGGGGGAGAAGGAAATGGAGAATGGAATTGGGCCTCCGGATCCATGCACTCGCGCGTTCGAAACGCGGTAACACCGTAAATTGTTACCACTTGGCGCCAATATTGTGAGGGTAAGTATTATGTTACTCCCCCAATTCAGCCGGCATATTCGTGGCTCCAACAATATTATTTCAAAGGTTATAAATCGGCAAAGTGAAAACGTACAATTTATTCTATGCTAGTCTATATCACTTTCATTTTCTTAATCATAAATATCATCAACGTTATAAATATCCATCATTGCAGGTAGGAAAGTGGTGTGATGTCGAATGTCATTGATAGTGTTAATATATAACCATGACCTACTATCTACGTAGCGACATTTATATGCTCACTTCGTGGACAATACGCTTAAAATTAAATTTAAAAATAAAAATATAGAGCACAAGAAAACGCTTTACTTTATTATTTTTAAAACCATAGAGGTGCTTTGCTATGGGAACTCTCATATCGTTTGTCTAAAATATTACAGAGTAAATATTACAGATACAAAAAAAAACTGATTTTCTTTCATAGTCTGAAAATCTTGTATAAAACCATTCTTATAATAGGTATTAAAAGAGGTATTTTTGTGATATAATACGAAATACTCCATTAGTTACGCTTTAAAATTATCCATTAGATCGTAGTAAAGTGGGAAGTGAGAAAAAATTGTTTTTTGTGTTACTAATTCCGATAATTAGGCCAACGATATTGTATGTTCCGGTTTTCATTAAAAGTGGAAAAAAAATTATTTGCCAAGAACCTTTCTGAAGACTCTTCCTTTGCGTAGGTAGCTTTCCTCTAAAGCGTACAGACTAAAACTAGATGCGTTGAAACAGCGACTAAGTAATTAAAAGAGTCGAAAATAGTTTTATTGCCGAGCTACGCCCAGATTGCCAGCGACTTTTTGTTGCGCTAACATTTCTGCTTTTCTCGACCGTTTTACATAATTAAAATAGTTATAACATTACCAGAACTCAGATGTAGATATTATGCGACAGTTTGGGGCTTTCACGCATCGGTTTACACGGTAAAGTTGTTGCATAATAATCTAGATAGAATTGCAAAATTAAAGTAGCAAAGCTGATTTTCAGTATAATTTAAGGTTTATATTTTTTTTTCTTATATAAAAGCAAAATTTAGATGACACGAATTAAACAAATTTTTTATAAATATAATCTGAACAGTCCTGCAAATAGTTACATGTCCTAATTCTACTGAAACGCAGTTAAGTACATCAAAAAAAAACCTCTTGTTATTTTTTTTAACTATGAGAGGATATCGGTTAATGAAATAGATAAGGAAATCAAAAAATTCTTTCTTCAAAATATTAACTATAAATATAGCAAAAAAACTAACTAGCACCTACCAAATACAGTCCATTTTGGCCTGGTGCGGGTGGGGCAGTCACTGGTCTCAAACTCGAATACCTCCACGACGATTCTCTAGATATCTCCTCCTCCCCCATATTGGGACAGCATAAGTACCAACTTCTACTGCGTCTTACGCCGGACCCCGAATCCAACTGAGTTAAGGGCAGCCTCCCTACTAATTCTAACTCCGCGAGTAACGGTTCCTTCTCTTTAGGTTCTGGCATTGGAAACGTCCCAGCAGTGGAATACGTTTCCTCCAATTTATGACTGTCTATAGGGCGAGGCAAATCGGACAAACCTTTGCCACGGTCTCTCAGTGGGGGTACTTCTGTAACTGGCCCGTCGTTCACTACCTCATTTGATTCTACATACTCGCTGAGTTCGTTTGGATTTCGATTGGGTTCATCCACAATAGGATTGTCCCCTCCATTTGGCAGGTTCTTCCTTTTCAGACGTTCTAAGTCTGCGTAATAATATGCAGTAGAACGTGGAGGTTCCGCTGTGATGGTTCTTGTTCCAGCCATGATTTTCCCTTCGCTGTTTATTGTTTACATTTTCATTGAGTTCACTTTTAGTATTTATTTGTGATTATTATAATAAATGCATTTTATCTGAAAATATGACCCCATTAAATCTAAAATGATTTTCGAATGAACATTCGAAATATGAAGTTAAATGTTTTCAAAAGTTAAACTTTATTATATTTGCATACGTTTGAAACTAGTTTCAAGTATGTTTTTCATATTAGACAAACTCGGCCGTTTATAAATGCTTCATGCGTAAAGTTTATTTTTTAGTTTTTTACATTTTTTGTGCAAATTTTGTTTCTATATACACACACACACACACACACACACACACACATATATATATATATATATATATATATATATATATATATACACCTATTTATTACGTGACAACACTACAAACATAGCGATAGGAAGCTATCATGTCTCGGTGAAATTGGTAATTTATTGTTATTTTATTTTTATATATATATATATATATATATATATATATATATATATATATATATATATACACCTATTTATTACGTGACAACACTACAAACATAGCGATAGGATATAGCTATCATGTCTCGGTGAAATTGGTAATTTATTGTTATTTTATGGTGGCGCCAGAAATAAGATGGGGGAAGAAAGTGTGAAGTATCCTTGAATATCTACGTCGTAAGTAGCAATAATTATGACATATCATTTCTTTAACAATTTATTATTTATGTATTTTAATACAAAATCCACAGCATATCTTATGTTAACACTTATATAATTTTTAAAACTACTGGAGTCAATTACGGATTTACATTTTATTTATGATAACATGATATATATTATAGATATTTGCTCAAGACGAATCAAAAAACATTTTATGTATTTTTTGGAATATATTGTGTGTGTGTGTGTATAGTGTTGGAGCATGTACGGTTGTATGTGTTAGTCAAGAGAGTATATTTAATATTAATTGTTGTCAGACATTTTAGAATAATGTTTTTAAATGTCGCTTTAGTGGTATGAAATAAATTAAGAGTTTTAAATAGCTTATTATAGGAATAATGTGTACGAGAAATAACTGAGTTTTGCGTTAAGTTACTTTTTAAACGAGTAACTTGAAATAAATGTGTGTGACGGGTGAGAGTAGGTGATGCATTTAATTGCAAAAATAAAGAAGTATGCTGTATATTATTGATGCGACAATGCGCACGTTGTATAAGAAATACATATCTAGAACAGTACGACTACTAAAAACCACGAAAAGAATATATCCTACTTAATATTATAAATGCAAAAGTTTGTAAGTATGGACGTATGTTTGTTATTCTTTTACGAAAAAACTACTGGATGGATTTGGATGAAACTTTACAGTAATATAGGTTATACATCGGAATAACATATAGGCTACAATTTGTAATGATTTTATGTAATTTTAGTCGTAATATAACGATACATGTCAATTAAGTCGGAAAAAAATCTGGCCTCTGAGAGCTATCTTGGCGTACGCTGCCTAAACCATTGGAGTTACACAAAGATGATGTATTGTAGGATTGTTTGTCTTGAATAGTTCTAAATAAAAGTCCGCGACAGCATATATCTACCTTTTATGTGGAAGCCACTATGACCAAAATTGTGAACCATAAATTAAGTAAAAAAGAATTATATATTTATTTAAAATGATCTGTCACGAAACTTTACGTGGCAGACCAAATTCCACGCGAGCGAAGTCGCGGGCAAAAGCTAGTTTTATTATAAATTGGAATGCACATGCGTTTGTGGGTTATCTTCAAACAACCTTCAACGTCCCCAAAGGCTGGTGCCGAACGGTCGGCCAAACATGTGCGAACAAAGCGTGCGACGTCGACGTCATAAATAATATCGCACTGTACGGGTTCAATCAAACACGTTTGGGTGGGTCTACAATGCGAGTACAAAGCAAACAATCGTTTCGAATCATCCAAATAAGTTGTACACAAATCTTGAATATAAACTCTCTCGCTGGTCGATCCTTTATGACTGAAGATTGCGATCATCAAACTTCAACTAGCGGTTCGTTAGGCTCTTCCATTTATTGCGGTCGGCAGCCCGAACTGGACCACTTCCACGAAACTGAAGATCTTATTCTCCTTCACTTGAGCGGACCATCTCATCGGGGATCTACTTCTGCATCTTTCCCCTCAACATTGGCACAGATGAACCAAATTTTCATCTTGGCAGCGGATAATGTGCCCAAAATAACTGAGGATACGGCGTCGGCATATCGTGGACAGACGGTCTTTGATTCCAAGTTCTTTAAGGATAGACACATTAGTGCGGAACGCAGTCCGTGGTGTTCGGAGCATGCGTCGCCAACACCACATATGAATATAGACAGCGCAGTGAAAATAAAGTTTACTCAAATAAAGCGCTCATTTTTCTTATTTGTTGATCATCACAATAAAGCCAGAACTGTCCATTTTTGAACATTGGCTTCCCTCAAAGTTGAGAGTAAACACTTGGCGAACGGATTCGGAATCACAGATTGGGTTTCATTACTCAGGGAGAGTTTCAGGTAACATGGCTCTATCTATAAAAAAAGTGTAATATCTCGAAGACATTACATTATATAAAGATATCACATTATAGATGGAGAAGCGCTGTGGACGCCCTCTGCCCCACCTCGGGGACATAGGACCATAAGAAGAAGACATTATAGACACTTCATTTTGGTGAAGATTCATGGTTGGTAACTATGTAAGTAACCAAAAAAAAGTATGACTAAAATTATCAGGCCAGAAAATGTGGGTAGCACCGCTAAGGCTTTCATGCGCCGAACATGTACTGGCATCGTTGAATTTTCCCAACATATTATTTTTGCGCACGCGAACTTCCTCTATTTACAAACTTTAGCCCAACACTAATGAAAATATTTTATTACAACTACTTCTTCTGACCCCTCGAAGTTTCAGTCTGATTCACTCTCGGTGGGTATACTTGGAAGACAAATACGAGACTGATAATAACAATAAACTAAGTCAGAATTCCTAAGAAATCGTTTTTAGAATTTCGAAGTAAAATCGTGGTACATTAATCTTTTCGCTTTACGCCTGACCGTTTACACACCAAAAGCCGTATGAACCGACCAGTCCTTAGTGATCTCGGATCAGTTTGCCAATTAATCTCACAAGTCCGTGACATCGCATTTAGGACAAGATGGCGTCTGTAATTGCCCGCCGATAAATAGGATACGCGACGTCATCAATCAGATAGAGTCCAGACTTGTTGTTGCGAACTGTTCGAATACATTTTGGATCTGAAAAATACCGGCCGAGTGCAAATGGTGTTTCCGCATTTAGTAATTTTCTCGTGTAAAATGCTGTAGAATGTTTTTTCAGCTATTGTTTTTTTTTTATGTTTTGTATGCCAAGAGGATCTTCAAAAGGTCGATTTAGAAATCACAATTTTTTTTTAAACTATAACTATTTATTATAAGCTTAGGTGATTTTGGGAACAATACAGTGTGTTTTATTTATTTCCTTTATAAATGCGTACCTTTTTCTTAGCTAATTTTTACTGTTATCGCTTTACCAAGTTACGACGATGAGTCGTCTTCGTTGTAATCGCTTAAAACCAATAACTCTACTTACATATACTGTGACAACAAGAAAGCAGTTTAACTGGTTACAATCACATTGTATATCACCGTTACTGCTTTCTATACTTATTTTCCATTCGTCGAAACAGTGCCATACGCTATATTTTACAATACCATTATTAAATTTCTTTTGATACACAACTGATTACGTCGTTTTTGAGAACGACGTATCAATTTCCATACAAATATCAAAACAGCGAGGTAGTTATATCATAACGAAAATTGTTATGAAAAACTCAAAGAGAAATTACAATCACCTTCTATATTTCTTATAATACATAAAAAAGGGATATTTTATGGCACAAGTTGGGCCATAAATTAGGGCACTTTTAACAGTACTTTAAAAAAATAAGGGTTTTAGTAAAATTATTGTTCCTTAGAAAGAAAAAAACAACACCCGTTATATTCCCCAGATATTGCGCCGTCCAATCATTACTTGTTTCGTTCGATGGCACATAATCTGGCTGATCAGCAGTTCCGCTCATATGAAGATATGGAAAAATTAGTTGATTGGTAGATAGCCTCATTCACTCGAACACTTTTATTGTAACGGTATTTAAACACTGCCATAAAGATGGGCACAAGTTATAGCTAGCGATTATACTTTGAGTAAGCGTTTTTGCACAATTAAGTTGCATTTTTATAAAAAAACAGCGAAAACTTAGTTGCGCACCTAATAATTATGACAATTAGCACAATCGAATTTAATTAGAAGGGTATGTAAACCTAATCAATCATAAATAAAAGAGGAAAATCACTAAGCGCTGTTATCAATTATTAAAGTTCTCTACGTATAAGCTCTACATAAATTTAATTTTTAACATTCTTAAGGAGTTTGCACATGTTATTCTATTATAATTATACATACTTGTACAGTATAAATTGACCATTATAAGAGTAAAAGGGGCTCTGAGAAATGTGCAGCTGAGTGAGTTCGTCCATTTCTCAAGCGGCGAACGCGACATGAATTCTTGATGTATTCAGTGAAACTCACTAAGGAGCTACCTTTGCAACGGATTCAGTCCCAAAAAATGAGAAAATTTCGCCACTAATATTAAATACAGAGTTTAACTTTCTTGTGCTGTAAAATAACTATGTTTTTCGCTACGATAAAATTGTCTGGGGAATTTAATAAACATGAACTATGCAGAACGTTTATCATTATTATAATGATTGTATGTACTATTTGTATGACTATTTAAAATAATTATATGTATTCAATCATCATGCGAGAACTAATTCACCGTTCGTAAAGCCTGTTCACCTTAAACTTTTTATCTTGAAAATCCATAACTGAATTTTTTAAGTGTTTGTCCAGCATTATCAGGATCAAGCAAGCGATGGATTATCATTGATGGGTCTTCTTTTTGAAAGTATCCAAAAAGCACTCATTACGTAACAAGGATGCTGAGGCATTCCTATACAATAAGAAAATAGAAGTTTCTTACACCCAAAATACGCTTAAAAATAATGGGTTATTTGCACAACTAAAAATGTTTAGTATTAAAGAAAATTATATGACCAGAAAATTAATACAAAAATTTTGTCTCGAAATTTAAACACACTAAAAACTGCACTAAACTACTCCGAAATACAGATATTTTTTAAAAGTAAGAATCAAGCAATAGATCATCTGGTGATAAGTTATCACTGTCGTATATGAACATCTATAATATTAAGGGCACTGCTTTGCCTACTTTAGAGAAAAGCTGTTAATAATAGAAGATGAAGAAAGAAGTGTAAGGAGTTGAGCCTCCACATCTGTGCACTCACTGTACGAAGACATACATAATTGTACGTACGTACATATGTATTGTATAATGAGTAAACGCTGCGAGCGTATGGACCGATATAGCAATTATAATGGTTTTAGGCGTTACTTTGCGGAAATCCATTATAAAGATAGACAGCCAAACTTATTTTGCTAAGGTCCGTTAACACAAATCAGAAACATAATATTGTATACTTACGAAATAGAAAGCTCACCGAGAAACGACCGTCAGCAAAACTTTACGGTTGTCTTTTGTAGAGTCTACTACACTTGAGGATTTCTCGTGTCGAGGCGAAACGCATTATTTATAGTAAAAAGTGATATAGTGTATTTCACGTTGTCAACGTTGGTTACCATGGGGCCGTTATCCATTTTTATAGCAATTACAGTTTGCATACCTATTAGGCTTGACTTTGAATTAAATCGATTTAAGTACTATTCGATTCTGACAGAATAACCTTGGATTCAACGAAAGATACTTTAATAAATGTTCTAAAAAGAAATATGCTGCGTCTCTAAAATTAACTGGTGAATGAGTACCGCCTGTGGGGGCAACGCCTCCACCTGATTTCCTCCCCACTGAATCAGTATTGGTGTTTATCTCGGCCAGGGATCCGGTGAAAGCGGCGGAGGTCAATTAGTATGAAAATCTTTTATGAACATAAATTGACAATTTTATAAAAGAATGCTACACAGTATGTGTGTGTAGTTGACATTTAGTTCGTTGTTTGGTGGGTTTGTATATGCTTAAGATTTCTCCACTAAAAAAAATATTTTTCAACTTCATGCCTTATGGCAATTCTCTCTAACAGTCTACGATCAAACAAAATCTTGAATATTTTAAGAAATTAAAAAAAAATACAAGTCAGCGATTTAAAAAAAACAAGTAAAAGAAAAAAATAAGATGAATACAAAACACACAAGTACAGTACTATTATATTAATAACTATGTGCATTTTTTTTTAAGTTTTTGCAATTATAACATTGAATTACAGCACTGGCACTGTATTGTTGTGATATAAGATAAGTATATTTATAGCTGAACAAAATTGATTAGTAATTACTTAATTACAATGTAATACGTAAAAATCCCTCCGCGTTCACTGAAATATTACACCACACCCCAGCCACCCTTGCAAATTGTGGACGTCGGGCGCTGGGGGGTGACCTTGACCGAGCGCCCTCCAACACTTGCTTGTATTATATTGGAGTC
Organism: Baronia brevicornis; assembly: GCA_031353405.1. Classification (NCBI taxonomy): domain Eukaryota; kingdom Metazoa; phylum Arthropoda; class Insecta; order Lepidoptera; family Papilionidae; genus Baronia; species Baronia brevicornis. The sequence continues at coordinate 567,232 of JASFAT010001741.1, forward strand.
AACACCACTACACCCGACATCTAGTTGGGCGCCATTTTGTAGCATCACAGTTTCTATGGACATTTACAGAGATGGGAGGTTTATACGATCTGGGATTAATAATAAAATAATTTCTTATGTATTAAATGCTTCATTTTTTTAAACATTTAAAACAGCGCAAGAAAAAGGGTCTCTTGCGTTGTTTCCTCTTTCTCAGATTGTCACTGTGTTTCCGAAGCGGTGGTTGGTAGTTTAGTAGTTTTAAAGTGACAAGAATTCGTTGAATTACTTTAACGGCGTATAATTCTTTTTATAGCCGCATTCGCATATAATGTACCATGGCAATAATTAATTATTCAGTAAAATTAATAATAACACACATTAAGTCAAAAATTAATGACATTGGCACCTTCAAAAAGCCTACACATACATAAAAGGCCGGCACCGCTTCCGCGACTCCTGCGGTGTCGCAGTTGTCTATGGGCGGCGTTGATTGCTTTCCACCAGGCGACAAGCTTGCTCGTTTGCCCTCCTATCTCATAAAAAAAATGTCCCATTGGTGGGCACAGACCTCCCCATTACTGGAGGAATCATTAATCTACCACGCTTGTACTAAAGTGGATTGACGGGGGTCTGAGACTGAATAAATATCTGTATATACATACATATATTTATGCCGATGTGGGAATGAAACCCACAATCTCTGACTCTGTTAACGATACTTTCACAAGCGAATGAATTAGGAAAGTTAATATATGTTAGTAAACTTTAAAACGTAATCCTTCTAAAAAGTCCTGCGTTCTTTGTTCTAGATTAAACTTATTAATAATGCGATAAAGGTCTAATGTCAACGTATGTGCAAAAATGAATGGCCAGAGTACGTGTTCAGATCAATTCCTTTTCTTTGTTCCTTGCAAAAAAAAGCAAATAATAATTTACACCACAATAAATTATTATTCAGATCCTTAATCCTTCTTTCACTTACCGCTCTCATTCCGTAATCTTAACCGCCCTTCCTCCCCCCTATTCCTGGCTCGTTTGCCTACATCTTTTATAAAAATGTATAAAGCAATACTAAATTGCAAATTATTTTTATTCAGATCGATTAAAGTCTAAGAAACATTTTAGACGATTCTAGGGCAGTAATTTTAATAAGTTCGTGCAGCATTAGCCTGAGACGTGACGCTATGAAACCTAAAATATTCTAGGCAAAAACGGTATATAACATTTTATAGCTTAGGAAGGCGGCGGATCTTTATTGTCTGCGCGTGGCTTTGTATTTAGTAAGGCCATGATCACATTCTCGTATGAAGTAAATATAAAACAATTTAATACAAATCTTTTAAAAATATATTTTTTTATAATTGCACAAGATTTTATTAGACACAATCACACAATTATGTTGCGTTTCCTTTAAAGTAAGTCATAAAAAACCTACTTAAAATGATATCTTTGAAGCCGAGTCGGCTACGGCGATATTTTCCGACATATATATTTTTTTAATTTTAAGTTACAGTTGACCCTTTCTCGTTTGGATCATCTCTAATATGATTAATGTTTTAATATGCTTTATGTATGTAAATGTAGGTATATATTTGTCGTCGTCCCACCAAATACACAGCATAACCTTTGCAGCATGTATATTTGGGCGAACCGATGACAAAGAAGCATGACCGGTCAGTCCCCATAATATTCTTGTTTTTGGGTTACTATAATAAATTCATTTTTCATCACCTGTCATGATGCGATGAAGGAAGCCCTTCCTTTTTTACTTCCTTCCGGTGGAGCAGTTGTTCACAGGAGAAAAAACGACGCTTAACGTCCCTTGGCTTCAAATCATGAGGTACAATCATAATATAATATCATAACCCAAGTTCCTTGCTTTTGAATCATTCTCAAGGCATGCAATCGCCTAGAAGTGGGTAGGCGGGTAACTCCTAATATTGAAGCAAGCTGTTCTTGCGTTTGGCACAGATCATCATCGAGCAATTTCTCCAATTCAGCGTCTTCAATGATTTTGGCCTTCCTTCGTGCGGACAGTCGTCAACATGGAAATCACCATCTTTAAAGCGACGGAACCAATCGCGGCACGTTGTTTACTTCAAGCAGCATTTCCGTAAACTTTTTAAACTCGCGATGCGCTTCAGCCGCCATTTTCTTAGAATGAAATAAGAAAAGTAACACTTCCTGCAAAATGACGATTATTTGGCACAAAATCAAACATTTTCACACAACTAAAAGTATATGACGCCACAATAAAATCACTAACGTGTCAGAGCGGTTTATTTACCATATGTCTAAGCTTGGTTCATGACGTTTTGTATATGTCAAAATCGACTAACACTTACTGCTGGAGCCATCTAATGACAAACATCGAGAATTTAGTTGCGCACCTAATAAAAGTATATTATCAATATCAACAGTGTGTCACCAGCTCATACCAAATATAATAACTCTAACACCGTGATTATCGAAAGGTTGTCTGGAAGAAGTCGTCTATTAGCGATAAGATCGCCTTTTGTATATAAATATTAAACTGTATATTTTTGTTTTTGGTTTACAATAAAGAACATACCTATTTTTGCTTATTATTCCCACTATAGTAGACACTGTGGTCTGTGCAAATACAGTACATCTGTACAGACGTCTTGTGTGAAAATGTGATCTTACTATGCAACCATATTTTGAAACTTATTTAATGTTATTTAAATTACTGAATAACTTCTTTCATAAACCTATACTAATTGTATAGGTTAAGACGACTGTCCAGAAATTATGCTGTCTATTCATTATCTTGCTGTGAGTTCCAGCATAGAGTAGACTTATCCCATTTCTTCCCGTGTTGTTATATAAGGAGAATACGAGACCAAAAGACGAGGTAAATAAACCAGAAGAAGGACAGCGCCATCTACCTAAATAATGACCAATCTGCGGGCTCTAATCCGCTAGCCAAATGTAACGACAGTGGACACATCCCTCATCCGTCACTAAGGGACGCTAATGTCTTACAGTGAATTTCAAAGCTGTATTGGTGATCCGCCATCTTTCTGGCACAAGGCTACCACAAGCACTTTCTTCTCCTTAGACTGCCACTCTGACTAGCGAAGGTTGGCAATGACCAGTCTATTTCAAATGCAATATGTAAAATGGGTAAGGTGAAGTTTTCAACTCGGCGAAACTATATAGAAGTCGATCCTTATGAAATAACAAGTTTTTATAATAAGCTATGTATGTATATCCGTGTCCAGTATTTTTTTTACCAGGCTGCGAACGCCTAATTAAGTTTTTAGAAATCCTTTGAACGGCACGAGACGTGGTGACGGCACAACCGTGCTCATTACCGCAAGGTTACGCCCATTAACGCGAGAAATGAAACCGACGTCTAACTACAGAAACATACCCTTTGAAGTTAATAGGACAAATCCTTAAATCTGACATATTTATCTTGCAGATCGTATTATACACACATGCAGTACTTATGTGCATTAACATATTTCTCAAATGGCAAACAAAGCTTCTGCTAGCCCTTTCATTCAACAGATGTCTAAGATTACTTTCTATAAGGCAACACACTGACTCATTCATTTTTCTATCCGATAAAAGGTATTAACCAAAAGACATACTACTCATCCCAGTTCAAACAGACTATTTTTAAGCACTTGCAAAATTTTCCCGAAGGCATTGGATAAAAATTGTACGTAGATCATTAGAGGACCTGGACGGCTTAGTGGTGAATAAGTATGTTACAGCTCAACAGGTATTTATTCTGAGCCTGGATATTTTTACATGTCATAATGGCACCCACGACACAGAAACTGTAGAATGAAGTGTAAGTGTAAAGCATTTTTATTATTTTTAAAAAATAATACATTACTAATTCTACATAACCTAATATATTGATTTTCCTGATATCCAATCATATCAAAATATAATTAACTCGCTCACCAACGAAAATAAATTTGCTTTTGGATAACTTGTTCATAATTTTTTTGAACTTCTACCATAAAACAGGCATTTGAAGGCTATTTAAAGAATAATTGTGCACACTTTATGACATGAATCTTTAAGCTTGAGAGGCCATAGGGCAAAGGGTCACCTCATTTCTCGCCGTGGATATTATAAGAGGCAATTATGGGAACAAATATCATTAAAAGGGAACAGTGTCTACCTAAGTCATAAAAACCAATCTGCGTGATGATCCGTCCGTCAAGTATGGGGATTACTGAAAGACGTCTCAATCTTGAGAGAAATGATGATTAGACTGACTCGTATATTTTATACAAGCACTAGCAGTTTTCATCATCATGGACCACATACAGCTGAGTCACTCTATTAGGCTAGACCGCAGCGGTAAGTACACTACACGTAATGTACGGCCGTATACATGCAACAAAAAGTTAGTACCTACCTGAGTTATATGCGTGTTTTAATTAAATACTAGACTAGTACGACAATTCTCTCAAAGGTAGTTATTTTAAGTAGTATCGTATCGTAGTATATGTATATCTACATCATTAGCAAGTTGTGTTATAATTAAGTTTAAAAAACACTTTAAGGTCATGACAGTCGAAAAATATTTTAGCGATAAATGAAACCTACCTTTTGCCATTTGTTATATATATATATATATATATATATATATATATATATATATATATATATATATATATATATATATATATATATATATATATATATATATATATATATATATATATATATATATATATATTGAGAGTTAATAAAATACTGTTTTATTCATCTACTGAAATTCAAATAGTTTTTTTTAACATGTAGCGGATGACACTTATGTTAATACAGTTTTTTCAAATATTAATTAATTAATTTTAGTTTTGTATGGGAGAAAAACATATTTTATATTATTAATCAGGATTATTTAGCAGGATATAAAAGTAGGAATTATTTATATTACTCGGGTTAAGGGTAAAAAAAAATCGCTCAACGTTTTGAAAATTATTTGCTAATGATTTTCTTTTGTAAAAACATTATATATCAGTGGACACATGCATGCATGCATACAGGAATGCCTGCAGTCCGCAATTTGTGGGCGTCCTACTGGCAAGTCCTTTTAAAGACTTTGGCCTTTACAACTTCGTTTGCCTACAACGTCTAGCCACAAAAAATACGCAAAATATATTTTATACAGACGATAAGAATGATCGAAAGTAGCAGGCTACTAGAAATATAGAGGCTGTCATCAAAAACGACACGTTAAATTATTACTGTAACTACATTTGGAGCCCCAGTACATTCTATCTCTAAATTCCTAGGCTACCTAGACTAATACCTAACTTAAAATTCCTCAATAATATTATTCAAATAAATTTCAACTCTATTGCAACGGAGTAGAGTTTTTTATATAATAAACGAAAACGAGTATTTGATGTCATGAAAACACACTTCCATTTCGAGTATGACGCAACTTTCACTTGTAGACGCAGAAGAAGCTTCAGTGAAAGTGATCTTTATCTTATGTTATTTCGGATGAATTTCGTTTGTAGATAGCTTTTACAAGATGCTCGTGAAGGAATATAAATTGTAATAAAATATATTTAGGGTTCAATTTTGATTGTACTTTATGAAGATCTTTTGTGGAGCAAAACAGTACCGCATAGAGCTTGTATCGACTAATAGGAATTAAAGTAACAAAGGTCCAATGAAAGTACAGTTTTCAAAAAAGAAGCAATATATTACGGCTCTAACATATACAATTTTAGGAGTATATCAACGACTTTAATTAATAGTAGCTAAACATTATGGAGCCCTATAATATATCAAAATACGTGGTCGGCCACGATGCAGCTTGTTGAAATTCGCTTTCAATTTAACAAGAAACTGATAAAAGTTCTTTATATCTTTAACTTGACTTTTACAAACATACATCCTCAATATCACATTTTCAAACCGCAATCAGTTAAAAACACCGACATTTCTGTGAACAGGAAGTAACGGTACAAAATAGTCACAAAACAAGCATGCTAATGCGTTAAAACCGATTTCAAACACAGTACTGGTAGCTTTGGGAAAACAAGAACAACAAGTGATTAGCTCTACCAGCCAGTCTCTGCCAGCGGAGACTGGATACGTGTAGCCAAAGATTGGGCTAGGTGGCGCGCTTTAAGTGAGGCCTATATCCAACAGTGGACTGTCGCGGGCTGATATTGAAGTGATTTGCTTGCATGTGTGTGTAATGTATAAAATCCTTCAGCGTGCAAGTAGCTGCTTGCAAACAATTGCACTGAGCTACGATTCACGTGGACTAGTGCTGCACATACATTGAAGTTATAAGCTTTATACCTTTAAATACCCTTTGTATAATTTACAGTTTAAAGGTGTGAAACTAAGACTAAAAATAGATAGAATTTAATGTATTGTATCTATAGTCCTCCCTAGTATTCATAAAGTAGTACCTATGTCAAAATTAGACATAGATAAAGTGAAAATTTAATGCTTTAAAACGTGAAAATCTCTAAAATGTGTACATTTGCTATACATTGTGTTGGCTATATCGTCGACAAACGTTGATTAACCCTCGGGGACAACGCAGATAACCTTCGGTATTGGTTAACCAATGCCCACTTCAAATAAAAAGGACAATAGAGAGGACACATACGTGTACGATATTTTATTTACAGCTTTTAACACTGCTGCGCCGTGTCCGAGCAGATAGATATTAAATGCATATAATATGTTGAAATGACGCGCATAATTGCCCGTGTCTAAATGAACAATTACAACTAAATGTTTATTAGTTTTAAATCGGTGAATTCAATTTGAAACGGCAAGAGCCTTGTTATCTTAGGGATCGTTGTACTAACATCATAGATTAAAGTCGGTTAAATTGGACTATTTTTGGGAATGATGTTACATAATACAACCGCTGTACGCTTACTTGAAGTGGTTAGAAAGAATCATGATAACATTTATAACAGTAGTTTTCTATTTATTTTTATATCATTATCATCCTAAATAAGTCCGTTATTATTAATGGAGTCAGGCGTTACTTTGCGGAAATCCATCACTATGTGGACAGTCAAAAGTTTTACTTAGCTAAGATCCGCGACAAGAAAAACAATAACAGAAAATTAATAATGTGTGTTTTTCGGAAGTCTACTATACTGTACTTGTCTTCCGTAGAATCTACTATACCTGAAGATGCCTCATGTTGGGGCGAAACACGTGTCGTTTACAAGATGGAAAAGTGGTAATGTGTCGTTGGTGTTGTGTATAGTTGTTGGTGGGTGGAGAATTGATGGCCGATTTTCGGTAAGTTGTTTAAGTTCCAAATAAATCCACTTCATCCAGCATAAAAACACACATTATTAATTTTCTGTTATTGTTTTGCTTGTCGCAGATCTTAGCTAAGTAAAACCTTTGAAAGTCCGCTATTGGTTTTAGGCCGTTCTCAACACGGAGGTAGACCATAGTTACCACGCTGGTCACGCGGATTGACCACTACAGAACCAGGCATCTTGTAACAGTAACTCTACGCCGACTTACTGGCTCGTGACAATTTAAGCTTGGCTTTGATTTTAGGATGGTTATAACGTCACCGGCTGATCGCCAGAGCCTCGACACGTATTACCAAAATTCACTAAGTGCCGGTAAGGTTAACAGCTGAGACATCAAGATGTTTATGGGATAGGAAGGTAAACAAGCGAGCGTATCGCGTAATGCAAAGCAATCAACACCGCCCACAGACATCTATAACACCATAAGCATTACATGAGCGTTGCCAGCCTTTGACAAATGCGTAGGTTTGTGTTATGAAGGTTTCTATATCATGTTGGTCTAGAAATACTGTTGTAGGTTGGTAGCAGGTTTGATAAAGGGTTTGTGCGTGGAGAGAAGATTTAGAAAATTTACCGTATTAGATCTTCAATCCTCCACATTTTATTTTTAGGAAGGCAAACGAGCAGGCGTGTCACCTGATGGAAAGCAATCAACGCCGCCCATAGACATCCGCAGCGCCATAGGAAATCCGTACGGAAGCGTTGCCGACCTTTAAGGAAAGTGTCATTATAGGAGTGGGAATAGGAAAGGGAGTGGTAAAGAGAGGGGGGAGGGTATTGGGCCTCCTGAATTTGGCCGCTCACCGTACGAAGCGCGGTCGGTAAACTACCACTCAGACGTTTTTCTCCGGAAGTGTGGTACTTCCCCCGGTAGCCGGCCCATTCATGCTACAGACAAATATTATGCCATTCTTGACAAAGTTTTCGTCTGCAGCGTGGCTCTAACACTCTTTGATGAGGTTATGCTTTGTGGCGTGTTGTGCCGTAGTGGAATTTAGTAGAGTTATTTCAAAACAATGCCTCAGAACACTTTCAATATAGTACTATTATATATAAATAACAGACATAGTTACATAATGATTTATTCATGATGGTGAAATTTTCGATGCTGATTTAAATACGTATTGAGGGTACACGGTAAAGTAGCTATGAAAGTAAATCGTACAGACAGATGGATGGTCAAACGCTTGCGTCAGTGATAGTATAAAATAATCTAATGTGCATCAAATGCTGATGGTGCACTGAGGAAAATCGATTTACAAACCCTAGATAACTAACTTTCTAAGATTTCCGTTGTGTCATATGTACTTGATTTAACGATATCGATACCACATATAATATTAAAAAGGCCTATGTCCAACTGGAATAATATACCCAATCTCTTGGTTTAAATGGTTATCGAACCAAAAAGGGGGAAAAACCGTCGAATTGACCGACCCACGAAAATTGAATGCAACAACTGCGTCATTAGACAAATGCGGCGTACGCAATCTAAATGCATAAAAAACAAAACATTATTGTCGTTGACGTCCATATTAAACACAGTCTAAATTAGTCCGTCGACTGCTATGTCGTTTAGAATATACGTAACGTCGACGATAAGATCAAGATCTAACGCTAACTAAAAATCCGGTTACTTTTTATTTAAGTATTTTACAGTTTTTCATCTTAACATCCTTATTAACAGCTTTATAAACAACTTTAGTTCTTACCACTTCGTTACACCGTACAACAACCACGCTAACCTTCTCCCAACTCCCTCTCTTTCCTCAGTATTGTCCTCTCACTCACTATATATATATATATATATATATATATATATATATATGTATATGTATATGTATATGTATATGTATATGTATATGTATATGTATATGTATATGTATATATGTATATATGTATATATGTATATATGTATATATATATATATATAATATATATATATATATATATATATATATATATATATATATATATATATATATATATATATATATATATATATATATATATATATATATATATATATATATATATATATATATATATATATATATATATATATATATATATATATATATATATATATATATATATATATATATATATATATATATAATATATATATATATATATATATATATATATATATATATATATATATATATATATATATATATATATATATATATATATATATATATATATATATATATATATATATATATATATATATATATATATATATATATATATATATATATATATATATATATATATATATATATATATATAATATATATATATATATATAGATATATATAGATATATATATATATATATATATATATATATATATATATATATATATATATATATATATATATATATAGATATATATAGATATATATATATATATATATATATATATATATATATATATATATATATATATATATATATATATATTATCGCACATTCTAAAAGTAGTTACGGTACTTCAATGACGGAATTCATTGTAGGCTTCCCATTAAGGCTGTACAATCGAACAGTATAAATATTTATACCAACGTGCGGCACTCACTTCTACAGTAGATAAAGCACGGCTGGTAACCAATTCTAGAGTCTGTTTAATTTTGGAACACGATTTAGCCTTATTAGCGAATATACTATAAAATAATATCGTTATAGTATTTAATAAGAAAGTTGGGTTCCTTAACTGGAATGGTAAGATGTGAGTGGTGAGTGGCGATCTAGTAAGTTGCGTTTTTCTCCAAACATTATTCCATGTACCACCACTCTATGGAACCAGTTGTCATCGGCGGTATTTCAAAATTTCAAAATTGTTGCCTATTCATATCTTAAAGGCCGGCAACGCATCCGTGATGCCTCTGATGTTGCAAATGTCTATGGGCGGCCGGTCGTTTGCCTTCCTACCCCATAAAAAAATGGTTTTCGAACTATGATTCCTATAATTGATCTATATTACAAAAGTTTTAAAAGGTTCTTGTAAAGGACCTATGTTCAGTAAGAAGCGAATTTACTAGGAAATAAAGTCATCATGTTTTAATAGAGTGGCACACAATGAATGAGACTGGTTTCCAAACTACAACAACCATAGTAACATCATTTGGCCTATATTACATATGGATGGGAGGTAACTAAAATATTTTAATACATATACTTGTTGTTAAAAAATATTTTAATTGCACTGTATTGAAAGCAATAATTTTCGCTTTCCTTAAATATTCCTAGATATGTTAAAAGTAATTTTGATTCTAATATCTACTGAAAAAGGGTTTTGATAATTTCGTTTGCAAATTTATTAGTGTAAATTTTATTTTTGTATTATATAAACTGCAATCAGAACTAATTCCAGTCTACATATGCATCAATAGCTTGGTTAGTAAGGATTAAACTTTGATAATGAGTTCCTATCCTCTACTGGACTATTGATGAGAATCAATTCCAGACACAAACATTATTTGCTTAGTTCAAAATATTAAAAACCTTGGGTCGTCTTTTGTATTACATGTTGTAAAAATGTACTACATGTTGCATGTTAAGGAATTTTCAGCTCAGTAACTTCAAATAAATATCAGCTGTACCGTAAAGTAAAACATTGACTACAGAATAGTTACAACTCATATCATATAATGTATGGCTTCTTTACAGGAAAATTGCCTTGTCACTAATTTAACTCGGTGAATTCACTTTAATATACTTATTTGCAACCTTAACATTTATATTCATGCTTTTTCAAAAACAGATTTGTCTTGGAATTTTAAAATGTGTTAGTGTAAAGCAAAAGTTTAGGTCCAAGTCTCACTCATATTTAAAATTTTTCTTAATCTGTTAAAAAAATTACTTAAAATACTTCTCACCAAAACATGAGAATTCTACAACAAGCTCAGAATTCAACAGGGCATAAAACATTAAATACAAATCTATATATTATAAAAGGTGTGGTAAAGCAAAAGTTAAGCTTTAGTTTTGCAACATGTAAAAAAAATCCTAATTATAACAAAAAACCTACCAAAAATACTTAAGAACTCTAAAATATTTGGTAGGAATTCTAACAGGACAATGCATGTTGAATAAAAAACTTTATACAATAGGTGTTTCACTGCCCTACCTGCCCTGACTGCCCATTAAAATATATAAGCTGAAAAGACTTGCACACAAAAATTTGGTGGATAAGCAAGAGAGATTTCCAGGGAGTGTTAATGCTTGCAAGAATATGAGTTACCTTGCCCACTTCTGTGAATATAGAGTAAATATTGTGCCAGGCCAGAAACCTTACATGTGAACTGGCCCAATTTATAAATAAACCATTTTTTTAATTTTAGAAATAAAATTAAAAATGTATTCATTAAAAATATAAACATTGAAAAAAATTACAATTCTTTTATTGTATGGATCATTAGGACACACATTGTGAGGGCTCAAAATACAATTTCACCTTTACGCAATGCAGGTGCAAGATGCTATACAAAATATGCGGCCAGCTGGCAGATTATACTTAAAACATAAATAGGCAACAAGCAACTATATTTAACAGTTGTATGTTGCCTATTAAAAGAAGAATATAAAGAAATAAAAGAAAACTAATATGTCTGCTTTACATCTTAATAATTATTTTAATTTTATTTTATATATTCCTTGAATTTTCTTTTAAGAACCTAAATTAATATATTTATTATATTATATATTATACTAGTTAATTTATTTATATCCTATATTTTAATGAACAGTTATATTATTATTAATAAGGTTTTAAGGCCTACTAGTTTTTGACTTTTGTATTTTTGCTGATTTATTGGAGATATATGCAAATATACTTAAGGTTTTCATGTATCAAGATATCAGCACTCATTATAATAATTACACAAAATGTAACTCTTACCAACGACACACTCATTTAATGACGTACAAAAAATAAACCAACTTTAGCTGAAAATAAAAACAAACTGAATTCCACAAATCCACCGAAAGCTATGACGTCACACTGCACTACGCACTCAAGTAGGTCACCAATACCGTTGCACCGGCTCCAAAATAGAGATGGGTTAACTGCGATTTTTGGACCGTTATCGTGAATGCTATTAAAAGTAGCGGTTTGTGATTGCAATAAGTCACATAATTCAAAATGTTTTACCATTCTTGTTTTTATTGCGATTTATATAATATTTTCTCCGCCTAATATAAATTACTTCGATCTACGTTTTCCACGTCAAATTATTACTGTAATCGCATAGGTTTTTTAAAAAGAAACAATAACTACCGCTATGGTTGTCGATAATTTTATGCATTTTCATCAAGCTGGTATGCCGTACATTTCAAAGTCAAAAAACTATTTTATATTATGATTGCAAATAAAATACGATTTTCCTTAAATTATATGGAAAAAGAATTATTTGAAAAATAAATTATTATTTAGTTTGTTTTACTTAACTATTACTGTGTTGATTGAGGATTTGAAATATAAAATATTTGTTGGTAATTTTAGAATAACTACTAAAAATTAATAAAATAACAATCATATGTTTCAAATATAAATGTATATTTAAATATACGGTACCCCATACGTCCTGTTGATAAAATTTAATTCGATTCTTCATTAATAAATGTTTCTTTTTTTAATGGCGCACATGTAAAAAAAGCAAAGCGAACCAAGTTACAAAACATCATGGTCCATGCTTAAGTATCTGTCGCGATATAATCAAGCCCATCTCTACTTCGAATATGGAACACATTTTTAAACTTCTCCACACTGGCCAAGGAACTTAATACGCACTACATCGCAAATATAATCCTATGCACCACACAAGTAATCACTTCGTTGTAAAGTTTAATACTTATTTACAGGACACGATAGGACGGTTCGCATCGTTTATTTATTTTTGTTTTGACATTTTAATAAAACAAACCATAACACACGACTACATGCCGCGGAATACGGCGCGGAATGGCGCATTTCAAGAGTGCTGCCAGCGCAGAAACTAAGTGCCAAGCATACATAGTAAAATAAAAAATAATAATAACGATTTTTAGCTAATTTTTGGCTAATTACACGAATAAAATAAATTTTGTAAAATACTGAGTATATGATAATATAGAGTCAATTTTGTATGACATGGCACGAAACATTTTTGATTAGAATATGAATAAAGCAAAATGATAAAAATAAAGCATATCACACTGCAATGAACAAATTCTAAATTTATTTAACAAATATTTTATTATTAATTAAACACTTCCATATCTCTTATCTTTCGCTTCTCTAACGAATTATCTTAAATTTTTGAAAATTCAAAAATATAATTTTTTATTATATCATCTAAACCTAATAGGCATTAAATTATATAAAAATACCATACAAACTTGCACATACTTTTATAATGGCAATACCACTCAAATGTCATCCGATCGCCTGCAGCACTTCATACAGCAGTACCATTTTTTCTCAACTCATATGATTCACGAATGAAATTGATGTCTATATACAAAGACGAAGCGATCAAAGTTTACAAATTCGTTTAAGTGCGAGTTCACATCGAGTTAAGTTAAAATGGTAGTAGTACGCATTCAGGGCTACCTACGCACATATGTCTGAATTATTAATTAGGAAAGGCTACATAATTTGGTTATGACAGGTCATGTCTCTTTTTGTTTGTTTTGTAAATTATATTGGGGAGGGAGAAGCCATCGACCTTTATAGTAGTGATTCATTCATTGACGTTTAATAAACAATATCCGCCTTCGACAGTTCTAATTTTGTAATTGAATCGTGGGGAGTTGCGAATGACTTTTTTTGTGTGGAAATGCATCGTTGGCCATAGGGCGTATACTACTTCGTTGGAGCAACTCACGAGCAGGAGACTTGCAGATTGCGGACTAAGGTTATGTATAAGGATAATGACGATCACGATGAAAATACACGCGAGTTTGGATTGCCTTATATTCTTCAACATCGTCATTCTTTAGTAGAGCACTACAGGACCTTCCTAAATAGAGAGCATTTGCAAACTAAAATACGATGGGCAAACGCAAAACTAGTTTTACTATTTTACAAATATACGCAGTAACGCTAATGTCCGTTCATGAATCAACATCAATACCGCCAGACCTGCATGTAAATTCTTCCGGCGTAATTGTACAGATCAAAAACAAAACATTTTTATGACAAAGATATTAAATTCTCTTAATAATTTGCATAATTTTTTTAAAACACACAAGATAATGAGTGTGAAACATTAATATTCTGTTTTTATACCTTCTATAAAAACAGAATATTAATGTTTGAATGAAGAGACTTAAATATTCCTAATATAATAAGCCATTTATAGAATTCGAAGCATTTTACAGAAACGGCACGCTTACTGAGTTATTTTTAGTTTTTCTTGGCTTAAATTATCTTTTATAGTAAAAAATAATAAAAATTAACCGATATTTGTGTGTTTAAAAAATTATAGGGGTTTTAAGGTATTGTAATCAAACCTTGTTTAAAAGTTAAGTAAATATTAGCAATTATTATAACTTTCGATTGTTTCTAGAAAAAAATAATTGCTTATCCAGCTCAATATATCGTAATATTTGTTTTAATGTTGTTGTAATTCTCCTTGACTCTTATGGAAAATCTAAGTAGGTATATGTATTTAGCTGGTGGAAAACACGTGTTAAATACATCCGAAGAGTCGTCAATATTTCGGCCGAATGGAGTAGTTTGACAAGTGATAAAAATGATGTGGTTTCTTTGACCATAGGAACAATGTATGAATCCCTGGAGCTCAAGCCAGTTCCAAACTCAATGCAAAATTTATATTTATTTTTATACTTAGTTGACTTATGAAAATCGAACTGACTCGAGCGTCTCTTTGACAATATTTATGTAATTAATCAGTGGTAATTTTAAAATATGTTAAATTAATTCGAATGAATAGGTTCTACGAGTTGTCAGTGAAAAAAAATTGTAAGGTTTTTTTATGTTAATTAAAAAAAATTGGCAACCCTGCGATAACGAGCGAGGGAAAGGTTATTTAGAAGAGCGAAAATAACTGAAGAGCAACGTTGTCAATAGGAAATAACCGAGTAGTCCAGTCCGCTAGCCAGGCCGCTTACCGCTTAATGCTATCAGTATTTATGACAGGACTCCAGCGCTTTAATCTCGGCACTTCCTTTTTTTTGGTTGTGTGCAACGGCGCTGGTTAGTTAAATGAGACGTTTCTAGTGGCAATTTAGAGTAGACACTTGCCGGGTATGCGCGACGACACTTTTTAGGAGGCAGCAGGTAAGTGACAGAGCGGTCACCTAATAGTAAGTAAAAACATCGATTTTTTAAAGGAATAAACAGACAAACGGGCAAGCAGGTCAATTTATGTTAAGCAACCACTGCTGCTAATAAAGGTTACCTTGCTTACCTTAGAGTGAGGACGTGAATATTCGGGTAGGGAGTTGGATATTAAGGAAGGAGTTATAGGAGGCGAAGAAGGAAAAAAAATATATGTAATGAGAAAAGGAGAGGGGACGAAGGAAGAAAAGGCCTTTCCTTACTTCCTCCGAACCTCCCCTCACGAGGACCTTTAGAGGTGCAGGACACTCATCATATGAAACGCGGCTTTACATAAAACTCAACCAACGTCGACATTATAATTTACATATGTATGTAAGTACGAGTACATAATATTATATATACCTATGCTACTAGATAAAATACTTTAGTACCTGAATATCTCGCCGTACATGGGAGTTCAGACTAGAATTTGAGCTATCTTGCGTCGCTTGCGTAGGAAATTTTAAGTTGAAGTTTTTAAAAACATCGCAAAATAAAAGTAATTTTTATATCTGGGATCAGAATCTTTGAATGCACACTCGTGTGCAAATTAAAATTATGCGAAATATTATTATTATTACGGACGTTAATGTAACTTTGTGTTACATTTAAAACTTAAAAATGCTAGTCATTTCGAAATTGTCACCATCATCATGACCTGCTCCAGCAGTCCACTGCTAAACACAGCAGCTGCTCTGCGCAGATTACCGCTCTACTTGGCCGGGAGGGTCCCACACTCTGTTTGCCAAGACGTGGTCTTCACAAAACCCCCTGAAGTAGAGAAGGGTTGTTGTGTACAACCCTTGCCTACTTCAGCATTTGTCGGTTCTCCGACTAACAGATACTAACTAAAATTCGAATATATATAAATTTTAACTTATCAGTTGGCTAATTCCGTAAGCTGATTTACGGGACATGTAACGCTGTAATTTCATATCCTTTACGTTATACAAATATAACGTAACATCAATTAAACGTTACGACAAACTAAAATGCATTTAAAGCCATTAACCGGAAGACCTAAAATAGAATAATCAATAATGGCTTTTATCTATGACACGAATACAGATAATTGAATTATCAATCCTATTTCCTAAGCACCAAAGTTAAATTTTAAATATACACTGACATAAGTTTGGCAGACTGCCGCCATCTTCGAATACATATTTCGACATATTGTTAGAGGCGGATATTTTCTTAACTTTGTTCGGTGAAATTAGGAGGAAAGGGGCTTCGCTGACGACCCAAATATAACATTACTTAGGGTTTTCTTGTACCCATAAGAGCAATAAAATATATTTTATGCATACAAGATTACTTAAAATACTCAAAAAATATCGGGATGATATTCAAGTAGCCAACATAGTACTCCGGGAGGTAGCGTTGCAAATACAAAAGTCATAGTAAGCTACACACCGATAGTTGATCTTATATGACTGAAAAGTGAACCGACTTTCAGCTGCTCAAGTAGTGGTGAGTGTCAAATGTCAACTATGTATGAAAAAAGTTTTACCCGACGTACTATTACTTAATTTTTTTATTATTTACCTTTTCGCAGCCTCTCACACCCACAGCCACTACGGGTGCGTCAGCTGACATTTGGTTCGCTTATAACTCATTCGAGACCTATTGAAAAATGTAGCGAGGAATCGGCGTAAAAAGACTACCTAAAATGCTACGCCACCACCTGGACTACTGGTGATTAGACATCATCGACACCTTTATGAAAATACCTAAATTGATAACAACGCCAACACTTTCATATTACATTACTTTCCGCAATATTTTATAGTGTGTAGGTCACGGTGAGGCGGTTTACTGAAGAATAAGTGGTAAAACAAGGTCATAGGTATATACGCTAAACTGTATTGTTATTCATAGATATTAAATTAATTAAAAAAATATTGTTTTAACCATTCTAATATATTAGTGTTTGTGCTAGAGCTATGGTTCACATCAATAATAGCACAATCGAACCTACGACATTTGGTCATAATGGCAAGCGTAATGAATTGAGCCATTGCTGCTAATTTTATATTGCACGTTAATTTCTTTTCGGAAGTAATTAAAAAAAAATTCTAAGAACAGAATTAAATAATGTCAAAACAGCATGTGCGACCGACCTTAAACCTTTGATAAACCCGCGCCGTTTCATATCTTTAAACGTTAATTAACCGGGTTAATTAAATTAACTAAAAAGAGTGTGGCTGCCATTACAAAATGTTTTATATCGAAGCAAAAAACTGAAAACGCTGTAAGTGACGCAGATTTCAAAAAAATTTTATTACATAAGTCAAAAAATACAATAGAAAACTTTGTACAGCGTTGAAACTAGACTGTTGAGTGGTTAGATACAATTTTTTTCAGAAATCTTTAATAATAGTGGTAAATTTTCATTTTGCGGTTTGATACATTTTCGCTTTTTTGTGTCAATATGTTTAAAAAAATATACAAATAAATGTACGACCTAAAAGATAGTTGAAAGATATTGAATTGTTTTCATATTTTATGGAAACGACCACCGCCGCTCATGGATATCTATAGGTCTATTATCACTAGAGACTAGAGATGTATCACCTGCCTAGGATGTAAATGATGAGAGGGGAAAAAAGAAATAATAGAAGAGGGAGAATCCAGATGCCTACCACATATCGTAACAAGCACGATAACAAAATAAAATGATGCCATTTCATGATACAGGTTGTTTTTATAGTTAAAAATATAACAAAAATACTTGTAACATAAATATTATTTTAGAAGCCCCCATTCACTGTAACCCTTAAGCGACATACGGTTTTATTCAGCCGTTACCATCATTTGCTGACCCTGCTCTTTTGTTTAACATGAGGCCATTGAAGGGACGGTCGTTAACTATTAACTGAAACGTTTTTTTTTAACGATGTCGTTAATTTGCCTTAATCAGCCTCGCTGCAATAGTTTCCGAAATTTCTGTAGTCGCTATTTTAGTAAAATTCACATATCGCATCTATAAACATAAAAAACTCATTCACTTTCATGTGGTAAAAAATAATTGAAGTATAGACGAAGCCTTTAAAATCTATAACATATTTGCTGTAACTTTTTCAAGACAGTATGAAGTATATTCAGACAATGAGTGGTCTGTCTGCGGTTTTGGTCAAAATTATGATGACTATACCAACAATGTTGTACTTTAATTTTAAAACTATGAAACGTGTACATTGTTTGGTTAAAATTGAAAGTAAGTTAAATAAATATTGCTTGGCCGCTGTACCTGGATGTAAGGTGGTAGGTGTCGTCTTTCTCGGGCAATGCACTCGAACATTTGGTTTACCATTTTGAAATTAGTCGCTCAATGGAAGAGTGGCCCAATCCACATATTTATGTGGATTGGGCCACTCTTATGCATACCTAATTAAATTTACCAAACCAGTAGTCTTTTTTTATTTTCTTAACATCCATTATGGCCTATCTTAAGTTAAATGTATTTTAATAGATGGTGTGTAAATGGCAACTTAGGCGTTAATAAAAAAAAAGTTGGTATGGTAACTTTAACTCGGTTCTCACATTTTTGTGGATTGGACCACTCTTTCACTGAGCGACTCAAATGAGAGTAGGCATGTGATGGAGTGAGTGCTTTTCGTTTGAGGATACTGTGTGTTGAGGCATCTCATGTATAAAAATATTTTGTGTCCATGGTAAAATTTCACCATACCATGACAGTCCGTCACTGGAGAAACTTTAATATATTTAATTATATTTAAAAGGTTGAATGTAATGTAAACCTTTTAAATATGTCGCGCAGACTCATTTGATTGTCGCGAAATCTTTATTCATTCATTGTAATTGTCGTCCATTTTTATTTTCAACCTTTTTTAATCTCATTCATCATTTATTATCATTACGTTAACATTTTGCAGAATATTCACGGAAGCGGCTCCTCGGCTGTTTGCGGTGCCGCGTTCCCGGACCAATCTATTGAGGCCTGCGTCTTTAGTGCACAAGCCATATGCGCAATGAATCGAATAGCCGGTTTTATTGATATTTTTTTGTACCTTAAGTGAAGTGAGAAATTTAATATGACAGCTTTATTTGTATTTATTATTATAGCGTCTTTATTTCCATAATGAATAATATATTAAACAAGTATAAAATCAAAATTCATTTTTATAAATCATAAATCATTATGGACCCTTCTACGGTTAAAGGCCTCCTCCATTTTGCTCCACATCTGCCTGTCTTTTCACCAGCTTTTCTTTTTATTTCATCAATCCATTTTTCCTTTGGTCTACCTCTTAATCTTTTAATTGTTGGTCCTTGCCAGGTAGTTACCCTTGGTGTCCATTTTTCCTTGTCCATGCGTGCAATATGACCCGCCCAATTCCATTTTTGTTTTTGACAATATTCTAAAGCATATATTATTTTTGTTGTTTTCCTTATTTCTGTATTTCTTTTTCGATGTTGTCTTTGTATGTTTAGTAGTTTATTTGTAATATATTACAATAATGATGCAGTAATGATTGCAGAATAACTTTTAGACTCATTTAATAAGTACATTATCGTATTAGGGTTAACCCTGTAATGGTATATATATAAATAAATAAAAAACTATAAATATATAAAAAAAATGTCTTTTAAATTAGTGATTCATAGATGTTGTCATGAAAGATATAATAATTGGTCGCTAGCTTACCTCTAGAGGTAACAGTGGTTGACTTACTTTATACAAATGAAAAGTCACATGGCTGGGACACGGTTACCGTACTATAAAAACCATACAGACAAAATTCAAATCATAATATCAACGTTATTTGACAAATTTTCATCGTTTGGGTAACTATGATATTCTCACAGAAAACCGACTTCTGAGTAGTAACATCGCTACTAAACTATTTTCGGTGAGCATTGGGAGTCTTCTTTAGTAAAGCAACATCTTAACATAAGAACAGATAATCCTCTTTCTACGGATCTAAAAGATTGTTCTAAAAGCATATATCGTAAACAAAATTACGGAATTAAATTCTCCTGCCAGTGTAAGTCGTGACAGTCAGTAAAGCTCATTTACCTGGAGAAAGTTCCCTGCTCATTTGGCGGCGAGTGCTAATATCATAGGCGATAATCATAAGATCATTATCGCATTCCATAGGACAACTCGCCGTAAAGAAAAATTTCATCCCCACCACCTGGATGAGTGGCGATCTACTACGGTGCGTTTCGTTCGTAACTTCTTTCCACGCACCACCAGTTTGTGGAATCAGTTACCCTCGGCGGTCTTTCCGAACCGTTACGACATTGGAACCTTCAAAAGACAAGCCTATACATACCTAAAAGGCCGGCAACGCTTCCGCGACTCCTGCGGTGTCGTGGTTGCCCGTGGGCGGCGTTGATTGCTTTCCATCAGGCGACACGCTTGCTCGTTTGCCCTCCTATCCCATAAAAAAAAAAAAAAAAAAAAAATTCATAGAAAGAAATTCACCTGAGACCCAAAGTCACCGTTATAGCTTTTCAAGTTATTAAATTGATGTAGAATAAGTTAGTAAAGTTTGGAGGATTGCTGATAACCGTTAGAACAGTGTTTTTCAATCTGTGTGGGTCGCGAAGGCTTACTCGGGGGTCGCCGGCAAAAGGAAAAAGGTTTTCACTACAATCAAAACAATTATATAGTGAGAAGGATGGGAATTGCCAACTTACCTCCTACTTACTTTCAAAGCTTTCGCGGCTTCTTGCAGAGTGTAGGTCTTAATAAGGAATATAGGTACCAAAATAGAGGAAATAGTAAACGTAGTTTTTTAAATTACTAACTTTTTGTCTACCTAAGAGAATCGCCAGAATTTTTTAACCTGTAAAGTAAGTAAAGGGGTCCCGTATTCAAAAAGATTGAAAAACACTGCGTTAGAGTATAAGAGGACTGGAGTAGAGATCGCGTCTTGGCAAACGTAGTTTTCGACGTACTCGGGCCAGTTTGATCGTTATACGTATAGAGCGGCTGGGAGAAACTAGATGCGTTAAGTCATAGATAGAACCAGACAGCCTATGTCTAACAGTAGACTGCTGCAGAGTATTGATGATGATGTTTGCGAATATATAAAGCATGTACGGTAATAGAATTAGGATTTCAACCTTAACTATTATTAACTCAAAAAAGGAATATTTGCCCATATTTATATTAGGTTGTACGTTGAATATTCCTTATTTGAAAGTAGTACTTCAAATTGAAATCCTAATTCTGCGACCGGATGTCCATTACAAAAAAAATTGAAGAACTCATCTACCGCTATGTGTATGCTACCGTATATTATAACATATTCGCTAGGGAGTTATTGCCAAGTGTATTCACATAATAATTTTTATGGGATTAAAAGGCAAACGAGCAAGCATGTCGCGGTGAAAAGCAATCAACGCCGCCCATAAAAATGTACTCCATCCCATATACTCTTATAGTCCAAGACGACAAAAATTTACAGAGGGATATTCGAACAAACCATGGACTATGTACCATATATTCATACTAGTTGAATTTTGAAGGAAACTTGCATGGTTGAAAAGCGTTTAATCCTCACATGCAAAGACTAAATATTCAAGAGTCAAGTGCAGAAGAATAGGACACACAAAGAAGAAGATGAGCATGATAACAATATCTTTTGAAATATATTTGTGTATCATTTAACTTGTAACCTAGATTTCATATAATTAGACACATACTGTTATTAACTAATCCTGTTTTAGCTGTAATCTTCAAAGGATAAGGAAACCAGTACTAGTAGTCATCCACATTCTTTTTTATTTTATCTTTATACAAACTTTAACCTGTTAACTGGGTATGACAAAATATTTTGTCATACATAAAAGCCTACTGCAATGGGCATGACGACATTTTTCGTCATGGAAATTAATCGTAATATATTGAACACATTACGTTCTACGTTGTTCTTATCTATTAAATCTTAGAGTGGTTATATATATACCACCATATTGTCGATGCGTCATGAATTTTCATGTTCTTGTAATCTGTAACTTGAGCGCTATTAACGGGAAAACGGGCGCTGCATGATCTATACTTCGAGCTGCCACAATTTGGATTCATTTTAGTCTGCATTTCAGTATCTTACATGTTAGTAATAACTTGCTGATTTGAATATTCTTATTGTGAATTTCAGTGTTTTACATATTTTTATTAGTAATAACTTTATGACTTAAGTAGGGGAGACCGGGTACGAAAGTAACACTTTGTACTTTTACCTTGATTTCTGGCTAGGTTTTAATATTGTCATTAAATTAATATAACCATATATAAATTCAGTTCATGGTCTTTACACTAGTGGCTCAATTTATTTTATTATGGTTTGTTTTATATGAATAACAGAGAGTTAAAAAAAAATCGTCAGTTGTTACTTTCGACCACGTAGGCAGGTCGAAAGTAACACGGTGTGGGTCGAAAGTAACATTACAAAGAGGTTGGTAAGAATACTATATGTTAAATCAACAATTATTTATTCAAAGACTTTACGTAAAGTCAGTATTGCAGTCTTACGTTTTTTACGACCTTTATTTGTTTCTGTCCTCGGACCCGCTTGTGGTAAAGGTCTAAGATCTTTAGGTGTGAAAAAATTAAACGGCTGAGTAGAATTTGCTCGTTGAAGTCCGCTAGGTCCTGGCACTGGTGATTTGGATCTTTGATCAAAAACTGAGACAGCTAACAGAGAATCAGCCTTTGCAGAGATCGAGTCCGATAAATTTTGAACAGCCGGTGGTTGATCATCATTGCTGTCTGTACGCTGATCAGTCTGGTCAATTGATATTGGAAGATCACCAACTGGAGGCTCTGAATTAACTTGAATGGAGGTCATTGCACCAGAACTGGTCAACAGACCATTTGGTGGAATTTGACTGTTAAGTTGTAATGGCCGGTCAGTCACAGATGATGGCGCGCAGTCAGCAGTAGTAAAGATATTCCTATTAAATGGACTTACGCCAGTATATGTAAATCCGGTACTTGCATTTATATCAGTTACAGAAAGAGGAAATGCTTCTTTGACTATCCCAGGAATGTAATGGATTGTCATCGTTCGATCAGGATGATTTCGCCTCCAGTTGTCTGTAGCTGTGTTTATCTTTTCTTGAATGGCCCAAATAATGCTCTATTCAGATGTTGCAGTTTATGCGTGCAATGGGGTGGAAACGACAGCAATACTATTCCGTTTTCTTAACAAAAATCTAGAACTTGGATAGATATATGCGATGTATGATTGTCGAGCAGTAACAAGCATTTTTGATCAACTGTTGGCTTGACTTGTCTTTTAAAATGTTGTAGAAATAGTAAAAATTCTGAGTCCTGCATCCATCCACTAGCATTGCCAGCTCCGGCACAATCAACAGGACCCTCAAGTATCATGTGGTCTTGGAATCGTTTAATTAAATCATTACGGGGACAAAAGTAACATGTTACTTGTGTACCCATAGGACTATGTTACTTTTGTACCCTTCATCATTTTTTTTGAAACGTGAAACATAACCTTAAAACGAAACGTGCTAGACAAAAACGAATTTAAACAATGTACAATCAATCTAATTAAAAATGGATACGCGAACATTCAGATTACTACCATCCTTTTACGACTACGTAAACATTAAATAAGGAAACATCAAAAAACTTACTTTTGGTTTGTAAAAACACGTAGCATCCTCTCACACAACTTAACAGCGTGTGGTGCACGCGGCGATTAAATGCAAGTAAGGGGGGCACTCCCGGCTATCGCCTGACGGCGGCCAAGCGGTATTCGCCCATTGGATAAATCTAGAGAGCATTTGTTACTTTCGACCCGCCGTTACTTTTGTACCCGGTCTCCCCTACTTTTTATTTTCTACAAAATATGGCTAAAACTTGTTTTGAGAAAGAAAACATTGTTGAGATGATCGAAAGTGACGATGAAATATTGCCTGGGAGGGCAAATAAACGACGTCGAATTATAAACAGCAGTAGCAGTTCAGAAGAAAGTGATTAATTGAACTATTTTACGGATGGACCTGATGATGTGGAATCAGATGATGATGATATCGTAGACGCAAGTGTGCAGTCGGCATCAGGTGGATGGAAAAGTGAGGGAGTAAAACAATCGCCATTTCCGTTTTTGTCTCAATTTGGACTTACATTTGAAGGACCCGAACAAAAAAATTGCCTTTTTTATTTTGAGAAATTTATAGACGATAATTTTGTAGCACTTATTGTGGAACAAACAAACAAGTACGCTGGTCAGTTTTTTGAAAGAAATCCTCCTTTGAAACCGCGATCAAGATGTCTCGCGTGGGTTGACACCGATAATCGAGAGATAAGGGTATTCATTTCCTTACTAATTTTGCAAGGAATAATAGGAAAACCTTCATACGAAGGTTTTCCTATTATTCTTGCTTTATTTTACAAAGCGAGAAAGTCTGGAGACTCCTTTTTTTTATAAAACTATGTCAAAATAAAGATTTCAACTGTTAGTGAAATTTTTCCAAAAATTCAAGAGTAAACGTAACCAGGAGATGCAAAGTGTGTTATTCCAAAGGTTTAGGAGAGTAGTATTAGGAGAGAATCGAGATTCTGGTGTCCTGACTGCTGTGTTGCCTTGTGTATGCCACATTGTCAAGCAATATCATACTGCGAAATAATTATTATAATTTGTTCAATTAATTCCTTGTACATTGAATACATTTGAATTATATATTAAATATAAAATATTTTATCAAAATAAATAAAAACCATAAGTTAAAAACGATATTCTTTTATTATTTGAGGTGTGATATTACTTATCGCTGCGAACAAAAAGTCCCCATTCTGAAATGAGTTGAGCAATAGCTAATTCCCTGGTTAATAGGTTAACTATATCAAATCTTACATTCTTACACGCAGACAATATGCTTAAAAGGAGTACAAAGTTTTTTTCTACAAATGCAAATATACCAATAATGTTAAATATATGCTTACCTTAATATATATTATAAATGGATATCAACATAAACAATTAATATATATTTTATTATATGGAAATATATTAATTATATATTTCTATTTCATAAAAATATATAGAAATAGGTATAAATGCTGTAAAGATCTATATTGTAAATGTATCTGTTATAGTATTTATATCTCTGTTATTTATTTATATATATCTGTTATAGTATATATATATAAATTCTCATCTACATGTCTTAATTACCTCCTCCTGTTGGCTCAATGAAGAACAGCTGCCCCATTCATCCCAAATGTCCTTTTCATCTGTAAAAAATATCATAATAGATATTATCATTCATTTTTAAGAGGAACAAATTCAAAAAAGACTTAAGACAAACAGACTTGCTGTCAAAAAGATGAAAAAAAATTGTGTTCTATAAGATAAAACTTGTAATCTGGTATATCTAAGGCTATCTTACATCAGCTTAATTGAGATATTATACAATACTTAGAATTACTACATGAAAGCATAATATTATCGAAACCTTGCCTTTTAATATAATCTTTATAATGTGTTTAAGAATGATTCATTTATGAAAATATTATCCAAGAAAAACTCAAAAGCATTATCTGCACTAGATAATTAGTCTGCACTAGTAATTCCTTCAGTATGTATGCTTAAAGAGAAATCTCTCTTTTCAATCTTATCTAAAATAAGAGCTACTATAAAATGCAGCAGGATTACTAAATGAAACAATAGGATACAGGAAGTTAACAGTTTTTAAGAATATAAATATATTGAGAAATTAACTTCAACTTACAATAGCTTGCTTCACTATTGGCTTCCATGGTCACAATATTCACTTTAATCTAAAAACACATTTTTAGTTATAATCTTCACGTCACAGTTAGGAATCTGAGAACTTATTTCGGCACTTTTAATTAATAGTTTTTAAAGTACATATTATATAAAAATTACCCAGTGGACAATATGTTAAACTTTATCTCATTATAATTAAATATTTGCTTAAAAACTGTATGGAACTGTTGAAAATGCCTGTATATTCTTAAAAAGCCAGTTTAAATATTTACTTAAGTCATAAAATTGATAAAAAGCAACTAAATTCAAAATCTGAAAGCCGAAATCACGCCCACTTTTAGTCGCCTAAGTCTATAATAATTACAATTCATTATTGTCTTTTATGTTCATTAGAAACATAAAGAGTACTAAATAAAACACTTTTAATTTATGATTTGACACCAAAATGGATAATTTTCATGGAATTTATGAAGTTCATTGTACTCGGTGTTTACACTGAAACGTCAACTATTTGTCAAATCACAAATCACAGAACACTACAAATTGACGACCTCATTTTCAAAGTGACACTACCAACAAATTTTCACTTTCGTTTTTAGTGGTTTCGGACACCTTTTCTATACATGCATACGGTAGCATCAACAAATTTTCAGAAAAAGGTAAATAAAAAATAATTAAAATTAAATTTAAAAGGTAAATAAAAAATAATTAAAATTAAAGTTTTTCAAAGTGATTTTCAAAGTTTTACAAAGTGATCTAGAAGGGGCTAGTTTTTTCGTTACAATAGATCATTTTATAATTTTTCTATAGGGTTTTTCTCAAAACGATATTATATCTGTAGTTGTATCAAAGTTGAGAAAATACATTGTATTTAGGCCTTACTATATCGTGACGTTCAAATTTTTGTATCACATTACATCTTTTATTTAAAACAATGATTAAAATATTAATATATTTTGCTATTCTATTTCAATATTATTAGATTTCTACCAATAGGCTAGTATATAAAAAATCCGCCTGCTAAAGAACTAATATTTTTTGTATCATTTTGTGAAAACGCTCTTTAATTAGGTAAATGATAATAAGAAAGTAGAAATAACAATGAAATATTATGCTTTAATATTTAATATCATAGTAAAATCAAAATATATTGATATAAATGTACATTTTATTAATTGTATAAAAAAATCGAGATAAACTGCCAATGACGAGGATCCTTTATAGAGTACAAGCAGTAGCAAAATCGTTAAGAAACTTATAGGACCCTATTCCCACATATGATATTCATGATCATCAAATAGCCTAGTCTTTGCTCTAACCTAATCTATTTCTGGCAGCCGCCTGGCGTTACGTTACCAAGATGCGGTCTCTTGTCCAGGCCTCGTCTGCTACAGAAGTTATTGGTTCTCTAACAAACATAATAATACAACGTAATTAAAAGAAAAGATTTTAATTTCAATCATATTATATATATTGCACTTCATTTACAAAATAAATATTAAATGCTGCCAAAGTGGCTCTCATGTAAATTTTTGTTGATAAGTATAGTAAATTTAACGTTCGAAAATGTTATTTCACTTAACCGTATTTATAATTAATTATTACAATACAATAAAAAATATTATTCCTTTTTCTTTTTACTGGAAGTTTCGTCATCTCTGGCACTGCTTCGTCTCTTCCGATCATTAACTTCCTTCTCTTCGTCTTTAGACTGTTCTTCGTCCTCGTCTTTGGATTCCGGTATTGTTTTCTTAACTCTTGCCTGTTCTGGTGAATATGCCCAAAGTAACAATTCAAGGTGTTCTGATGTGGGTTCATCCTTTTCATTGAAGAGTTTTGCGTCAGCGTACTGAAATAAATATTTTAGCAATGTAGAGTTAGAAAATGAAATTCTTGGCTCAATTTAATGTCCTTTGGAGGGACAATCTGGTACAGAAAAGCATGGAAAAGAGAAGAATGGAATTAGCTCGAAGAGGGTTATGTGACACGCTGAATACCGAAACGCAAAGTCTAAATGTATAACATAAGTTACAACATTTGTATAAAATAAAAAAGTTTCTGCAATAAAGGCTTAAAAAATGTATATCTATAATGTCTCTAAGATGATCAATACCAATATTGAGGACGGTTGGCAGTGCCAACAACCTGAGATAACAAATCAAAGGTAATTTCATAACTTTTTAAAATTATTATAAAAAATCGGCATACAGAGGGTTTACTCTTACTTTTGCCTTAAGTTCCTTGAGCGCAGCGTTCCGCACGATGTCCCAGGTCTTCCCGCCCTCCTTCTCGGACACGGTGCGCAGACGTTTGTATTCACCATTCACAGAACTGTACGCTGCTATGAATGATTTCTGGCAAATCGAATTTATGAATACATTATTTACGGCTGATTGCAGGAGAAAAAGTTGAGCAAGTGAATGAGTTTGTATATTTGGGGTCATTGTTTACAAGAGATGGAAAATGTGAAGGTGACATTAAAAGGCAAGTGAAAGCTGGTAATCAAATGAATTAGTATCTTAATTTTATGCACACTTTTATGAAAGGCCAGAATGTGTCTAAAACGGCCCAACTGGCGGTTTATCGGGGAGTGCTTGTAGTAGTATCATGACTCTATCACAAAGAGAGAAGAAAGATAGACAAAAAAGTAAAGTGGCCTACATAGAAGAATAATTTAAGCAAAACGATTCAGAGCAACTTTTAATAAATATAATCGTAACGCCTTACATGTGCAACAGTTTAAGTTGTCCAGAAGAAATCGTAACTGGGCAAAGGAAGATAAGGTCGCCTATTGCACTATGTTCATTAAAATATTATGAACATAGTATAATGTTATAATAGATATGTCATTAAAATATTTATCCATGTATTATTAATACAGTATTAACAATCCATTGCTAGACATTGGCCTTGCCCAGAATGTTCCCGTAATCCCCACGTTTAGCCGACTGATTGGGGATCGAAGATTTATTTTTATTACTCGCGTAGACCCTGCTGTCTATTTACTGGCATTTGTTCCCACAGTCACCTCTTACGACACCTATGGAAAGGAATTGAGGTGGTTCTATTCTATGCTGGAAACCAAAGCAAATGTATATATATTTTTGAATTATATTAATTCTTTATCACTGATAGTTTTTATTTCTCCCACAGTTCATACCTGTTCTTCAGTAGCTAGATCATCACCAGCCAGCTTTAGGCAAGTCCGTACTATGCCGAGGCTGACGTATGGATTGTTTTGCTTACTGAGGTGCATGGTGTCAAAATCATCCAAGAACTTGTCGAATATTGCCATAGCCTCCTTTATATTGCTGAGTTTCGTCTCATCACGTGTACCTTAATAAAATAATAGAATTTTATATTTTATTATAAGTACGATAAACAAAAATATAAATGTTATTGTTTTACAAAAACCATATTACGCCGTAGAAACTATTATTTGAAGAGATAGTTTAGCAATTATGGAGAAACAAGATTAGGATAATTTAGAAGAGTAGATTACATCTTTTGTGGGCGAAAAATAAAACCTGACCAAAAACAATTATTAAGTTACAATATGGGACCATTTCAAATATTTGGAAACTTTATATTTTTTTCAAAGTACCTAAATTTCTAAACAACTTACAAGTTAAAACTCTCTTCGCTCTTCCAATTAAGCCCTTTATAGCTAGTTTCTGATAATCCGGATCTCGACCCTCGAGTTCCTTAAGTGTGCTTTCAGCAGTAGCCCTATCTTTGAAACCAAGCCCTTGAACTGTGTCAGGGGGAAGTTCCTTCTTTTCTTTAGATTTGTCTTCCATTTCAACATCCGAACTAGAGTCCTAAGAAAATTAAGTAAGCTATTTAGTTTAAATTAAATTAAAATAATAGATTTATTTTATGTGTTCAATTTTTTAAAATGTTTGCCATTGTAAAACGATAGATCCTAACTACAACAAAATTTTATTGAAAATATTCAAAAGCATCAAATGCATGGGGTGTACATTTATTCAAATGCGTTAAGTTAGAGTCAGAGAGTGTCGTCTAATCGTGCAGAATATAAAACCTTATGGTTTCAGTGAGTCCATGAAGATTTTCCCATGAAAAAGGCACTACAGATTTATTGCCAACCTTTCAGTACGGCGTAGGGTCGGAAGGCTGGTCATATGTAAGTATTGCTGTTTAGAAAAGGAAGGTAATGTTAACCAAATGAAAATGCTGCTTTATACGAATCTAATTATTATAGACCTAACCTTACCTAACTTACTTAAAATTAGAAGGGTCACCATCCTCGGATACGATGTGGAAGAAATTAAATAAAAACAAAAATAACTTTAATACAATTTAGATTATGATAATTAAAATAAATTTAATACAATATAGATTATGCTATTGCGACCACGAGAGAATTGTGACACCAAAATATAATGCAATAATGTAATCTTTTAGCCACTACGTAAATGGTTGGATTCGAAGATGTTAATGCTGGTAGCCTATTGGCTTTAACAGCTTTATCGTATTCAGGGATTCGTAGGGAAGGGTAATTGGGAATCTGCGCAAATCGCAGACTCCATCGGCCTGAGGCCGTGTCGGAGGTACACATATGTGTGTGTGCTGATTTTAAACTCGTCATGATTCTACGTTAAACATGTAGGGGAGGATTGAACTTTAGTAACTATAGTCCCTATTAGTCCCATAGACCCTAAGGTCTAGGGGGTGAGAACCGACCACGTACGTGAGAGAATCTCGTGTAAGCGGCCGGTGTAGAAGTGTTCCCTACTCTACGTGCTCGGCTAGAGCCGGGGTGCGTGTGAGTGTTGGTGTCGTGAGTGGATCCGAACGACGCTGTTTCGTCGTCCGGATCGTGTAACACGTTACGCGGGCGTCGTCTTTTCGGGCGCACGTAAATGGTAAATTCATTGTTTTACATACTTTATCATCATGCTTTTCTTTTTTCTCTTTCTCCTCTTTCTTAGATTCTTTCTTCTCAGTCTTCTTTTCTTTATTTTTTTCTAGATCTGCAAGCCAGTTCTCAAACACTTCCATGGCTTCTTTTATATTTTTAATCTTTTCCTCGGCCTTTGTCACTGTAAATAAAAAATAAATATATGAAAGTATAACTCCAAGTTTTAAGAAGCATGTGTGCTTTGGTGAATATACGAAATAAATAACTCTAATCAATTTGAATCTAGCATTGGATTGGAATTAATGAAGAGTATTAGTTAAACTACTAACTACTTAGAAGTCGGCTTTATCGAGAGTGTGGGGGTACCACAGAAAAACATCATTAAATTATACAATACTTTTGGATATAAAATTAATTAATTATTTAACATTTTTCAAAATAATCAAGTATAATATAATTAATGATAGTTGTAATCTTCATCCCTTAGTTTACTTGCGATTATGTGTTTTACATACTAGTTTTTATACTGAGAATGACTCATAAATGAACAGTAAATGACTCATAAATCATTGACTGTTCCCAAATTAGTCGAAATTTTAAAACGTAAAACCTTTATAGACAAATATGGGGGAAGACGGTTATTTATCAAAGTAAAAGAATCGAGGCCGTGTATGACGGGTTACCTCAATAAACAGAGGTCACACGCGACTCAAATATCTATACTTTATTACCTCAATGGTTATAACAACATTGAAAGAGTACATGCCAGCAAAACTAAAATGTTATCTAACGTGAAATCGACCTCACATCGTTTAAGATAAATGAAATAATAGTATGGTACCGTATTTTTCTGACTATAAAATGCACTGGACGATAAGACGAACCTCAAATTTATAAGATGATTTTAAGAAAAAAATATTTTAATGTTTCTTTTCGACCAGAAAAAGCACATTAAATTTGAGTCCATTCTTCAATCTACAAAGGTGTGACTTATAATCCGAAAAAGACGATATATGTACATATGTATACATACTCGACAACACCCTCTTAGCCCTTCCAAGCAGCCCGCGAACGGTAAGCCGTCTGTAATTTGGATCGTGTTCTTCTAAAAGTTTCAATGTCTCCTCCGCCTTTGCCTTGTCCTTGAAACCAAAACCTGAATCTTCTTTTTCGTCTTTGCCCATTTCTCTGTAATAATAAACATACGAATATTTAAAAAAAATCTATAGCAACTCTGTTTTTAAAGGAGACCTTACTTGTTTTGATATTAATAGAATTCTTTTAATCATTCCAACTATACTAATAATCGAACCGATGGCCAAAGATTGATACCGTAAGCGCAAATGTATGTTTGGTGGGATTGAATGTCTGTTATTGAAGAGATAAATACAAAATGTACATGTCGATAATGTATATGGGTAGATTTCAAGTGCAAATCACGTTAGATCATTAATAACACTTGAAAAGTCATAAACCTCCTATCCCATAAAAAAAGTACAAAGACGGAAGGTATTGTAATTGTGTTGTTACACCATTGGTGAAAGATAAGTAGCAACAGCTTCATTAGGGGTTGCTCTTACGAAGAACCGACAATCGTTGGAGTAGACGAGCGCTCAAATGGAGACCGCGTCTTGGTAAACGTGAAATACCCTTCGGCTAGATAGAGTGGTGATTTGCGCAGGACAGCTGGCAGAGACTGGATGTCGAATTAAACATGTATGTTCAATATTTATTAAATTTGAAAGGCAAACTTCTATTTTAGAGATAAAGTTGAATTTCGTTGGAATACCCACTCTTTATGTTGATATACTTAAAATACCCACACCTCTTTCTGACATTTAACTTTGAAAACTAATATCATTGCATGGCATAATAAACTCTATGACTGTGTTGTACTGTTTATTTCAAAATGTAACATTTCAAGGGTAGCGGTATCCGAATATCAACACTTACAAAATTACCATACATTACAATATTGACTTGTTGAACAATACGATACTTATTCAATGTAGACTTTTTGAATTTTAAACACTATAATAACTAAAGTTTATTTTAACACAGAGCCTAATTTTTTTTTTCGTTAAGAACAGTCGTGCAATTTTTGTTACTATAATTATATAGACATCAAAAATTACCTATTGACACAAAAGGATAAGCCAATCAATATAAATCGAGTGCCGATGCTAATAACCGTTTTGGGCGAGAAATATTATCTGTGGTGACGTAACTTTTTAAATTTTACATCACCTGTTAAAACAGAATGGCCATGGCCTCGAGAAAAAGTGCAATTAATTCAAGGCGAATATTTCGAAATTCAATATTTGATAATCTGGATACAGTCAAACAATAGTCTAGACACCATCAGATGACTGAAACTTAGTTTGAACTTTATACAATTTTTTTAACATTTAGTAAAATAGTAATACAATAATTATTGTTAAATGCAGCGACGATTAGCGCAGGTTAGCCGGACACGAATAGCTAAAGATTGGATTTTGACCAAGTCTCACAACAATTTCTATTAAATCTACATTCGTTTTTTATTAAATGTACTTTTATGAAATTGGTGATCAGATACAAAAGCAGTCAGCGACGTTAACTTAAACACTCTAAGATAAGATGGCGAAGTATTTAGGCTGATCACATACACTGGAAATTTGAGTTCGCTTTTCAAATATTAATTTTGTTAAGGGTTTCGGAATTCTGAGAGTATGACACCGCCCTAAACTAATATTTTGTGTATAGGCTATATTATACAGCCCATATATAACATAGTAATTCTATCATTAATGTCTATATTAATCTACCAAGCTTGTCCAATGCACATTGGCAGGGCAATCAAAGTCTAAATGCGATGCGGGAGTCGTACCCGCGACTATTGAGTCCAAAAGCGATAGCTATTTACATATTATTATATGATATATAATATTAGAGCATAATATAATATAATATTATGCTCTAATATTATACAATATATATAGTAATATAATATTATAGCAATCATATTTTCTTTCTTCACTGTTTAACTCAATGTTTCGCAATATAGTGCCCACGTCTCACTAGGAGACAATCCAAAAATACACTAGTCCAGAGTTTAATATACGTAAATATGATAAGTAAATATGATATTAAGTAAATGTGATATTAAGTAAATGTGATATTAAGATAGGTAAATATTAACTTCCGCAAACAAATTTCAGGACTCCATCACGTTTTGAAAATTTATTTAGATGCTGAATAATTTCTTCTTAAAACTTGTTATTCAAATTTCTTTACCAAATATTTCAATTTATGAATATTAAAACTATGACAAGAATTTCAGAAAGGCTTAGGTTGTGCATAGCACAATAAAGGTTAGTTACCGCTTATATCCTGTATAAATGAAAACGAATACGTTTATATTTGTGTATGTGTGTAAGCATCCTAAGCGACGTCGGCATGACATCACCGACCTTCGCTGTAGTACACATAAAATACTGCTCATTGACTATTTGATTTCCACATTGATGAAATTCAACAAACTTATTTATGTGTTAACTTTGTCATGGGAATGAGAGCGAATAAAACGTTAATAAAACGCATATGACTATGTTATATCAGTCAATGAATATAGCCGTAGCAGACCAATGTTAGACATCAGCACGTCAAGCTTTACAGGCCAACTGGAAATTGCAGATTAGTTTTTGTTTCAAAAGTAGACGTTGCTGCCACTACATACTATATATATACTGTATTTATTTCCATAGTCGCCTCGTGCGACACTACATATTGAATAATTCCGTCATAATTCTATAAAGTCAAAACTATTACTGAAAAATATCTATTAAAATAAATAAACTAACAGAATAGGCCGTTCCTGATTTTTTATCCAATCATTTTATTTATCAATTATTATTTTTTACCTAATATAAACTCCTTTGCAAAAGAAACTGGTACCTTACAGTCACTGATTTTTCTATGCATAATATTAATATTTTTAGTATGTCATTAGCTCCGATAACTAGAATGTTCTTTCTTAGATTTTTTTTAATACTTAAATCCTAGAGTCGGTGTTTTACACAGTGAAGTTATGTCCGCCCAAAACATAACAGATCCTCCAACATAAGGGGTGATTTCTACAAAACACACGTAAGCATAGCGTTCCACTCGCCGTTGGTCCTCACCTTGCAGACAAATTCGAAAGTAAGTAAAAGTCACAAACTAAGAAAGGGATTATTTAAAAAAAAATAGCTTCGAAATTGGAATTAACTTTTTTTCATACCCGGACTTTTTGTTAAGTGCCAGTAACATAGTTTGGCTATTAAAACCTCTTTAGAACTAAATTATTATCAATAATGTAGGAAAATTAAAACCGCCCGTTTTTTTGCAAAGGAGTGTATAAACACCTTTTTATTAAATTATTTATAAAATTACAAAAGCGAAGAACACATTTTGATTATATACTCATTTTTTTATTAATCAGCTTATGTTGTTGCAGTGGACATGTAAATTATTACCTAAAAATTAAGCATCGCTTTTATTAATATTGTTTATTTATTAAACCGCCAATCTTGAAACGATGAAACGTTATAGTAGAATTTTCATTTTAATTTATTTTATCCTAAAAAATGTATGGGCTATAGTTACACTAAAATTTAAAAAGCGGAATTAGAACTTATATAAATAATCCAGAACTTAAAAATTTAACAATGTTCATCCTCCAGAAATGGGAAGGGCCCTTGCCCAGCAGTGGGACACATAATAAGTTGTAATAAAAATTCTCTGCATGATACAGGGTGTGAGTGTAGAGTTAATGAAATATGTAACAAGACATACATACATAGTATATACTACGTAAACACTTAAATCATACTATGTCTTTTATTTAAAAAATAATTATTTAATAGAAAGCCTTTAAGTCAGTGCCAATCTAGGAAGTACTCAATACACAAGGACTACAAATCATCTTAAGACTAACGTAGCGATTCTCAACCTTTTTTGTCCTGGTGCACTTTAAACAATTTCGAAATTCAGAGGCACTTACAATAAAATAAGTTTAAAACAGACTAACTAAATTATTGTAATGCAATGTGTAAAATAGTTTGCATTTCTTAAATTTGGCGGTGCACCATTAATTAGGTGGCACACAAAAGTGCTGAGGCACAGTGGTTGACAATCACTGGTCTAACGTAATTATTTGCAAATAAAATTATATATTTACACACACAATCACTGCACGAGCTGCACGTCAGTTTACCGTGACAGCCCAAGGACTCGTCTCGTCAAATAATAAACACGTGAAATATGCCCACTCGTTGTATAATTTTAATTTTAGTTTTAAAAAATGCGTGCAAGCATGCATGACAGTAACCTTAATCAAGGTGCATAGTAAAAATGGCGAAATTATCCGTACTATTTTGGCACTATTGAAAGCCATTAATTCAAATGAATGAATGAATAGTAAAAATGGCATTCTTTAGTGAAAAAATAAACTCTAAATACCAAATATTTTGATATAACCTTGAAACTACACCAAAATAAAAACTGTTAATGCAAGGAGAAACGCAAAGAAACTATTTTGAAATTTATACATAAGTTCGTAATTGAAAAAAACTAGTCTAGATAGAGCATTAACATTTTTCTGTAAAGTTTGTGTCCTTTGGAGTAAGAGTAGGACTAGCTACTATATTTTGAACAATACAATTGTGTATTTGTACGTCATATATAATTATATATTTGCTGGATGAATCCCGACATAGAATAAGCCACCTAATTTCATCCCGTAAGGTCGTACGAGGTAATCCCTTTAAGTTGAGGAGGCCAATATTCAGCAGAGGACTATTATAGTTGCATTGACTGACGATCTGATATTCACCTTTTATTTCTGAAACTACTACATCTTCATGAAAAAAAATGCTACTAAGGAATGAATATACTTTACTGTCATTAACATACACATATATTTTTTTTATGTAAATAAACTATTTCGCTTTTAAAAAATACACAGTTTTGGAGAACAACAAGTGTTATTTATTACATTGCAAATAAATCCATCACATTACTAATTCCTTACAAAATAGTTATGTATAAAAAAGATAAAATTATGATAACACATTAATTTAACATATCTTATTTGTCCCTAATCTGCATCGTATGGAAACATCTGTTTTGAATTCCTGTTATCAAATTACAAATCTGTATAAAATTTTTGAAAATAACTCAATTGCAAGTTGTTATCAGCAATAATCTCAAAAATAAAATAATAAGTTTAAAATTAATGTTTTTCGAACGTGAATCTTAAAATAAAAACAATATACTCACAAAGTGTTAAGTAAAAAAATTTTCTCTGCAAATATATATCACAATATAGACTAGTTTGTTATAATAATCTTGTATTTGTTCTTAAGCTATTTTATTTCCAAATTCACTTCCTCGTGTGAGGTCTTTTGGCTTGAATGAATTCAAATGTAATATCACATAGCGGGAACTCTATAAGCACCCAACAAAAAATAAATGCTGATCAAAGACTGGATATTTTCATTTCTTAAGTAACTTTTCAAATTTGTCGAATTATACAGTGAAGCAACAAATCGACAAAAATAACGTGATGACGTCAGCTAAGATTGCTTATGCTCGGCTATTCCAAGGCCAAGTTTATTTTTCTCTAGTGACATCATTTTTAGTCAATGCTTTCAATGTTTTACAGGTTATTTATTGATCTTGAGGACATCATCAGTTTTAATATCTCCATATCATTGTTTAGATGAAACTTGCATAGATACTTACCAACTATCGCTTTTAAAGTCAATAAATTTAGCGGGAAATAAATAGATGGGATTTAAGAAGCAGACGAATCTAAATTTATAGGATACAAATATTGATTTAAGAATTTTATATATTTTTATTTCAAAAATGTTTTATATTAGAGCAAATAATAGATGATTCAATCAATTCATATAAAATATGATTAAAAATGATTTTTCTTTACTTCTCTTTGTCTATGATCATTAGTGTATGAAATATTCATCATTTACTTAAAAAAGAAAACATTTTTAGCTTATTCTTATTTCTTTATTATGTACCCCTTAATCGACTGTTTTTAAAACAATGTCAAAAAATTTAAAAATTTAAATTGAAAAATCTAGAAATGGTATAAAAGTCGTGAACTCTAGAAACTATACATGTCGATGATTCAAAAATCATCTCGATGCGATTTTGACATAAATCGAAAATTATAAGTTTAATTTTTAGTTAATAAATCTTGATCTTATTAGTTTTAGGGTCCTTTATCAATTATTTGCGATTTATCAATATTATGAATTATTCGCACCGTCTTTAAACCAGTTTCACTTGACAAGCTAGGTCTTTGTGATCATAATCAATAAATGAAAAGTGCAACAATTAAATTTCCCAAAAGAAGAAATTTGGAAAGTATTGAAAGCATTGATTTCATACATACCATATGTTTATGTTGTTATATTTCATCCATAGCACAAGTAATTATTATGGTTTCTCCTTCCGTGACGTGGATACAATTACCCTCAATTTAAAACTATAAGATCATTGCAATATAATGACTTTTTTGTAGTTAGCAATATGGCTAAAATTTTCAATGTTTTTTTTTTATTTTTAATTGTTAATAAATTCTCAAAGGTTTTCAGTATGCATTGCTGACGTGGACAGTAAAAGATGACATAGATGGTGGTAACGACCTTTACATTGTCACATAGACTCACATAGTCACACCAGCAGGAAAAGCACTTGTCCATGATTGTTAATCAATTTTTATTCTTAATACGTCAGAAAAATATTAATAATAAACACTAAATCTAGTTAAATAAAGTTTGAATTTGCCTATAATGTAGATCAGTCTGATTTATAAACGTCAAGTATCAATTACATCGAATTTAACTGTCCTGTTTTGAACAATTACCAAGTGTCGATTTCTAAACCCCTAGAATCGGTGTTTCGCTTAAACGATCTTGGATTAAAATGCGTAATTTTGGGCTTTTCCCACTAACTTATTACTTTACTAGACACTGGTATAATAGTTATACCTAATTGTCATCAAAGAAAGAAACGAAAACATGTGTAGTTGATAGTCGTCAAAGTTAGTGCGGAAGAGCGAAACGTGTGATTAATTATATCGAGCTGATTTAAACAAATAATTGAATTAAATTACTGATATTACTTTGAATGTAAAATGTGTTCGACAGTAAATAAGCCAGTTTTTCGAGATCTCACTGCTGAGGATCCGGAGCCAGAGGTCACAGAAATAGAATCTTTATGTATGAATTGTCATGCTAATGTAAGTATTATCGCGATAATTCTAGAAAACTTAAGAAATAAGCTATTTATATTTTTGAGAAAAATTTATAGAAGTAATTTTTTGTCATTATCAATTGATCTTTCAGTATTTCATATTCTATTTAACCCTCTATTTTCCATACGAACCTCTAAATCGTAGAAATTTATTTTTTCTATTGTTTACTGTCAAAAAATTTATTTATTCTATTGTTCCTTTATCAGTCTTATGGAACAAGAATGTTTTTCCCAGGGCATCACTCGCCTTCTGCTAACAAGAATTCCATATTATAAAAATGTGGTCATTATGTCTTTTACCTGTGAAAAATGTGGTTATGAAAATAATGAAATCCAACCTGGAGGGGCTTTTGCTGAACATGGGGTAAGGTGAGATTTAAAGATTTAGCTTAAAAATTGTGATGTTTTTATTAATTATAATTTTAATTAAATATATGACTCGACTATATTTTTCTGTGTGGACCAATAGTTAGTTCCCTGTATGAAATGCACATATTTATGCATGTTTTTATGAAAAATATTTTTGAAATTAGTCAATTTTATTTGTGATGTCTAAATATAAACTATTGTACTTCATCAATACTATATAAACACTTCATAAGTTGTTATTCTTTCAGATGGAAACTGTGTGTTGAGAGTCAGATAGACCTTAATCGACAGGTGGTGAAGAGTGATTACACAAGTGTAAAGATACCAGAGTTGGAATTTGAAATACCAGCACAAAGTCAGAAAGGAGGTATGAATTTTGAAGCAATAGATAATCACCGGATAAAATATTTAATCTAATATAAATCATCTAATCTTATGAGATTGGCTGATTTATATTACATTAAATATTTTATCATAAAATAACTGATGTTGATGTAAAGGGATATGTCTCTTTACATCGACATCAGTAATTAATATAACTCTTATAATACTTTATGTTTCAATTACTTTATCTATAACCCTTTTAGTGCCATTGTTTTTAACTCATATATACTTAGAAATGCCAAAGAAATCTTTTGTTTTCAATTATCATATCAGCAAAATAATTGTTATTATCACTATCACTCCATATTAGTGATGCCTGCAAGCAACCTCTCCTACCGTGTGTTAAACAGCAACTGATTTATAATTGTGACAAATTTAGTTACATAAGCGCTATTGCTCTCTAATGGTTAATAGTCTACTGTAGAACTTCAAGGGCAAATAATAACCCATTTAAGTAATATAGAATATACTTCAAAGATGTTTGAATATGCTTGTTTGCTGTTCATTTAGACATTATTTTTCAATATTACAATATACATACCCGATACATTGAAGTTTATATAATAATAAATTGATCTTATCTTAACCAAATTGCTAGGGTGACTTACATATGTCGAATGTGAAGTATAAGCGCTGGTACATGCTAAACAAAAAACACTCCTCTGAATCCTACATTACCTCATGGAGTGTTTTTTTTATATAGAATAGAATTTAGGGATTCTTTGATATACAACAGACAATAATTTATATAATGAAGAAATTAAAAACTTAATTTAGTGCATATAGAATGTGTAAACTTTATGGCAAAGTTTTTAATTTTGGGAACTAGTATTTTTTACTCTTTGTAGTTGCTTATAATTACATATGAAAAATAATGTGTTTTACACATTTATTCTTACCAGAAAAAATTTCTATTTACAGAAGTTACTACGGTGGAAGGGATAGTAGCCCGTGCTATAGCAGGGCTCATGCAGGACCAAGATACTCGTAGGATAGAGCATCCAGAAGCAGCTGCACAGATAGATGCTTTTATAGGACGTTTGCAAGGTCTGCGACAACTAGAGACAACTTGGACTCTGGAGCTTGAAGACATAAGTGGTACAGTTTTTTATTTTTAACACGAGCCACCATACATCCTAATTATGAACATGGAATACACTTTGCAGTTATTCACAATATTATTCATTGATAATATAAAGCACATGTATATACTTGTAAACACCATAAATTGTTACCTATAATATGTACAATTTTCCAATAAATTTTATTATCATGTCTTGTTTCCCCAGGTAACTGTTTTATAGAAAATCCAGAGGCACCAAGCAGAGACCCTCGCTCTGAAAGAGTTGACTTTATTCGTACAAAGGAACAAAACCATGTGCTTGGTGTTTTTACACCTGATGAGGTAAATTTTTCACATATATTTCTTGTTCTCGTACATAATTTAGTATTTTGATAAGCTATACACATTTTAAATGATTCTCAGGTGACAGGGGAGCAAGTGAATGGCAAGAGTGGAGTCCCTGAGCCCGGGTCATATGACAATCTTGTTGCCGGCGAAATTCTACAATTTCCAACAAACTGTCCTGATTGTAATGCACCTGCGGAAACTAACATGAAGCTCACAAGTAAGTTTCCTTATTAGGATGATACTCAGTAAAACCATCAGTGTTAAAAAAAATTTAATACCGGATTTTCTTTTTCTTGTATAAAATACTATATAGAGAAAGTAGGAAAGGAAGTAAAAAAGTATCTTCCACAACTTTTTATTTGTAAAATGTTTGTGTTAAAAATAAAGGTATGTTGAAGTAAAATATCATGAAAAGCGATTGATGATTTCTTTAAAAGTAAAGACATCAATAACCTCTTTAAAACAGCAGCATGGTGGAGCTCATTGACATGTGTCATGTGACAGAGATTGTCTACACATTTGTAATTGTATGGAGAAATATATAGCTAAATTAAGAATGAAAAAAAAATTTTAAACATGATATTTTGTAAAATAAGTTGCTTTTGGCATATATTAAAAATGTTTAATTATTGGACTAAGGACACTATGTTTCACCATTAGGTATTATTATTATTTTATAAGTTTAAAATAAATTATTATGCAAATTTTTTTTTTGCGGCTGGGAATTGACTTACAATCAAAATGAATATTTAATATATAGTTACTACTATTTGTTATCACAGTTCAAAAGGATATGATTGAAATCATTACAATTTATTAATGAAAATTGCAGACATTCCCCACTTTAAGGAGGTAGTGATCATGGCAACTGTGTGTGAAGCCTGTGGACATCGCACCAATGAGGTGAGTGCCTACAAGTCATGATTTCAAGATGTCAAGTATTTTGAAAGAGTGAGATAGAAAATATACTAACTGAATATGAACTAAAGTCGAATTGTTGAGCAGCCCCAAAGAATGTTTCTGACACCTTTTGAATTAGAGTAGTTTTTAATTCTTATGCAGTATTACAAATAAATTACAATTTACATGAATGAATATAGCCTTTTATTCAGATTGATTTATATATCTAATTACAAATTCATAAATGTATATTGTATGAAAATCTTTTGACATTAACATTTGAGCTCGTTGTAATATAAACATTGCTTTTAGTGTAAAATAGACTTTTGCTTTCTTGTTATGTTTCTTCTTTTGTCTGAATTAAAGTATAGATTTATATTTTGAGATAAATACAAAGAAAATTAAGATTTAGACAATTAGAATAAACAGAATCGGATGCACATTAAATCAATGAAGGTCTAATAAATAAATATTATGAAAATAAATGCAAGAAGCAGATTATGAGATGTTGTTATCTCTTCTTTTATCTTTTAGTAAAGTGCACATGTGAAAAACTATGAAATTATATTATTTATATATGAACAAATATTCCTTTTAAACAACCTTAAGGAAAAGAATGCAACCATATTACTTATTTGTTTCATACAGGTAAAGTCAGGTGGAGGCATTGAAGAGAAGGGAGTAAGATTCGAAGTTCGAATAGCAGGAAAGGAAGACTTCAGCAGAGATGTACTAAAAGTAAGTATTTTTATTAAACTTAGCAAAGACATTTGAAAAATTAATTAACTGGAAGAGACTAAAAACTTAGTCATACTAAACTAAATATGAATATAGTCATACTAACCTATATATATATATATATATATATATATATATATATATATATATATATATATATATATATATATATATATATGTATGTATATATATATATATTGTATATATATATATATTGTATATATATATATATATATGTATATATATATATATATATATATATATATATATATATATATATATATGTATGTATATATATATATATATATATATATATACCTCCTAAGAATACCACAGTTGATAATTGTAGGTTTACATGAGGAGCTTCTATA
The DNA here is from genome assembly GCA_031353405.1 of Baronia brevicornis. Classification (NCBI taxonomy): domain Eukaryota; kingdom Metazoa; phylum Arthropoda; class Insecta; order Lepidoptera; family Papilionidae; genus Baronia; species Baronia brevicornis. Next base: position 610,948 of record JASFAT010001741.1, read on the forward strand.
GATAAATGTCTATATTTGCTATATAATTAAAGCTATTTTAATGAAAATTGAACAATAGAAATTGACAAACAGGTTGAGAAGTTCAATTATTGTTAATTAAAACTGCATAATTTTATTACATACAAATAGTCACGCCTGTCTCACTGTAGGGTTAGGCAGAGACCACAGATCTCCATCCGCCACGATCCACACACCTTTCCTGCTTTCTTCACCCTCATCCATTTTTTCATCCATCCTTCCTCTCACATTCATCGTAGTGAAACGGTTCTTCGTTCGTCGCTTCTCGCCCTCGTGGGAATCAGGATGTGACGGGTGGCGGACCATGTCGCCGTCATTTTTTAACGAATTAGGTATATGAAGAGTCGTCATAGTGAATCCCACGACCCGCAAGGGAGGATGGAGGTCAGCCCCAGCAGAGCTCCGCATAGAGCTAAGGCACTACAGTTCCGCAAACAGCCTATATTACAAGACACAATTGTAAAATTCATATATTATGTTCTCAGTCGGAAACCTGCAGTATGGCTATACCAGAATTAGATCTGGAGGTAGGAGGGCATGCTTTGGGAGGCCGTTTTACTACACCCGAGGGATTAATCCGTGCATCTCTGGATCAGTTGGCTAATGCGCCGGGAGTGGGAGGCGACGCTCCTGCTTTAGCTCAGAATAAGCTAGAAAGGTAAGTAATTACGGTCTATTACCAATCTATTGAAAAGGAGAATATTTATTTTATGAAAACGCTTAAGCTGTATACTTTCTAATATTGTTGCATAATCCTATTACTACATGTCGGAGTGATCTGACTCAATTGAGTAGTAGATGTTTCTTCTATTGAGGTCCTCGTAATTTAGACTGTGCACAATTAATAATAGTTTATTGCATTAAGTTATAGTAATTTTCTCTCTCAGTTATCCATATGCAGGGTTGGGTAATATAGGAGAGAAGCATATGCAGTGCCCTTAGTATTACAGTCCAAGAGTGATAATGATTACTTACAATCAGGAGACCAGCTTGCTCAGTTTTTTACCTCTTTCAAAAAATACTTAAGATTTGTTTATTTTACAGTTTTATAAGAAAACTTGAAGATATACTCGAAGGCAAGCTTGCTGTTACATTGATTTTGGATGATCCTGCTGGAAACTCATATGTGCAAAGTTTGTCCGATGACCCTAATAAACCAGATGATGGTAAGCGGTTTCTTCTACACAAATATTTATTTTAGAAATTTTGTTCATGAGTCATTGTATTCATGAGATTTATCCATTTTGTCCATGAGTCATTAGATTCTAACAAATACAATAAGGAAGTTTCAAATCTGCCTGGTAGATTGTTCCACATTTCCTCAGTTCGTTGTTGAAATCTGCGACTAAATTGCACCATAGTTGACGGCCAGCCATCCAGGTGATGGGGATATTTTTGTGGCGCGTAAGCGTAGTGCGATGGTGGAACTGTGCGGCTGGCAAGAGATCACTACAACTAACCAACCACTGTTTACAGCCAGTGATAGGTTGTAGTATTACCAATGTGATTATTCTTGCATTGATTTATCACCCAGCCCAATATAGCAACTGGGGCAAATTCCTTTTTGAAAGAAGCCTAGATCTATCAATGGACTGGTGAGGGCTATTAATGATAAAGTCAAAAGCCGCTTTAGTTTATTGCTTTGCTGATGAACCCACATGAAACATTATGGTAGTTATTACTCCCATATGGGAACATACATCATTTTATTCTCAGGTGGGAATAGTTTGTTTTGACTGGGATTTGAACCTAGAAGCTTTTGTGTCTGTCCTTATCCATCCATGTCCTTACCATTGCGCCAAGCAGTCATCTACCGTCAGTATAAATTTCTCTTGACTATTTTTAGAATTGATAGGTATAGGATTGGTAATGAAAGATACAATTCTCGACGACAAATATTTATATTAGGTGTTGTTACATCTTCAGTTTAAGTATTTTAAATGTTTAATTTTCTCAACAGGACTTAAAATAATCCGTTATGAGCGAACTTTCGAGCAAAATGAAGAATTAGGTTTGAATGATATGAAAGTTGAAAATTATGCACAAGACAGCTAGCCTCAAATGCATAGATATTTTAAAATATTGTTGAAAACATTAATGTGCTTAAATAATTTTCTTCGCGTATATTCACGACTGCTATTTCTATTTATGTAATTATGCATTTGTAAATAAAGATATTTAGCTATTTTTTTCACTTGTTTGTTTTATTATATTTTTACTGTGAAGTTTGTATGGATTATTTGGGAATGACTTTATTATATATTTTTTCATCACGTCAGAAAAAAGTAAGAAGTAGCTGGAACTTTGCAAGTTGGACGCTTGGTTACCCTATTGTCTATAAAGTTGGTTTGATAACCTTTGAATACAGGAATCTTTTTTTATTTGACAAAAAAATGATATATGACAAAAAAAATCCAGTAATAGCTTAGGTAAAAGTAAGGTAAACACGATTTTAGAAAAGATATTTGGCGCCTGATACAATCGCAGCACGTCAGCGTTCTGTTTGATGTTTACGCAAATGAGGGTCAGTGACTTATATTATTTTTAAAATTATATTTATGCTTAGAAAGATCTGAAAAGTTATACTTGGACTTAATCTAAAACAAATATTTTTGTAAAACTATTGAAGCATAATAAAGATTATTTTGAATTTAATCTAATTTATCGGATCATGATCTGTTGAAGAGAATCGATTGAAAGTCATACATCGCTTTCTAATGTCAATCCTAAATAAAATACAATTTTGACATGTTACATCCCTAAGTTTGTTATGTTATTGATTTTTTGACGTCTTTATTAAATTAACAAAATCACTAGTTTACTGTCTTCCAATAATTTTATTTTGTAATGGACTCACAAAATGATGAAATTAAAGTTCTTCCTCATCATAAGCAATTGCCGCTCTGCACCACTCGACTTCCATATAGACAAGGTCGGAAACTAACTGCTGTTAAGGTAATAAAGTTATATTTTTGCAAATTTATCACATTATCTGAATGGTATAATTTGCAACTTTTCACGCGTTGTAAACTATCCTTATTAATTAAAATATGACTTACAATCTGCTTTTGCAACAATAGTTGCGCCACATACAGAACTTTCTCCCTTGTATTATATTAATATGGTTTAGTATACTTTATTGACATTTATCTTTTCTATGATATATTTTATTACTAATCTTTGAGTATATAGTCTAGTAAAAATTAACCAAACCCAAATATCTTCATTGTCATCATGATAAATAGCCTATGGCAATGGGACTCCGCTATTTTTAGTCTGAATGTAATATCCCTTTATTAATTTTATGAATATATTATTAATATTCTTTTATAATTATTATTATCTAGTCCTATACAGAGATATAATCTGTATGTTGTACCAGGAACAACATGGGCATACAAAAAGTGGTTTTCTTGCTCATAGTGATTTCTTCCAAAAAATCATTGAATGGATCCATCTATCCATCCAATGATACAGTAGATATTTGGTGTGGATTAATGGAATATTGTTATAAACATTATTTAGACATATATTTTTTGGTTTACAACATAATTATTGCTTAACAAATTGTTTATAAATATTTTCTTCTTATGTTTTGTCCATTAGGTTTTATCAATTCTGTACCATATAAAAATATTGGTCATATTAATTTCGTTTACAACTAGTAGTTCACAATTAATGTTTTGGTTATAGGTATATACTATAGTAAATGAATCCAACCATCTTCTTATCTTTGGGGTACCTGCACTCAATCTTCGGCAAGAGACCAAAGCACAATTTATGAAATTTGGCAAACTAATACAATTCAATATATCAAAACAACACCATTCTGAAATATTCACAGAGACATACCATGCACAATATGAAAAAATACAATCAGCACGAATTGCTAAAAGAATGCTTGATGCAAAAAACTTTTATGGAGGATCTTTGCATGTTTGCTATGCCCCCGAAATGGAAAATATAGCAGAAACTAGACAAAAAATTATTCAGCGTCAAAAAGATGTTTTCTTACGGTTACAAAATTTGCAGACAAATGAGACTAAACAGAAAGATACTATTATTGTGGAAAATGTGATTGAACCTAAAAAATTAAATATGGGTGAAGAAAATACAATTATTAATACAAATGGAGAAATGAAAGTTAATGGAAGTAAAAGAAAAAAAGATAATAATTTTGATTCACAGAAAAAGTTCAAACCATGTTTTATAAATAATTATGAAAATGATAGTAATGCAAATGAATTTATAACAAATGAACTAAGTATACATAATAATAAACCTTATGATATTTCTAAGTTTACAAATGTGAAAGATACAGATTCTACAAAACAAATTAACAATAATATTATTATTGAAAAGGAACCAAAGTATAATGAACATTCAAAAAGAAATAATGTGGACATTGAAATAATAGATTGTACATCAGTTGAAAAGGAAACAATAACAAATATTTATGAAACCTTAAACTACAACAAATTTGGTGGTGAAATTGTTAAGCAAGTCGCAAAGAAACCTGTAAATAGGATTATATTTAATGTTAATAAAAAAATTATATAATATTAAAATAAGTTTTGTTTTCGCAACTTGAATGCTATACCTATATACACTCCTTTGTAAAAAAATAGATTTGATGTGCTAATTATTTTTAAATATACAAACTATGATTAAGAAAAGATAAAAATCCCATTCGCTAAGCTGGATTTTATCGGGAGCTGTGTAATAATAGTAATAATTCATTCTTAATTCAATTCCTTTTTAAAAAGAAAATTTAGTAACTTTACATTGGTCTGACATTAAATCGCTATTAAAAAACAGAAGGCATCTCTTTTATATTGCCTTTCTCTGATGGAAGTACATACATAGATAGATATTTTAAGTATAATTTCTTAATTGTCTTTAAATTATAATAATGAATTCAAAAATCGTATAACAATAACAATAATAATATTATATTTAAAATCGTATTAAAATATAGTAACAGTTCACTGCTTGGAAATTAATTGCCTTCAAGTAATGGCTCGTATCTTATTTAGGGTCCATTACTTTTCCCGTTACTTTCCAGGTCCTTTTTGTTTTCGTTGTTTTCTCTCTTTGCTTTATGGAACTCTATGAAACATGCATAACCTAAATAAAAATAGTGGTATCTGTAAAGTGAGGTGGGTATGTAATTATTACTTATGGGTTTAATTATGTTTTGCTTCACTCTTCTTCAGGGTACTCGTCGCCAGGTATTTCTTCTTGTTCATCAAATTCTCCATCATCTACACCTACTTCCTGTTATTAAAAAAACATGTCAGATGATTTTCCACGGAAAACGTTTTTGTCGAGATTTAATATTTAATAATGCTTTTATTAATATATTTTCCATTAAAGTATCGTGCCCTATATGCTTTATTCTTATAATAAAAAAACACCCTTAAGTGACACCCTTTAAAAATATGGTCGAGTGCCGTAGTTTTTTAAAAGAGTGCCTAAAATAAACTTTGGTGATTCAAAAGTACTTCTGAAATAGCCTAATTCAATAAGTATTGAAACATTCAAATAATAAACCAACCCACACATTTGTTAGGCGATCGGAAACACTTCTGCAATAACTCGGGTATCGGCGTTATTTGCTTTCCATTTGTTGTCTACACGCGTGATTTACCACATTGCAAAAGAAACCAATTTAAAAATAAATATAAGTCTGATAAATATTATCCCTTAACACTTGCGCCGGATATTTTCGGCATCCGCGCGATGACCTGTGTGTAAGAGTACAGGATATATCTCCGCGATAACCTTGTGTTATTTATAACAATTTTAAAATCTCCAAATGTGTCGTTATGTAAAACTTAAAAAGTACGTTTGCTGTAACGAAAGGGTTATGTTATTATTTAAATATTTAAACTTATCTGTTTGAATATTTGATTATTATTTTGCTACCATTACCTCGTATTGTTGGTACTCAGAGACCAGATCGTTCATGTTGCTTTCGGCTTCCGTAAATTCCATCTCATCCATACCCTCGCCCGTATACCAATGGAGAAAAGCCTATACAACATAAATAGAGTTCATGTTCATTTATTCTGTATATATATTATATAGCTATACATATATGTATTTATTATATAGCTAAATATTTTTCTTACAGTATATGAATGTATTTATATTAAAATATGATTTTAGTTTTACGGATGAAAAGTACCCACTGTGTGAATACGAATCTCACCTTTCTTCTAAACATAACAGTGAATTGTTCTGAAATTCGTTTGAAGATCTCCTGTATCGCCGTCGTATTGCCCACAAACGTCGCGGCCATCTTGAGTCCACGTGGGGGCACGTCGCACACCGCTACCTTCACGTTATTGGGGATCCACTCCACGAAATAACTGGAGGGAAAATGTCATGAAAACTACAAAAATGTGCTATTTATTAGTACGCTTTTATTATTTTACATAATATTATATGTTAGCTGCATAATCTGCTCAACATAATAGTAACTTTTTTACCGCCCATATAAGTCTTACTCTTTGGCAAGGGGCATCCCCGTTTCTGGAGAAGTGGACATTAACCCACTACGCTTGTCCAATGCGGATTGGCGCGGTTACCAGACTTTGGATAAATATCTGAAGGCCATATATGTATGGCCTTCAGGTATTAGCCAATTGATTGTCGATCATAATCATATCGATACAATCATATTTTGTATCAAATAAAATATTGAAATTTCTCTCTAACCTGGAGTTCTTATCCTGCACGGTGAGCATCTGTTCGTCGACTTCTTTCATGGACATTTGTCCGCGGAAGATGGTGGCCACCGTGAGGTAGCGTCCGTGACGCGGATCGCACGCAGCCATCATGTTCACCGGGCTGAACATCTAGAAATAACTAGGAACAGCTTTTTGACCTCTCTTAAATAGAACATGGATTACATATAACATAGTAATCTATATAGTTGGCAACTAGGTCTCCAAACAAAGTGATCGTTGTGGGGCGCTGTTTGCCAACTGTATAGCTTTTGTGTGGTATGTTTACATACATGTCCTCACACCTGTTTCCCATTGGGGTAGGTAGAGATCTCCATCTGCTACGATCTCGGCATACTTTCCTTGCTTTCTTCACGCATAAGGGTACTCTTGACCTGGTGTTTATTAAAAATTTCGGCAATTTCGTCAAGGTATGTTTTTCTTGGTTTCCTCTTACCGAACCTTCCATTTACATACAAAACGTATTTTTTTTTACCAGTCGTCTTTCATTTATCTTTTCTATATACCCAAACCTTCTAAGCATCCCTTTCTCAACTTTTGTCACGACACCTCCTTACTCCACACCGCTCTCTTATATCAACTAACTTAAGTCAAATACTTTAAACGCTAGATTTGTCACATTGACACTTTTGAATCAAAGATGTCGAGCACAAACTTTCCAAGAAATATTTAGTTTTATAGTCATATACACGTGTTAGCCTCACCCACCTGTTGCGTCAGCTCAGGCACAGTGAGTGCTCTGTAACCCTGGCTGTTCCTCGCCGTTAACGGAGCGAACCCTTTAAAAATAATTAGATAATTTTTATTTCTTTTAAAATAAATTTGTTTTTTTTGGTATTTTTTTAAAACTTTTGATCGTATTTTGCAGAAATGAATATTAAGGTATTTTAACACTTGCAACAGCAACATTTATGAGTTGAGACCCTGTTTCTCCGACCTCATCGAAGATCTCACCGATCTGCTTGATTCTCTAGTGCTGCGGAGGATATCTCACTTCTCAGCATTTTTTATCGCTTTTACCATGGGGAGTGCTCCGAGGAATTGTTTGGTTTTATTATTCCTGCCGCCGAATTTCACAACCGCACAACTCGCCGTAAAGAAAAGTTTCATCCCCATTATCTGGATGAATGGCGATCTAGTACGGTGCACTTTTACCAAAATGTCTTTCCACGCATCACCAGTCTGTGGAAACGGCTACCTTCAGCGGTATTTCAGAACCGATATGACATTGGCACCTTCAAAAAATAAGCCTACACTTACATACCTTAAAGGCCGGAAACGCTTCCGTGACTCCTGCGGTGTCGCGGATGTCTATAGGCGTTGATTGCTTTCCATCAGGCAACACGCTTTCTCGTTTCCCTACTATCACATAAAAGAAAGGGGAAAATTACAATGTCAAAACTACTCAAACAGATTAGTTATAGTCAACTTGTATATAATGAAATATTATCCAAAACACGTACCAGGCATAAAGAAGTGTAACCTGGGGAATGGGACCATGTTCACTGCCAGCTTGCGGAGGTCTGCGTTAAGTTGTCCCGGGAATCGAAGACAAGTAGTCACGCCGGACATTGTTAACTGGAATTGATGTGCATGTGACAAAAACTGTTTAAGAGATATGCACTAGGTATTTTTAATAGTGAGGATCCATTTACACAGATCGACGCGGAGAGGAGATTATATTTAGATTGCAATTAAAATAAAGCTTTGATTTATTGAAATAAGATTTATTTTTACATTTTACTTTCTTTTTACTTGAGAGCCAGCGTAATGTGAAACAATAAGAGAAGCTTAGTGTGAAACAATAAGAGAAGCCGAGCGGCTGCTTCTGATGACGCCGATCAGGTCCAATTGCGTGATACGCTTTAACAGTGCTCTTCCGGTCCATATGAAACGGCTTGGTCAGCTCCAGACTGGCACGGATTATACACATGGTACTGATTCCATGCGTGTAATCCGTGCCAGTCTGTATGAAAAGAAAGAGCACCGTCCAATGCTTTCCGAGCCGATCTGTGTGAACGAATCCTGATAGAAACTGATCATGAATCAATCTGTCTGGTGGCAGAGTTAAATTTTCAAAAATAAATAATAAAAAACAAAGGTTATAAATAAAATTCATTGACTTTTACAAAGAAGAGAAGTGCGCGTTTTATTTTTTAAAGATAATTGCGTCTAAATATTGATTACTACATCGGGCATACTCTTGGAATTTAGCTTTAATATTCTGTGGCTAAATTATATAAGTTCATACTCGCTGAAGTAGAGACGGATGCCGTTCCTCGCGGACGATATTTTCTTTTAGTGCTGAGATGGTCATCGGGTTTGTTTCACAGACTTTACTTTAGAGGTACTCCCACAGGGAAAAGGCCATAGGGGTGTGATATATGAATGAGCTGGTTGGTTAGTTGAAAGTACCACACCTTCAAAGGACATCGGCGTTCAGTGATAGGATTTTTCTGTATTATCGTGTTCGTACGGTGAGTTCGGGGATTCAGAGGCAAAACTCCTTTTCTCTTCCTTTACTTCTTCCTTACTCTTCCATTTCTTCCTCCCATTATTTACATCGTTACCCTAAAGTAAAGCATCTGTAGTGTATTTAATATTGAAGATGTAAATAGGTTGTTATGGTTACCAATCAGTCAGTAATACGCTTGCTTGTTGTTTTTATATTACTAAAACTCTTGTTAAACTTTCCACCTTCAACTAACAGTGCTGGTGGTAAAATTAACATCAATTGTCCAATGGAAGAATCGAACCCACAACCGCAAATTGTAAGCGCAACTGAGCTATTCCAGCTTTTATCGGTTTGCCTGCTCTATTTCATATACAGAAAAATTATCTAGTCATCTATTCTTACAGAAACAAGATGGTTAAGATCCCCATAGGTGGGAGAAGCCAGCCGCAGCGTTCGGAAGCAAATATCGTAGAGCGCCTCGTTGTCAATGCAGAAGGTTTCATCTGTGTTCTCTACCAGCTGGTGGACAGAGAGAGTCGCGTTGTACGGCTCTACTACTGTGTCAGACACCTGTGCAGGATGCATAGTAAAATGATAGATATAAAACTTAGTAAATATTGTAAAAACTCCTTAACAAACCATTTCAAAAGCGAAAAAAATATACGTGATGAAATTCAACGGCCAATTTCATTTCATATTAATTTAATTTAAAATAAAAAATATAAATTTTGACGATTCAAATAGTGCGGCGAAGTTTTCGCTTCTTGAGCCAGGGTTTGTATATAATTTCTGCATGTATGTATGTATAATGTATAGGATAAATATTCGAATGGCCTACAGGTAATTTTTCTGTTTGGGTGTTTCTTCTTGTAATTTGGTATCCACGACAAGGAAACCTAAGAGTGAAGTACTAAAAATTTTAGAAAAAACGTATTATCAGTTCAACTATGATTTAAATTTTTTGAAATTATCACTTTTTTATCTGTGCTAGGAATTGATTCACATCAGTAGTCGAATGGAAAATTACTCACGATGTACAAATTACAATACACCCGAGCTTTACCAACAGAACTATTTTTGTTTTTAAATTAATATATAGATTACTTTTAACCATTTACGAAGTCAACAAAAATAATGATTTACATATACCTTAGGCGAGGGCATCACACTGAATGTGTTCACAATACGGTCGGGATATTCCTCCCGTAACTTGCTGAGCAGCAGTGTTCCCATACCGGAACCTGTTCCTCCTCCTAATGAATGCGTTAGCTGGAAACCTGGTAACAATAATGTTGAGTACATTATTGTTTGTTGTTTTAAGCAAATTTACATAAAAAGAGAACAAATTTTTTTTTTACCTATAAACATATATTTCTGATATTAATAAGCGTGGAAAAGTCTAAAGGGCCCTGAATTATGACATTTGTAAAATTAAGCATACCTTGCAAGCAGTCGCAAGGTTCCGCTTCTTTCCTGACGACGTCCATCACGGCGTCAACTAATTCCGCACCCTCTGTATAGTGCCCCTTTGCCCAGTTGTTCCCTGTAAAAAGAAATAAATAAATAGAGTAACATGAATTTGGGACATGTGGATGGAAAGCTTTATCTTATAATTTTGAACTTAGGGCGTTGATTGAAACCAATAATTTGGTAATCATCATCAACATTCATCGGTAGTCATAGGCATAAACATAAGCCTCTGCAATAACGCATCTCCTGGCTCGATCTTCGGCTTTACGCATCCAATTACTGATGTTGCATATCATTACTCCATCTATCCAAGGAATGTCTTAAACTATGTTTGCAAATGTTTGTTGTATCTCCATTCCAGCATTCGTCTAATTAAACGTTGGTCGGTTCCGACAATGGTGACCAACTCATTGCCACTTCTGTTTGCAAACTTGGAGAACTGTGTCGGTGACTCTGGTTCTCCATTTCGTCATTCAGAATCATATCCATAAGAGTATCTATACTAGAAGCGTCTAAGAATAAATAAAAGATATAAAATTTGATTTACATTATTAATTTAAAACTGAACTTTATTTATCTAGTTTATTTATATTTACTCAAATAGGTTAAAATTATTATTAAATTTAACAATTATAAAAGACGAATTCATATACCAGCTCCACTTTGTCCAAACACATAGTTGTCGGGTCGAAACAGCTGTCCGTAGGTGGAAGAGCGTATGGCATCCATAGTCCCCGGTTCGAGGTCCACCAGCACAGCTCGTGGAACAAAACGACTGCCTGCAGGTAAGAAAGATGGTTGTCAGGAACACTCAGGTGTCTTATTGAGTCTCAGTTTGTTACATAGTAAAGCGTTACCATATTTATAGGATTAAAAGATGCAGCTTTTTATGTAGAAAATGAACCCAAATTTAAAATGCGTGTTATGGTCCAAAATTAACATTAAATTTATTTTTCTAAAAATTAATTCATAAATTTGTATTGCGTGTTGTCGACCAGTGCAATGAAATACGAAAAATACGGTATATCTAGCAATATCTATGACCAAATTGGCTTATTGTCAGCGGCGAAACTACCCTTTTCGGAGTGGATATACTTGGGTTCGATTTCCGCATCGGGAGAAACATATGTATGACCTACATGTATTTATTCTGAGTTTGGTTGTTTCGATAATCTGCATTGGACAAGCGTGATAGGTTAATGCCTATTCTTGCTGAAATGGAAGGTCCATGCTATGTAGCTATGAAAAAAAAATTAAAAGAATAATTAAGCTAACATTTTCGTATAGGTAATTAGTATTATTTGATTTTACAAATCATATTATAAGTCTAACATCAAGATATTCCCTCGTTTAATTTTTGAAGATTTACATTGTATTGTAGTGTGTAACTACAGAATACTATACTTCGGGAACAAATCATATTCGTATACGCGACATCGGCGAATTATGTTTTTTTATCGTTATAAATTGCGTGATATCCGAACACTGCACTCACCATCGGCAGCTTCATTGTAGTAAACCTGGATCCTCTCTAATTGTAGATCGCTGTTGCCTTGATAATACCCCGTTGTGTCAATGCCGTGTTCATCCGAGATGATCTCCCAAAACTGGCGGTGGAATGTTATTAATCATTGTAAGTTTATTTATTTTCCTTATACAGTTCGGAAGATTTATTATATCTACTTCATTAGAAAGGTTAAATATTATTTGTATGTCTAGGATAGCTGACGTGGTTATTCAGCAGTGGTCAACACCTCAGCTTCAAATCAGTTTTGCAGCTTGCTTTTTGGCTTGGTATGTTTTTTATGGAAGCTAACGATCAAACGGATCACCTGATTGTCAGCAATCATGCAATATGGCATTAAAATATTCCTTAATTATTATATTAATTAATGGATCATTTAAAGTTTGATGACATTAATGATATGGGTGATCCACCAACAAACCAATACCATACATTATTATTACCATATATATATATATATATATATATATATATATATATATATATATATATATATATATATATATATATATATATATATATATATATATATATATATATATATATATATACATATATATTATATATTCACGCCTATCCCCCGCAGTGGTTGGCAGAGACCACAGAGCTCCATCCGCTGCCATTCATCGCAGCGAAACGGCTCGTCATTGGTCGCTCTTCGCCCTCGTGAGAATCAGGCTGTGACGGGTGGCGAACCACGTCGCCGTCATTTTTCGACAAATTAGGTATATTAAATTCGTCTTTAGTGAATCCCACGAGCCGCAAGGGAAGATGGAGATCAGCCCCAGCAGAGCCCTGCATGCTGAGGTAAGGCACCATAGTCCCCGGTGGAGCCCGACCCCGGGCGATCGGCACGCTTACGACTAGGCTCGCCCCTAGCGACGCATCCATTGGCACGGCAGACCGTGGATTGGCGGAGAGGAAGGGAAAGGAAAGAGAAGGAAGGAAGGAATAATATATATATATATATATATATATATATATATATATATATATATATATATATATATATATATATATATATATATATATATATACACACTTTTTATGAATATTTATTTGATTTTAATAAATATATACACTGACGTCGTCGGTTCAGAAGAACGAATTGATGGTAGATATTGTCTACGATAATAAACAGTGATTATTAAACCATATCACAGGTCATTTGATGATTTGGGGTACGATGAATGTATTTCTCTTTCTTAATTTTGGTAGATCGTTCACATTGAACTTTAAGATGGTAGCGCATCTGCAGTGCCCTTGATGTCGCAGATGTCCATGGGCGGCGGTGATTACAATTCCATAAAACTTTGATTATATAAGTAAATATAGCATGACTTATTATTACAAGTTTTTAATTTTTAAACATTAAAAAAATATATTTCGAATTCAAATTTCGAATTCTTTTTTATATTCCAAAGTAACGTCTTTTATGTATAATTTATATTATATATTATTCATTACTTTATAGTTTTTATGCCTGCTTATTTACACAGTAATAGAGTGAAACTCTTGAATTTATCCCAACCGCTCGACCATGATCCTACAGCGTATTTAGAGCGTGACAAAAATATAAATAGATTTCTATTATAATTTCTTGTGTCAGATTTATAATGCAAAATAAAGTGAAGCGCACCTTTGAACCAATTTGGTTGCCGCACTGACCAGCTTGTAAATGTACTATTTCTCGCATTTTTAAAATGATGTCTGCGCCGTAATACACAAGTAAATCAACTCCAGAACAAAATGCCAATAACTATTTTAAGATATGAAGCACGTGTGGTGTTTTTCTAAATATTTGATTTGCATCTTATTTATGAATAGCAAGTTAGCAATACTGAATTATAAATGATAAAATCTTTCAAACTTCTTTATTATCATAAAAATATGGAATAAAAATGGAAGGAATGGAAATAAAAATATGGTCTTACAATAAATGATTAATCATATAAATAAATATTAGTATTCAAATGTATTTCATAAATATTAAATAATACCATTATATCTTAGTGGTATAACGTAATATTCTATATTAAAATATATTATTTATTTGTTATAAGATTTAATAAACTGGAATAGTTTATTTCCTAAGATTGTCTTGACATAAGTTAAGAAATAAACTTATTTATAATCTGTGAGTACACCTCCCATTAAACCTTAAATGTCAATAAGTTGTCAAACAATGATTAATGTATGTTAATCTAATAAAACTTAATGTAAAATATTGTATTTTGTACTATATAAATATGCGCTAAATATTTTCATTTTTATATTTAATAACTTAGTGTTAAAGAAAATTTTATTTTTGGTTAATGATAAACTAAATTGTTATGGTTTATATATTAAGCCTCGGGGGTAAAGAGCCATTTTCTAAGCGAGACATTTATTTCTTTTGTGGTCGTGGTTGCTGTCTGATAACGCTATGACGTGTTGTGGTGCATAGTAGAAATACACTTATCCTGCAATTAAAATATGTGAGTAGATTTTAGTTTTTAATTAACATTACTCTTTTGTTTTTATTTTGAATTCAATACATTGCTCATTGTTTTTATGTATTTATACGTAATAAGCATTTGAATTTTATACTTTATTATTTTTTAGTTTAAGTTGGTGGTATATTTTTTTAACACAAATCATTTTGTTTTTTTTCTACACAAATAATTTCAAGCAATATATTAAAACTTATGGTTACAAAGTCAATATAATAATGTTTATGTCGGTAATGAGTATGTCGGCTTTTATGATTTGAACATAACTTATTTATGCTAGTACTATATAAATTATTAGAAATTTCTGACTTTTGGCTGTAAAGTTTTGCTTGATTAAAAAAAGAAATGAGATATTGATAAAGTTTATCTACCAAAGCCAGTATTGAACCTGAACTTGTTAAACATAGAATGTCTTATATCTTCTTCTATTGTAATTGAATCTTAAAAGATGTTGATAAATGTAATACCAATATCTCTTTTTAATATGGTCTCATCATCTAAAACATAATGTCGCTAAAAGGTGTACCTAAAGTGCCTAAAATCCTAGTTTACTATAAAGTTACCTGGTTACCTGAAAGAAACATTTAAATGAAGCAATGGACTTGATTTCTGTTGCTTATATAAATCAAATTTATTAGTACTTAATAGTAATGTGTCGTCCTAAAAGTTTTTGATGTTTACAATCTAAGATTGGGGGTCCAATTCTTCTATTGGCCCATTAGTGTGAATCATTTTTTCCTAGTACGTGCAATATTAGCTTAGTTGGAATGGTTCATAAGTCTAGTAATATCAGTCTTCTTTTCTTTTCCAAAAAAATAGAACAAAAAAGAAAAAATAAAATAACCAATAAAATATCATATTATGGTTTTAATAATAATGCTATTACATCTTTCTTATATACAAAAATGAATGTTGGTGTGTTCATTTCCTGTATTTTACCATTGTTCATCAGATGAAGATGAATTTTCATATATTTTATTGTTGCTATTGTATGCCAATACCCACCAACACAATCACCTGTTTTCCATAGCAATGTTAGTATAATATCGTTAACCATAGCAACTGTTGCTATGGGGATTGTTGCTCATTGTTGAATACAACTTAGTCAGCTAGCTATCTATGCATTACTACATGAAGGAAAAGCTATATATCCATTTAAAGCACATTCTTAAAAAATATTAAAAATTTATGACTTACAGTCATATATATTTAGATGATCACTAGTATTCTATTATTTCATTATTTTAATTAATACCTCCAATAATAAGTATGAAAACAGGTTTTAATTTATTATTGTTCTATTTTCAGATTTATAATGGAGGAGAAAATAAAAGCAATGACAACAAATGAACCGGTGCCAGTGGTAAAATTCATCAGTGTAACGAGTGAGACTCTTACAGATGAACAGCGAGCTATGTATGAGTCGGTCCTGTCTACCTGGAAACCAATGATTTTTCCTAAACGGGTAAAACAATACATCTGTCAAAAATGCAGTAAAGAATTTAAAAACTACCAAAATCTGTATCTCCACACAACTAGGGTTCATTCTTCTGAAGAGTCAGCAGTGCTATGTGACATTTGTGATAAAACATTCAAGAATAAACATTATTTATACATGCATAGAATGAATAAACACTATTCAGAATCACAGAAATGCTTTTGTCAATTCTGCCTTCAAGAGTTTCGTACAAGAAGAGCTTTACATATGCATGTGAAGCGTATTCACCCAAGCACACTACCAGAAATTAAGTGTCCAGAATGTGGGAAGGAATTCAGTGTTCCATACAAATTAAGATACCACATTGATGCATGCCACCGTCCTGATAAAGATAAGTACAAATGCCCAATTTGTGAAAAATTATACAAGAGCCATTTGAATTTAAATCGACATCTACATTTTCAACATTCACAGGTGGAAAGACACCGGTGTGTCTTTTGTCCCATGACATTTAAATCCCGCCACCATATGAAACGTCACATTTTGAACATACATCCTCCATTAGAATCTAAAGTTCAGTGTCCTGAGTGTTTAAAGGAGTTCAAGAATGATCAGTACTTAAAAGAGCACATGCAAGTTCATACTTCTTTTGAGAAGAAAGTGCGATGTGATCTTTGTGAAAAGTATTTCCATTCTGCTGTTCGCCTGAAGAAGCATAAGAAGATTGTGCATCCAGATAAACCTAAGATACGTTGTGAGAAGTGTGATAAAGAGTTTGCTCATGCCCATTACTTGAAACGCCATAATAATTCTGTACATGTTGATGTGGATGAAACAAACTATCCACACGAATGTGATCAATGTGGAAAGAAATTCAAAATCAAGCGATATCTTAACAACCACCTTCAAAGGCATGAACAACAACATCTTAAACGAATTTCACAGATGGTAAAAACTGTTATGGGTGATGAGGGTCAGGAACCTCCAAAGAAAGAGTTAAGGAAACGTGGAAGACCACGAAAGGTCGCAAAGGAGATTGAGTTCATCAAATGTGAGCCTGTTTCCAGTTCTGAGTCAGAGTCTGATGAAACAGAATCAGATTCTGAGTGAATCATTAGGTAGCTATATGTATGCATTTTCAATTTACCATTTTATTGTAAGTGTAAATAATATTATTACAATTTAAAAACTTGTAAATGCATTTTTCACTGACATTTTAGAGGTACATATATCAAAATTAATTTTTGAGCATATAAAAAGAAAAATCTTTTTATCTTTAAAGTTGTAAAGATAATATAAAATCAAATTAGACAACTATAAGCAAAGAAAATGTTGTAAAAAATTGTTGAAGAAGTACTTAAGAATGTTGTAAAATACACAGAGAAATGTTAGAATAAAATTTAATAATACAAAGTCATGTCCTAATAGGATGTTATTCTGCTCATGTCCACAAATTTTTTTCAACATTTTTCTTTTCTTAAATTTGTTAAAATATAGTTTCTTTTTATAAAAGAATGCCTTTTATACATATTTAGGGAAAAAAAGTAACTCGGATTAAGATTTTTTGTAACCAATCAGTACAACATAGTATTGATTAAGAGAATTATACTATAAAAACCTTTTTAAGAAAAAGAAGTTAAATTTTCTTGATCCTTTAAGCCAGGTTTTGTGATATAGTCTTTATACTTTCTTGTAATGATACTAGTGATTATTATTGATATGTATTAAAAATTAATATGATGATCATGAATTAAAAATGAAGCACCTTGCATCCATAGCTTCACATTTAGATTTCCTTTCTCATAGTTACCATTATAAACATACAAAAGACAAAGACAATAAGAAATCGAAATAAAACAATTACTTATTCTAATATGCAATTCAAACCAAAACAACCCTTAACTCTGAAGGACAACACTTCTCCACTGCAGCATTTGGCTTTTTAAATAAATAGAAAAAAGTTGCCAGCACTCATTTTTTTATGTAAAAAGACTTATATATACAATATTTGGATGTGAAACATGTTTTTGGAAAGTAAAGCTATGTGTAAAAAAATATGATATGATCATGTTATATAAAGATATATTTTTTGTTAGCCTACAGAATACCATAGTCAGTTGTGCGTTATTTAAAGTCAGGGATAATCAGGATTAGATGAGGGAATAGATAAGAAATAATAAAAACTTAAGGGGTGGGCAGGATTAATTGTCCATATAAACATAACACAAAAATCATTTACAATTCAAACATATTTCCTCCAAAATAGGTTATATAAACAGTATTCACATAGGTTCCTGCGTAATTATTAAATGAAATGAAAGCAAATTTCATTTTGAATATTTTTACAGTGTAAATGACCTGTCTCCTACTTCTTTGTTTGGCATTACAGGCAAAATTATAATATCCTTATTACAGCAACATAGCTCATATTGTCAATTTACAGATTATAGAAAAAATGCATTAAGTAGCTATTCATCTATCATTTTTGGTGTTATGAAACATATCAAAATTTATCTTAAATGGCATGAAGCCAAAGCGAGACATAGACTTGTTTTAGTTGTGCATGAGATAGAGATGTAATATTCCAACTGATTTTTACTCTCTCCTAGCATTACAGTTGTGAGTGGCAGACACCGGCCTCTTAAGGTGGATTTCCTTTAATCGTCTAATATTAGCATAATAATGTGGGAGGTTTAGCAAAAGCTACTCGATAGTGAATCATTAAGTGCAATCACGATGAACATAATTTTTAAAATTTGATAAATTATGTGTAAAGTGTCCTAACACTTATATGTGATCTGAAAAATTTTAGTCCCAATGCAAAATTATATACTTATTTTAAATATTTTTTCATATTTTGATTGTCATCTAAATGTAAATATATGGAGTTAAGTATAGATTCTAGTTGTAGACTTACTGTTTTCAATTTTTCATTGTTACAATTGGATCTTTGTGGTTACTGTTGGCATAATATTTAAGATAAATAAACTATTGTGTATATGATTAGTAATATGTGTGGATAATGCAATTTAAATTTTAATATTAAGCTGTTATTAAGTTTTAAATCTTCTGAATTCTAAGATGTTCTAGCATAAAACTTGTAAAAATATAGTAATATTTTATTTCCTTCCTAAATATCTCTATAACAAAATAGGACACCGTTGTTATACTGCATTCTCCGCAAAAACATATCCATGTAAATAGTTTTGCACATCCAAGAATGTTTTAATTGTGTGTTGTTCTTTATTCTAAATATGAAATTGTGCATTTCAGTTCTCAAATAATAACAAATTTAACAACTCGATTTATTATATATTCAATAAATATTTTGCTGTGCAAATATCAGAATTTAAATGTAGATGGGTACTTTAATGATGTAACAATATGAAACTGTCTCGTTCAAAACATTTAATTGTTAGGGTTGAAGCAATTTATCACATTTAAAACATGAGAGCTTCTGTAAAAGCATTTAATAAAAATTAAAAATAATAGATTTTAATTTATTCAGTGAAAAATATTTATTAATGGAAAATATAAAAGAAAATAACCATAAGTAATTAGTTTAAAAAGTAGATATAGTTTACCTAAATACTAACTTTTTAAAATGTACAAAATAACATATTTTTCCTACAACCAATCTTCCCCTATACAGGTGTCCCAGAACTCAACGTCAAGCCGAAACGGGGTGTCACCCCGGATTGATTGTAACCATCATGAGAAAAATCAGAAAAAAAATCTATCCCATACAGTTTGAAAATTATGGGCATTTAAGAAAAACCTAGAAATTTGGTCAAACTGTAATCATTTTTTGGTTATTGTGGTTAATTTTTTAATATTTTTGTTAATTTAAACTTTGGAACCGTAACCACTCAAGAATTTGTTATAGTTAGAGACATTGTTGTAAGAGAAGATTTATCAAATAAAAAACCTTTGTACAAGAATGTATTTTATTTTCAAAAATAATTATTTTAAATTCGCTTAGTCACATGAAATGAAATAAATAAATGGTGGGATAAACGTAGAACTGTAAAAAGAAGTGGGATAAACGTAGAACAAAAACGTAAGCAAAATTATGGCACATACCAAGGGTAATAGACTCTCCTGTATGTATTTTATTTTTCGCTTATATCTATTTGTTTGGAATACACCGCAAAGTTTAATTACAATCGATTTATAAGAAATGCTAAAATGCTTCTCATACATTCAGAATTTTTGAGTTAATACAACCATTTTACACTAGACAGCCTTTATACGGTACGAGTCCTTTGTTGAAGTATTACAACGCATGCCGGGTAAAATTGTACATAGTGTAATATGTTGCACATTAAATTTGAAAAGATTTTGTATTATATAATAGCTTTATTGCTAATATTTGAATACTTCTAAATAAATAAATATTTCAGTCGCAAATTCACTTTATCTCTTAAAAATATTACATTTTTTTCTAAGGAACTTTACTATCATCCATTTGGTCCTTCAGGCCGGATACACAGGCTGCAAATCTCACGGCCCAGCGTATACCCGAAAGTAAACGTCGCAGGGTTGCAACGAAGGTCGTTCCCAACTATCGAAGGGCAAAGGTGGCTCATCTTTGGTGAAGTTTTCAACTACTTTCTGCTCTTGAACTTCTTGAGATCGCTCGGGCTTAACCTAAAAATAATTAATTAATGTTTGTTACCTTTCACAAAACTCACGATGACAATTAAAAATGTAGTTCGCAGAGAAATGTACAAAGATTATTCTTAATTAGCCGATTGGCTTAGTGGCGGGGCCCTCCGTCCGCGGAGTATAATATTTCTATGGATTTATAAATGTTAATTCCGAGTCTGGTAACCCCCCCTATCCGCATTTCCTTTCCCTTCCTCTTCGCCAATCCACGGTCTGCCGTGCCAATGGATGCGTGGCTAGGGGCGAGCCTAGTCGCAAGCGTGCCGATCGTCCTGGGATCGTGCTCCCCCGGGTACTATGGTGCCTTACCTCAGCATGCAGGGCTCTGCTGGGGCTGACCTCCATCTTCCCTTGCGGCTCGTGGGATTCACTAAGACGAATTTAATATACCTAATTTGTTGAAAATGACGGCGACGTGGTTCGCCATCCGTCACGTCCTGATTCTCACGAGGGCGAAAAGCGACCAATGAAGAGCAGTTTTGCTGCGATGAATGGCAGCGGATGAAGCTCTGGGGTCTCTGCCAACCCCTGCGGGGGATAGGCGTGAATATATATATGAAAAAATTATTATTTTGGTTTAATCCATTCCAAATTGCAGTTGAAAGTTACTTGGTAGATAACTGAAAGGAATATGCGTAGAATATGTATTCTAAGCATACCTTACCTTAGCAGTGCGCAGCTTAAGGTGGACGAGTCGCAGGTGGGTGCGCATGGCTGTACGCTGCGTAAACCGTCGCCCGCACTCGCTGCACGCGAACGGCTTTTCACCCGTGTGAGTGCGCACGTGGTTCATGAGCACACTCTTGCCCTGTGTGATACGTTATAATCTTATACATAACAATGAATGTTTCTGTGTTCGTTGATTCGATTGCTATGGAAGTTCATATAGTTATTATCGGCACTTGTGTGCAGGTTTGCTCTGCGTATGCTGACCCACGGATTACCACGAGATTATTATGCAGATTGTTTCCTATAGCAACGGTCGCAATGCTACAACTAGTTGTTTATAAAACGGAATAAAGACTATAAACATTTCTTCTCATTCGTTTCTCGATTTTGTGAATAAAAGCGAAAATTCAGTCGAGGCGAGATTAATTTTAATTCCAACCGCCGTCGTCGCCGAAATATCCAATGTAGTTAGATTGGATACATTTTATATTGTTCCACTCCTTTGCATTATAAGTAACGGATTCTCACGCGGAAGGCGCGTCCGCACGTGTCGCAGACGTGCGCGGGCGGGGGGCGGCGGCCGGCGTGCACGGCGCGCACGTGCTTGGCGAGCGAGTTGCGCGTGGCGAGCGCCGCGGGGCACTGCGGACAGCGGTGCGCGCGCACGCCCTCGTGCTGCACGCTGGTGTGGTGCGACAACGCCGCCTCCGACTCGAACCGTTTGTTACAACGTGCACATTCGTATCTGTGGACAGTTGTATTCTTTAATTGCAATTGGATAGATCAGGGATGAGCAACACGCGGCCCGCTAAACATGTTTATGCGGCCCGCCAAGCATATCTAAAATTGGATTTATTTTATCGACTTTCTCCCATCATATTGTTATAAAATTATTATAAAATGGTAGTATATACTAAACCGAAACAAATTATTAATAAGTGTTACTTTATGTGCGGCCCGCCAGAAAATTTTAAAATTTAAATTGGATCGTTGATTAACAGAGTTGCTCACCCCTGGGATAGATAGATTCATTTGTTTCCCTCTGTAGCAATACACATTATATTATTACAAAATTTACAGTATATACAGACGGAAATGGGCATGGCTCAGTCAAAACCTCCACTCATTCCTTCACAATTAGTTGTAACTATTATGCCAGTGTTGTTGTATTGTAGGGACAGTTAATATCATGGTCTTATACGCAGGCATCAACAGTAGCGCTATTCTTTTCAATTTACGGCTGCTAGAGGCATGACTAGAGATGGGTGTTCTGTGCACCGAAGATAGAACAGCTTTCTGTCTCTTTTGTGCCTTTTGATATAACCAATTATAATAAAACGAATAAAGCGATAAATCAATCGAACAAGCCGCTGACAGACTCGATCGGCATTCACCTATCGATAGCAACGACGTAGAGCGGCGTTGGCGCAAAAGAAAAGTTATGACACGATCGCACTAATCTCTCACCACTGAAATTGGGCTCCATTAGGTAAAATCTGTGTATAAGAACGTGTCAATACAAAAATTTTCGCTTATCATCTACACACACACACGAGACCTGATCTCTTTCTTTACCCTCCACAAATTATAGTTCCGTCTTACTGGAATGAATACTCGGAATTTCATTGATGAATATGATTCGAAAAGAAGAAATCTGTCGTAGAACAAGTGTCAACGACATAGCATATGTTTAAAGTTGGCTATTTGAAATGATTCCAGTAGACTAAGCGGATATATATCCCGATGCGGGAAACATTACGGTGAAAGCAGTTATTTTAAAAGAAACTTTGTAAAGATAACATTAAGTACTTACTTCAAACTGTGCACATCTACGTGTTTTAGACTTCTCAGAAAGTGTTGGCGAAGACTGTGAGCCGACTTAAATCTGATGAAAAATGATATTATATAAAAAAATTAATTAAATAATGTTATATCTATGAATGTTATATGTCCATAAAGGTGTACTTTGACAGAAATCAAAATTCTTGTATTGAGGATAAATGAAATATAAAAATAATAAATTACACGATTAAAATATGAGATTAATTTATCAAGTCAAAGTAGTAGTGCCCATATTACGAATGGAGAATATCGACTTATTTACTAGCACATTTCTGTGTACGTTTCGTACGGTGATTGCTGAGATTCAGAAGTCCAATTTTTTCCCCCTCTTCATTTATTTCCTTCTTCCCCATCCTATTCCCCATCTATAGTGTCCTTAGTATCGAGAAACCTCTTGTTTGTTTGCCTATTTTTTCTTTAGTAGTAGGTTCCTTTAGCATGAACTCACCGAGTATCACATTCAACGCAGTAGTAGTTTTTAATGTCTGTATGTTTCAACTGGTGATGCTTTATTTGCGTGCGAGTGCGGAATCGTTTCCCGCATTGTGTGCACGAGTAGTTCTTTATATTCTGATGGATTCTGCAATATAAAATTTAAGTTTTTTAACATGACACAGCTACATAGAAGATTTTATAAGTGGTAGAGCCACGCTGCAGACGAATACTTTGTCAAGATTGGCATATTATTTGTCTGTAGCATGAATGGGCCGACTCGCCCGGGGAAGTACCACACTCTCGCAGAAAACCGGCGTCTGAGTGGTAGTTTCCGCGCTTCGTACGGTGAGCGGTCTGAGTTCCGGAGGCCCAACATCCTCCCCCTCCCACTCCTTTTCCCCCTCCCATTCCCATAATGTCACTTTCCTTAAAGGTCGGCAACGCTTTCGCGCTGCCTATGGCGCTGCGGATGTCTATGGGCGGCGCTGATTGCTTTCCATCAGGTGACACACCTGCTCGTTTGCCCTCCATCCCATAAAAAAAATAGAAGGGTTTCCTTTTCGAAATGTGAGATAGTTTATTATGCTGATCCAGTATGACAGTGGATATGATATGTAAAGAATGTATAAAAGTAGTGGTACTGCATTATAACCCAGATTAGAAGTTATAGAGTAAAATCTGACAAATGCCAGATAAACAGACTTTATATGTCTTTAAAATTATTCAGGTTAATTTCATACATAGACTGGTAAATCAAATTTAATCTTCAATACAATAAACTAGGAATAAATTAATTTTAGATTTATACCACAAAGCATTATTATTTCAGTAGAAAAGGTTAACAAAATTTTAGAGTTTATATAAAAGCATTTCTGGCTTCAAGGTTTGCATATCAAATGGTATCTGGATCACTTTTACGCCGGTGATGATTTTGTCGCTTGTTATAAAAAATATGCAGACTGCATCTTGGCAAATGTGTGTTAGATGATCAGATGGAGCGACGATCTGCGCACGGCGGCTGGCAGAAACTGAATGCGAAAGAAGCAGGCAGAAATTGGCTAAGATTCGCGACAAGCAAACAAAAGTAGAAAAATAATAAAGTGTGTTTTACTGAAAGAAGTGGATTTACACGGAACTTATACTAAATCTTACCGTACTAACATAGTAATGGATCTCCGCAAAGTAACGTCTTTAATCGGCTGAAGATCTGGTAAGGTAGCGTGTCTTGAGGTATGCCTATGTCCAGCAGTGGACTGCCGTAAATGAGAATGATGGTGATAACTTTGTGGTGATGCTACAATCGTTATTTTCATTCATTATAAAATGAGAGTTACTTACTGCTGATGTTCTGCTAGGGAGTCCTTGTTGACGAAGCTTTTGCCGCACTGTTCACACCGAGGTCTGTCGCCGGAGTGATGATTCCTCATATGACCCCGATGTGTTTTGTTGTTACTTGTAGAATAAATAAAAAAAAGAACACATTAAAAGGAAGACCTTCCTGGGCCCTTGGGTTATATCTAGCTTCTCCTTTGCTGAAGTGATGCGTCTTTCACCATTTCAGCGGATATTGAAAACTACGCTTAGACTCAAGAGTTAAAGACCTCCCAGTTCGCAACTTGCAGGCTTTCTGCTCGTGACTTCTTTCAATGAAATTGTTAAATCTCTCAGCCCTACCACGTCATTCCACTCAAAAAATAAGGAAGAGTAGGAAAAAAGAAAGCAGAACGTTTGCGCATATTAAAAGTACGTCACGTGTTTGTGCAAGAATGATTAGATTATTATTGTTATCATAAGTTTGTCGCAGCAACTTCACAAGCTGACAACATTTTAACATAATACAGTAAACTCTTATGACGCAATTTAATTCATATGAATAATACTTACCTAGACACTTTGCCGCAAATATGGCATGTATATAACTTCACCATTCCTTCGTGTTGAGTTCTGCGAAAGATAACTGATTTTTAACATGTACACTTTTATAAATAAAAAAAAAAATTAAATATATAATTAATACAATAAAAGCTCTTTGTTCGCGGTGTATATGTTTCATAAATATGCCGCGAATACAGAAACCGTGAATACGGAATTGTAATTTATATGAAATTATAGGGGATACGTTCCCTAGGTGACGAAATAAAAAAAAACAAATATATAAAAAAATCAATTTAATTGAAGATTTTGAACATTTTGATTAATTATCGTAAGGCTTAGGCAATGGTTTGAAGAATTTTGTAATTATCTCTTGCTTGGAGGTTTTTAAAAGCTCCTTCAATTCAGACTGATACGCACCACTCGCATTAGAATTTTGCCCCTTAAGAATAAGACTTCGTTCCAGAGACGGATCAATGTTCATAATAATAAGTCCTCGGCGATATCATTACAACTTTATCTTATTACAACTTTACCTAAACAACATAGTTTTGGTAAAGTTGTAATAAGATCTATTTTACTTTTCTTATTAGTCCATTTGACGGCATTTACAAAGTATATTTGGGTTGGATACTTATTAGATCCGCGAATAAAGAAATTTTTAGCCGCGAATATAGGAATTAGGTCGCATTTTTTTAATCCGCGAATAGTGAAAGCGCGAGTGAAGCAAGCGCGAATAAGGAGGTTTCACTGTACTAAACATAAAATAAAATTCAACGCCCACTATTGGATGTTGTTTTGATTGTCATTGACAATGTAGCTAGTGATG
The DNA here is from genome assembly GCA_031353405.1 of Baronia brevicornis. Classification (NCBI taxonomy): domain Eukaryota; kingdom Metazoa; phylum Arthropoda; class Insecta; order Lepidoptera; family Papilionidae; genus Baronia; species Baronia brevicornis. Next base: position 637,413 of record JASFAT010001741.1, read on the forward strand.
TACTAAGATTAATATGCCTTTAAAAAAAAGAAATGTTCCATTGCTTTTTTTTAAAAGGCATTTTTAAAGAAACAAATGAGCAATAGACATTTATTCAGTATGCATGTCTGAAGGGAATCGGTGGGGTACAATTAATATTTGAACTGGTTTGGTTGCTCTGGTGGATATGATTCGGAATGATAACATTCGCTAGAGAACCAGAGTTACCGACATAGTTCGTCGAGTTAGCCAGCTGAAGTGGTTGGTTATTTTGTAGGAGAACCGACAACCGTTGCGTAGAGGGGTACTGGTGCAGAAAACCAGCGCCAGGTGCTCCAATAGAGCGCTAGGAATACACTGAGCAAGATGAATAAAATGGGTGCGTGTGCGCAAATGGCGTGTATACGGTGTATGTCGGTAGTGTAAATGTATTGTGTTAATCCCTGCCCGCCGAGCGCTACACCCGTTCTATATATACTGTAGAAGCGATGTGTATGTGTATGTATGTATGTGTGTGTGTGTGTGTTTAGGAGAAATCCGGCAATAAACTGCTGTAGGCAAATGATGACTCTAGACAGCGCGTTATGTAGCGCGTGGTTACCTGTAGTGGTCCAGAATGGAAGCGCGATCACTCATGCGTCGCCCGCAGCGCACGCATTCGAAGCGCCGCGTGTGGATGAGCGCGTGCACACTCGCGCTGTAAGATGTCGGCAGATACATTCTGCACAACTCACACTTGAATGCACCTCGCGACTGACGGAAGAGAGAAAAGCATTTTTTTTTTATGGAACAGAAATGCAAACGAGCAGATGCGTCGCCTGATGAAAAGACAAGACAGAAACATGCTTGCTCGTTTATCTTTCTGACCCATAAAAAATGTACAAAAAGCTATTTTTAATATTAATGTAAAAAATATCTTTTACCAGACAAGAGATGTAAGTCGGCAAAACCACATTTTGATGTTTTAATCCACCTAATGTTTAACCTATCTAACCAACACATGTTGCGTTTCATATAGGTTTCGTGGTCGTATAGTTGAACCGATAACATCTTGTTTCACTCCTATTCATCTCATGCGCTATTAATGTTCAAATTAATCAAAGTGACTTACCGGGCTATGTTTGAACATGTGGTTTTGCAATTTAGATTCAAAGTTGAAACCTTTAAAGCATAAACTGCATTGAAAAGGAAACTTGAGCCCGGCTTTACTTTCCTCCTGTAATAAAATTAAATCATTAAATATTTTAATGAGCTATTTTTACATAATTTACTCACATAGGTTCTAGGCCTTTAGTTTTACTTATGTTTTTTTCACGGTCCATAAATGTATTGCGATATACATTGCCGGAAAAGGACCTCCCTATTTCTGAAGGAATGGACTTTTAACAACACTTGTTCGGCGGATTAGTGGGATTCCAGAATAGGAATAAACGTAAAACAATAAAAACATGTACAGCCACGCATATATTTATCCTGTTACGAGAATCGAGCAACTATGGATTCCTAAAGCGATAGATTAGTCAGTGATCTAATTGGATCGTCAATAAAATTGTAAATACTTTCATTAACAATAAATGATTCATCAATATCTGAATTTCTTGAATAGTTAACATGATTAATTATAAACCTATTACACTACTAAAGATCATCTTCCTAGACTCTAAGTTGTAGTCAATTTCAAACTGGAAAAGGCAAGCCTGATTAATTCCTTTATTTTGGTTTTGTTAGATATGTTAAAATTTCAAAGGTTAGGTCGGGGCAAAAGTATTTTCGTATTTTAAATGTATTATTAGAATCAAACCTCTTTGGCTGTACTGAATGTAACTGGCTGGTTTTAATACCATTAAATGTGTCATTCTGAAGATGCAATAAATAAAAAAAAACTAGTTCCCGCCATTTTTCAATTGTTTTTCAAGCAAGCAAAATGAACGCATGTGACGAAGAAATTCGGTACATTTTAAAGTTTTATTACAAAAAAGGTAAAAATTGCGACGAACGCCGCGAATAAAATTTGTGCGGTTTACGGACCTAATGCGGTATCAATAAGAGTAGCACAAACGTGGTTCAAGCGTTTCAAGTCTAGAAATTTTAGTGTGAAAGATGAGGTTCGCTCTGGACGCCCTGTCACAGATAAAATCAGTGCCATCTTTAAGAAAGTGGAGCAAGATCGACATATTAGTAGCTACGACATTGCTGAAGAACTGGATGTTGGTCATAAAACAGTTTCACGTCATTTACGAAAGTCTGGGTACAAGAAAAAACTTGACGTTTGGATACCACATGATCTCACTGAGAGAAACCTAATGCAACATGTTTCCATTTGTGATTCTTTGTTGAAACGTAACAATTCCGAATCATTTCTTAAACAGTTGATTACGGGTGATGAAAAATGGGTGACCTGAACAATTCCTATCAAAACTATTAAGTAGTTGATTAATGGAGACAGATGTTAATTTATGGAAATCTATTACAATGTGGACAGTCAGGCTTTTTACGTGTTTCCGAAGACAACCGTTAAGTGACTTAATGGTTGTCTTCCATAGAATCTACTATACCTGATGATGCCTCGTGTTGAGGCGAAACATGTGTCGTGTACATTGTGAAGAGTGGTGGTGTGTGATTGGTGTTGGTGTTAGTGATTGGGAAATGGAGAGTTGCTGACGGCTCTTTTTCGGTAAGATTTAGTTTAAGTCTCCCGTAGATCCACTTCTTCCAGTAAAACACGTTGTTATTTTTCTATTTTTGTTGTTTTCTTGTCGCGGATCTTAGGTAAGTAAAATTTCTGACTGTCCTCATATTAAATAGTAGTAATCAAGATGCCTAATTTTTTTCCTTCTGCATAATAAAGATACACTCCGAACTGCAGCTCTATTGTATCATGCTAGTTCATTTGGGTGAGTTGTTGCTTGTACCTCTCTCTCAACAGCTAATCGAATCATTTTGCTGTTTTTGATAAGCCAATGAGCACCACTTGTTGATCTTAAAATACTATCTTGATGAAGGTGCCTAATAGTAACCAAAATGTAGTTAAGTTTGGCAGATGACAAAATCAAATTCAAAAGTATGTTTTATTTTTGAAACCTTTAACCTTTCATAACATACATAATCTGAACTTATTCCATAGACATTTTATAAAAATAAATATTTCTTACCTCTCTTTGTTTAATTTGCTCTTCAGGATTTAATACAACAATTCTTATTTTCTCTGGGTCCAGCTCTATAGCCTTTCTTATTGATGTCTTCTGATCTATTTTCTTTTCATCTACATTGTCAACTGTTGTTGCTTCTGTGCTGTGAACAAGTTCTTATGATGATACTCTTCTAATATAAAAATCAATATGGCAGTGTTTAAGAACTGATTCAAAAACACTTATTACCTTTTCTTTATTCAATATGTGTCACTATATCATATTCATAATTTTTTTTATTGAATTAATTAATGGAAGTAATTCTATCTAATAAATTAAATATTTATATTTAATTTATTAGAGAGAATTACTATCACTAACAAACTAAATAAAAAAAATTATGAATATGATATATAGTGGAAAAAATAATCGCAACAAATATTCTTCACATACTGACAATATAAAACATTTAAAGTATTTATATCTAGAAATACAAACCATGCCTTATTTTTCTTTACTTTCTCATCTTTTTTCTTTGTCTTCTTTTTCTTTCTTATTGTTGTTTCTTCTAACACGTCTATATTAGCTTTCTCTTCAAGTAATGAACCAGAATCATCTTCAATTATCTTTGCCTTTCCTAATCTGTAACAGGTAAATATTATAATCAATAAATATTTAACTGTGTTCAAATATTAATATTGGTTTAATGATTTTTTGAATACATGATTCAATCTATAACCTTTAAAATTTTAGATATCAGATAGAGATAAAAAAGGTGTAGTGGAAATATAGAAATAATTTCCTTAAATTAAAAATACCATTAAGAGCATTGATAAAATACTATACAATGTATATATTGTATTAATTATATAACCAATGATAATAATGAAAAAGTAAAGTTTGTTGACTTAAGATAGGATTTAGTTGGAATCATAACCTGTACTTTTCTAGTGGTATATTGTCTTCATAGTCCGAGAAGCCAGCTTCATCTTTGATATCATCCTCTAACTTATTTAATTCAGTTTGTGTGTTTCTGGCGGATGTTCTAAATTGTTCCTCATGATGTTCATCTTGCTAAAGGAGAGAACAAATAAATTTTTATATTGTAATATCAGCTAAAAAGTATTATGTTTATTTTTATATGTTATTTGTACTGAGTAAAGCATTTTACCACTCCTATGTGTAACAATAAGGAATACAATCATCAGCAGGAATCAGCATGCTGCACTTCTTTCATGCAGCATATAGTATTAAATAGTATTATACTTATTAAATGTAACTTAAGTATTAATGTAGAGAAAACCCAAAAAATGAACAATTTCCAACATGTTTACAAATAATCAAATCAAATTATTTATTCATTACAAATACGGTGTTGATAAATATGCTAAGTTATGTACAAAGATCTAATATAGAAGCTTATTGTGGAAAATATAAATTGGAAGTTGCTAAAAAAATTTTTTCTAAGGATGGTAAGGTGATTGCTGTATAATCTTTAGTAGTGAAAATACAAACTTGGTTTCCCCCCTGTATGTCCAGTAGTTCAGTTTCGGTTGTGCGAAGATTAGGATTTGAATATTTGATGAGTTCTGGATCTTGCACATCGATCGGAAACTGAAAAAAATTATGGTAATTTCTAAATCAAATCACAAATGTTTGCATCATTAATATAATGAAAGGAGCACAACAGAGCAAATTATATTGATAAAAAGAATACAAACTTGAACAAAGAATGTATCTATAAGCAGACATGTATCTAAAGTATTAAATAAATATAATATAATAAATAGAAAATTTTTCTTCAGAATTCAAAGGCTGTCAGAGTTGCATTAAATTCTATAATTAAATTTATGATAGTCATTAACAGACATATTGCTTCCATCTGGGAACACTGAAGCACATGTGATGCATGTTTAGTTTTCTTCAGAATTCAAAGGCTTAAGGACTGTTAGTTTTATTAAATTGATAATAGTCATTAATAGATTGCTTTCATCTGTATGTTTACTTTTCTCCGTCTAACAGGTGAAGATCACTTGAGGTTTATATATTTCTTATGATTTTTGAACTAGCATAATCAACCTATTGATAACTCATTGACATGGACACATGCCACCAGATGGATAGATAACTAATAAAAAAATTGATCATAGAGACTTCAATATAGTTTAAAGACTTTTTATAAATTATACTATTAACAGATTATTAGACAAATACATTATTTACATTTTTTATTAAATAAGTATTAGATAAAAAAAATTAAAGCCTTTATTTTTAGGGCTTTTAAAAGAAGGAATGAATTTTGTCATTGTATTGACAATTTTTTCATGATTAAATACAACATCCCAGAATATAAGTTATATAATAGTATAGTATGGATATCTCTTATATATAAATTATATAAAATAGACGATTATATTATAATAGACGACCGATTGGCTCAGTGGCGGGGCCCTCCGCCCGCGGAGTCAATGGTCGCGGGTTCGATTCCTGCATCGGAATAAATATTTATATGGATTTATTCCGCGTCTGGTAACCCCTCCAATCCGCATTTCCTTTCCTGCCCCTTCCTTTCTTCTCTATCCTCTCCCTTCCTCTCCGCCAATCCAATTGGTCTGCCGTGCCAATGGATGTGTGGCTAGGGGCGAGCCTAGTCGAAAGCGTGCCGATCGTCCCGGGGTCGGGCTCCCCCGGGGACTATGGTGCCTTACCTCAGCATGCAGGGCTCTGCTGGGGCTGACCTCCATCCTCCTTTGCAGCTCGTGGGATTCACTAAGACGAATTTAATATACCTAATTTGTCGAAAAAATGACGGCGACGTGGTTCGCCACCCATCACGTCCTGATTCTCACGAGGGCGAAAAGCGACCAATGACGAGCCGTTTCGCTGCGATGAAGGCAGCGGATGGAGCTCTGTGGTCTCTGCCAACCCCTGCGGGGGATAGGCGTGAAAATATAAAAAAATATATATAATAGATATCCATACTAAGTTATTCAGGTTCTTAATCCCTAATAGGCCTGCCTTTTGTGATTACTAGTATTAAATATTGCATTACTTACTGGAGCACACCTATTAAGGTAGTTATTAAGCAAGGTATGGGCATGCTGCAACTTCCGTTTAAAGCGCACGGCTTTTTGAAGTAGGGTACCACATTCCCAGCATAGCCACTGGGGAAGACCATCTGATTCTGTCACCTATACAAATAAACCTCAATTAGGGCATTCGGTAAATCCTTTATAAATTATATTATAAAAACTCATATATTATATATATATAAACTCATATACAATCAACCTGTACCACAGCCTTATATGAAATAAAATTGAAAAACTGTTTAAAGAAGTTTTTATGCACTATTAAGGTTATATATATTTATTTTTTGTCAGTATCATTCAGTTTTATTGAACGAAACGTACAATGTAAGCTGAATTGTTTTATTAATGAACATAATGTTTACTTACGTTTATATTGGCTAATTCTTTAAAATATTCACTATATAAAGCCACATCCTTCACAAGTCTATTTGTTGATAAACAACACCGACAGATCGTTTCGGTAGTGCCGTATTCTACTTTGATGTCGTTAATATGGTTTTCAGTATCCACATCCATTATTTTAAGCAATTATTACAAAAAATACGAAATTCATTTGATTGTAACCATATATGTCGGCTTTTTTGTAAAAAAAATCTTTTAAACAATATGTACTTTTAAAGGATATGGCACTCCGCAATCAGGCCAGGTCAAGTCAGAGTTGCCACTAAAAGTAACTTATTTTATACCATCAGATTCCTAAAATAATACAATTTCGAAATTATACAAATTAAAAAACTGTTGAGAAACAGTCTGTAAAGAATACATGTTAATTTAAATTGAATAGAAATATACACATAAATAAACCGTTACCAATTTTTTAGCCTAGTCTTAACAAAAAGAATTACTCTGGCAGTGAAAGTTCAATTCAATTCTTTGTTTATGGCAACTATCAGTGAATTCTGCCAGTGTCAAGTCAATCCAGTAAAAGTTTTAAGTAAGTAAGTTGATGAAAAAATTTGGACAAAATTGACACAATACACAGTTTAAAAACACAAGTGGCGCAGACCTCAATCTTGTACACGAAGACTCTTTATTTTAATTTATTAAAATAAAACGAGTCTTCGTTGTCATCAATGATAACGAAATTTTCTATCTTTAGATTTTAATCATCTTTAGATTTGAATCAAAATTTTTAGCATCTTCGTACTTATAAAAGAATACAATGGACGACGAATACTATAATAGTAATGGTATCTTGTCAGTGTTGTGTGGGATGCTCCCCAACTTATTGGACCAATGATCCACAATGGGCGACTGACAAAAACAAAATGCATAAAACAGAAGGACTGGTCGGGTCGCGAGCTTTAGCATATAACTATAAAATATAATTAATATAAATGGATGAAATAATGAAAGTCGCACACCCAATATCTTTGCTTCTTTAATCTTTTGAATTATATATTTTAAATGATTTATCATTCGTCTGTTATATATAAAAGCCCATTTCTTGTAGAAAATCAGAGAACACTAAGTATCATTTGTTATTCTTTTGCTTGTTCTTCTTCTGGTTTATTTTAAGTTTATTATTAGTTGTATGTAGTTCTTATTTTTGTTTGATATGTTTCAACACTTATCAGGTATCGCCAACACTCGATGGTGTTTAATGTTGCGTTACGTTAATAACAATTAGTGTAAGTAATCGCTGATTAAAGTATTTTACTGAATAAAATAATTCAAACTCCATATAGTATTTTAAAATTAAGAATCCTAGTATTATAGTGTAGGAATAAGGTTGCTAGTTTCGATTCCTATCCCAGCGGGCAGAAATGCACGATTTGAAAATTAAAATAAATAATTCAATAGATTCAAATCAACAATATTTTTATTTAAATATATACAAACAAATCATTGGACATTATCTTGCCAATGTACGAATTAAAATAAAGATACTTAGGTGCTAGTTAAATAATATTTTAATAACAATTTATTATAAATAACCTTATTTAGATTAATTAATTATTAAATTCTTTTCATCAAACCACATTTATGTTATTAGCACATATGTAGGTACGTGTATAATACTCATATATTCATGATTTGAAGACGTTATTGCTGGTAGCCTATTGAGTTTTACAGATTTATCGAATACTGGACCGCGGGCCCCGAGCATAAAATGACTATTCATTTATGGCAGTTATTTTAACTTTCATAACGGTCACAGGTTAGGAGATATATTGGCGGCGGTGTTGCTAGTAAATATACAGGCGGATCTGAAATAATAAAAATACGCTTTAAAAAAAAGAAAGAAAACAATTATGAATATTCCTAATTTAATAACAAAGGTAAACTAAATCATTTTCTTTTATTATATTATCTGCGGAGATTTCATAACCGACATATATCAACATACTTTCAATTATATTTTGTAGGAGACATATGTCTATGTACATAAAATTGCAGCCTTTTTAAACATTAATTACCATAGGTCGTGATGCAATTGTTGTTTATATTCTCCATAGAATTGTTGTGATGATCGTTACTGCTGCTGAAATAAAATAATTTTTATTTATTTTATAAATAATCTTTCATGGGAGAAAAAGGTTTCTAAAATAATAAGACTTAGCTCTGTCGTTTTTTTCATTTCAATTAATTTCATTCAATTCAACCCTTGGATATATGGATTAGTGATCGCAAGCAAGGATCTCGCTCATATCGATAAAGCAGCTGTAGCAAGATATATGCGTGGTATTGAGGCAATTTTAACATAACATTTATCAAAGAATATTGAAAACACGATCATTTTCTTATGTTCATCATTATATCGATTTTTGTATACTATGGCGCTCTATGTGTTGATATTAATGAAATAATATTTAATAATTTATGTATTGTTCTTAGTCATTTTCTACTGGGGTTTTGCTACTGGGGATTACTTTCACTTTCTAATCATTCTCTTTAGATCGCTAGTAAGATTGAAAATCAACGTAATCTACGATTGGTCCTAAGATCTGTTTATAATACCATCAATAATTAAAATTTAGATGTATGGCAATATGAAATATGTAATACAGAAATAATAAATTTATATTAACTTACCATTGATTGCTTACATTAACGTTATTTAGAGACTTGGATAAGAAACACGTAGGCACAGCTGCATTCTGCAAGTCAGCCATTGAACATGCATGTCTTAGTCTTGTTACTAATTTATGATGCATAGACATATTATGGCAATTCAAAGAACAATTATTTTTATTTTCCGTATCCTCCACTTTTATTTGTGGTATGGTAGCTGGAACACTTTGAGAACCAGTGGCCGTTTTTAATAAATGTCCATTTTGACAAGTACAATTTCCGAGATTGCTATTTGTACTGTTAGTGTCTGAATTTTCTACGGTTTTAGAAAAATACGCACTGTTCCCAGGATTTCGATTAACCAAGTCATTGCTATGTATAGTTCGATGAATATTTGGGTCTGATGAAAATTTTTCGTTTAATTGAACACTTCTGTTGTTTCTATTCATCATTGACAGTTGATACTGCCCTTTTCTACTGGTAGTTGGAGATATGTTGGGGGACCGATTTGGAGAAGTGTATGCTGAAGCGGATTTTGTAGGTCTTTTAGTCGTATCTTTAATTTCGTATTCCGATGCAATTGCTTCAAACACCTAGAATAGTACATTTATTTATTTTTATTTATCGTACCGATCAGGTACTTATATTATGTAATAAGATTTGTTTGTAAGTTATATATTATAGCTACTATTTTCAAACTAATATATATAAAATATATAATAATTTGAAAATAGTAGCGTAAAATGTTGAGTGTTTAAACTTATTTAAGCAAAACAGATATTCTTTATACATAATTTTTATCGTACCTGTTCCGCAACTAAATTTCTTGAATACGGTGAATCTTTAGGAGGTAAATTTTCTCGACATAATGCACATCGTTCCAATCTACTCCAGCAACCTGTAATGAATAAATATAATCGTTTAATAACAAGTTTTAATTGCGTTGAACTTACCGGAGAAGAAAAGAGGTAGAGGCCGCCCGCAATCGACCTGGTGGTCAAATATAAAAAGAGACCTCAGAAAAGCCCAATTGCATGAAATGACAACACTAGAAAGATTAGCTTGTCACAAAAAAAGTGAGGAGAACCGACCACAAATAACGCGAACAGGGTCGGAAGAAGAAGAGATTTTAATAACACATTTGATAAAAATTACTTGATCAAAGATTCTTGGAATTTAAATGGTTATGTATTTATCTAAGAGATTTTATATATTTTTTCCGTATTAGAGGAAACAATACATATATATTCTTTTCAATCCATATTAGAAACAATGAAATAGTATAAATGATATTACCTTCACAATACAGATGTGATCTAGCGCACGTAAGAGCTTTTGTTGCGGTTGATGCGCACACACAGCACGATAGCGCCTTAAGGACGCCGGCTAATGCTCTGCGTGATTTCTCGCCTCGTGACCCTCCACCACAGCTCCATAACAACTGGAAAATGCAGTATGAATATATAAAAACTAAAAGAAACTACATATACAATTGCAGGCAAGCAAGGCAGACGGGCATCTGTAACATCCGGTAGATTTCAGGCAAATTCAAAAATTGATAAGAAAGGCGATCAGTTGGGTGCCTCGACATTAAAATCTTAAAATAACATTTTTTACAGTCCATATACATATGGTTTACTGCTGACCACGCGGCCTTCTAATATTTGGAGGAACAAACATTAATAAACCACCACACTCGTCTTAGGCTGAGTGTCAGGACATATAAACTCGTTATAAATACATGTACGCCATACACATATTTATCTCAATGCAGCAATCGAACTTGCGATGCGAATCGTCGCGAATCGTCGAAATCGTCACTGATTAGGTCGTCATAATATATCGTAATCCTTGGAAATTAATATTTATGGTACATTTTAATTGAGGAGCGATTTACAAGGAAAAATCAGTTTGACATTCTCTATACCTAAGGTTCTCAACCTTATTTTGTACACACACCATACACAAATTTTTAGCTTTGCCATTATTGTTATCATTACGATTGTGATAAAAAAATCACAATGGCAATGATAACTTTAATTATAGCTTGCTATAAGGATTTTGATTTGTTTTATTTTTAAAATATAATTTGATTAAATTTTAAAATAGAAATCAGCCTTCAGCACTCCTCAATTTTCGCTGGGCTCTTTACGAAACCTCTGTAGACCTTCAGCGTCCACAAGAAGACGTTATCGCTCACTTTGATAAAGACTGCTCTTTATAATAACTTCTGGCTAAAATACTACTTAGTACACTACTGACAAATATAATATATATATGGATCTCATAAGATGAAATAAACCATATTACTATTATAATAAGGCACTTACTTCGGGATCATCGCTGGGGTCCACACCGCAGTTCCAAACAAGTAGTGTAACACCACCTCCAGTGCCATCTCCTCTGATCAAGCCTGCGACTTGTCCTACCTGTGAAGTTAGTGTAATGATATCACGACGATTTTTAGGCATTTAGAAAATGTGTAGACTTCTCAATAAAAAAATAAAAATCTGCCACAAATTTCAAGTAATTCAACATATTGCAAAATTTATATCGCACCAATAATTTATTAGTGAATTAATAAAAAACATATTATAATATATTACCGGCAACCCCAGTAAATCCTTGCCGTCGGCTTGCAGTAGGCAGTCACCGGTTCTCAAACCGGCGAGGTCAGCCCTCGCTCCAAGCGTTACTTCTCGGACCTAATAAATGAATAGTTACTGTCGTAGAATAAAAACACTAAAAATAATGATGAAAAACCGTAACGTGACCACACGAAGACCAAACGTATTATCCCAAAATTGTGCTTTGGAAATAAATTGTTAATAGCAAATTGTAAAACAACCAACTGAACTATTTTTGAATGTAATACTGAAGTCGATGGGAAAAAAACATGTATTATTTAACTTTCCATATTACGAGTGTATACTCCCAAAGGTCGGACACAAATGTGGACGAATTCCCTTTGTCGTGTTTACCCTTTTTAACACAAAAATGACAAGGACAACAGCCAAACTAAATACCTATAGGCATAAAAATATTTATCTTCATGCCGGAATTGGACTAATAAAATATTGTAATATTTTCTAAGATATCCTCCCTGAGAGACGTTAAAGTTTATTTACTTACTATTATAGATTTTATATTATGGTCTAACATTTTTTAATGAAGAGTATATATAGTAATGTTTTATATTAATAGAATTGTTGTTAACAATTCCAAGTAAGCTAAAAAGCTTGTGCTAGGAAATGGTACACATCAATAGTCCAATAGAAGAAACAAACTCACGACTTCAGATCGTAAGGGTGTACATTACCAACTGAGCTATTACTGCTTAATATTCAATATAAATTATAATCAGGAAGCTATTTTGTGAAAATAATAAAAATAAGAAATATTTTACCCAAGGATACGGATCCCATAATGTTCTTGTTAGTCGGAACCCAAGTCCTTCACCTTCGTCCTCCGGTAGATTCAGCTGAAATATATTTGATACTTATTACACTACTAATGCATAAACACGCAAGCACGCACGCATACACACACACTCATACAGATTCACAGGACCTAAATTCGTAAACAAAATAGAGCTTAGTCTATCTGTGAACTGTTGTAAACAAAAACAAACGCGTAACTCAATGTTTTTTTTTATATTTCCACATTATCATTAAACTGCCAGTATGTACATATTATAAATTTAATTAATATAATGGGTATGTGAAGTCACTTACAAGAACGAGTCTGACGCCAGCCCGCTCTAGCTCACTTCCGGTACTGCTTGAAGGTTCGGTTAGACACTTCTCCATGACTGCATCAGCTTTATCAACTACAAAACTATTTATATTATCACTGTGGAGACTTAACAATGTTTTAAGACCTTCAAGTACTCATAGAATAACACATAGTCAATTTCAACACGTGTTAAACATATTAATCAATACGTCACATAGGGTCGAAATCATCCTAAGTTATAAAAACAACAACATTATGGAAAAATATTGTAAGATAAAGTAAATATGTAAGAACTTTAAAACTGTTTAACAAATCCCGAAAATTTCTCTCGTAGCTCTTAATTGATGTACAAACAGGACCGAAAAATAAGTGTAACAGAGATATAGAAATATGCCTTCCCATCCCTATTACGCTTTCCTTTTTTTTGTACACAGTTTTTATAATAAATCGAAGAGTTTCATAAACAAACAGAAACACACTTCCATAATAACTGTATGATTACTAACTGTGGATTATAGAAGTGATTTTACCCAAACGCGGTAAAGATTGGATGCGTGAAATCGAAGAACAATCTAAGTGACACGTTTTGGGGGAGGTCTATGTCCAGCTGTGGACTGTCGCAAGCGGTGTTCACTTGAAGACGTATTTACCCCACTTATACTAACTACGCCTCCACGGTATATTAAACAACACTTCATTTCACTACCATGAAACATTTTTAAAGGTGAAGGATTCAATACCGCTTTAAGTTCCTTTACATTGTAATTTCAACCGGAAGAGACCTTTATCGCTTGTAAAAAAAAAACTAGTCACATAACAATTTACCTTGAATGAGGTTAAAAAAACCAAGCTATATTCTCATAGCTTGGTTTTTTTTTTACTTGAAACTAAAAGAATATTTTAAACTTAGTTCGAGACTGGAGTTGAGGAATTGGCAAGGGCACCAAAAAATATAAAAAAGAAAGATGTAATAATATATTTAACTTTATGTTACCCCTTTATAATGCGGGTTTTAATTTAGTTGCCGGAACTAGTGAGTTTTTAATCCATCGTGATTCATTTGATCTTTTTACTAATAAGTTCGATATCAAAACCATTTAATATTTTCATAATCGGAAGCACAGTTTTTTACATATTCCCTAAATTATTTAAAATATTTTCTAATTATTCTTTTAGTCCGTAAATTAACTGAAAAATATGTCGATGTTCTTTATCCGACAATCTCTCATCACAGTAAATTCGTGAGAGTAAGTTTGTTAAGAATATTCTTTATGAAAAAGCTATTAAAAAAGCTTGCACAATTATAAAAATTGTTTATTCACCTTTTTTGTATAGTATAATCTATCCCTATTTCAATTTCTAAAAAGTTTTAAGAAGTGAATGAAAAAATTTGAAAGGACATTGATTAATTTATGTATATCATTTCTTTATTGCTAACTAATGCATGCGAACTTGTGCAGATATACGCCTCTTAATATAATAAAATTTGAAAATCAAGGAATTTTAATTGAAAGACATTTTTTTTAAAAAAAAAAAGTCGTTTAGGAGATATATTTTTAAACAAATATACAATATTTTTCTTACTTATTTTATGTGGAAATTTTAAAATATTTATTTATAAGGTAAATGGTGGATACTCACATAGCTGAAGTTTGTTGTTAATCATTAAAACAAAATAGAAAATAAACAACTAAAATGTATTAAACGGTCATAAACACTAGAGTTTAATATTGTGTGGACTTGATCACTGCGGATTTCGATATCGAAGAGTTATCGTAATACTGTAGCGTTGTGATTGAGTCTGTCGATGTCGATACATGTGTAAAGTATACAGTACGTATGCTTACGGTTATTAAGTTTTTCTCCATGCAAATACTAATCTGTACGGTTCAGTTATGCCTGGTGTTTTAATTGGAATGTGTTAATAGATTTAATTTTTGAGTTTTGAAATGAAAGATATATTTAAAAGTGGATTTATTATAATATCGAGTTATAAGAATAGTGTTACGAACCAAATATTTTTATTTTAAGTAATGATTTTTTATTGGCTAAAATCTTGAACTTCTCTTGTCCTAAAACCCGGACTAGGCATACCAAAAATTTGCAGTTGCGCATTCCTTTACAAATGATACTGAAAATTCGTTAGTTATGCTTATATACATAGCATGTATGACAAATATTTGTATTAAATGAATTATAAATAAGAAAAATGTAAATGACTATAAAGTTAAGTACGATATATTTTTTTATTAATAAGCTGTGGATTTTATAAACAAATAAAAACATTACAATTAGGTACTTGGAGTATATGAAATAGGCAAAGTTAATGCAATCTGTATTTCAAGTTACTCGTTCTAATGGTATCATTTTTTATTTCATTAATTAAATTTTTTTTATAAAAAATTGGTCATATTGTTATTTAATAATTAACCTTTTTGGATAACAATAACATTTATGATAATTCTATCGATAACACCACACACATCGCTATGTCAAACCCGTTAGCCTTATATCTCACGGTCGACAATCAGTGTGACCTACCCGACGGGAGGTGTATGTAGGTTGCGTTATGTTGCGACATCCTACGCCTTTCACCAAATTGCGCTTCTTTGACTGTTAGTGATGATGTCAGTCTTCCTAGTCGACGAAAAATACAAATAACTAATTAATGTCTTTCAATTAAGGCCATATTGACATTATGACGTTTTAGACTTAAATGTACGACGACCTAATAGGCTCATATTGAAGTTATCGCTCCCTAAGTCAATAGTCACGGGTTCGATTCCCGCATCGGAATAAATATATGTATGATCTACAGACAATTATTAAGTCTGGGTACGCCGTTAATTCGCGTCGGACAAGAGTGATGGTATGTACCGTATTTTTCGGACTATAAGACATACCTTTTTTCATAGGACTCAAATTTGGGGTAGGTACGTCTTATGGTCCGAAGGAACATTAAAATATGATTTTTAATAAATCGTCTCTAAATTTGAAGGTAGGTATGACGTAAGTTATCTCAAGACAAGCGGGGGAATCTATTTATATACACTTCTTGTCTATGACTATCAATATAATAATATTAGGTTTAGTATTTAGTCGTGTGTCCCTTTGTGCAATTCATTCAAATTACTTTCATAAATCTTAAAAAAAATCCTTATTTTTGGACTATTTAATGCACTATTTTAAATTAGAAAAATGGACTCAAAATTAAAGTCCGTATTATGATCCGAAAGTAACATTGAAAAAAACATGCTAAACATTGTCTTATAAATTTGAGGTGCGTCTTATTGTAATGTCTTATAGTCCGAATAATACAGTATTCCTTCAGAAATGCGGAGTCCCCATATCCAGAAGTAAGACAATAATGGACTGTAAATAATACTCAAATATCCATATATTCTTATATCTTTACAATAAATGAACTCTCTTAGCAAACATCGAGATTAATCGAGGAATGGAATAGACCTCTACTATGTCGACGCCTCTGGGCGAATATCACTAACGATAATGAATTGATAAGACGATATGTGTAAATTTCATTTACAACATCCTCTAAATATTTTTTTTTAAATGAGAATGAATTTAACCCAAGTGGGCTTCAATGATTTTGATTGCTGTTAAATGGGTCAATGGCGAACTTACGTTTTCGGAATCAACAGTCGCGGATAGGATTCCCAAATTAATATCAATATAAATATTTCCGGTATTAATGAAGGATTTTAATGTCCGGCCAATCCGCCTTGAACAAGCGTGGTACGATCCATTCGTTCAAAAATGCGGAGCCTGCATACCCAGCAATGTGACATATTAAAGTGTTATAATTTCTTATGATTTGTACGTGTCGTGTACATTGTGGAAGATTGGTGGTTGTGTTTGGTGTTGTTGGGAACATTATTCCAGTAAAAAACACACATTGTGATTATTCTATTTTTACTTGATCGTCGTGGATCGTAGCTAAGTAAAAATTTTAACTGTCCACATAGTAATGGATTTCCGCAAAGTAACGCCTGGCGCCATTAATCATCTTCCTATAATTTCATTTCGATATTGGGATAGGTATTTATTACGTTGCGAGATTTTTATGAATTAATTTTTTGTTGCACCAGCCGCTGTTGTCTTGATATTAAAAAAAGGCAGAGTTTTTCCTAATGTGACATTTCTTCATCATCGTCAATTTGCTGTCGCAAGTTGGACCTAAGCCTCCCTCAAGGCATGTCACCTAGCTTGTTTGCCTTTTACACATCCACTTTCTGCTAGCCACCCAGCTTCGTCAAGCCAGGTGGCGTCCCACATTACGTTACCAAAACGATGTCTCTTCTCTAGCACTTGTTTATTCCAACAGTTTTCAGTACTTCAACAGCTCATGCTCAGAGATGTCGGTGACTTTGGCTCTCCAGGGGTTGGTATCAAGAGTTGTTTATTTACTAAGTCCAATCATATCCCTTATTAATTTTTTTTTATGAAAGCGGCATGAAAGTTTGTACTTCGTAATGATTTTAAAAATTTATCTTTTTTGTATTAGTTGTAATGTATGCATAATACAAACATATATTGTTATCTTTGTCTTCAGCACAAATGTTATGTAACTGCATGGCGATTATCAGTTGAGCGTGGGTTGCTGTCCAAGTAACACGTCTTTATAGCGTGCTGAGGAGCTAAGTCATGATGTCAGTCAAAATATTGTATCACACAAGGTGTCAATTACATATTTCATAATACTTTTTAGATAAATGAAACGAAATTTATGTTAAATATATTTATTTTAATAATTTAGGTTTTATTCCGTCGATTTCGGTACGGTGCAGGCATCTTCAGGTGTACAGTATTAACGTGAAGTTTCATGGAGTTGGACTGGGAAAATGATTTGCCACAATGCGAACAACTATATGGCTTTGCACCAGTGTGTACCTGTAAATACGTTTAACATGATTTCGTGTCTAAATAAAATTGCACATTTTATATTTAAAACAAAAATAATTTTAATGCTTCCATATGGTATGTGGTAGACCTTTTATTTTTCTTCGGTGAAAAATGGAGTGTTACATAAGAGAAAAGTAATTTAATAAAAATAGTCATTATTTATTAGTGGGTCTATCCATGCGTGAATGGCCTGACTCGAACACCTTCATAGAATACAAGCCTTATTAAAAAGTTTCTGTGTTACCACGTTTCACACGGTAAGTGCAAAG
The DNA here is from genome assembly GCA_031353405.1 of Baronia brevicornis. NCBI lineage: Eukaryota > Metazoa > Arthropoda > Insecta > Lepidoptera > Papilionidae > Baronia > Baronia brevicornis. The sequence goes on from JASFAT010001741.1 coordinate 655,554, forward strand.
ATTCGAAGGATCAATTTCTTTTTCCCTTCTTTTAACCTCCTTCCTTCCCATTTTCGACATCCTAACCATTCTAAGGTAGGCAATATATGTACATATGTGCAGTGCACTTAGTTTTGTAGTTAAAGCTGATTGCTTACCACCAGGAGATTCTTTTGACCATTAGCCTACCCCGATTACAAAAAGTATATATAATTTACTTTTTACTTAAATATATATAATTACCTATATATGTCCCACTGCTGGGCACGGGCCTCTCCATTTCTAGAGGAATGGACGTTAACCCACCACGCTTGTCCAATGCGGATTGGCGGGATTACCAGACTCGGAATAAATATTTGTAATCTGTAAATATATTTATTCCGATGCGGGGATCGAACACGCAACAATTGACTCCGCGGGCGAAAATTAATTGCTTAAATGTTTTTATTTCTAGTGAACCTCATAAAGTTATATTCTTTATGTGTTTAATCTTTTTCAACTGCCTCGAATAAGAACAAAGCCATGTTTTAAGATTTAATGATTTCAAACAGATAATATAGTACCAATAGCGAAACTCACTAAACGACAACTTACCCGATCATGTCTGTTAAGTGCGGCCTTATGTTTAAATGCCTTGGGACAGTGCTTGCACTTGTATGGACTTTCGCCTGTGTGTGTGCGGAGATGAATCTTTATTGAATATAAAAATTGTATGATTATTAATAATACTATATATTTAAAGTATGCACTTAAGTGTTTTTATTTACTGATCTCATACATATTTTATTATTATAACAAACAAGAAATCTTTCTAATCTCATATTAATTATCATATTATTTCGTAAATAATTATTTACGCAGAATTACAATAATATAATATTATATAATACTATATTATTTATAGTTTTGTTAAATAGTGCTTTGTAAATTTGAAACTTTCCTTTTACGTATTCGTAGTCGAATAATAAAAAAAACCATGTATAATGTCACTTTCTTACTCTTTATTTAATAGTGTTTTACTAATATCGACAATCGTTGGAGCAGACAAGTGCTGGAGTGGAGATCGCGTCTCGGCAAACGTAGTGTGGGACGCCCCCCCATGTGGCGGTTGATGTTGTTGTTACTACTATTTTTACATGTAACATATCAAACGTGTATATTACCAGCCTTATAGCAATCCATTGTGGATCTAGTTATCTTAAAATCTAGGACACTGCCTATAGTTGCCACACAGAGCCGGGCATCTTATGTCACTATTACTTTTGTCCAACATTGGCCATCGACTATTTTTGACTAGCCATGATTTCTACATGTCGATTCAGCCATAATCGTTATCAGTCTCGTTAACAGGTATTAAGTTGAAGGCAGGTCGCCTTATATAACTCATATGCATGTGATTATTCCATATAGATAAGGATTAGAAAATAGTACCTGCAGCCTTTGGAAGACGCTGAACTTCTTAGGGCATTCCGTACATTGGTACGGCTTCTCGCCAGTGTGGATGCGTTGGTGGTAAGTTAATGTTGCCTTAGTCTGTGATCAATACACGTTTATTTTTTTTATTAACATTATTCTAATAGTAAGCAGTAAAAATTAAACAATAATATGAAGTTTAAAAAGTAAGTATATGTTTTACGGAGAATAGCGTAGTTCAGGATGAATTTATTAAAAAGACCTAAGCGACATGGGCAAATGATGTCCAATGTCACTTCGATTTTGTAGTGAAACAATTTTGACGGCACTTTAACTAGAAGATAGAGAAAGATCACCACAGATCAATTAAGAATCATCATAACAGATAGCAGCAATTAATCGATAGACATAGATTCTCCTAAGCCATACCAGAGCCCGATCTTCAGTTACATGCATTAAGTTTATGTCATTTATCGTGTGCATATATAGTCGCACTATGTGGTTAGGGGCATTTTACGTCATGTTCGCTATAACGCGGTCTCCTCTCCAGTACTCGTCTACTCTAATGACTGTTCGATCTCTGAGGAATATGATGGAACAAAAACAAAGAACTGTGTCGGTTGACTTCGCTTCTTTCATGAAATTAATTTTGAATAATACCCATCAGTCGGACTCCATAGTACAAGTTGGTAGAGCCAACACACTGTCAGTATCCATGTTTTGGCACCGTAATAATACAGTTGGGCACAACGGTGGAAGACTTTCGTCTTCAGTCCCTGATGTACCAGCGAAGTTATTTAATGAGCTTCTTCGGCGAATCGGCTTTTTTATCGAAGTTTTTTCCACCTAATCGAATCGATTAGCTAGACTCAAATATTTAATACATTGCGCCTTATGATACCCTCTCGTCTTTTTAATTGTACCCCTTGATGGAAACAAATCAACGCCACCCATTGAATTCTGCGACACCTGTGGCATCTAAGATGTGTTGCCCGCCTTCAAGGTATTATATGAGTGGGATTGTTTTTAGAAGGTTTCAATGTTGCATCAGTTCGGAAATACCGCCAAAGGCAGCTGAGATGGTTCCATAGAGTAGTGGCGCGTGGAATGAAGTTTCGGGATAAACGCACCGTACTGGATCGCCACTAATCCAGATTGTGGGGATGAAACGTTTCCTTTTGGCGAGTTGCGGCAGATAATAAATTACAAATAGAAAAACTTTATTTATGACACCTTTTTTTTACAATAACTAAAATTAAATACTTAATAATATTATAATATATAAATAAATAGACGAAACAAAAATAAAATAATTTTAATCTAACAAGTGTCATAAAATGGTTTTTGCTCAGCATATTCCAGGCAAGAAAACCAGCGCTGATAATAACGAAAAACAAATTCATACTGAAACACTCGTACATACACATACATCCATATATATAGCTATCTCCTATATCCATAAATATAGCTACCTCATATACACACAGTACAATAGAATTAAAAACAACTGAGTCATGTAATAAATTCATATATTAACCGGAATGGGTTTATACTTACAATGCATTTCTTTCCGCATATTTCGCATACGACGCTCTCTCCGGGCCGCTTGAACGTAGGCTTGTGCTGTTTCAACTTGACGCCGAGGTGAACGCGTTGATAGTGGATCGCGTAAGAGCGTTCGGTTGCGAAGAAGCGGTTACACTGATCAAATAAAAGTGGTTATAGAGATTAAAACAAAATTCAGTAGTCGGGTGCTTTGTTTATTATAACCCATAATCGAGGGTGGGTTCGATTCTTGCGTCAGAATAAATACAGTAAAAGCTCCTTATTCGCGCTTCCTTCATTCGCGTTTTCACTATTCCCGGATTAAAAAAATGCAACCCAATTTCTATATTCGTGGTTAAAAATTTCTTTATTCGCGGATCTAATAAGTACATACATAATAATAAAAGGATTCCAAAAGGTATTCAACCCAATATCCATAGTAAATGCCGTCAAACGGGCAATAAAAAAAGTAAAATAGATCTTATTACAACTGTGCCCAAAGTATGTTGTTAAATGATGAGCTTTTAAAAACTGCCAAGCAAGAGAAAATTAAAAATTCTTCAAACCATTGCCTAAGCCTTAAGATAATTAACCAAAATTTTCAAAAACTTCAATTTAATTTTTTTTATTTTGTGACCTAGGAACGTATATGTGTATATATCTATAATCCCATATAAATAACCATTCCGTATTTACGAT